>BTHS01000013.1:752500-1952500 GCA_036184385.1 Tokudaia muenninki
AGTGAATTTTAGTTCTATTGCCTCAAAACCAAGTTCTTTAACAATTATACACTTCCTTTTGAGTCTCCAGGTTTATCTTAACTCTTTTCATTTTCTGATTTTCCTTTTAGAATCTAATTGGAGTGTATATAACAGAGTTTTTCTAAGCCATGTTTGTCTACTTATTATTATGAACATTTACTCGCTACTTCATTTGTTAGAAACACTATTTAGAGATTAACAGAGAAGAAGAGTCTCTTGGGAACTTTCATAGTAGTTTTTAACACATTTCCCCAAAAGGGAGGGGACTTTTTGTTGTCTTCTTTGCTCCTGTGACCTCCAGCAATCTCTCTGCTTATCTGCTTTGTCAAATTTCATTAACATCAGATGTGAAAGAATATGCACAGTGTTTTTTATGGGCTAGTAGGGTGGCATTTGTACCCTTGACCCCAGAAGTCATCAAAAGTGGGTATCATTAAAAGAAAGAATAAAAATTGATTATTGACTCCAAACATATCCTGCACTCCTCAGACACCATTCACGTAACTATAAATAAAGCTGAGCTGAGTAATAGTATTCCTTATCCTGGAAATAAAGGATAGGATGATACCCAAGTGCATTAGGTTTAATTACTAGGAGGCACACAAGCACTAAGAGGCAAGTTGATTGCTGTGTGTGAGTAACCTGTTATGTCTGGTGATCCATGGCAATTTTTTTTAAAGAGGCAACAAAAATACCTTGGCATGTGAGAGTGCTTGTGCAAGCATTAGGAACTGATTTCAAATCTCTAGCACAAATGGAAAAAAAAAGCAAGCCAGTGTTGTAGATCCCTAAATTTCTACATTGTGGAGGGAAGACCAAAAACAAGTCACCGGTGCTTATAGACTGCCAGCAGTTCACCATGTTTAGAGACAGATTCTATTTCAAATGAATGAGGCAGACATCATTAGTCTAAGATGCTTAGTGTCCTCCACTGTTTTTTGATACTAGAATGAGCACATAGATCACTCTGTATAAATATTTAAAACAAACATGCGATGCACAGAAAGTCTCTCTCTCTCTCTCTCTCTCTCTCTCTCTCTCTCTCTCTCTCTCTCTCTCTCTCTCTCTCTCTCTCTCTCTGTCACACACACACACACATTGCACACTCAATAAAAATTTTCAAATTAGTTAATAAGCCAACAAATAAAGCAATCACATTTCTATATAATATCTTATTTACATATGGTAACACTCAGCATTTACAGAGCTTAGAAGGGTCTACTATGTATGTTGCATGTTCTATTTCATTTAGTATTTAAATAGGAAAGCAGCTTTGTTAGCATCATTATTTTGTAAAGTGAAAACATAAAGTGCATCTTTACTTGGCAAATTATAAAGATAATTTGCATACCCTTCTCACTGTGTCATTCTAAGGTCCCTTCATAACAGAATCTGCAGTGATCACATGATATTCTTTTTTGTTTGTTTGTTTGTTTTGTTGCTTTTTTGAGACAGGGTTTCTCTGAATAGCCCTGGCTGTTCTAGAACTCACTGTGTAGGCCAGGCTGACCTTGAACTCAGAAATCCACCTGCCCCTGCCTCCCAAGTGCTGGGATTAAAGGCATGTGCCACCACTGCACGGCTCACATGATATTCTTAATTGGCCATTGAGTATGTACACACCTTCAGTCCTTACTGCCTTCTGATTTTGTTGTTGTTGTTTTGCTTTGTTTTGCTTTTATTTTTTTAATTCAATGTTCTCACTCAACTAAAAACTAGGGGAGGTATGAAATTGCTCTTATTTTTCATTACCTGTATTTACTAGACACTAAACTGTATTTCATTTAATAAAAACCATATTACAAAAATGTTATAGATAACTTAATTTTTAGCAATCCTCATTGAAGAGTGGAAAAATAAATAAGATATAACACTATTATAGGGCAATTTATTCACTTTTCCTATAGTTCTTCACTCAAAGCGATTGAAAACAAGATTAAACACTGTATTCATGCTCATAGGCTTTAACCACCCAGTTCTCAACAATAAAGGGATTCTATTCTATCCTATCCTTGGAATATAGCTAAAGTGATTTCTACTTATGGATGTATGCATGAATACAATTGCACTTGGGCAGATACTTTGCTATTCACTTGTCTTTTACAAATATTTACTTCTGTGTATATCTGTGTGTGGGTATGGTCTTGTAGGTACAGTGCTCCTCCCTTTGCCCCCAATAATCATAAGAAAGTAGTATAGATTCCTGGGAACTGCAGTTGCAGAGAGTTGTGAGCTTCCCAACATCAGTGGTAGGTATCAAGCCTTGGTTTTCTGCAAGAATAGCATGGGATCATATCTATTGAGCCAAATCAGGAAGACTATTATGAAATGAATTTCTATTTTGGGTGTGTCAGCAATTCTTTGCATTTACCTTGTATTCAGCATTTTTGAAATTTAATAGTTCACATAGATTTCAGGTAATAATTGCTACTACAGTAATTCTTCATTGTTCAGGAGACATAGGTATGGAAAGAAATAACATAATCAGAATGGAAACTAATACTTTGTTGGTATTCCTCTTTGAGACAAGCCCTAACTAAGAATATGGCACAAGCTGATATTGAACTTAGAGTTCTGGTGCCTCCTAAGTAAAGAGGTTAAAGTCATTGGTCACTTTAAGAGGATGTTTGCAGATAGAATGCTGTTTTTTCCTTAAAATAGTTAGTTGGAAGAGACAGATACATTCTTGCCATTGTATGGGAAGCAAGAGTTTCCAATTTTGTGTTTTAATCTTTCTACATAGTATTCATGTTTGTATGAAGAAGTGACCCCAAAAATTCTACCAAAGTTCTCCTACAGCTGATAAAACCCTGCAGCAATCTGGCTGGATAAAAAATTAACTCAAAGAAGTAAGTAGTCCTCCTTTATACAACTGATAAATGGACCAAGAAAGAAATTTGAGAAACCACACTCTCTATAATAACCATGAGTAATATAAATATATATATATTGGTGTAACTCTAATCAAGCAAGTGAAATACCTGTATGACAACAAATTCAAATCTGTAAAGAAAGAATGCAAAGAAGACACCAGAACATGGAAAGAACTGTCATGCTCATGAATAGGTAGAACTAACATAGTAAAAATGGCTACCTTACCAAAAGTAATCTACAGATTCAATGCAATTCCCATCAAAATTCTAACACAATTCTTTTCAGACCCTGAAAGAACAGTACTCCATTTTATACGGGAACGCAAGCAAACAAAAATCCAGGATAGCTAACGCAATCCTGTATAATACAAGAACTTTTGGAGGCATCACCATCCCTGATTTCAAGCTATATTAGAGAACAATAGTAAGTAAAACCATATCATATTAGCATGAAAACAAACAGGTTGATCAATTAAATAGAATTGAAAGATCAGAATGTAACCCACATATTTAGTAACAATTTTTCTTTTTTGACAAAGAAATTAAACTATATAATCAACAAAATAAAACATCTCCAAAAAATGATGCTCGTCTACTGGTTATCTGTAGATAGAAAAATGCAAATAGGCCCATATTTATCACTCCGCCCAAAACTCAAGTTCAAGTGGATAAGAGACTAAATTTGAGAGAAGAGAAATTGGGGAATAGCTTTGAGTACATTGGCACAAGAGACAACTTTCTGAATAGAGGACCTAAGGCAAAGGACACCCACAAATGGACAAAAGCACAGCTGATAGAGCAGAAAAATATCTTCAACAACCCCTTTTATAACAGTGGGCTGATATACAAAGTATATAACAATATGATTTTGTTACAACTTTTTGCAATTAATAATAAACAATTAAATCATGTACATTTTGTTGCAGACTGTTGAGATTTTAATTAGATATTGTTTGATTTTTTTCAACAACTATGAGGCTATCTCATTCATTAGTATATAATATGAAGAATAAATATTTCATATGCATATATGTGTATGTATTTCTCCATGGAATGAAAAAATGAGTTTTTATTGTGTGTTTGTTTTCTAGCAGAATAACGGATTTGAATTGGTTTATCTTTTAAATTTATTGTTTTCTTTGTGAATTTTTTGGATTTCAAAAGCATGGCATGTGTACATGTTGAGGACAGAGGACAATTTTGGGAGGTGGGATGTGGGGTCGAATTTGACTATAAATCTAGGCAAAAGTTCAGTCTCTGAAGGTGAGAGCATTTTGTGAAAAAGTTTATTTCCGCATTATATGACATTTCAAAATTGCTTTCCTTAAAAGTATCACAGCATTATTCTTGCCTTTAAAATCAATATTATTTACTTCTGTGAGGTCTCTTGGTCTTCATTCACATGTAAGTATTGGAAAAAAGGCTTAAGAGAGTTCATGTAAATTCCTGCACCTCTGCATTAGTGTGGCTTTAGTTTTCTTGTTCCCCCTAATTTCTAATTATCTAAGCAACAGTTACTCAATTTCCACTCTCTGTAAATTGAAAGTTCCATTCCCAACTTAGTGAAGTTTCCAAACTCGTCTCATCTTCTTCTGGTGTAGAAACTGCATGTAGCAGGCAACAGATCTTAGTATACAGTCATTGACTTAGCATGAGCTGGCAAAATGAGTTTGATCAGAACTGAAAATAAACAAAAGGAGGGAATGAGAAAGGGAGAAAAGGAGGGAGGCAAGAATGAAGAAGTAAAGAAAAAATAATATTTTGAAGAAAGTAAAACAGGGAGAGATGGAAGGGAAAAAAGAGAATGGAAGAGATACAGGAAAAGATGGAATGGAAAATGGAAAAATAGAAGAGAAGTGAATACAAAGAAGTAATAAGAACATATAGGGAAAAGAGAAGAAAGTGAGGGTAACAGGGAGGAAAATACACACACACAAACAGAGAGAGAGAGAGAGAGAGAGACAGAGAGACAGAGAGACAGAGAGACAGAAAGAGAGACAGAGACAGAGACACAGAGAGAGACAGAGACAGAGACACAGAGAGAGACAGAGAGAGACAGAGACAGAGACACAGAGAGAGACAGAGACAGAGAGACAGAGAGAGATAGAGACAGAGATACAGAGACAGAGATTCAGAGAGAGACAGACACAGAGAAACAGAGACATACACAGAAAGACAGAGGCAGAGACCAAGAGATAGATAGAAGCAAATATGCATTTGTATAAAACAGTTGTTCTTTTGCTCACTAATTTGTCCCTTTACTGTGTGAGTGACAGTGATTGTTATCAGTAGTAGAATTTCTAAGGCAACTGGTTCTTTTATATTCTTCTATGTCTCATTGCTACATTACTGTGGTCACTGCAGAATATGCCACCTGTCACACAATAAAAGCAATTTTCCCAATACTCCCTCCTCCTGTTTAGTTATTAATACATGCCTTTTATTCTTTCTCACTCAGCATTGTGGAATACTGGGTGATGTTCTCTCTACCAGGTTATTCAGAATTCTAACACTAATCCTGCAGCTTACATTGTTTTAGTCCTATAGTACACATATGATCTTCATATTTATAACACTTTGTCTTTCATGAAATTAGAATTTAAATTTAGTTTATTTTATTATGTGAAGGTATATTCATGTATCTGTGTGTGTCTGCATGTGTGTGTGTGTATGTATGTATTTGTGTGCACATGAAATTAGAATTTAAATTTAGTTTATTTTATTATGTGAAGGTATATTCATGTATCTGTGTGTGTCTGCATGTGTGTGTGTATGCATGTGTGTGCAGGTATTTGCAGAGCATTTCATTTCCCAGAGCAAGAGTTACATGTGGTTTTTCAGCTAAGCATGATGCTAAGCACCTATGTTTGCTCCACTCCACCTCTGAAGTGAAAATTCTTGAAAATAATTAATTAATACTAGAAAACCAAACTAACCTCTATAATGAAGAAAAACATAAAATTGAATTTTACATTAGTAGAATCAATTTATTTTTAGCTATTTCCAGGTTAGGGACCCTAAAATTATTTTTCTGTTTTCTTGCATTTCTGCTTCTTACTTATTTTATTTTTCTTCTATTGTATATTTGAAATAGGATATTCCACACTCAAGGCTTGTCTTCAATTTACTATGTAAGCCAAGGAAGGCCTCATACTTCAGATCTTATCATATCCACCTCAGAAGGTTTGGGATGACAGATATATTGCACTATATTTGTGTTTTATTTCATCTAATTTCATTCTTCCTTTTGCATCTTTACTTGATTTCATCATCTTCCATACTTACAGTTATTAATGGGACTCTACAAAGGAACATTGAGAAACATAATGTATTACAAATGCTCACTATCTAGCATGTTCCAGGTATGAGAGGAAAGTTCAGTGCGATTAGCTTACCTTGAATCCCATAGTCATGACTTGAAACTTTCTTGGATTTCTTGTACAGAATGGCAGATTCTGACTGACCAAGAAAACATGTTCAGCATACCACACATTAATTGGCATTTTAATAACACACTTTAATCCTCATTATTTCTAAATAGAAGCAAATGTTTGGATAATCGAAGGAAAGAAAACAATCCTACATGGCTCGTCAGAAGATTTATTTTATGCAAGTCTCACACTCACACCTGGCCTGGCCCTCTTGGCTCAGCACACATTCAATGACTTGACTTTGCTAGTTTGTTTAAAATACCATTATCATGTTCCCTTATTCTTTCTTCTCCTCTGACATGTACAAGCAATTAACAGAAAATCAATTCCACGTAAACTGAAATGTGTCTATTCTGAAAAAAATATAAATATCTTGAGGTTTCTGGGGTGATATGGCAAATTTGAAGGTACCACTATAAAACACAGTGAGCATAGTACTAGGATAACAAAGAAGAGATTCTATGCCAAGAAGAGAAAAACAGGAAGATTGCAGGAAATAAAAGAATAGAGCAACTGAAGACACAGTGTTGTGGGATGGGGCAAGCATCCACTACCTCCTGGGTCCGGCAAGTGTCAGACAATGAAAACAAGGGTGACATGACATTAAACCATATAAATCAAGAAAACTCTAAAGGCAGTTTTAAACACAGAAATCAATAATTTTCTCCAAATCTAGGAGAGGTTTGCCATGACTGATTATTGCTATTTGATGCCCCAAAATTTAGGATTTTGATTTTGTCATTATCCTAGTCTCGGGGGCTGTGGTCAGAGCACACTTTTAATAGGGCAACATTTCTTAAGACTGACCTAGGCTATGGGATTTAGAACAAGGAATCCTCACATATACAGAACTCTAGAGTTGATATTCCACAGCCAAATATAAGTAAAATGCTTGGAATACAGTAAGAGAGAGGTAAAAGAGAGCCAAAGCCAATTTGATGAAAATTTGAGTAATGCAGGCTCAGCTCAGGCAGTGAAAGGCATGGGGTGGTTAGAAGCTGACCACTTATCACACAAGGTGAACTGTGCAATTTGATCAGAATGAGCAATGGCAGATTATGGTGCCATGTTCTCTGATGAGACTCAGAACTCTAAAGCTTCAACAGATCTTCAGTTCTAGTCCCTCTTCCCTCTGGAATATGCTTAATGCTGAGTGGGTTTTGCAAGTATGCAGTCTCATCACTAGTCCACCTTTACAGATCTCAAGCATATTCCTTTATCTTCAAATGTATGTGAGAGAAAATTCCTGGATGGATGCATAAACTGGAAGGGATAAGGAAGATATTAGAAACTCTCCAGTTCACAGGCCATCACATACATGTGGAATATGAAAAATGCAAGTTCCCATGAAACACATCACCTTGATGCTTGGCATGTTACCAGAGTTTAATACAAACATGAATGGTAAGCATCAAACCACTCCAAGTTTTAAACAATATTTTTAGATTATTCTTAAAGTATTCACAAATACATACAATGAACATAAATGCTTTATCCACAATTGTCTCCATGAATATTCTCTCTATCTCACCATCCCACCTCATTCTCAACAACATATCCTTTTATCATCATCATCATCATCATCATCAGCAGCAGCAGCAGCAGCAGCAGCATAATAATTTTTATCATCATAACAGTTATGATTATTAATGAATTTCTTACTGATTTAATTTATTTCTGATTATGTCCAAGTGGCTATCCAGCTATACACTGGAATATGGACTACCTACCTGTGGTTACATCCCCAAAGCAAAGTGAATCTCTCTCTTTCAACAGCCATCAACTGCTAATACCTTCTCTTTACAAGTATGGCAGTGAGATCCCACACGTTAGACTTTTGGCTGGTGTGATCATGAGCAGGCCACCACAACCTATGTGAACTATGGTGTGCACTATATGTCATTTCCAGAAGAAATTATTTCAAAGCTGTACTCCACATTTTCCAGCTGTAACATTCTTTCTGTTCCTGTTTATTCCATGTTTCCTTAGACTCAGATGAGAGAAAGCTAATACAGCTTAAAATTCTATATCTGAGTGCTGAAAGTAAGCTTCCTTTAACAGAGATGAATATACCACTATACCACTCCTGGGCATATACCCAGAGGCTTTACCTGCATGCAATAAGGACACATGCTCCACTACGTTCATAGCAGCCTTATTTATAATAGCCAGAAACTGGAAAGAACCCAGATGACCCTCAACGGAGGAATGGCTTCAGAAGATGTGGTATATTTACACAATGGAATCCTACTCTGCAATTAAAAACAATGAATTCACGAAATTCCTAGGCAAATGGTCAGAACTTGAAAATATCATCCTTAGTGAGGTAACCCAATCACAAAAGAACACACATGGTATGCAGTCACTGATAAGGGGATATTAACTCAGAATCTCGGAATACCCTAGACACAATTCGCATATCAATAGATTTCTAAGAAGATGGAAGGAGAGACCCCTGGTCCTGGAAAGACTGGATGTAGGGGAATGCCAGGACAGAGAAGTGAGAGGGGGTTAAATGGGGAAAAGACGGAGGGAAGGGGGCTTATGGGACTTTCGGGGAGGGAGGAAACGGGAAAGGGGAAATGATTTTGAATGTATATAAAAAAAAACTTAGAAAATAAAATTTAAAAAATTAAAAAAATATATAGAATGATAGCATGATCATTTACAGAAATATTAGTGTGTCTCCTCAGGACTGATCAGAATTCATTGAAGGTAATTGCAAATGGACACAAGCTAACTGACCGGAGTTCTGGGAACAAAACACAGACCCTCTACCAGAGTTTCATGTACTTTTAACGGGTGAGCCATGTTTCCAGTGGCAGTTTTAAACAATGTTAAAATCATAGTTTCTGAAATATTGTTTCTAAGTGATACAGTAACTGATTTTATAATTTTTTAAATATGTTTATCATGTTTGCCTTGGTATTGTTGCTATGTGAGGAAATTGTTTTCTCTTATTTTGAAAATCAGTTGGTGGTTGAACCATATCTAAGAAAAATCTCCAAATTAAATGTTAACAATACATTAATCATCAAATTCATAACTCACAACACAGAAATACAAGAAGAATGAATTGTCAGTACAATAATGGAAGAGAAAGCAATAACATGTATAGTACTAGGAAAAGTAACAAATTACTAATCACTGCTAATGATAAAATTCTATAATTAAAAAGATTACATATTCCACTAGAATAGTGGATTTGGGCTAATGTTGCCTATATTCTAATATATTTGGGTACCCAAAATATATCTTCACATACCTTCAGGGAACCCGCCCTCAGTTGGTTTTTGTTGGTAAATAAAGATGCCAGCAAAATGACTGGACAGGGCAGACAGAGGAAGCACTTTAAAATTCCTGAGCTGGGAACACTGAGGAAGGAGCAGGAAACCAGCCATGCAGAGAGAGTATGGAGGAGAAGAGAGACGCCCCTGCCTGAGAAGAGTGCAGGGCAAATAGGCATAGTCACTATGTGAAGGAGATGGGAAAATTTGACGAGAGAGGACTGCCAAACTGGGTTTAGGGCAGCTGAGATAGAATATAGAATTTAGTGAATATTAACTCAGGATTATCAACTGGGAGTGGATTAATCACAGGGAGATTAGACTTCTGCCTCGGTATCGTGATGCTTAAAGCTTATCAAATATTAAGACTGTGTGTGTGTGTCTTTCATTTGGGAAAGTAAAGCATTGAGGCGGGTAGTGAACTCACAGCCTAGATTATATTAATTAAAATTTTAATTCAGCAAGAAAATAATTAGTCTTGATGAGTACTTTGCAGCATATCTATCAACACATAAAAATTCACAACCATTTCCAAGCATCCAACATTCTCTACTGTCCTGTGTAGGTAAAACTCCCATTTGTCCACACAAATATGCACAGAAGCATCAAATACATATAAAATACACTGAATTTTTGAACAGCAAAACATTTTATATGATAAAAAACCTCTGTGAGAAAAAAATTACCAAGAATTCTATGTCAAAATTGCATAAAAAGCATGCAAACAACAAAACCAAAATAAAAACAAATAAAACTAGAGAGAATTGAAATAAAGAGGTAAAATATTTCTATAATGAAACTTTAATGAACTGATGGGAGTAATTGAATAAGGTACTGAATGATAGTAGGACTTCAACACTTACAATAATGAAATAATGTAAAATTATGGATATAGTACAGTAAATTACCCTACGAATTAAATTCTGTGAAAATAAACCTATGTGGGAAGCATCAATAACTGCCCCTTGAAATATGTTTGAACCATAGTAACAAAGTAGTATGGTACTGACACAAAAATAGACATAAGGGAAACATACCTCATACAACCATAGATTGTTATTTTCTGTAAAATATCCTAGCATCACAGGAAATGATAGAAAGATTTGAAAAATGGGATGATATGAAATTAATTATGAGCCTATGGGGGTCATTCCATATTCAAATACAAAAAAATATTTTCAATTTCTTCAATCCTCAAACCATTTGCCATCTGTACTCAAGATGTAAACAATTACAAAATGGGTCTGGGTTATAAAAATTTCTTCTATAACTTTAAAAGCTATACAACCACTTCTTTGACCTATGTCCCATTTCCCAAATGGGACACAACATCTTGGAACAATGCCAACAGCTGGAGACCAGGTGTTTAAATACATGAAATTGTGGGGCAGTTTGCATTTAAAGCACATTCTTAAAGACAGAAGTTATTTGGCAACCCATATTTAGGTGTTGAGTGCAAGGCTTAGATATTTAGAAGCTTCAATTATGAGTGTTTTCCTTTTGTCGTAGACTCTAAATATTTGTTATTTATGTAATCATGGCAATAATCACATGAAAATTCAGAATCTTCAAAAATAAGCTTGACCACCAAGATGGTCCATGAACAGCTGAACTGTTGGAGGAATTTTCTATGTAAGAGCTCCTCCTCCTTTTTTTTTTTACTTTGCAATGTTTTTAATTAACATATAATTATATAATTTCTCCTTTTTTTTCTCAGGTCATTTCACTCATTTCCCCACTACTTCATGGCCTCTTTTTCTTTTTTATAGTTCTCTCTATCTTTGTTTTCTCCCTCTCTCTCTCTTCCCACCCTCTCTCTCTCACACACACATACACATATGAGTATATAAATACAACCTACTGGGTATATTTAGTGTTCCTTGTAAGTATATGTTTTGAAGTTGTGTACTTGATATTTGATAACTAAACATTAGACTTAACTTTCCCTCTCCCAGTAGTCCTTAATTGTCTGTAGTTATTTTTCTAGGAGTGGAGCCACATGAGATTTTCAGGTTCTATGCTAACATGTCTACTGATATTCAATTTTCATTTAAATATCCATACTTTTGAGATTTTCTGTGCATAGTTTGCGTTTTATTTCTAGGAGAAACAATCTCATGGCAGAATTTGTTGTCCTTTTATTCTTACAGTTTTTAGGCCCTCTAATCAGAAAATTCCCAAAGCTTATGTACAAGGAAATATTGTTCTAACAGTTGGGGCTGGGCAGTCAGGGTCAGTTGTTCTCTGAATTTTGAGTAGTTGTGGATTTCTGTAACTTTCTGTTTTTCCTACAAATAATACCCTTTTGAATGGGTAGTCATAGAGCTATACTTTTTTTATGGGTATGAAGATAAGAATTTAATATATATATATATATTTGTTTATGAAAGTGGCAATAGTAGATTATCCTGTAAGGTTCATGATCTTAGTAACCATTGGTAATTGGCTGTATTTCCAGCACATAGTCACCTTCCTGTTGAGAGTTTAAATACATTATGAAAGCTGCTGGTTGCTACCAGGATACAAGTGTCATGACTATACCTTTGGCAATGTCATGGAATGCTGGTCATTGTTTTGGTCCATATTCCTCATATAGCTGAATAGTACTATTGGTTTCTGCACTCTGATGGTAACTTATATAGCTCCTTTAGGACTATGAAAGCTAGACTGTAGTATGCAGGCATCCGGGTAGTTCCTCAATTTTTCATAGTCTTCTGCCTACAGTGTTTGGTATCTTCAGAAATAAGGATTGTATTAAACATCTGGGCAGCAACCCCCCAAAAAATAGCAATAACATATATTATTTTAAGAGCCAAAATGGGAGACATGTGGAAAGTTATATCAATTCAATTTGCATAATTTAACTTAAGCTAAATATTCTAATATGTATTATATATAAATTTTATATAAACACAAGACAGTACAGTTTCTTTTGACCCTTTTAGCCATCCATATTGCCATTTATCTCTTTTAACTCTTTTTCTCTCATTAGTGACCACCCTCACCAATCCCCCCCAAAAAGCCTAGCACTGCTTTTGCAATTTTTCCCTCAATTTAATGACTGTCTTAGTTATAGTTTTACTGATGTGAACAGACACCATGACCAAGAAAAGTCTTATAAAGGACAACATTTAATTGGGGCTGGCTTACAGGTTCAGAGGTTCAGTTCAGTATCATCAAAGTGGGAACATGGCAGCATCCAGGCAGGCATGGTCCAGGAGGAACTGAGAGTTCTATGTCTTCATCTGAAGGCTGCTAGCAGAATAATGATTTCCAGGAAGCTAGAATGAGGGTGTTAAACCCACACCCACAGTGACACACTTACTCCAACAAGGCCACACCTCTGAATTGTGCCACTCCCTGGACCAATCTTTTACAAACCATCACATTCCACTCCCTGGCCCTTATAGTGTTGTCCGAACCTACACGTCTATGAGGACCATACCTAAACATAGCATAATGCAGAATACAATTAGTCCAACTTTCAAAGTCCTCTTAGTCTGTAACAGTCTCAACAATGTAAACGTCTCTTCTGAGGTTTATCTAATCACTTAACTGTAATCCCAAGACTGGTAGACTCTTCAGACAAGGGCAAAAGCAGCCGCATACTTCACCAAAATACCACAAAACAGTCTTTATGCCATACTCTGAAATTCTTCTCCCATGAAGCCTCTTGGATCAGGTCAGAAGAGTTCAAACTACTACCACCAACAAAGTCTTCCATATTCTTACTAGCATGACCCATTGAGCATTATTTAAAGCATTCCACTGCTTTACAAATCCAAAGTCCCCAAATTCACATTCTTCTAAACAAAAGCATGATCAGGCAAATCACAGCAATACCCCACTCCTAGTACCAATTTATGTCTTAGGGTTGTACTGATGTAAGCAGACCCATAACCAAGGTGAGTCTTATAAAGGACAACATTCAATTGGGGTTGGCTTACTGATTCTGAGGTTCAGTCCAGTGTAATCAAAGCAGTAACATGGCAGCATCGATGCAGTTTCCGGAGATGCTGAGAGTTCTACATCTCCATCTCAAAGCTGATAGCAGAATACTGACTTCCAGGCAACTAAGCTGAGGATCTTAAGCCCACACCCACAGTGACACACCTACTTCAACAAAGCCACACCTCCTAATTGTGCCACTCTTGGGCCAAGCATATACAAACCATCACCATGACCATCTTGTTATTTCTCCTATATACTCTTCCCATTGTGGTCCCTTTTCACTTTGCTTGTACATATGCTCAGTGCTTATCTACCACTGTCTATGGGGTCATATTCACTTCAGATAGTAGACAACCTAGTCTTCTTTCTGATTTTTAATAGGATAGTTTAATTTTTTTCCCATTTGGGTTATTTTTTTTCATGATTTTGTCATATACATTCATTAGTATATGCACCCTCCAGTTTAACATGGATGTTTAACATGAAATCATGCTGAATTTTGTTGAAGGCATTTTTTTTATTCTATTGGGGTTATATTTTGATTTTGTATTTAAGTCCATTTTCATGATTGACATTTTTGTTAAAACATCCCTCTATTTTTTACATATATACATACATACATACATACATATATACATTAAAAAAAACAACTTAAGTTGCCATGGTGGATTTTGCTGTTTTCTTGATTTATTCCATCTCAGCATGTGTACCTGATATATTTTGTCCACAAGTATAGTTTTGAAGATTTTTGAGTCAATATTCACCAAAAATAATGGCATACATGCATACATACATACACACATACATATATATATATATATTTACTGTTTCATTTTTACTTGTTTGTTGTTGTTATTGTTGTGTTGTTTTGTACTTGTATTAGAATAATACTGGCTATGTCGAGGAATTTGTAAGCACTCAGATTTATTTAAAAAAAATGCTTTAAAAAACAGATACCTTAAGTCCTTTTCCAGAATACTGTAGTATTTTGCTGTGAATACATTTGTGCCCATGAGTTTTTAGTCAGAAGGTTTTCTATTATTACTTTAAGATTCTCATTTTCAATGGGCCTCCTTAGGTTGTTGATCTTTACATTAGATTTTTCAAAACCTTCTTTATTTAGGAGTCTTCTATGCTTTAATATCCATTCTAGACCAAGTACTAGAGTTAGAGGAGAAAAAAAAGGTTAAAAGGAAAAGTGGGCTGTGGGCCTGTTTAGTAGTACTACTTTTGGGCAGTTCTACTCTTCATTTTAGGACACCAGCAGTCCAGACCAATAGCAAACACACTCAAATCAATACTTCTGGCTTGTTCCAACAGAAATAGGAAGGCTCTGCCAAATGGGTACAGGTCAGACAAATTGGTCAAAATTATCTGGAAAACTGTAAGAAAATCTTTGGTGTGTTACTCTCTCTGAAGTAAAGACCACTGAAGAGCAGCGAAGACCATTGGTTGCAGAGAAACAATGCAGGAACATAGTCCATTTATTTGCACAGTTCTTTCTTAACATGACATGCCCTCTCAAATGGCTGTTTTCAGCATAACATTACATGCTCTCTCTCCCCAAAGACAGGTTCTAGAAAACCTCATCCTATACCACTGAGTTGTTAAAGAAAACAGAATTTCCATATCACACCCCTCTTTCTGTTTAAAAACAAAATATTTTTCAAACAAGCTACACACAATAGAAATAAGTATAAAATACTTAATATTGGAACTTAAAATCACATTTTTTTTATTTTCTAAGTTTTTTTTATTTACATTCAAAATCATTTCCCCTTTCCCAATTCCTCCCTCCTTGAAAGTCCAATAAGCCCCCTTCCCTCTCTCTTTTCCCCATTCAACCCCCTCTCAATTCTCTGTCCTGGCATTTCCCTACATCCATTCTTTCCAGGACCAGGGGTCTCTCCTTCCATCTTCTTGGAAATCTATTGATATGCGAATTATGTCTAGGGTATTCCGAGATGCTGGGTTAATATCCCCTTATCAATGACTGCATACCATGAGTGTTCTTTTGTGATTGGGTTGCCTAACTAAGGATGATATTTTCAAGTTCTGACCATTTGCCTAGGAATTTTGTGAATTCATTGTTTTTAATTGCAGAGTCGTATTCCATTGTGTAAATATACCACATCTTCTGAATCCATTCCTCCGTTGAGGGACATCTGGGTTCTTTCCAGCTTCTGGCTATTATAAATAAGGCTTCTATGAACATAGTGGAGCATGTGTCCTTATTGCATGCAGGGGAAGGCTCTGGGTATATGCCCAGGAGTGGTATAGCTGGATCCTCCAGGAGTGTCATGCCCAGTTTTCTGAGGAACTGCCAGACTGCTTTCCAGAGTGGTTGTATCAGCTCGAAATCCCACCAGCAGTAGAGGAGTGTTTCTCTTTCTCCACATCCTCGCCAACAACTGCTGTCTCCTGTGTTTTTGATCTTAGCCATTCTGACTGGTGTGCGAAGGAATCTCAGGGTTGTTTTGATTTGCATTTCCCTAATGACTAAGGATGATGAACATCTCTTTAGGTGCTTCTAAGCCATTAGATATTCTTCAGGTGAAAACTCTTTGTTTAGCTCTGTACCCCATTTTTAATAGGGTTACTTGGTTCTCTGGAGTCTAACTACTTATCTTCTTGCACTAAGCTCAATTCCACGTGGATCAAGGACCTCCACATAAAACCAGACACACTGAAACTAATAGAAAGGAAACTAGGGAAGAACCTTGAACATATGGGCATAGGGGAGAATTTCCTGAACAGAACTCCAATAGCTTATAATCTAAGATCAAGAATTAACAAATGGGACCTCATAAAATTACAAAGTTTCTGCAAGGCAAAAGAAACTGTAAAAAAGACAAAGCGGCAACAAACTAACCGGGAAATGATCTTTACCAACCCTACATCCGACAGAGGGCTAATATCCAATATATATAAAATCACATTTTAAACAAACTACTTATGAGCAATCTATCAAACAATAATCAAACAAAACAACCTTAAGTTTCTGTCAAGATAGAATAATCAACAAATAATCAAACAAAACAATCATAAATATCTATTATTAAAATAGTCAAACATAGCAACCGTAAAGTTCAATCATTAAACAAAATGATTTTAAAGTTATATATATATATATATTTCTATCAAAATATATATATATATTATAAATATATATATATATATATTTAAAATATATATATATTTAAAATGTGCCCTCTCCTGCTGCTTGACTCTTTCCCTCCCCTTAAAAAGACCTTCTCTGTGATCATCTCAGTAGTGAGGCTCCCTGGCCACTTTCTTTTTTTTTTTTTTTCAAAGCAAAATATTTTAGTCTATTAGATATTTTTCATATTTTGTTATTATTATTCTCTTTTCCCCTCTTTTTCTTCATCATTAAATAGAGGACAGAAATCCCTTACTTAAATATTACTGACTTCTCCCTGATAAAGACAGTAATTATCTTCTATAACTACAGTATATCTATCTTTAACTCATAAAATGACCAAAACTATCCACCCTAACTTAAGGGACTTGAACAATAATCTTCTGACAATTGCTTCATGCTGAACTGGGGCAACAAATTCCTGTTTTGTGGCCTGAAAGGGAATTAGAAAAAAGTTCAAATAAAAAGAAAGCTAGCTGTAGTGTTTCATGTCCAATCGCAATATCATCCAGTTTTTCATTTGGGCTATCACTTTTGAGGCTGATTTCCATCAATTTTTGGAAAAATCAGTAAGTGGATATGATAGTGAATCACCTGAGCATATTTGCTTTGTGAAGACATGCATGTCTCAACTGATAACAGGTTTGCCTTGATCATATCTAATCTTTTAAATTTTGTTGGTAACCACATAATTTTCCTTTCCTATGATTACATGAGTATAACTACATAACCACTATAAAACTATTGCAGGTTTCCTTTCCACTATCAACACATCCTTATTGTATAGACGTATATAGTATATAGTATAGTTCCTCATTTTTTCTTTTTTTATTGGTTATTTTATTTATTTACAATACATATGATATCTCACATCCTGGGTTCTCCTCTTCAGAAGCACTATCCCATCCCCCTCCCCCTGCTTCTATAAGGGTGCTTGCCCACCCACCCACTCACTCCTGCCTCACCACCCTAGCATTTCCCTATTCTGGAACAACAAACCTCCACAGGACCAAGGGACTCCCCTCCCACTGATGCCAGATAAGGCAGTCCTCTGCTATATATGCAGCAGAAGCATTGGGTCCCTCATTGTCTACTCTTTGTTTGATGATTAAGTCCCTGGGAGCTCTGGGGGGCTGGAGATCTGCTTGATTGATATTGTTATCTTTCCTATGGTGTTGCAATCCCAGTCAGCTCCTTCAGTCCTTCCACTAACTCCTCTACTGAGGGCTCTGTGCTCAGTCCAGTGGTTCTGCATCTGTATTGGTCAGGCTCTGGCAGAGTCTCTCAGGAACCAGTTTTACCATGCTCCTGACAGCAAGTGCTTCTTGGCATCAGCAATAGAGTCTGGGTTTGGTATCTACAAATGGGATGTATCCCTAGGTGAGGCAGTCTCTGGAAGCTCTTTCCTTCAGTCTCTGCTCCACTCTTTATCCCTGAATTTCCTTTAGGCAGGAGCAATTCTCAGTTAATGTTTTTGAGATTAGTGTTTGGCCCCAACCCTCAACCAGGGGCTATGCCTAAGCACTGGATATAATCTCTACAGATTCTTTCTCCACTTTGTCGTGTATTTTCGTTAATACCATCCTCACTGGGTCTTGGGAGCCTCCTGCTTACTTGGCATCTGGGACTTTCTGGTTTCTACCCCTGGTTCCCCATCCTCCCACTGCTACACATCTCCATTCAATTTCCAGACCCTCTGTACTTCTCCCAACCCCTGTCTCCTCCCACATCTGATTCTACCCCCTTTCTCCTTACCTTTCTCTCTTTCTCTCAGTTCCCTTCCTTCCTCTATCTCTCATTATTGTTTTGTTCCCCCTTCTCTGTAGGACTGAATCATCCAGAGTTCTGTCTTCCTTCTTCTTGAGCTTCACATGGTCTGTGAGCTATATAGTGGGAAATCTGAGCATTTTTTTTTCAACAACCCAGTGTCTCTCAGTTGCTTTTGTTCATTTTTCACCAACATTAGGAAAATTTAGAGTTAACAAATTTATTCTCACCCTGGGGGTTTTTACTCTTCTGTTTTTTTTTTTTTTTTTAAAAAAAATAAGCATCTCTTTTAGAGAACGATTGGATATTTCTACAACTGCTTGTACTGTGGAATGATGTGGTATATCAATATTATGCTTTATATTGTAATATAAAGAGAATTTCTTCAACTTATTGGATCTAAATGAACATTATCAGAATTTATCTGTGCAGGTATCTCCATAGTTGCCATTATTTCTAGTAAGTGTATAATGCCACAACCAATGTTTATGGAACCAAAAGTAGTTGCCTGAGTAAGAGGTTGTATATACCTTTTTTTCCAAATAATACTAATCTCCTTTTAGTCTAACTTTGTTGGCAGAACTGAAAACATGAACTTTGTATATAACTTTTAGGTTTTAGAAATTAATGTATTTGAGTGGTTTTTAAATATTCCCTTTTAAGATTCCTAATTTCTTTGATATGTTTTGCAACAATTTTCTTTTACTCATTTCTTGTCTAATAGTGCTAATTTGAAGTATCTATTTCTTTTTTAGTTAGGTGAATGCAGAATCTGTCAGTTATATCATCTCAAAAAAACAACTCTTAGATTCATTGATTCTTTCTATTGTTTTCTTTTCCTTGTTTCTATTTCATTAACTTCCACCTGTTGTTGTTGTTGTTATTATTATTATTATTGTTATTATTATTATTAACTTTACCATTCCATAGATTTGATTTTAGTTTGTTTCTAATTATCTAAGTTCTTGAGTTACATTAATAAATTAAGTCATTTTTCATCTTTCAGATGATTTTAGTGGTAATACTTAGTGTTTTACATTTTCCTTTATTGTTTCTCTGCAATTAGGTTGTCTTTTCATTATCACTTCGTTCTGATGTATTTTTAAATTTCTTTCTTGATTTTTTTTGATCCACTCATCAGTCTGTAATAATTTGCTTATTCTCCATGTGTATTTGTGTTTACTTAGTGCACATTTATATTTATTTGCTGTCAGTTTAAAGTTTTAAAGTGTCATGTTTAGATAGAAAAAAATTATTTCAATTTTCATGAAGTTTTTAAGATTTATATTGTGTTCTAAAATTTGTTTTACTTTTAAGAAATTTTCATTAGCTCCTGAGTAAATGTATATTTTATTGATGTTTGAATGAAATAGTCTAGAGATATCTATTAAGTACGATTGGTATATGATGACATTTAATGTTTATATAATTATTCATTTGTGTCTAGAATAACTATGTTCTAGAGAACTTTAAAGTTTTGAAAGCATCAACTACTACAGAGTTGAATTTTATATATGACTTGAAGTATAGTAGTACATTTTTTATGAAATTATATGAACAGAATTTTGATATATATAGATTTAGGATACACACTCCCACCTCCCTGCCAAGGGAATCCCCTACACTGGAGCTCTGTGCTTCACCAAGGTCCTCTCTGCCCATTGATGTCTGACAAGTCCATGCTATGCTACAAATGTGGCTGGAGCCATGGGTCCCTTTATGTGTGCTCTTTGGGTTGTGGTTAGTTCCCTGGAAGCTCTGAGGTGTCTGCTTGGTTGATATTTTTGTTCATCATATGAAAATTCCTTCAGCTCCTTTAGTGCTTTCTCTAACTACTCCATTGGGAACCCAGTACTCAGTCCAATGGTTGGCTACAATCGTCTTCCTCTGTATTTGTCAGGCTCTGGCAGGACCTCTCACAAGACTAATATCAGACTCCTGTCAGCAAGTACTTCTTGGTAACCTCAATAGTGTCTGGGCCCCGTGTATGCAAATAGTATGAATCCCAGGCTGGGCCATCTTGGATGGCCTTTCTTTAAATCTGTGCTCCTCACATTATCTCCATATATCTTGCCTAGGAATTTCATGAATTCATTGAACTCAAGATATATGGACTTGAGTATTTTGTCCCTCCTTCTAAGAAGGACTGAAGCATCCCCACCTTCCTCTTTCTTCTTCTTGAGCATCATGTGGTCTGTAAATTATATCTTGGGTATTCTGAGCTTTGAGGCTAATATCACTTATTGATAACTGCATACCATTTGAATTCTTTTGTGATTGAGTCTCATCAGTCAGGATAAGATTTTCTAGTTCCATCCAGTTGCCTGAGTTTTTCATGAAGTCATTGATTTGAATAGCTGAGTAGTACTCCATTGTGTAAATATAAGACATTGTCTATATCCATTCCTCTGTTTAAGGACATCTCGGTTCTTTCCAGCTTCTGGCTATTATAAATAAAGCTGTTATGAACACAGTGGAGCATGTGTCCTTGTTATATGTTGGAGCATCTTTTGTGTATACACCCAGAAGTGATATATCTGGGTCCTGAGGAAGTATTATATCCAATTTTCTGAGCAATCACCAGACTGATTTCAAGAATGCTTGTACCAGCTTGCAATCCCACCAACACTAGAGGAGTGTTCTTCTTTCTCTACATCCTCTTCAGCATCTGCTGTCACCTGAGTTTTTGAACTTAGTCATTCTAATTGATGTGAGGTGGAATCTCAGGGTTGTTTGATTTTTTTTTCCCTGATGAATAAGGGTGTTGAAGATTTCTTATGTGTTTCTCAGACATTAGATATCCCTCAGTTGAGATATCTTAGTTTAGCAATGTATCCTACTATTAATAGGGTTATTTGGTTCTCTGGTGTTTAACTTCTTGAGTTCTTTTTATATATTGGATATTTGGCCTCTATTGAATGAAGGATTGGTAGAGATCTTTTACCAATCTGTTGGATTCCATTTTGTCTTATTGACAGTGCCTTTGCCTTACAGAAGCTGTGCAAATTTATGAGGTCCCATTTGTCTATTGATGGTCTTAAAGCATAAGTCATTAGTTTTCTGTTCAGAAAAATTTCCCATGTGCACATGTACTTCCCCACTTTCTCTTCTACTAGTTTCAGTGTTTCTGGTTTTATATAGAGGTCCTTGATTTGTATATGGAGATAGGAATGGGTCATTCTGCATTCTTCTATATGGTGACCACTAGTTGAAACACCACTATTTGCTGAAAATGTTGTCTTTTTTCCACTAGATGAATTTAGCTCATTTGTCAAAGAATCAAGAGACCATAGGAGTATGGCTTTATATTCAATTCAGTTGTTCCAATACTATGCAGTCTTTATCAGTATTGTTCTGTAATACAGCTCAGGGATGATGATTTCCCCAGAAGTATTTTTCTTGTTGAGAATAGATTTCCTATACTGTGTTTTTTTTTTTCTTATTCCCAATGGAGTTAAAAATTGTTCTTTCTAACTCTACAAAGAATTGAGTTAGAAATTTGATGGGGATTGCATTAAATCCATAGACTGCTTTTGGCAAGATGGCCATTTTAACTATATTAATCCTGCTATTGCATGTGTATGGGAGATCGTTCATTCTGAGATATTCGATTTCTTTCTTCAGAGACCTGAAGTTCTTGTCATGCAGATCTTTCACTTGATTGGTTAGAGTCAAAGCAAGGTATTTTATATTGTTTGTGAAGATTATGAAGGGTGTTATTTCCCTAATTTCTTTCTCAGCCCATTCATCCTTTAAATAGTGGAAGGCTACTGATTAGTTTGAGGGATTTTTTTTTTTTTAATCCAGACACTTTGCTGAAGTTGTTTATCAGGTTTAGGTGTTTTCTGGTAGAATTTTTCGCATCATGTAATTATACTATCATATCTCCTGCAAATAGTGATATTTTGACTTCTTCCATGCCAATTTGTATCCCCTTGACCTCCACTTCTTGTCTAATTGCTATGGCTAGGACTTCCAATACAATATAGAATAGGTAAGCAGGGAGTAGCAGCCTTGTTTAGTCCCTGATTTTAGTAAGATTGCTTCAATTATCTCTCCATTTTATTTGATGTTGGTTACTAGTTTGCTCCATATTGCATATTGAATGTAATGAGGTGTTAATGTGCTTTTTTTCCCTTGAGTTTCTTTATATGGTGGATTATGTTAATGGGCTTCCATGTTTTGAAACATGCTTCTATCGCTGGGATGAAGCATACTTGATAATGATGGATGTTAATTTTTGTGTATTCTTGGATTCAGTGTGGAAAAAAATTGAGTATTTTTACATTGACATTCTTGACAGAAGTTGGTCTGATGTTCTTTTTCTTTGTTAGGTCTTTGTTTAGTTTAGGTATGAGTATAATGGTGTCTTCATAGAACTGATTGGGTAGTGTTCCTTCTATTTCTGTATTGTAGAATAAATTGAGGAGTATTGATATTAGCACTTTATTGAAGGACTGATAGCATTTTGCATTAAATCCATTTGGTCCATGACTCTTATTGGTTGGGAGAGTGTTAATGACTGCTTCTATTTATTTAGGGGTTATGGGACTGTTTAGATACTTTATCTGATTCTGAATTAACTTTGGTACATGATATCTGTCTAGAAAATTGTCCATTTCATCGAAACTTTCCACTTTTGTTGAGTAAAGGCTTTTGTCATAGAATCTGATGACTTTTGAATATCCTCAGTTTCTATTGATATATTTCGTTTTTTACTTCTGATTTTGGTAATCTGGATACTGCCACTGGGCCCTCTGGTTAATACGGTTAAGGGTGTATCTATTTTGTTAATTTTGTCAAAGAACCAGCTCCTGGTTTTGTTGATTCATAATATACTTCTTTTTGTTTCTGTGAGGTTGATTTTAGCCTTGAATTTGATTATTTCCTGCTGTCTATGCCCCTTGGGTGTATTTGCTTCTTTTTGTTCTAGAGCTTTCAGGTATGCTGTCAAGTTGCTAGTGTGAGCTCTGTCTAGTTTCTTTTTCTTTTTTTTATTTCCTTTTTTTTTATTTTTCAATGTTTTTTTTTTTTACTTACATTCCAAATCATTTCCCCTTTCCCGTTTACTCCCTCCCCGAAAGTCACATAACCCACTTCCCTCCGTCTTTTCCTCATTCAACCCCCTCTCACTTCTCTGTCCAGGCATTCCCCTAAATCCAGTCTTTCCAGGACCAGGGGTCTCTCCTTTCACCTTCTTGGGAATCTATTAATATGTGAATTGTGTCTAGGGTATTCCCAGATTCAGGGTTAATATCCCTTTATCAGTGACTGCATACCATGTGTGCTCTTTTGTGATTGGGTTACCTCACTATGGATGATATTTTCAAGTTCTGACCATTTGCCTTGGAATTTCATGAATTCATTGTTTTTAAATGCAGAGTAGTATTGCATTGTGTAAATATACCACATCTTCTGAATCCATTCCTCCGTTGAGGGACATCTGGGTTCTTTCCAGCTTCTGGCTATTATAAATAAGGCTGATCTGAACATGTGTCCTTATTGCATGTAGGGGAAGCCTCTGGGTATATGCCCAGGAGTGGTATAGTGCAGATCCTCCAAGAGAGTCTTGCCCAGTTTTCTGAGGAACTGCCAGACTGCTTTCCAGAATGGTTGTACCAGCTTGCAATCCCACCAGCAGTGGAGTAGTGTTCCTCTTTCTCCAAATCTTCGCCAACAACTGCTGTCTCCTGTGTTTTTGATCTTAGCTATTCTGACTGGTGTGAGATGGAATCTCAGGGTTGTTTTGATATGCATTTCCCTAATGATTAAGGATGAAGAACATGCCTTTAGGTGCTTCTCAGCCATTAGATATTCTTCAGGTGAGAACTTTTTATATAGCTCTGTACCCCATTTTTTAATAGGGTATTTTATTTATTTGGCTATCTGCAGTCTAACTTCTTGATTTCTTTGTATATATTGGATATTAGCCCTCTGTTGGATGTAGGGTTGGTAAAAATCATTTCCCAGTTTGTTGGTTGCTGCTTTGTCCTTTTGACAGTGTCTTCTGCCTTACAGAAACTTTGAAATTTTATGACGTCCCATTTGTCAATTCTTGATCTTAGAGCATAAGCTATTGGAGTTCTATTTAGGAAATTCTCCCCTGTGCCCATATGTTCAAGGTTCTTCCCTAATTTCCTTTCTATTAGTTTCAGTGTGTCTGGTTTTATGTGGAGGTCCTTGATCCACTTGGAATTGAGCTTAGTGCAAAGAGATAAGAATGGGTCAATTTGCATTCTTCTGCATATTGAACTCCAGTTGAACCAGCAGCATTTGTTGAAAAGGCTATCTTTTTGCACTGGATGGTTTTAGCTCCTTTGTCAAAGATCAAGTGACCATAGGAGTGTGGTTTCACTTCTGGGTCTTCAATTCTGTTCCATTGATCTACATTCCTGTCACTGTACCAGTACCATGCAGTTTTTAACACTATTGCTCTGTAGTACAGCTTGAGGTCTGGGATATTGATTCCCACAGAAGTTCTTATACACTTGAGAATATTTTTTGCTATCCTGGTTTTTCTGTTATTCCAGATGAATTTTTGAATTGCTCTTTCTAACTATGAAGAATTGAATTGGGATTTTGATGGGGATTGCACTGAATCTGTATATTGTTTTTGGCAAGATGGTCAGATCCTACTACAAAAGCCCATATTCAACACAACTGTAAAATCTGAAGGAAATGGACAATTTCCTAGACAGAAACCAAATGGCAAAATTAAATCAAGATCAAATAGACCATCTAAACTGTCCTATAACCCCTGAAGAAATAGAATTGGTTATTGGAAGTCTTCCAACCAAACATAGCAGAGGTCCAGATGGTTTTAGTGCAGAATTCTATCAGACCTTACAAGATGACCTAACACCAATACTCTTCAATCTATTCCACAAAATAGAAACAGAAGGAACACGACCCAACTCGTTCTATGAAGCCACAATTATGCTAACACCAAAATCACACAAAGATCCGACAAAGAAAGAGAATCTCAGGCCAATCTCTCTTATGAATATAGCTGCAAAAATACTCAATAAAATTCTTACCAATTGAATCCAAGAACACATCAAAACGATCATTCACCATGATCAAGTAGGCTTCATCCCAGGGATGCAGGGATGGTTCAATATAAGGAAGTCCACCAATGTAATCCACTACATAAACAATCTCAAAGAGAAAAACCACATGGTCATTTCATTAGATGCTGAGAAAGCATTTGACAAAATTCAGCATCCTTTCATGCTAAAGGTCTTGGAAAGATCAGGAACTCGAGGCCATATCTAAACATAGTAAAAACAATTTACAGCAAACTGGTAGCCAACATCAAACTAAATGGTTAGAAACTTGAAGCAATCCCATTAAAATCATGGACTAGACAAGGCTGCCCTCTCTCTCCATGTCTTTTCAACATAATACTTGAAGTTCTAGCTAGAGCAATTAGACAACAAAAGGAGGTCAAAGGGATATAAATTGGAAAGGAAGAAGTCAAACTATCACTATTTGCAGACAATATGATAGTATACTTAAGCAACCCAAAGAACTCCAGCAGAGAACTCTTACAGCTGATAAACAACTTCAGCAAAGTGGCCGGATATAAAATCAGCTCAAGTAAGTCAGTAACCTTCCTATCCTCAAAGGAAAAGCAGGCTGAGAAAGAATTAAGAGAAATGATACCCTTCATGATAGCCACAAACAATATAAAATTTCTTGTTGTGACTCTAACCAAACAAGTGAAAGATCTGTATGACAAGAACCTCAAGTCTCTGAAGAAAGAAATTGAAGAAGACCTCAGAAGATGGAAAAATCTGCCATGCTCATGGATTGGCAGGATTAATATAGTAAAAATGACCATCGCTCTAGTTTCTTTATGGAGGCACTTAGAGCTATGAGTTTTCATCTAAGCACACCTTCCATTGTGTTCCATAAGTTTAGGTATGTTGCATCTTCATTTTCATTAAATTTTAAGAAGTCTTTAATTTCTTTCTTTCTTTCTTTCTTTCTTTCTTTCTTTCTTTCTTTCTTTCTTTCTTTCTTTCTTTCTTTCTGATTCTCTCTCTCTTTCTCTCTTTCTCTCTCTCTCTTTCTCTTTCTGAAGTTATCACTAGTTAGTGTTGTTAAACTCCCACTTGTATGTAGGCTTTCTTTTTTTTTCCCTTATTGAATACCAGTCTTATTCTGTGATGATATAATAAGATGCATGGGATTATTTTGTTCTTCTTTTATCTGTTAAGGCCTGTTTTGTGCCTAACTATATGTTCAATATTGGATAAGATACCATGAGATGCTGAGAAGAAGGCACATTCTTTTGTTTTAGGATGAAATATTCTAGAGATATCTGTTCAATCCATTGGTTTCATAACTTCTGTTAGTTTCACTGAATCTCTGTTTAGTTTCTCTTTTCATGATCTGTCCATTGTTGAGAGTGGGGAGTTGAAGTCTCCGAATATTATTGTGTGAGGTGCAATGTGTGCCTTGAGCTTTACTGAAGTTTCTTTCAAGAATATGGAACATTCTTGCATTTGGAGCATAGATAGTCAGAATTGAGAATTAGTCTTGGTGCATTTTTCTTTGACGAGTATTTTGTATTCTTCCTTATCTTTTTTGATAATTTTGGTGCAACGTAAGATTTATTTGATATTAGAATGGCTATTCCAGCTTATATATTGGAACTGTTTATTTGGAAAATGTTTTTCCAGCTATTTACCTAAGGTAGTGTCTGCCTTTTTCACTGAGTTGCATTTCCTGTATAGAGCAAAATGCTGGATCCTGTTTACTTACCCAGTCTGTTTGTCTGTCTTTTTAGTTGAGAACTGAATCCATTGATGTAAATGATATTAAGATAAAGTGACTGTTGCTTCCTGTTATTATCATTGTTAGAGTTAGAATTATGTTTATGTGGCTATCTTCTTTTGGATTTGTTGAAAGATTATTTTCATGCTTTTTCTATTGTATTGTTTCTCTCCTTGTGTTGGAGTTTTCCATCTTTTTTTCTTTGTAGGCCTGAATTTATGGAAAGATATTTTGTAAATTTGGTTTTGTCATGGAATATCTTGGTTTCTCCATTTATGGTAATTGAGAGTTTTGCTGAACATAGTAGCCTGGACTGGCATTTGTGTTCTCTTAGTGTCTGCATGACTAGACATGACAGAGATCTGCCTAGGATCGTCTGGCTTTTATTGTCTCTGGTGAGAAGTCTGGTGTAATTCTAATTGTTCTGCCTTTATATGTTACTTGACCTTTTCCCCTTACTGCTTTTAATACTTTTTCTTTGTTTTGTGTATTTGGTGCTTTAATTATTATTAGACAGGAAGAATTTCTTTTCTGTTCCACTCTATTTGGAGTTCTGTAGGCTTCTTGTATGCTCATGGGCATCTCTTTCTTTAGGCTAGGGAAGTTTTCTTCTATAATTTTGTTGAAGATATTAACTAGCTCTTTAAGTTGGTAATTTTTACTCACTTCTATACCTATTATCCTTAGGTTTCTTCTTTTCTCTGTGTCCTGGATTTTCTGGATGTTTTGGGTTAGGAGCTTCTTGCATTTTGTATTTTCTTTGACTGTTGTGTGAGTGTTTTCTATGGTGTCTTTTGCACCTGATATTCTCTCTGCTATCTCTTGTATTCTGTTGGTGATGCCTGGGTTGATGACTCTTGATCTCTTCCCTAGGATTTTCCTCTCCAGTGTTGTCTCCCTTTTTGATTTCAGTATTGCTTCTATTTCCATTTTTAGATCTTGGGTGATTTTGTTTAATTCCTTCACCTATTTTGTTCTGTTTTCCTATAATTGTTTTAGTGATTTTTCTTTTTCCTCTTTAAGGGCTTCAACATGTTTACCTATGTTCTCCTGTATTTTTTTAAGGGAGTTATTTATGTCCTTCATAAGGTCCTCTATCTTCTCAAAGAGATGTGATTTTATACCCAAATATTCCTTTTCTGGGGTGTTGGGTTCTCCAGGGCATGCTGTGCTGGGATAACTGCATTGTGATGATGCCTAGTAGCCTCAGATTCTGTTATTTTTTTCTTGTGCTTGTTTCTTGCCGTCTGTTTATCTCTTGTGCTATTTGTCCTTGCTGTCTCTGACTGGAGCCTGCCCCTCCTGTAATATTGTTTGTGTCAGAACTTTTCAGAGTCCAGCTGTCTCTGTGATTCTTTAATTCTAGGATTCTCTGATCCTGAGATCCTGGGTGTGACAGAGTTCCTGGGAGTCAAGCTTCCTCTGTGATCCTGTGATCCTGTGATCCCAGGTCTTCTCTGTTTTAGCTTCAGACCAGAAGGAATCTGTGTCACTGGCTGAGAGGTGCTCCATGTGTCTGTGGATCCTGGAGTACCCTGTTATTCTGAGTGTCTTGGCTTCTCCTGTGCATTTCAGAGCACCTGAAAGTCATGATACCTTTGGAAGTTGTAGGAGTGGTTACAGTTCCAGCACCTAGTTCTGCATGGGTTGCAGTTGCAAACTGCAAGGAACCTGTGTCACTGGCTGTGTGGGGGTTCCTTTGTCCCTGGATCCCTGGTTCTCAGTTACTCCAGGTGTTGAGACAGATGTTGTAGCCTCCTTGCTTGTAATCCTAGGCATGTTAGAGCACCTAGGAGTCATGCTTCCTCTGAGTGTCATGGAACTGGGTGTGGAGCTAGTGCCCCAGGTCGCCTATGTCTTTTAATTGAAGAATCAAGGTCATTAATATATTGCCTCTTATAGAAACTTGAGTTCTGGCTGCATTATTTTTCCCTGTTCACTTACTTAGTCATATTTTATGCTTAAGAAATTATAGTTTTATATATTATCTTTCTAATATTTTCTGGCTCTGCTTGTGAATTACCTCAGAAGTATCACTTCTATTTTTCTATGTTGGGTAGGTTTGTTGGAAATTAATCCTTTTAGCACCTTCACACCATGGACACCTTTTCTTTCTACTTCAGATATGGAAGAGAGTTTTGCTGGGTACAGTAGGCTATCTTCACAATTGTGATATTTTAAAAATTATCGTGCATTACTCCAGACTTTTGGTTTTCAATATGGGATCATCGCTAGATTTGAGGATTGAGTTGTGTTTGCCCAGGTTAGAAGCAAATGGATCCATGAGGGTTGGGCCTGGTACAAATGAGTTACATTTCCTATTGTATAGCAAGATAATTTCACACAATCATGTTTTTTTAAATTTTCTCATACCATTGATCTTCTCCCTTTACTACTTCCTAATGTTCCCTATAGTCATTATGTTTTTCAAAATATTGTTTCATTTTTTCTAGAGCATTGCTACCAATAGAAGGTTTTCACCTAAGAAAAATAAGATGAAGTCATATGAAAAAACAAAACACTCCCAGATGTCACAGAAATTATGTGTTCACAGGGGTGTGAATTATAATATGAAACATAATAATGTAGGCAAATGATGAAATCCAAACCTGTGGTGTTTCCTGTGGTTACATTGAATTGGATGTTTGCTCTATGTAAGGTATTTCAGTTTTCTCTTTAATACTTTGCTTCATAACAATTTGAGTAGAATGATAGTATTTTATATAACTTGTGTTACATGTTCGTAGAAAATTCTACAATTCCAGTGATTCCCAGGTCTTCTCTGGTTTAGCTTTGGGACATAGGAAGCCAGTGACAGCCTGGGACAGGAGCCTTCTAATATCCCTCTGTGCCCAGACCTGATTCTGGGCCAGAGAGCTACATTCACAAATGCTGCAAGAAGAGACCTGGTCTCCCAGGAGTGCCTACCCACTTGCAAACACAGGTAAGACCACTACTTCTCTTCAAATTACTGGCCAAAATGGGATCCAATCAGAGCCATTAGGACACAAGAACCAAAGACCAGCTGGGGACAGGATGCTTCTGGTTCCTGTCTGCACCCCAGAGCTGATTCTGTACCACAGCTCTCCATACCTAAATTCTTCCCAGAGAGAACTGGTATCCTAGGAGTACTGACACACAGGCTTGCTAGACAGACAAACCACAGTTAGAGATAGCAAAACCAGCTAACACCAGAGATAACCAAATTGCAGAAGGCAAGCACAGGAACATAATCAGCAGAAACAAAGCCTACTTGGCATCTCCCAGCACAGAGAGTCCTGGTTACCCCAACACACCAGAAAACCAAAACTCTGATTTAAAATCACATCATATGGTAATGAAGATAGAGAACTTTAAGAAGGACATAAATAACTACCTTAAAGAAAGACAAGAGAACACAGGGAAACAGGTAGAAGACCTTAAAAGGAAACACAAAAATATCCCTTAATGCATTACAGGAAAATACAACCAAGCAGTTGTAGAAACTGAACAAACCCATCCAAGATCTAAAAATTGAAATAGAAACAATATAGAAATCACAAAAGGAGACAACACTGGAGATAAAAAACCTAGGAAAGAGATCAGGAGTCATAGATGCAAGCATCACCAAGAGAATACAAGTGATAGAAGAGAGAATATCAGGTGCAGAAGATACCATAGAAAGCATTGACACAACAGTCAAAGAAACTGCAAAATGCAAGAAGATCCTAACCTAGAACATCCAGGAAATCCAGGACACAATGAGAAGACCAAACCTAAGGATAACAGGTATAGAAGAGAGTAAAGATTACCAACTTAAAGGGCAAGTAAATATCTTCAACAAAATTATAGAAATAAACTTCCCTAACCTAAAGAAAAAGATACCCATGAACAACAAGAAGCCTAGAGAACTCCAAATAGATGGGACCAGAAAATAAATTCCTCCAATTACATAATAATCAAAACACCAAATGTACTAACCAAAACAGAATAATAAAAGCAGTAAGGGAAAATGATCAAGTAACATATAAAGGCAGATTTATAAGAATTACATCAGACTTCTCACCAGAGACTATGAAAGCGAGAAGATCATGGGCAGATCTCATACAGACCTTAAGGGAACACAAATGCCAGCCCAGAGTACAATACCCCACAAAACTCTCAATTAGCATAGATGGAGAAACCAAGATATTCCATGATAAAACCAGATTTACACAATATCTTTCCACAAATCCATCCCTACAGAGAAGGAAGGATTTGAAGCCACCAAGAACTTGAGACCTAAGGTTGGGGAAGAATCAGGAGATAAAGTGGATGAAGTCATTTTGTGCAAATATGAAGTTTGGAGATTGGATACACAGCAACAATTTAAGAGCAGGAAGGTCTCTGTAGCTTCACAGTTCAATCAGATAAAACTGTCCTGTATGAAATGACAAGGAAGCAGTTTTTGTTGAGGAATGTCATCAGAGAGACACTGGGTCCAGGAGAAAGTGGAGGATCTTCAATCTTGTAAGGGAAGCATCTATAAACCTATTGAGTTTAGAAACAATGTCTCCATACTGTTTAATTTTCATGGTTTCATTTTCTATGTGGATTATATTGAGCCTGCCTATGGCTTAGAGTTGGATTCTGGGGATGTGAGTGATGGAGGAAACAGATTTATGTGCTAATGTCAGCAGATTGAATTGTGAAGTAAAGGAAAAATGCAGGTAATTAATTAACAACACAAGATGAGATTCATAGGTGAGAATTTTTGCTTCTCAAATGTTTTACATTTTATCAAGTATTAAATTGGCAGTTTTTGGAAAGTTGTTAGTCTATATACAGAAAGACATACCACAAAAACAGGAAACTATTATCTCCTAAAGTCTACAACATTTCTCTGAAGCCAGCAGATTCTTCATCTTTTATGGAAAAGAAGATACAGATATGACAAAATAAACAAAAATGAAAATGCACAATGATCATGTACTTAACATAAAATGCAGATCCAGAAAACTGGAAGGAAAAGGAAGACAAGTACTGAGGGAAAAGAATTCTGCATCTTGTGAACCACACACTGAATCTTCCACCTAATCTGCTCCCACACGGCAGTTGAATTATTCTTATTCCACATCTTGATGAAAAGAGTCTTTGCTTTAGTGTGAGGTGAAATTGAGTTGAGATCATTTCAAACCTTATTTATCCAAATAAATAGGAGATATATTATATGGTTGTCAAGCACTGAGACTTGAAATCTGCAAAGTTATTTCTGTCAGAGAAGTCAGAGGCTCTTTCAAGAGCCCATGCTGAATCACTGTGCATTTAAACTCCAAAAGCAAGACAACAGGCTCAAAGGATAATTGTGTCTTTATCTTTTTGAAAGAAATCATAGCCATGGCTCAGAATCTTCTAACCTTTCTTTATTAATGATTTACCAGGAAAAAAGGATAAGTTTAAATGTGGGCTTCATTGGTAGAATTAACTTGGAAAGTGTCTTAACTTGGACAGTGTTTTATTGCAAAGAAGAGACATACTGGCCAAGGCAACTATTATAAAGGAAAACATTTCTTTGAGGATTCCTTATGGTTCATAGGCTTAGCCCACTATTCTCATGGTAGAGAACATGATGACACAAAGAAAGACATGGAAGCTGAGAGTGATATATCCACATCTATAGGCAGGAGAAAGAGAGGGTCACACTGGGCTTGACTTGAACTTTTGAAATTCCAAAGCCTATCCCCATGCAAATACTTCATCCAAAGCTACACCTATCCCAACAAGCCCACAACTCTTCTTCATTTAAAATATTCCTAATCCCTCAGTATTTAAATATATGAGCAACAATTGATTAATAGCACCTCATGAAACTGAAAAGCTGCTGTAAAGCAAAGGACACTGTCAATAGGACAAAATGGCAACCTACAGATTTGTAAAAGTTCTTTATCAACCCTGCATACAACAAAAGGCTAATGTCCAAAATATATTAAAAGCTCAAGATGTTAGAATCCAAATAAATAAATACATAAATAACCCAATTAAAAATTGGGTACACAGGTAAACAGAAAATTCTCAACAGAAGAATCTCAAATAGCAGAGAGGCTCTTAAAGAAATGATCAACATTTGGTGAATGTGAATCAAAATGACACCAAAATTCCACCTTACATCAATCAGAATGGAAAGTAGATATGGAGAAAGGGGAACACTTGTCCATTGCTGCTGGGATCTCAAACATGTGCCACCTCTCTGGAAATTGACCTGTTAGTGTCTCAAAAAATTGGAAATAATTCTACCTAAAATGCAGGTAATATTACTCCTTGGCATATATCTAAAAGATGTTCCACCATAGCCCAAAGACATATGCTCCCTTGTCTTTGTATCAGCTTTATTCATAATAGCCAAAAAATGGAAGCAACCTGGATGTTTCTCAACTAAAATATGGACACAAAAATGTGGTTCATTTACACAACTTAATATTATTCAGCTATTAAAACTGAGACATCATTAATTTTTCAGGCAAATGGTTGGGACAAGAAAATAACAACCTAAGTATGGTTACCTAGACCCAAAATGACATGCATGCATGTACTAATTTATATGTGGATATTTGCCAAAATGTTTAAGGGAACAAGGTCTTAAGGTTAAGGTATGGTGGTAAAAGGAGAAAGGCATAGAGAGCCAGGAGAATGAAAAGTGGAAAAGTGCAGCTGTCAGGGGTTGGGGGAGCATCTAGAAAGTCCCAGCGATCTGAAATTTGGGAGGCTCCCAGAATTCAGTGTGGTTGACTTTAACTGAAATGCCTAACAGTGGGCATATGGAACCTGAAGAGACCAGATCCAGTAGTCAGAAAGGACCCCTAGTAGCTGGGGATACAATTCCCTATAAAGCATTCCACCCAAAATGGATCCAGTCTGAAAGAAATGCAGGGACAAATATAGAGCAAAAATGTTTGGTTTTTTTCCTTTTATTTCATTTTCTTTTCTCTTTCTTATTCTCTCTCTCTCTCTCTCTCTCTCTCTCTCTCTCTCTCTCTCTCTCTCTCTCTCTGTGTGTGTGTGTGTGTGTGTGTGTGTGTGTGTGCATTTGCATGTGTAGTCCTGGGAATTAAGCATGTCCCAGAACACACAAAAGGAAGTCAGTGGACACTATAAGAGTTGGTTTTCTCCTTCCACTTAGTACTGGTTTTGTAACTCAAGATTTTAGACCTAATGGCAAGCATCTTTATCTATTAAGACATGTTGAAATCTCAATATATCTCAAATGTTTCTGATGTGCCCTGTAGGATATGACATCAGCCAACACTGAAGGATTCTAGGATTCTAGCTTCCAATTATACCTTCGTTTTATTTTACTCTGCTGCTTCATGGTGCCTTCTTGGATTGTTTTTGCACCTCAGCAAGTCCTTTCTATTTTTTTGGATTTGCTTTCTAAAGAGTGCATTCCACCCCCCTTACCTCTTCTTGTTCTCAAGTTTGACTCAAATATGATATTTAATTTGCAAGACACTTACATATTTCTTCAGAAATTTCATGCCATCTTTACAGATATTACTTATTAGTGAATTTTTAAGCTTCAGCACTTGGCTTTGGCTGTCTTTCTATCTATTTTCTTTCAATCAGAAATCTGTTTTCTATCAATTTGTCAATTTACTTCTCTATCTATCTATATCTAATGTAATGTGACCACAATGTCCAGAGGCTAACTCCAGGTGATATTACTTGTTATTACCCACATTTTTTTTTCGGAGTCAGGGGCTCTCACCACCCAGGATCCTGCTAGTTGGGCTTGGGCATGTGGCGTTTTAGTCCAAGGGATATATCTGCATCTCCATTAGCAGCATATGATTTTAAGATGGATTAAGGGATAAAATTTGGTTCTTTAAGCCTTCCATCACTTTAATAACTTAGCATTTTCCTAACCCCAATCTAAGGCTCATTTCAGGGTTATGATTGCTCAAATTATAATGTGATTTTTGAGAGTCATTTAATTGGTGATCTGTACTACCTCTACTAAGAAAATGCTCTGCAGAACAACACTGGATTTCTGTGTCATTCATTTCTGCATCTCAGGGACAAAATAAAAGTGACATTACCAAGTGCTCAGTGAACATCAATCAAATAAACTAAACTAATAGAAGATCTGAGAGCTCTTGCTTGCCCTCTGGAATACACCATAATTCCAGGTGACATTTATCAATGAAGACATTTAACTTCAAATTTCAATTCATTTGCATTTCCTACTTATTTATAGCAAACACTTAAACCTCATATCTCACCCTTCCCTTCTTTTCCATTCCTTTTCCTTCTCTTCTGTTTTCATAAGAGTGCTATCACTCCCAGGCTCAGAGGTGAGATCTCCACATTCTCTCAAATAATTTTCCAGAGCAGGACTGGCCAGAAGCACACAGGGCACAGGAATTGTGGTACAGCTGGGAAAGGATTTTTTCTCCAACTCACCCAGGACATGGGCTGATTCCACAGTCCTCAGTACAATGTCCACACAGAAGTGACCTGGTCTCCCAGGAGTGATGACACAGGCTTAAAAGCCCACAGGAGGGACAAGTTCCAATAAGAGAAAGCAAAAACAACTAACACCAAAGACAACCAGATTGCAAAAGGCAAGAGCAAGAACATTACCAACAGAAATTAAGGTTACTTGGCATAATCAGAACCAGTTTGTATCAGAATCAGATTCAGTTTGTAGAATCAGTTCTACAAACACAGCAAGTCCTGGATACCACAACACACCAGAAAAGCAAGATTTGGAATTTTTAACACATCTCATCATGCTGATAGAGGACTTTAAGTAGGGCATAAATAATGCACTCAAAGAAATGCAGAAGAACACAAGTAAACAGCTAGAAGTCCTTAAAGATGAAAAACAAAAATCACTTAAAGAATTACAGGAAAACACAACCAAACAGGTGAAGGAATTGAACAAAACCATCCAGGATCTTAGAATGGAAGTAGAAACAAGAAAGAAAAAACAAAGGGAGACAACTCTGGAGATAGAAAACCTAGGAAAGGGATCAGGGGTCATAGATGCAAGCATCCACAACAGAATACTGGAGATAGAAGAGAGACTGGATATGAAAACAGGACCCAACATTTTGGTGCATACAAAAAACAACCCCACCTCAGTGATAAAGACAGAGACTAGCTCAAAGTAAAAGACTAGAAAACAATTTTCCAAGCAAATGGTCCCAAGGAAAATGTTGCAGTAGACATTCTAATACCAAATAAAATCAACTTCAACCTAAAGTTATCAAAAAAAAAAAATAAGCAAGAGCACGTCATACCCATCAAAGGAAAAATTTACAAAGAAAAACACTCAATTCTGAACATTTATGCACCAAATGCAAGAGCACCCACATTCATAAAAATATATAAAAATACTTTACTAAAGATCACAGCACACATTGCACTTCATACAATAGTAAAGGGAGGATACTACATGCCATTCTCATCAATGGACAAATCATGGAACCAGAAACTAAACAGATCAACAGTGAAACTAACAGAAGTTATGAACCAAAAGGATTTAATAAATATCTATAGAAACAAAATAATATCTCTCAGTTGATACCAGAAAACAAGCCTCAACTGGCACAGAAGAAAATAATCTCATGTATCCTGTCAGATCAGCACAGAACAAGGCTGGTCTTCAATAACAACAAAAACAATAGAAAGCCCACATACTTGGGGATACTGAACAACACTCTTCTATGATATGTTGGTCAAGAAAGAAATAAATTAAAGACTTTTTAGAATTTAATGAAAAATAAGAAAAGACAAAAGATACCCAAAATTATGGGACACAACAAAAGCAATGCTAGGAAGAAAACTCATAGCTCTGTGTGCCTCAAAAAGAAACTGGAGAGAGCATATGCTAGACTTGAAAGCACATTTGAAAGTTCTAGAGCAGTATCTTATGCCTTATAGGAGCTTTGCAACTTTATGAGGTCCTATTTGTAGATTCTTGATCTTAGAACATAGGTCAATGGAGTTCTGTTCAGAAAATTTTCCCCTGTGCCAATGTGTTCGAGGCTCTTCCCCACTTTCTCTTATATAAGTTTCAGTGTATCTGGTTTTATGTGGAGGTCCCTGATTCACTTGGACTTGAACTTTGTACAGGGGGATAAGAATGGGTTGATTTGCATTTTTCTATATGCTGACCACTAGTTGAACTAGCACCATTTGTTAAAACTGCTGTCTTTTTTCTACTGTAGGGTTTTACCTCCTTTGTCACAGATCAAGTGATCATAGATATGTGGATTCATGTCTGGGTCTTCAATGTTATTCCATTGAACTTCCTGCCTCTCTCTGTACCAATACCATACTGTTTTTTTTGTTTGTTTGTTTTGTTTTTTATCACTATTGCTCTGACATACAGCTTGACATCAAGGATGGTGATTTCCCCTGAAGTTCTTTTATTGTTGAGAATTGTTTTAGCTATCCTTCATTTTTTGTTATTCCAAATGAATTTGCAAATTGCTATTTCTATCTTTATGAAGAATTGAGTTGGAATTTTGATGGGGATTGCATTGAATCTGTAAATTGCTTTTGGCATATGGCCACCTCTGTAAGATAAATAACACTGTCAATGGGACAAAACAGCAACCAACAAATTGGGAAAAGATTTTTACCAATCCTATATCCGATAGAGGGATAATATACAATATATGCAAAGGATTCAAAAAGTTAGACTCCAGAGAATCAAATAACCCTGTTAAAAATGGGGTACAGAGCTAAACAAAGAATTTTCAACTGAGTAATATCAAAAGGTCGAGCAGCACCTAAAGAAATGTTCAGCATCCATAGTTATTGGGGTCATGAAAATCAAAACAACCCTGAGATTCCACCTCACACATGTCAGAATGTCTAAAGTCAAAAAATCAGGTGACAGCAGATGCTGACGAGGATGTGGAGAAAGAGGGACACGCCACCATTTTTGGTGGGACTGCAAGCTGGTACAATCACTCTGAAAATCAGTTTGGTGGCTCCTCAGAAAATTGGGCATAGTACTATCTGAGTACCCAGCTATACCACTCCTGGGCATGTACCCAGAAGATTCTCAAACATGTAATAAGAATACTTGTTTCACTATGTTCATAGCAGCCTTATTTATAATAGCCAGAAGCCAGAAAGAATCCAGATGTCCTTCACCAGAGGAATGGATACAGAAAATGTGGTACATTTTCAAAATGGAGTACTACTCAGCTATTAAAAACAATGTATTCATGAAATACTTAGGCAAATGGATGGAGCTAGAAAATATCATCCTGAGTGAGGTAACCCCATCACAAAATAACACACAAGGTATGCACCTGCCATTATAAATAAGGATGCTACAAACATTGTGGAGCATGTGTCCTTATTACATGTTGGTTGCTGTTTTGTCCTATGGACAGTGTCCTTTGCCTTACAGAAGCTTTGCAATTTTATGAGGTAACATTTGTCAATTTTTGATCTTGAAACATAAGCTCTTAGTGTTCTGTTCAGGAAATTTTCCCCTGTGCCCATGTGCTCAAGGCTCTTCCCCACTTTATTTTCTCTTAGTTTCAGTGTGTCTAGTTTTATGAGTCTGTCATTCATCTACTTGAACTTGAGCTTTGTATGTGATTTTTGGGTTTTCATTTATCTGCGACTATCTTCCTAAATTCTTAAATACATTTTCTTTTGAACATTTGTACAAGAGCTCACTATATGCACTTTATGTATTTGTCATTATTCTAATTTTTTCTTCAATTGTTCAGTTGTTCTTCCAGATTTGAAAAAGGTAATGTACATTAAATTTATAGTTGTTGATTAATTGTTTTGCAGTTTAATCTCAGAACTTATTTCTTTTCACCTGACAGGACTATTAATTGTGCATGAGTATGGGAAAAACATTCTCTTTTTTTTCCAGATCTTTGTGGTAAAATTTGAAGTCCTAAATTTTTAATTAATTTTGCTTTAGTCACTATATTCATTATTAAAATAGGAGAAAGACAAGGCCATAGGGAACATAAATGCCACAAACCCTCTATAGCAGTTTAAATTCTCTATTTTGGGTCAGTCTTTGGTAGCTGTGAATTTCTGACTTTTTCTAAAATTCTGACTAATATGAATTTGTCAATTTGTTTTATTTTTCTTTTCATTATCTCTTCCTTCTTCCTTTTGAGGGAAAAATAAAAACCAAAAGATTGGAAGTTTTCCACAGCATCAGTTTTTTGATATCAGTGTGTCACATTTTTTACTTTTATTTTAAGGAAAATGGATGGAGTGGAGGCAAGGCAAACTCTGCTAGAGAAAATAGCCCATTTTAACATAGGCAGAAGGTCTTTCCAATCACTGTCTTCACCCTTTTATGAGTGCAGATATGTAGATGTGCTGTTACAAGGGTATGAATTTAAAATACACTGTATATAAAAGGCAGAAATCACCTAACTCGGATCAACCCTACTCACCATGATTATTTTTAATGCTCACTGTCTGGTTATTTCCATAGCAGATGCCATTTGTTTTATGTGGGAACAGATGTTTATGTGCTTATTTGAACTAAAAATGTCCTCATCACTTTACAATCATTGCTTGAGATTTTGCCTAAGTGCACAATTAGTTAAAAAATGAAGAACTACTCCATTCAGATTTAAGGCCAAGGTAACAAATAATTAAGACTGATAGTGTGGAAATGCACACAAATGAAATCATATCCAAATAAGTTTTCAATTTCCTAGGATGGTAAAAGCATTAAAGTCTTATGATAATATTCTTAGAAATTGGTATTGCTTTGATATCCAGTGACTATCATGGTACATTTCATGTTAATGCATATTATTATTCTAATACTTAAAATTAGACTATAAGATAATGATGTCAACATACATTTTTTTAAGGAGAAAGCCATCATCTGGAGGAGTGGGAAGTCTCTGTTTATTTTCCATACCCTTTACTGATGATTAATTCCTCCAAACAAAAAGTTATCAATCAATTGCTTCACCCATCTTTGTCAAAAGAAAGTTATATAAATTTGTAACCTGTGTACTGACACAATTCTTACTTTGACTATTTGATCAACATCATTTTGAGTGGCCTTGTTCTGTGATGTAAAACTCTTGTTGCACTTGTTTACATCCTTAGTATCTTAGCAAGCTTCAGCCCTCCTGGCTTCTTTTTCTTCCTTCTTCTAGTAAATTTTATCATGAGACCTTCATTCTTTGGATGCTTCATACCAACATAAACAAGTCTAGCAATTTTCTAGCTTATGTTTTATTTCTGATACTCCCTGACCCAAACTCAAGAAGCCTCTTTTGCCTGCACTAGCATCCTTGTCCTGAAGTCTTTTTATGACCCTAGCAAAATCTCACTATTAGTCTTTCACACCATTTTTTTTTTTACTTTTGTTTTTCTTTCAAGGGAGAATTCACTATTTCAGAAAATCCATAGTGTGGAGTGGGATGTTCTGGAAGTACATTTGAAAGCAAATAAAGAAACTCTTTTGGCCTGGGATTGATTTAAATCTCCTCAGACTTTATATATATATACAGGTCAGGTCAATGGCAGCTGTGATTCCTTGCCTTTTGTTTTATTTGATAAAGTGTCCCTGATGTTCCTGTACTTTGTAAGGTGTGGTAGTTTCTCTGTAAACTTTCTGGGTTTTCTATCTACATATCTCCATGTCTTCTTGCCTAACTTGTATAGCAAAAGGCTCTTCTTTGTACTTTTTTTCTCACTATCAAATTATTTTCTTGGGGATTTGTAGTCCTATCCTACATATAGGGATACATATCTCATATGTGCACTGACAGTTTCCAATTTCTTATCAGGATCCACTTTGCAAATATTGTTGGTACACAGCAAATTAGTAGATAATATGTCCCTTTGGAAGTTTACTGTGGACCTCTACAAATCATGCTAAATTTTTATTACTTTGAAACATGAATTAAATAGTATAGTAAGAAAGTCGAAGAAGCTAATTAATTTTCATGTGTGTGCACTTATGTTTGTAACTATGAACACTCATACAGACAATCTCACTTAACCTGGTTGAATTTAGCAGCCAGTCAGCTGCCCACCACTGTAACCTTTCTGATTCCTCCCATTCCATACCTGTGATCACAGGCCAGGTAACACCCAGCTTTTGGGTAAGTATTGTAGATTAAAACTCAGGTCATTATTCTTGAGTAGCAAACTCTCTTACCACCTATGCTATCCATTCACACCAGTTTAATAAATTTTTGAAAATGTGACACACTATTATTATTAGGTAACTTCCTTTGATTACTTTTTCAGCAATCATGACAATACCACAATTTTTATCAAAACCACAGCTTAGATAGGAATGGACATGTTCTTGAACATATTCTTGTATATATTTTTGCCTGACTGTCATTAGTAAGTACGTTCAGAAGTCTTTTAACTGATATATGTCTGTATAGTTTTATAGCACACATATTTATACTATATTTCATGTCATTATTGACTCTTCCTACAGATTGGAAGTGTTGTGAATATGATGTCTATTTTATGTGATATATATACTTGGGTAAAATGTCTACATACTGCTTAGGCCTATGGGCAGAGTAGAATCCTGAATTTATGTATATATATATATATATATATATATATATGTATATATATATATATATATATTTACTAGCTCCAGCCAAACAATCTCCTGGCATGTCAGTATATGGTGTATTTAATGAATAACTAAATAGATTTCTCCAGTAAAAAGTAATTTTAAAATAGAGCAGTGATCCAAACAACTATTTAGATTAAATTATCTAGGGAAGGGCAGGGGACACAGGGTCTTCAGGTGCAGAGATAACTGACCATAACTTTGCTTGGGACACAGCCAGCTAGGGTGTTGCCTGCACCCAAGAACTGGGCTGCTCTGTAGTCATCTGCATGCCAGCTCTGCTGTGGGACATCTGCCCTGCAGAGTGACCCATGCTGGATGGGAGTGCAGCACCTTCCAACACTTTGCTCCCATGATAGACTAAACAGACTCCAGGTACACAGATATATCCCAAGTATAACATCTCTTGGGACACAGCCTGCTAGGGTTCCATCTGTGCCCAAGAACAGGGCAGCTCTGTGGTCGTCCGGGTGCCAGCTCCACTGTGGGACATCTGTCCTGCAGAGTAACCCGTGCCTGGAGGGAGCACAGCAGCCTCTGCCACAATTGCTCAGGTGACACACCAGACAGAAACTCCAAATACATAGAGATATCCATAGTATAACATCACTTGGGGCAAGGCACACCAGGGCTCCAAAGACACTCAGAAGCAAGGCAGCCACACAGCAATTGGTGCTAGGGGAAACCTGGTCATCCAGGGGTGCAGAAATTGCCTTGCAGGCTCACAGGAAGTTCAAGCACCAGCCAGTGACAGCAGGACCAACTAACACCAGAGATAACCAGAGGGCAAAAGGCAAACATAAGAAAGTTACTAACAGAAATCAAGGCAATATTGCACCATCTGAACCCAACTCTTCAACAGGAGCAAGTACTGGATACCCCATCACAACCGAAAGGAAAGACCTGGATTTAAAATCACTTTTCATGATGCTATTAGAGGATTTCAAGAAGGACGTAAATATATCTCTTAAAGAAATCAGGAGAACATGAATCAGTGGGTAGAAGCCCTTAGAAAGGAAACACAAAAATTGCTTAAAGAAATGCAGGAGAATATGGTCAACAGATGGAAGCCCATAAAGAGGAAACACAAAAATCGCTTAAAGAAATACAGGAGAACTTGGGTAAATAGGCATAAGTCCTGAAAGAGGAAACACAAAAATATCTTAAAGAAATACAGGAAAACACAAACAAACAAGTGAGTGAACGGAGAAAATCCATCCAGGATCTAAAAAAGGAAGTAGAAACAACTAAGAAATCACCAAGGGAGACAAATTTGGAGATAGAAAATCTTGGGAAGAACTCAGCGGTCATAGATGCAAATATCAACAATAAAATACAAGAGATGGAAGAAAGAATCTCAGATGCCGAAGATACCATAGAAAGCATCGACTCAACAGTCAAAGAAAATGCAAAATGCAATAAACGTGTAACCCAAAACATCCAGGAAATCCAGGACAAAATGAGAAGACCAAACCTAAGGATTATAGGTATAGATGAGAGTGAAGATTTGCAACTTAAAGGGCCAGTAAATATCATAATCAAAATTATGGAAGGAAATCTTCACTAACCTAAAGAGAGAGATGCCCATTAGCATGCAAGAAGCCTACAGAACTCTAAACAGACTGGACCAGAACAGGATTACCTCCTGTCATATAATAATGAAAACACAAATGTACTAAAAAAAAAAAAAAGAATATTAAAAGCACTAAAAGAAAAAAGCCAAGTAACATATAAAGGAAGATCTATCAGAATTATATCAGACTTCTCACCAGAGAATATGAAAGCTATAAGATCATGGGCAGATCTCATAGAGAATCTAAGAGAATACAAATGCCAGCCCAAACTACTATACCGAGCAAAACTTTAAATCACCATAGATGGAGAGACTAAGAAATTACATGATAACACCAAATTTACACAATATCTTTCCACAAACCCAACCCTGCAAAGGATAAGAGATAGAAATCATCAATACAAGAAGGGAAACTACACCCTGGAAAAAACTAGATAATAACCTTCTTTCATCAAACCCAAAAGTAGATAACAACTCAAACATAAAGATAGCGTCAAAAATAGCAGGAAGCAATAATCACTATTTCTTATTATCTCTTAACATCAATGGTCTCAATTCCCCAATGAAAAGACATAGACTAACATACTAGATACGTTAACAAGACCCAGCAGTTTTCTGAATTCAGGAAACGTACCTCAGTGTCAAATACAAACACTACCTCAGAGTAAAAAACTAGAAAACTATCTAACAAGCAAATGGTCCAAGGAAACAAGCTGGAGTAGCCATCCTATTATCGGAAAAAAAATTGACTTTCAACCTAAAGTCATCAAAAAGACACAGAAGGACACTAAATACTAGTCAAAGGAAAAATCCACCAAGAAGAACCCTCAATTCTGAACTATGATCTAAATGCAAGGGCACCATCATTCGTAAAAGAAACTTTACTAAAGTTCAAAGCACACATCGCATCTCACACAGTAATAGTGGGTGACTTCAACTCCACACTCTTCAATGGACTGATCAGGAAAGCAGAAACTATACAGGGACACAGTAAAACTAATTGAAGCTTTGGACCAAATGGATCTAACAGATTATATATATAACGTTTCATGCTAAAGCAAAATAATATACCTTCTCCTCAGCACCTCATGGTAACTTCTTCAAAATCGACCATATAATTAGTCACAAAACAGACCTTAAGTGATATAAGAAGATTGAACTAATCCCAAACCTCCTATAAGATCATTATGGAATAAGGGTGGTCTTCAATAGCACCAAAGCCACATAAAGTCCACATACATGTGGAAGGTGAACAATGCCCTACTCAATGATAACTTGGTCAATGAAGAAATAAAGAAAGAAATTAAAGACTTTTTAAAATTTAATGAAAATGAAGGCACAACATACCCTAATTTATGGAACGTAATGAAAGCTGTCCTAAGATTAACATTCATAGCACTGAGTACCTCCAAAAAGAAATGGGAGAGAGCATAATCTAACAGCTTAATGGCACACCTGAAAGCCCTGGAACAGAAAGAAGCAAATACACCCAAGAGGAGTAGAAGGCAGGAAATCATCAAACTCAGGGCAATCAAGTAGAAACAGATAAAGCCATACAAAGAATCGACAAAACTAGGAGTTGGTTCTTTGAGAAAATCAACAAGATAGATAAGCCCTTATCCAGACTCACCAGAGGGAGCAGAGACAGTATCCATGTTAACAAAATCAGAAATGAAAAGGGAGATATAAAAACAGAAACTGAGGAAATTAAAAAAATCATCAGATCCTACTATAAAAGCCTATATTCAACACCACTGGAAAATGTGGAGGAAATGGACAATTTCCTAGACAGATACAAAATACGAAAATTAAATCAGGATCAAATAAATCATCTAAACTGTCCTATAACCCCTGAAGAAATAGAAGGGTTCATTGAAAGTCTTCCAAACAAAAAAAATCACAGGTCCAGATGGTTTTAGCGCAGAATTCTATCAGACCTTCAAAGAAGATCTAACACAAATACTCTTCAAACTATTCCACAAAATAGAAACAGAAGGAACACTACCCAACTCATTCTATGAAGCCAAAATTACGCTGATACCAAAATCACACAAAGATCCGACAAAGAAAGAGAATCTCAGGCCAATTTCTCTTATGAATAACGATGCAAAAATACTCAATAAAATTCTTGCCAATGGAATCCAAGAACACATCAAAATGATCATTCACCACGATCAAGTAGGCTTCATCCCAGGGATGCAAGAATGGTTCAATATAAGGAAGTCTATCAATGTAATCCATTACATAAAAAATCTCAAAGAAAAATAACACAGGATCATGTCATTAGATGCTGAAAAAGCATTTTACAAAGTTCAGCATCCTTTCATGCTAAAAGTCTTAGAAAGATCAGGAACTCGAGGCCAATATCTAAACATAGTAAAAACAATTTACAGGAAACCGGTAGCCAACATCAAACTAAATGGAGAGAAACATGAAGCAATCCCACTAAAATCAGGAACTAGACAAGGCTGTCCTCTCTCTTCATATCTTTTCAATATAGTACTTGAAGTTCTACCTAGAACAATTAGACAACAAAAGGAGGTCAAAGGGATACAAATTGGAAAGGAAGAAGTCAATCTATCACTATTTGTAGATGATATGATAGTATACTTAAGCAACCCGAAGAACTCCACAGAGAACTCCTACAGCTAATAAACAGCTTCAGCTAAGTGGCTGGATATAAAATCAACTCAAGCAAATCAGTAACTTTCCTATACTCAAAGGATAAGCAGGCTGAGAAAGAAATTAGGGAAATGACACCCTTCATGATAGCCACAAACAATATAAAGTATCTTGGTGTGACTCTAACCAAACTAGTGAAAGATCTATATGACAAGAACTTCAAATCTTTGAAGAAGGAAATTGAAGAAACACCTCAGAAGATGAAAAAAAAATCTTCCATGCTCATGGATTGGCAGGATTAATATAGTAAAAATTTCCGTCTTGCCAAAAGCAATATACGGATTAAATACAATCCCCATCAAAATCCCTACTCAATTTTTCATAGACTTAGAAATAACATTTCTCAAATTCATCTGGAATAACAGAAAACCCAGGATAGCTAAAACTATTCTCAACAGTAAAAGAATTCCTGGGGAAATAGAATCCCGGACCTCAAGCTGTACTACTGAGCAATAGTGTTAAAAACTGCATGGTATTGGTACAGTGACAGGCATGTTGATCAATGGAACAGAATTGAAGACCCAGAAATGAACCCACACTCCTATGGTCACTTGATATTTTACAAAAGAGCAAAAACTATCCAGTGGAAGAAAGACTTTTCAACAAATAGTGCTGGTTCAACTGGAGGTCAGCATGCAGAAGAATACAAATCAATCCATTCTTATCTCCTTTAACTAAGCTCAACTCCAAGTGGATCAAGAACCTCCACACTTGCAGACAATGTGATAGTATACTTAAGCGACCCAAAGAACTCCACCAGAGAACGCCTACAGCTGATAAACAACTTCAGCAAAGTAGCCAGATGTAAAAGCAACTCAGGCAAGTCAGTAGCCTTCCTATACTCAAAGGATAAGCAGGTTGAAGAAGAAATTAGGGAAATGACACCCTTCATGATAGCCACAAAAAAATATAAAATATCTTGGTGTGATTCTAACCAAACAAGTGAAAGATCTGTATAACAAGAACTTCAAGTCTCTGAAGAAAGAAATTGAAGAAGACCTTAGAAGATGGAAAAATCATCCGTGCTCAGGCATGTAGATCAATGGAACAGAATTGAAGACCCAGAAATGAATCCACACTCCTATGGTCACTTGATCTTTGACAAAGGAGCTAAAACCATCCAGTGGAAAAAAGATAGCCTTTTCAACAAATGGTGCTGGCTCAACTGGAGGTCAACATGCAGAAGAATGCAAATTGACCCATTCTTATCTCCTTGCACTAAGCTCAATTCCAAGTGGATCAAGGACCTCCACATAAAACCAGACACACTGAAACTAATAGAAAGGAAACTAGGGAAGAACCTTGATCATATGGGCACAGGGGAGAATTTCTTGAATAGAACTCCAATAGCTCATGCTCTAAGATCAAGAATTGACAAATAGGACCTCATTAAATTACAAAGTTTTTGCAAGGCAAACGACGCTGTCAAAAAGACAAAGCGGCAACCAACTAACTGGGAAATGATCTTTACCAACCCTACATCGACAGAGGGCTAATATCCAATATATACAAAGAACTCAAGAAGTCAAACTCCAGAGAGGCAAGTAACCCTATTTAAAAAAAGGGTACAGAGCTAAACAAAGAGTTCTCACCTGAAGAATATCTAATGGCTGAGAAACACCTAAAGAAATGTTCATCATCATTAGTTATTAGGGAAATGAAAATCAAACAACTCTGAGATTCCATCTCACACCAGTCAGAATGGCTAAGATCAAAAACACAGGAGACAGCAGTTGTTGGCAAGGATGTGGAGAAAGAGGAACACTCCTCTACTGCTGGTGGGATTGCAAGCTGGTACAATCACTCTGGAAATCAGTCTGGCGGCTCTTTAGAAAACTGGGCATAACACTCCTGGAGGATCTGGCTATACCACTCCTGGGCATATACCCACAGGCTTTACCTGTATGCAATAAGGACACATGCTCCACTATGTTCATAGCAGCCTTATTTATAATAGCCAGAAGCTGTAAAGAACACAGATGTCCCTCAAAGGAGGAATGGATTCAGAAGATGTGGTATATTTACACAATGGAATACTACTCTGCAATTAAAAACAATGAATTCACGAAATTCCTAGGCAAATGGTCAGAACTTGAAAATATCATCCATAATGAGGTAACCCAATCAGAAAAGAACACACATAGTATGCAGTCACTGATAAGGGGATATTAACCCAGAATCTCGGAATAGCCAAGACACAGTTCACAAATCAATAGATTTCCAAAAAGATGAAAGGAGAGACCCCTGGTCCTGGAAAGACTGGATGTAGGGGAATGTCAAGACAGAGAAGCGAGAGGGGGTTGAATGGGGAAAAGAGGGAGGGAAGGGGGCTTATGGGACTTTCTGGGAGGGAGGAAACAGGAAAGGGGAAATGATTTTGAATGTAAATAAAAAAAAAACCTTAGAAAATAAAAAAAAAGATTGTTAATGTGACCTACATTCATACATCTGAGTTCTAAATTATTCAATATATTCATAGTATCATTTACCCAAATCATTAGAGATTAAAATGTTTTTTCTGAGGACAATTTTAATGCCAAATTTTTGTTCAATAGAATTCAAATAAAGTGGATAATAGAAAACTAGCAAATATTTTTCCCAAATTTTAATTTCACTTATATTTTCATTCAGATCATTATATAATTAGCAAGGAATATCATCTTGTATCATCATATACACATGAGAATATCATGATATACCATTCTATTCTAGATTCAAGTTTAAATCAAAGAAGTATAGCAGGAACTAAGGAGAAAGTTAAGTGGACAACAATGCTTGTTGCACATATATGTGGCCCTCATATTCATGTAAAAATGTTTTTGAATTTGGAACCCCACAATGGGAAGTGGGAGAAACATGGGGATTCTAGGGATTAGTGGCTGCAATTACAGGTCTATATTTAGCAAGAGACCTTGTCAAAAGAGTGTACAACTAAGAATGATTTAGCAAGACATAGACAGTTTCCTTTGGCCTCTACAGAAACAAAAGATGGCACCAAACCAACCAACCCACACAAAATGTAAAGGCTGGTTTTGTGTGTCAACTTGACACATTGCAATTATCATAGAGTAATGAGCTTCATTTGGGGAAGTACCTCCATGAGTCCAGCTGTGGGGCATTTTCTCAGTTGGTGAAAAAGGGAGGAGGGTTCATGGTGGGTGGTGCCAACCATTGACTGGAAGTCTTTGGTTCTATAAGAGAACAAGCTGAGTAAGCCAGGCAAATCAATCAAATAAGAAACATCACTCCATGACCTCTGCATCAACTCCTCCTCCCTGACCTGATTGTGTTCTTGTCCTTAATACTTTTAGTGGTGAACATCAATGTGGAAATGTAAGCTGAATAAACCCTTTCCTCCCCAACTTGCTTGGTCATTATGTTTGTGCAGAAATAGAAATCCTGACTAAGAAACACACACACACACACACACACACACACACACACACACACACACACACACACACACACACACACACACACACTAGCATCTCCACAAGTTGGAAACCTAGCCTTTAATCTTAGAAATAGAGCATACAAAGGAAGAATATGAAGGGTTTCACACTTTCTTTACAAATATTTCCATGAGAGTAAAACTGCAGCCTCCCTACTATTATTAACTACACCTGGGAATAGATCTCTCTTACGTTTGTCCTTGAGTGTATATGATTTTGAATCTCTTTGACTTTTGGCAGATTACACTATTTCCACGACTTTCAATTCTTCATTTTCTCACTACAAGTTATGGTTTATATTTTGTAGTAAGATTAACTTAAAAATTGTTCCTATTTTGAAGAGATACAAAGAAAGTGGACAGCCTTTCCTTGCCTATGGTTTTAGTGGAAATGCTTTAAGTTTATCTACATTTAAATTGTTATTGGCTATTGGCATGTTGTATTTTATATTTATTGTGGTTAGATATACATATTGCATCCCTGATCTCTCCAAGAATTTTTATTATGAAAGGCTGTTAGATTTTGTCAAATGCTTTTCCAGCATCTAATTAGATGATCACACATTTTTTTCAGTTTATTGATATGGTGGATTACATTAATGGATTTTCAGATTATTGAACCACCCCTTTACCCCTGGGATGAAACATGCTTAATCATGGTGGACAATATTTTTAATGTGTACTTGGATTCTACTTGAGTACTTTATTGAATATTTTGGTATGGATGTTCATAAAGATAATTGGTTTGAAATTCTGTGTTTTTCCTGAGTCTTTGTATGCTTTAGGTATCAGCAGGAATATGCCCTCATAGAATGGCAATGTTCCTCTAGCTTCTGTTTTGTGGAATAGTTTGAAGAATATTGGTATTAGCTCTTCTTTAAAATCTGATAAATTTCTCTGCTAAATTCATCTGTCCCTGGGCTTTTTTAGCTAAGAGATTTTTAATGACTACTTCTATAAAGGGATGTATGACTATTTAAATAGTTTACCTGATCTTGACATATTTTGTAAGTGACTTCTATCTCAAAAATCATCAAGTTCTTCTAGATTTTGCAAGTTTGTGGAGTGCAGATTTTGATGTAAGTCCTAACCTGGAATTAAACAACAGAAACTAAAGAAAGACTACAAAGTCATGGACACTGAACTGTCTATAGACTCAATAACCACTCTGTATAAAGAAAGACATCAAAGACTTTCTAAAATTTAATGAAAATCAAAGTATAACATACCAAATCTTCTGGGACACAATAGAAATAGTGTTAAGAGGAAATTTTATAGCACTAAGTATGTTCATACAGAAATTGAAAATATCTCATAAAAGCAACTTAATAGCTTATAACTCTAGTACAAAATATGCGTAAAGGCTCAAGAGAAGTAGAGGGCATCTATTGGAGGACTGAAGTTTGTTAAATCAGAAGAAAGAGCAACACAAAAAGTCAACAAACCCAACAAATGATTCCTTGAATAAATCAACAAGATAAAAATACCCTTAGCCAAACTAACTAAAAGGCAGAGCGATAGTATCCAAATAGAGAAAATTAGGGATGAAAAGGGAGGCATGACAAAAGACACAGAGGAAATTCAAGAAAACTTTTAGGTCTTACTTCAAAAGCCCATGTGTTTTTGTACATTCCTTGAAATTGCCTAAGTTTGCAGCTCTGACACTCAAAAGATTTCAGAAATCTATCCTAGTCCACACAAAACACGCATTCCTCATGTTTCCACTTCTTTTTTCTTTATCACAAATGTTGTGTTTCATTTCCAGATATAGCCTTTTCTCTGCCTCAGTCCATAAATAAAAGAGGTTAACTAAGAGAAGTATTCTCTTGACACATTTGATGAATATTCATTTCTCCAAGAAAGTTTTAGTTATACAGAGCTTATGTGAAGGTTTCTTTTGGATAAAGAAAGCAGTGTGGAGAGGATTCAGTGTGCTATTCTTGAAATCCAGATAATTAACCTTGACTTCCAACTCCACACAGTTTAGAATCACCAGGTAAATAGATTTCCATGTATGTATGTAAGGGAGTTTATAGGTTAGTATAACTGGGCTGGTAAAACCTATCCTAGTTGTGAGTAACATCATCTGATAGCCTTGGTTCCCAGACTGAAGAGAAGGAAAAAGTGAGTTGAGTTCCAGCCACTGTCACTTTCTTCTTCCTGATCATAAGTGGCTTGTGACCACTTATTTTCTCTTCTTGCCCTTGTGTTTTCCTCTTAGTAGATGGTACCTACAACTGTGAGCCAAAATAAATACTTCCTTTCTTTTTTCTTTCTTTTTTTATAGAATATATTCTTCATTTACACTTCAAATGTTATATGTTTTCCAGTCACTCCCCAACCCATCCTCCCTCACCCTGACTCCAAGAAGATGCCCCTCTGCCCAATCCACTCCCATCTAACCCCAAATCAGTTTCCCAATGCTGGGGCACATATTGAGCCTTCATAGGACCAAGGACCTCACCTCCCACTAATGCCCAACAAGGCATTCCTCCACCACAATTGCTGCTGGAACCATGTGTACCCCTTGGTTGATGGCTTACTCACTGGGAAACCTGGGGTGTCTGCTTGGCCGATATTGTCTTTCTTCCCATGAGGCTTCAAACTCCTTAAACTTCTCCTGTCCTCCCTCAAACTCCTCCATTGGGGACTCCATGCTCAGTCCAATGGTTGACTGCTAGCAACTGCCTCTGTATTTGTAAGGCTCTGAGAGGGCCCCTCAGGAGAAAGCCATAACTGGTTCATTTCGGCAAGGACTTCTTGGCATCCACAGTAGTGTCAGGGTTGGTGATTGTGTATAGGATGAATTTTGAGGTAGGACAGTCTCCTGATGGTCTGTCCTTCAGTCTCTGCCTTACACCTTGTCTCCATAATTGCTCCTGTGACTATTTTCTTCCTTATCTCAGGAAAGCCAAAGCACCAACAGTTATGTTTTCCTTCTTGAGCTTCATGTGGTCTGTGAATTGTTTCTTGTTTATTCTGAGTTTTTGGACTAACATCCACATACCAGTGAGTGCATACCTTGTGTGTTCTTTTGTGATTGGGTTACCTCACTAAGGATGATATGTTCTAGTTCCATCCAATTGCCTAAGAATTTCATGAATTCGTTGTTTTTAATAGTTGAATAGTACTCCATTGTGTAAATATACCACATATCCTTTCCTCTAATGAAGGACATCTGGATTATTTCCACCTTCTGGCTATCATAAATAAAGCTACTATGAACATAGTGGACCAGGTATCCTTATTACATGTTGGAGCATCTTCTTGGTATATGCCAGGAGTGATATAACTGGGTCCTAAGGTAGTACTATGTGTATGTGTATGTTTTCTGAGGAACTGCCAAATTGATTTCCAGAGTGCTTGTAACAGTTTGCAGTCCCACCAGAAATGGGGGGGGGGTGTTACTCTTTCTCCACATCCTCTCCAGCATCTGTTGTTCCCTGAGTTTTACATCTTAGTCATTCTAATGTGTGTGAGGTGGAATCTCAGCATTGTTTTGATTTGCAGTTCCTTGATGACTAAGGATGTTGTATATAGTACTATATTGAGGAGATATGGAGAGAGAAGGCAGCCTTGTCTAGTCCCTGATTTTAGTGGGACTGCTTCAATTTTCTCTCTATTTAGATTGATGTTGACTACCAGTTTGCTGTAAATTGCTTTTACTATGTTTAGATATGGGCCTCAAATTTCTGATCTTTCCAAGACCTTTAGCATGAGAGGATGCTGAATTTTGTCAAATGCTTTCTCCGCGTCTAATGAAATGACCATGTGGGTTTTTTTTTTTTTTGAGATTGTTTGTGTAGTGAATTACATTGATGGACATCCTTATATTGAACCATCCCTGCATCCCTGGATGAAGCCTACTTGATCATGGTGAATGATCATTTTGATGTGTTCATAGATTCGGTTGACAAGAATTTTATTGAGTATTTTTTTGCATCGATATTCATAAGAGAAATTGCCCTGAGATTCTTTCTTTATTGGATCTTTGTGTGATTTTGGTATCAGCGTAATTGTAGCTTCATAGAACGAGTTGGGTAGTGTTCCTTCTGTGTTTATTTCGTGGAATAGTTTGAAGAGTATTGTTGTTAAGTCTTCTTTGAAAGTGATAGAATTCTGCACTAAAACCATCTGGACCTGTGCTTTTTTAGGTTGGAAGATTTCCAATGACCACTTCTATTTCTTCTGGGGTTATAGGATGGTTTAGATGGTCTATTTGATCCTGATTTAATTTTGGTATTTGGTATCTGTCTAGGAAATTGTGCATTTCCTCAAGATTTTCTAGTTGTGTTGAATACAGGCTTTTGTAGTAGGATCTGATTTTCTTTTTTTAAATTTCTTCAGTTTCTGTTGTTATCTCTCCCTTTTCAATTCTGATTTAGTTAATTTGGATACAGTCTCTGTGCCCTCTTGCTAGTCTGGCTAAGGGCTTATCTATCTTGTTGATTTTCTCAAAAAACCAACTCCTCGTTTTGTTGATTCTTTGTATGGTTTTATTTGTTTCTACTTGATTGATTTCAGCCCTGAGTTTGATGATTTCTTGCCTTCTACTCTTCTTGGGTGTATTTGCTTCTTTCTATTCCAGGGCTTTCAGGTGTGACATTAAGCTGCTGTATTATGCTCTCTCCCATTTCTTTTTGGAGGCCCTCAGGTCTCTGAATTTTCCTCTTAGCACCACTTTCATTGTGTCCCATAAATTAGGGTATGTTGTGCCTTCATTTTCATTAAATTTTAAAAAGTCTTTGACTTCTTTCTTTATTTCCTCCTTGACCAAGTTATCATTGAGTAGAGCATTGTTCAGCTTCCATGTGTATGTGGGCTTTCTGTTGTTTTTGTTGCTATTGAAGACCACCTTTAGTCCATAGTGATCTGATAGGAGGCTTGTGATTAGTTTGATCTTCTAATATCTGTTGAGGTCTGATTTGTGACCAATTATATGGTTGATTTTGGAGAAGGTACCTTGAGGTGCTGAAAAGAAGTTATATTCTTTTGCTTTAGGATGAAATGTTATTTTTATATATATATATGTTAGTTCCATTTGGTCCAAGGCTTCAATTAGATTCACTGTGCCCCTGGTTAGCTTCTGCTTTCCTGAATGATCCATTTCAGAGAGCTGGGTGTTGAAGTCACCCACTATTATTGTGTGAGGTGCAATGTGTGCTTTGAGCTTTAGTAAAGTTTCTTTTATGAATAAGGGTGCCCATGCATTTGGTGCATAGATATTCAAAATTGAGAGTTCTTGTTGGTGGATTTTTCATTTGATCAGTATGTAGTGTCCTTCTGTGCCTTTTTTGATGACTTTAGGTTGAAAGTCAATTTTATCTGATATTAGGATGGCTACTCCGGCTCGTTTTCTGGGTCCATTTGCTTGTAAAATTGTTTTACAGCCTTTTACTCTAAGTAGTGTTTGTCTTTGACACTGAGGTGCGTTTCCTGCATGCAGCAAAATGCTGGGTCCTGTTTACATATCCAGTCTGTTAGTCTATATCTTTTTATTGGGGAATAGAGAACATTGATATTAAGAGAGATTAAGGAATAGTGATTACTGCCATCTGATATTCGTGATGCTATCTTTATGTTTGGGTGGTTATCTACTTTTTGGGTTGATGCAAGAAGGTTACTATCTCGTTTTTTCCAGAGTGTAGTTTCTCTCTGTGTATTGGCAGTTTCCACCTTTTATCCTATGCAGGGCTGGGTTTTTGGAAAGATATTGTGTAAATTTGGGTTTACCATGGAATATCTTGGTCTCCACCTATGGTGATTGATATTTTTGCTGGGTATAGTAGTCTAGGCTGGCATTTGTGTTCTCTTAGAGTCTGCATGAGATCTGTCCAGGATCTTCTGGCTTTCATAGACTCTGGTGAGAAGTCTGAAGTGATTCGGATAGGTTTTGCTTTATATGCTACTTGACCTTTTTCTCTTACAGCTTTTAATATTCTTTGTTTAGTACATTTGGTGTTTTGATTATTATGTGATGGGAGGTATTTCTGTTCTTGTCCAGTCTGTTTGGAGTTCTGTAGGCTTCTTGTGTGTTCATCAGCATCTCTCTCTTTAGGTTAGGGAAGTTTTCCTCCATAATTTTGTTGAAGATATTTACTGGCCCTTTAAGTTGCAAATCTTCACTCTCATCTAAACCTATAATCATTAGGTTTGGTCTTCTCATTGGGTCCTGGATTTCCTGGATGTTTTGGGTTACACATTTTTTGCATTTTGCATTTTCTTTGACTATTGTGTCAATGCTTTCTATGGTATCTTCAGCACCTGAGATTCTTTCTTCCACCTCTTCTATTCTATTGTTGATATTGCATCTATGACTCCTGATTTCTTCCAAGGTTTTCTATCTCCAAAGTTATCTTACTTTGTGATTTCTTAGTTGTTTCTACTTCCGTTTTTAGATCCTGGATGGATTTACTCAGATCCTTCACTTGTTTGTTTTTATTTTCCTGTATTTCTTTAAGATACAGATGTGTTTCCTCTTTCATGACTTCTACCTGTTTGTGCTTCCTCCTCATGGGCTTCCATCTGTTGATCCATATTCTCCTGCATTTCTTTAAGCAATTTTTGTTTTTCCTTTATAAGGGCATCTATCCGTTGATTCATTTCTTTAAGCGATTTTTTGTGTTGCCTCCCTATGGGCCTCCATCTGTTGACCCATATTCTTCTGCATTTCTTTAAGTGATTTTTGTGTTTCCTTTGTAAGTTCCTCTACCCGTTGATTCATTTCTTTAAGAGATTTTTGTGTTGCCTCCTTATGGGCCTCCATCAGTTGACACATATTCTCCTGCATTTCTCTAAGCGATTTTTGTGTTTCCTTTGTAAGGGCTTCTACCCATTTATTCATGTTCTACTGTATTTCTTTATGAGATTTATTTGTGTCCTTCTTGAAGTCATATAATAGCATCATGAGAAGTGATTTTAAATCCAGATCTTGCCTTTTGGGTGTGATGGCATATCCAGGACTTATTGCTGTTGGAGAGTTGGGTTTGGTTGGTGCCATATTGCCTTGATTTCTGTTAGTAATATTCCTACGTTTGATTTTTGCCATCTGGTTACCTCTCCTGTTAGTTGGTTCTGCTGTCACTTGTCTGTTGGTTGGATGTCCTATGAGCCTGCAAGGCTATTTCTGCCCCCCCCCCCGATGACTGGGATTTCCCTATTTTGCTGGGGCCTGCCCTGCTCCTGAGTGACTTTGGAGCCCTGATTGCCTTGGCCCAAGTGATGTTATATTGGGGAATCCTTGCACATCCAAAGGCTCAGTGTAGTTGATCCCCAGAGCAGAGGTCGCCAAGGTGAGGCTGGTGTGTTCCCTCCCTGTGCAGGTGCGCTCTCTCCCAGTGCGGATCCCTCTGCAGGGTAGATGTCCCACAGCAGAGCTGGCATGTAGGTGACCACAGAACTGCACAGCTCTTGGGAGCAGGGAGCACACAAGCTGGCTGAGTCCCAAGCGATATTATGCTTGATTGTCCCTGCGTCTGGAGGTCCCAATTGCCCTGTTGCCAGAGCCCAGCTTCCATTTGTATGTGTGTTTTCCATTGTTCTTGTTGGAACTTAAGACCAGCCTTAGACCATGGTGATCTGATAGGGTGCATGGAATTATGCCAATATTCCTGTTTCTGTTGATTCCTGTTTTGTGACCAATTATATGGTCAGTTTTTGAGAAGGTACCATGAGGTGCTGAGAAGAATGTGTAATCTTTTTCTTAAGATGAAATGTTCTATAAATATCTGTTAGAAACATTTGATTCATAACTTGTTAGTTTCACTTTGTTTTGGTTTATTTTCTATTTCCATGATTTGTCCATTGCTAAGGGTGAAGTGTTGAAGTCTTCCACTATTATTGTGTGGGGTGCAGTGTGGGCTTTGTGCTTTAGGAAAGTTTTCCTTTATGAACATGGGTGCTCTTGCATTGGAGCATAGATGCTCAGAATTGAGAGTTCATCTTGGTAGATTTTTTCTTTGACAAGTATGAAGTGTCCTTCCTTATTTTTTTTTGACAGATTTTGGTTGAACGTTGATTGTATCTGATATAAGAATGGCCACTCCAGCTTGTTTCTTGGGACCATTTTCTTGGAAAATTGTTTTCCAAACTTTGACTCTGAAGTAGTGACTGTCTTTGTCACTGAGTTGGGTTTCTTTTATGCGACAAAATGTCAGGTCCTCTTTATGTATCCAGTCTTTTAGCCTATGTCTTTTTATTGGGGAATTGAGTCCATTGATGTTAAGAGATATTAAGAAATAGTGACTGTTACTTCCTGTTATTTTTGTTGTTAAAGGTGGATTTATGTTTGTATGGCTATCTTTTTTTGGACTTGTTGAAAGATTACTTTATTGCTTTGTCTAGGGTGTAGTTTCCCTCCTTGTGTTGATATTTTCCACCCATTATCCTTTGTAGAGGTGGGTTTGTGAAAGATATTGTGTATATATGGTTTTGTCATGGAATATCTTGTTCCCTCCATCTATGATAATTTTAAGTTTGTTGGGTATAGTAGCTTGGGCTGGCATTTATGTTCTCCTTGTGATCAGCATGGCATCTGTCCAGGATCTTCTAGCTTTCATAGTTTCTTGTGATAAGTCTGCTGTAATTCTGATAGGTCTGCCTTTGTATGTTACTTGACCTTTTTCCCTTATTGCTTTTAATATTCTTTCTTGTTTAGTACATTTGGTGTTTTGATTATTATGTGAGAGGAGGAATTTCTGTTCTAGTCCAGTCTGTTTGGAGTTCTGTAGGCTTTTTGTATGTTCATGGGCATCTCTTTCTTTAGGTTAGGGAAGTTTTCTTCTATAATTTTGCTGAAGATATTTACTGGCCCTTTAAGTTGTAAATCTTTGCTCTCTTCTATACGTACAATCCTTAGGTTTGATCTTCTTATTGTGTTCTAGATTTCCTGGATGTTTTGGGTTAGGACCTTCTAGCATTTTGCATTTTCTTTTAATGTTGAGTCAATGTTTTCTATCCACACTTTTAAATTTTGTATTTGAAACACTAGCTGGAGCAACAATGGAAATAATAATCATATGAAAAGAAGAAATCATGCCTGCCTAGGACATGGACCTAGTCAGAAAGCTTATAATATTATTTTGCTGAAGAAACATAGCAATAAAATGATTCATAATGGCATACCAGTAGATTGCTGCCATGTTCATTCCATATTAGAGAAGATTCTTCTTGTAGCAGATAGGACTCAACAGATCTGCTGACAGTGAGAGACTTTGAAGTTGTCAGGATTAATTGGAATTTCTTTGCCAAATCCCTTCTCTCAAGACATTCCAGTCAAAGAAACATTGTCTTATAGATACAACAGGACTGATGCATTCCCAAAAATTATAGCATCAGGCACAAAACTTGCCTAAGTTTAAGCCAGATGAGTTCCAGAACTGCTGAGCCATTTTTCTGTCCTCTACATCTGAACTTCTTTATTTCCTAATATATTATAAAATGTCTATAACTTACCACTATGAATAAAAGCTATATTATGAATATAGTTGCACTTAATTTTCTATAAAAATACATTAAAAGTAATATTTTTCATATGTTTCTCAGCATTTTTCAGTATCTTTGTGAGATTAAGGGTAGCTTTTATTTTTTTGAAGTATATACATTATTATTAAGTATGTTATTTTGGATATTGTGTTTTCCTTCTGTTTTTATTTATTTTTGTATATTTAAGTATTTGATATTCTAGTCACATTAATTTTTACATACATCATATCACTGATAAATTTATCTAAAATAAGATTAAGAACATCCTGGAGCAACAGTTTAAAGAGAAGGCTCTTGAGAGAACCTGAGTGAAGTCATTAGGATCTCTGTCCACTGGTTCACAGTTGCCTGCATCTCTAGATACAAAATAACTAATTGTGTTTTCTGACCTATGTGACACCCACATGCATGTACACACAGGCAAGTGCACATACACATTCAATGTCAATGCTTACAGCATAATTTAAAATGGAATAAATCTTATATAATGAGTTAGAATGCTAGGAGTCATATTGTTAGTGTAAGAAAAAAGAGTATGTGCTTCGTATTTATTCTGTAAATATCCATCCATTCATATCTGAGTTTTTACTCTTCTATAATAGAATTAATATCAAGGTGATCAACAGGGCTAAGAAGGAAACACCCATCAATGGTAGACCTTCTGATTATTATGCTACATGGGGTTACTACTCCAGATGTAAAATTTTCTAAAAGTGATGTAAGAAAATTCCAGAATACCATGGTTTATTGATGAAGGCAGATTTTTTTGATGACCTTATAAAGGTGGCATTTTTGCTTCTAATCATTGACTATGGTTCATTCTAATAATGGTGATTTTGTGATATTCACTGTAATCACTCTGTATAATACTATACAGTGTTTAAATTTAATTAGTTTAAATTTTGTGTTATGTTTGCTCAAATTCTCTGGCCTATTTTCCTTATTGTAGACAAGTCTAATTTGGCAGGTCATGTTACTTGCCCTAGATCAAACAAGTAATAAAGGAGAATTAGCTTGGTTTTGACACCAGTTTTTATGCTTTTTAGCTTCAGCTTACTTTCATCTGTCAGAACATAGCAGCATACTTGTTCGTATGGAAGATAGAGAATATAAAGTCAGTTTAGCAGTGCAAGGTTCTCATTAGCTCTCTAGTTCCTAACAGCATAAAATGCTTGGGCAGCAAGCTCATTTTTTGGTGGCCAGTCTAACTCTTTAGACTTTTTTTCTCCCACAAGAAGAGTTCAACTTGACTATTGATTTTATTTTTATTTTGTCAGATGATTTCTCTATTCATTGAAATTTCTTTTTTTTTATTTTTATTTTATTTTATTTTATTTTTATTTTTTAATTTCTATATTTTTTTATTTATATTCCCAATGATTTCCCCTTTCCCAGTTCCCCCCTTCCTGAAAGTCCCATAAGCCCTCTTCCCTCCCCCTGTTCCTCAGTCAACCCCCTCCCGCTTCTCTGTCCTGGTTTTCCCCTACACAGCGACATCCAGTCTTTCCAGGACCAGGGGTCACTCCTTCCTTCCTCTTGGAAACCAACTGATATGTGAATTGTGTCTTGGGTATTCCAAGCTTCTGGGTTAATATCCACTTATCAGTGACTGCATACCATGTGTGTTCTTTTGTGATTGGGTTACCTCACTAAGGATGAATTCATGAAATCCTTAGGCAAATGGTCAGAACTGGAAAATATCATTGGAATTTCTTAACACCAGTTAATACCCCCCCCAATTCTTGTTGAGCTTAGAATATTTATTAATATTTATAAGCTCTTATTTTAATACACTGAGCAAATACATTTTCTCTAAATGTTTACAGAAACAGAGCCTTTACTTTCTGCATCCAGATACATGGGGCAAGATTCTATTTCCAGCCATCACTAACTTTGTTGCTGTGATCAAGGTCCATTAGGCTTTTCAAACCTTGGTTTCTTTATCTTTAAATAAAGGCAATTCCCACATTACAGCTGTTTTATGAATACAAGGAATCTTTATTGAAAGTACTTTTCTGTTACTGAGTAAAAACAGAAGGATATCTAAAAATCCATGAGGCTCTGATGAGGATGTTTTGAACGACAACTGTTGAGTCAAATAAATTAATTAATCACATTGGCTGGTTTGCTACCTGCCTCAATCATTTAATTTCCTGACTGAAAGACACATATACATCCTTTATATATAATATGGCTTAGCAAAACAATAGCTGGGCCACTGTCTAACCTACATCTGTTTTATCCTGAGTTACTGCTTACTAAATTCTGTGTTCTATCTTAGCTGCTCTACACCGAGGACTGCACAACTGGTCTGAGGTCTCCTGACTACTTCACATTGTTGACGTGCCTCTCTGTTCTGTATATCTCAGTCATGGCATCTCTCCTCTTCTTCTGGACTCAAGCCTGGAAATTTGGTAAAGTGCAGCCCTGTCTGCCCTGCTCAGCCATTGGCAGCCAGCATCTTTATTTTACAAGTGAACCTATCATAGAAACACTTGCATATGTATACATCAGTAGCTCAACTTGGTTAATTTTACCCTTTGTCAATGACAAGATCAAGGAAGTAAAGAAATGTAAAAGCTACAGAAGAAAGAATCTGGCCTGAAAAAAAGCTTTCTATTTACAGGTTTCATGTAGTTCAGGGGTCTCTTATCAGCTTATATCTCTTAGCTTTTTGACAGAGGTGCTAATGTATGAGACAATGAAAGAATATGAATCAGAACTCATTTACTGCTGTCCTGCTTGCAGCAAGGACATCCTCAATACTGATGCTTTGTGGACCTGGCAGTTTCTCTATCATGTTCTCATCACAAGCACATGCACATATACACAAGTTCTATATGTGGCAACTTGCTACAAAATAAATTACATATATATGTGAACTTTCTCTGCCTAAGAACAGGATAAAGCACTAAGCTAGGAAGACTGATTGGTGCTTTAGGAACAAAAAAAGAATTCAGTTCTCAATAACCACATTAAATGGCCCATAACATTCTCTAAGTACACACATCCAAAAGATACAGGACATCCAAAAGCTCTTGCATACCCTATGGGCATTTGCAGACTCATGTGCAAATACTTACACACAAATATACAGGTTTCACATCATTAAAAATGAAATGTAACTATAAAATACAATTTATGACAAAAATTATTCACTGTTGAAATGTAATATTCTCACAAGTTTCTAGTCAGAGGTTTGTGGATTTTTATATAATGCTTGCTAAAATCACTGAATATTTTATCACTGTTTCTTATGCTTCTGCTTTTGGCAGTACTCTGAAAGAGTCTACATTGCTAAAAATTCAAATATTTTTCTCCATTATTAAATGTCCCTCCTATATCATCAAAAATAAAAACAAAAATATTCATGTTGTATAATATATTCAACATTGACATCTGTTAATGTGTTTATTGATTTAATAGAACCAAAATTAAGAAACAAAAGATTCTGAACTGTAATAACTTTTTCTTACTGAGCTTTCTATTTGAACGTCAGTGAATTTTTGAATTTTACATTTCCATTTTAATTTCTTGTCCTTTCTGCTTTTCATTTGCTTCTCTTTGATCACTCGATTTTAGCAAATTTTCTTCAGGTAATACCTTCCTCTGTAACATACCTTGAATGAAGTCTCATTTTGCAAATCATTTTTCTTCACTCCCCCTATTCATTCATGGAAAATATTAAATCTTACCATCCTAATTCATAAACTTCTAATCCTAATCAGGTTCCTATGTCTTCACTAATCATTTCATAAAAGTTCTTTTTAACAACTCTGTGTTCTCAACCACCTCTCAAGCTTCCATAACAGACTACAGGAACCTGATCCTTCCTAAGACCCTGAGAGGGAGAACATTAATAAGGCAGTCTCTGAAGCCATATGCTTAATTGATAACATCTCTTAATCACATCTTCATCTACTGCTTGTCATAAACAACCCAGAGAAGAACATTATTAACCCTTAAGGTTTAAAATCATTTCTTTTATGTTTTTATTATATACATTAACTTTGGGTCTTGGGAGTTTGGAGGAGATACACATACCATTGCATGAATATTGAGATTAGAGGACAACTGGAAGGATCAAGTTCTCCTCTTCTACCATTTGTGTACCAGGGATCCAACACCAGGGTATGGCAGAAATTTCTTAAGTGAACCATCTTAATAGACCTTAGTTATTTTTTTTTATTGCAAATACAATGAAAAGGATACACAGTAAGGTTATTTGGACACCATAAAAGAAACTTTTATATGCTAAATATAATTTACATCTCAGAGGCTTACTACTGAATAAGCTCATCCTTTCTAGCTTTTTTTCTGAACTCTAGCTGGCTAGTTTAGCACAGCTTTTTTGGCTCAAAATTCCTCTCTAAGTTTACTGATTCAAATTCACTTCTCTCTGGTACTGAGTAAATTGCTCTGCTTGGCCTCCAACTAATATTAAGAGTCTGGTCTAATATTCTGGTTCCTTCTGATTCTCTGAATCATTCTGGTCTGCCTTCGCCTGCTCTACCTTTCTCTGTAAATCTGCCTTGGTAAGACTCTCTGTCTCTCTGTCTCTCTCTCTGTATTTCTCTCTCTCTCTCTCTCTCTCTCTCTCTCTCTCTCTCTCTCTCTCTCTCTCTCTCTCTCTCTCTCTCTCTCATTCTTTGCACTGCTCTCCTAAGTTGCCTCTCTTTCCTATGCTGTTCTCAAGTGAGTTATATGCTGTCTATCTGTGACACATTCTGTCAAACATTTCCCTGATATGTCACTTTGTCTGTGCCTCAATGAGATACCACTGTCAAACATGGCTGCTTCCTTCTAAAATCTAATATATCTTTATTAGAGATTAAAGGTTTGCACTAAAGGGATGCTTGTATTCTAGCCAGATCATTCTATAATTTGGAGAGTGTATGAATTCTAGTTGGATATATAAGCCTAAAAGGTCACTGGGTGTGATCCTTTGCCAATGAAGCTTTGCTACTGAATTAAAATTCCTCTACAGGACCCCTAATCGGTTATCCTTTTTTGCCCATTTTTTCTTTTTTTATTAGATATATTCTTTATTTACATTTGAAATGAATTTTAATTCAGAGAAGATGCCCTGTATGAGGCTGACTTAGACAGAATTAGTTGAGCCTTGATAGAATGTCTAAAATCCTCAGCATCCTACATCTACAAGAAAAATCAAGTCTGTGTAACTTCTCAACTCCACAGGAATTACATCTGGCAAAGCTGAGGGACATTGGAAGAAATAACAGACTTGATTTCCCAAAAGACCCTCAGCTTATTCTGACACCTTGAAAAGAGGAATGTTGGCCCTTGAATACAGGACTTGGATAAACAATGCTGGCTCTTTACCATAGAAATTGGTAGGAAATGGGTGTATATGGCTTGAATAATATGCAAGTAGATACCATGCTTATAGTAGAAATGTGGAAGTATAAGAAAGACCTTAACAGGAAACTTTGTTATTTTAGAGAATTGAGATGTGAGGGAATGAATTGGGGAAGGAATATTTTCCTCTCTTATCTTCCCTACTCCATTATTTACTTTATTGATCTTCATTTCCTTTTAATCTAGGTACCTGGATTATCTAATCTCAGATAAATGGTCAACTGAGCAGTGTCTGGTATGGAGTTTATCTCATGGTGTGTGCCATAATATTGTTTATTTATTCACAAAACTTTGTGGAATGTTGTCCTATCTATCCAGCCAGCAGAGTACCACTGTAGATGGAAGAGTTTGTAGCTGAGTTGGTGTTTAATGTTCTTCTGTAGTAGTGAGAAAAGAATTTCTAATTACCAAGAAAACTAGCATATAGGTTATGACATAAATAGGCACCACCACAACTTCTCTGTGTTATTGAATTACATATGTGTTGTCATTAGGAATAGCGCCTTGCCATCCATGTGTGTAGAGCAACCTATATCCTGGACAACATCCTGAGATGTTCTGAGGTTCCCAATGGAACTCATTGTCCAACAAATCAGTTAGATTGAACCAATCCTGGTACTGGAAGCTTCACTGGGTGACAAATGATAGGCACTTAGGGATATATCTCCCTAGTTATTTGACAATTTTACTTAGATTGCCTTCATAGTTGTGTACGTCTTTGGAACCGTCCACTCTTTTAGGTTTCCAAACTACCACTCTAATTGCCCTTAATTCTAACTCTTTGCCCATATTCTCTTTCTTTTCTCTGCCCATTTTATTGTCACATACAAATCTTCATACTCATCAATCCTTAACAATCTTTATGTTAGGCATTTTATTGCTAAAATGAAACACCAAGATGAAAAGGCACATTATGGAAAAAGAGGCTTATTTGACTTACATTTCCATATTGCTGTTCATTATTGAAGGAATTCAGGACAGGAACTAAAACAGAACAGGATCCTGGATGCAGGAGCTAATACACAGTCATGGAGCTTATTAGCTTACTTTCTCTCACTGACTTAGCCTACTTTGTTATGGAACTCAGGACTACTAACCCATAGTGACTCCACCCACAAAGAACTAGGTCCTCTCCCCACTGATTACTAATTGACAAAATGTCTTACAGCTGAATTTCTTAGAAGCAATTAAACAACTGAGGCTTCTTCTCTGATGACTCTACTTTGTATCAAGTTGACACAAAATCAGCCCATTTAATATTATATTTCCCCTTCTCAGGGAGATTTATTCTTCACACCAGTCAATTAGACTATTTTTCACCTCTGTGGTTCTGTGGATTATACCTTGGTTATCATTGATTTAACAGTTAATATGCATATAAGAGTGTATACATATAGTATTTGTCTTTCTTGGTTTGAATTGCCTCACTCCGGATGATTTTTTTTTTAATAATTACACCCATTCACTAGTAAATTCCAAGTTTTTTTCCAGCTTAATAATACTCCATTATTTAAAAGTACCATATTTTCTTTATCCATTCTTCTGTTGAGGTACATCTAGGTTGTTTCCATTCTTTAGCTATTATGACTAAAAAAGTATTGTACACGAAATATCAAGTGTATCAATGGTAAGATAAATCATCCTTTACATAATGTTAACAACTGCTGGATCATGATGTAGACTGATACCTGTCTTTCTGAGGAACCACTACATGTTTTCCATAGTACCTCTGTAAGCTTATACTTTTACCAGCAAAGGAAGAGTGGGTCCCTTACTCTACATTCTCACATGCATGAACTGCTACTTATTTTATGGATCCTAACAATTTTGATGGGTAAAATATGAAATCTCAAAGTACTTTGGATGTGTTTCCAATGATCAGGGATGTTGAATGTTTCTTTAATTGTCAAAACTCAGCTATTCCATTTATAATCTGGGTTATGTGCTTTATTTCTTATTCTTTTTTAAAATTTATTCTTTAATCTTTTTTATCGTACAGACTTTATCCCCCTTCTGGTCTACCCTCTAACTATTGTGCATTCCATACCTTCTCTCACCCCATCTCCTGTCTCCAAGAGGATGTTCCCACTCCCACACTCTCCACCATACCACCACTCAAGTCCCTTGAGAGTTAAATGCATCTTCTCTGACAGGGTCCAAATGCAGCTCTGCTGTATATGTGTTGGGGGCCTTATATCAGCTGGTGTATACTGCCTGGTTGGTGGATCAGTGACTGAGAGTTCTCAGGTATCCAGGTTATTTGAGACTGCTGGTCTTCCTATAGGATCACCCTCCTCTTCAGCTTCTTCCAGCTTTTCCCTAATTCAACCACAGTGGTTACCAGCTTCTGTCCATTGGATAGATGTAAATATCTGCATCTGACTCTTTCAGCAGCTTGTTGGGCCTTTCATAGGGCAGTCATGATAGGCCCCTCTTTGTAAGCTCACCACAGAATCAATAATAGTGTTAGGTCTTAGTTGGATCCAAATTTGAGCATGTCACTGTACCTGCTTTTCTCAGGTCCTTCTCCATTTTTGTCAATGCAATTCTTTCAGACAGTAACAATTATGGATCAGAGTTTTTAACTGTGGGATGGCAACCCCATCTTTTTACCTCAAGTCCTATCTACTGGAGATGGACTTTACAAGTTCCATCTCTCCACTGTTGGGCAGCTCATCTATGGTTTCTCCTTAGAGTCTCTCATCTCACACATCTCTGGTACATTCTAGAGGATCCACCCACCTCATACTTCCCTAGTTTGCCTGTTTTCATTCTTTCTGATGGCCCTCAGGGCTTTTGCTATGTTCCATCACCCGATTCCTCATCATTTTCCCCTCTTCCCCTCCCTGTCCCCTTTAACAATCAGGTACCTCCCTTTCTTTCTTCCTGTGATTGTTTTCTTCTCCCTCCTAAGTAGGATTGATGAATGATCACCTGAATCCTTCTGCTTGTTAACCATCGTGAGTTCTGTGGATTGTATCCTGAGTATTCTGTACTTTATTGGCTGATATTAACTTATTAGTGAGTACATAGCATGAGTGTGTTTTGGGTCTCAGGTACCTCATTTAGGATAACATTTTCTAGTTTCATCCATTTGCCTGCAAAACTTAAAATGTCCTCCTTCTTAAAAGCTGAGTAGTATTCCATTGTATAAATGAAGCACATTTACTGCATTCATTCTTCTGTCGTGGGACATCTGGGTTTTTCCAGCTTCTGGCTATCACAAATAAAGCTGCTATAAACATAGTGGAATATTTGCTCCTGTGGCATAGTGGAGCAACATTTGGGTATATGCCCAAGGGTGATATAGCTGGGTATTCTGACAGATAAATTTCTAATTTTCTGAGCAACCTCCAGATTGATTTCCAGAGTGGTTTTCCCAGTTTACAGTCCCATCAACAATGGAGGAGTGTTCCTCTTTCTCCACATCCTCCTTATGTGCTGTTACCTAAGGTTTTGATCATAGCCATTTTAATTGGGTGGAATCTCAAGGTCATTTTTATTTGCATTTCTTAGAACACTAAGGATTTTGAACATTGATTTAAGTGTTTCTCAGCCATTTGATTTTCCTCTGTGTGAATTCTCTTTTTAGTTCTATACCACATTTTTTGATTGAGTTGTTTGGTTTCCTGGTGGTTAGATTCTTGAGTTCTTTATATAATTTGGATATTAACCCTCTATTTGATGTGGAGTTTGTGAAGACATTTTCCCAATCTGTAGGTTCACAATTTGTCCTATTGGCTATGTCTTTTGCTTTTCAGAATCTTTCTAGTTTCATGCATTCCAGTTGGGCCCAACTATATACTTAACTCATAATTACCTACTTACACACATACACACACACACACACACACACACACAGATGCACACACAGACACACCCACAGACACACACACACACACACACACACACACACACACACACACAGAACAAAAATACCAAATTGCAGTGCAGAAAGAAAGAACTCACTAATATTGGATATAAATTATAAATTGAGGTTTAATATTTCTTGCATAAAAGAAAGAAAAGCTTCTACCTTTAATTAGTAAATGAACTAAATCCAAGTCTTTTAGGAAAAAGCTTTGTCCTCTTTAGTAAGAGTAAGCCTGCCTCGTGGTAAAGGAAAGGATGTGTTCTGTTTTACGAGTAGGAGAAGCCTACCTAAACTTTCTGCTTTCTCTGCAGCTTTTTCTTTGTCCCTCTTTCTCCATTAGCCTCTTAATGTGCAAGTTCCCTTTTGATTTCTATGCTATTATACTTTTCTGTCTTCCTCTTTCCTGCTCCTGATCTTGCTCTCTCCTCATGCTCTTGTGTAACAATGCCCTGCAATGTAATATTTCTAGCTTTTGGTACCTTTTCAATGAGTAAAATAGATCACATGTTTTTTCCAAGCAATTATTGTTCTTCTTTTTCTATCAATTTACTAAAAGTTCAAATATAAATTCAAATCATAAATTGAATAAGAAGTTTATAATGGTATCTATTATCACTAGGCATTCATTATCTGTCACTAACTCTACAAGTTCATGAAGATTTAAAGAGCATAACTAAGTTATTATTGAAGTTTTATAGATAAGCTCAATCAATATTTTATCTTTTGTCTTTGTACATACAATAAATCACTAGTTAACTTTTTATGACCTTTGGATAATTGTTTTTGCAACCTCTTATAATGTGCTCCAAGTTTTATATGCCTGCTTTCTTTCTCAGAAGCAATTTATGAAATTTGAAGACTGTCAGAGTTCTCATTGCAGTTTTGATATTAGAGAGGACTTAATAGCAATCCTTATTATTGAAAGCCTTATTAATAAAACTTAATAATTCCAGTATAATTATAGGAATCCTTATAGAATCATCATTACAAATTAAGGAATCATCTATTTGTCTACATAGGATCCCTAAAACACAGTAAATCATTGTTGTCAAGAAATCTGCTCAAAAGGCTGGGCTAATAATACCTAGTGATTATAATGTATATTTAATAATAACAGGAAAAGCTTACTAATGAAAAGAATCTTTCCTAAAAGTTAATTCTTTTGGCCTTGCATAGAAAGGTAAATCCATCATCTTTATAGCCCATTTGTAAAACCATCTCAGGAAGATCACCTCCTAGTTTTTCACATCTCCTAGATGTCTCCTGGCACCATATCATGGCTTCTCTATTTTCTTAGTATCTTATGGAGAAAAAGCACCAACTACCTAGCAAGTTTTAAAGCCAGGACCTGCCATCTGCCTTCAGTAGGCCAAATAAATGACCTCCTAACAAGTGAAAAGCAGAGGAAGGTATTTTACACAATGTAGCAAAACAAACAAACAAACAAACAAACAAACAAAAACAAAAAAAAATGGCAACCAAGAATTGTAGCAATGTCCTCCCATCAGTTAAGTCCATATTTGTGGTTCTAACATTAAGTTTCTGTTTAAAATGGGGATAAGAAATATGCATAGCTGACTGGTTCTGTTCAACCTGTGATTGTCACTTTCACTGACTTGACATTGACTGGTCTCAATTCTCCTACAAGGTAGTCAGGCAAGTTGGCTGATGTGTGGATTACTTTTCCAGAAATCAAGACCCCCATCTGGCTGGAAAAACACTTCTGTCTTTTCTTTCTTACAATGTATAGTTCTTCTAGAATCTCCTTTTCCTTGGGATTCATTTTTTCAAAAGTACAACATCCAGAGGACAGATGTAGGAGTGTCTTATGAACATCTTCATTCCCACACAGTGGTTCTTCTATCCCTGGTTGTATATCTTAGTTTCTTCTGTAGTGGACTCTTTATTTCTTAATCCTCATGAATTAGCATACACTGAAGTATCTTTAAGGAAATTTGCATTTTGCTTCATCATAATCTGAATGAGTACCTATGGAGGGTGATAGAAAGTAGAATATAAAGTGTTATGTAGGTTTCTGTGTCTTTTGACAATCATAAACAGGTAATGTATCAAAAAGTAATTCTTCCTGGTGTTTTGAACTGGTGAAGTTCAGTTTCTTCTACTTTGATGTTCCTAGAGCCCCTAAGATTTGATGACTAGAAAATGGAAGATCAGCATGGGGAACTAAGTAGATAACTTACCTTGTACTTAATGAATGTCATTATTTCAAGAATTAGATTAAAGGAGTTGGCCAAATTCTCTTAAGACAATGGGCAAAATACAAAAACAGACACTGGAAATGAAGAGATGGCCCCATGATTAAGAGCACTTGCTGGTCTTAATCCTGAGTTCAGTCCTCATCTTGGAAGTACATGACAGCTTGTAGGTCCAGCTACAGAGGATCTAACTGCATTTTCTAGAAACAGAAGAATAAATAAATAAAAGGAATACTATTAAAAGCCTGAAACATTTTTGGAATAATAAGAAAAGCAGAACCTGGCAAAGATCTGAGATAAAGGAAAATTAGAATGTTTTGTGTGACATTAGAGACTGAAGTGATTAAAAGAGAGAGGATTTCATAAGGTTATGAACACAGTTATATTTGATATTAGCATCAACTACAGTCTTTTCTATAAAAATATACAAACTATATATTTCCCTTCATTACACCTTGTTTAATATGACAGGGTTTGTTAAAAGCTAAGTTTTTGTTTATAATGACCAAATACCCAAAGAAAGTAAGTTAAGAAGCTAGGGCTTACTCAGTCTTCCAGTTCATTAAGGCAAGACCTTGGGTCATCTACTCACCTTGCTTATGCACTCAGGAAGCAGAAAGTCATAGATATTGGGTCTGAGTTCATTTTTTTTACATTTATACAGTTAACAATGCATAGCACAATCCCTATTGTAGAACTGTTGCATAGACCTTCCCCTGCCAGTTAACTTAAGGTAGACAATTCCTCAGAGACATGCAGAATTGAGTTTCCATGGTGACTCTACTTGCTGACAAATTGAAATCAGAAATCATTAGTCACATAAAGCTATCAACTTCTGACCAGCTTAATCATCTTTTAATGAATATTGCTGCATATACTCCCATATCCACTGGCATTCAATCATGTCTTATTCCGCCCTGACACAAACAAAGCCAAATCTGGACAAAATTTTCTTAAGAGGATTTCTGAGTTGTGATGCAAGTTACCCTTTCACAGGTAATTTTGATTTTAAGGACAGTTTAAATATGATTAAAAGTAATGAGGAGTATTACAGGGAAAACAATCAAGCAAATATATCCCCCAGAGTTATCTTTCATAGTTCTTCAGGCAAAAATTTTAAAATCAGAAAGTGATGAGGTGAGATACGTGATGTGGACTCACCCTTGGGTCCTGATGACAGATGATTTTTAAATATGAAAATGTCTTCCCTTGCTTTGCATATCTGAAGAGAGAGCAGTGCAAACTCTCTGGTACCTGTTTTTATTTTTATTGAGTGTGTGTGTGTGTGTGTGTGTGTGTGTGTGAATATATATGAATCTATGTGCATATGCTTGTGAAATGTGTGGGTGCATGCATATGGGCTTAGGTTCATATTCACATGTATACACTTTCATCTGAAGAGCTAAGGTCCACCTTGGGTATCTTTCTCAGTGGCTCCATTTTGTGTATGAGATAATGTCTATCACTAGCCTAGACAACAATATTAATCTAGAATATATTCCTAACAAGTCTCAAATACTCTCATATCTCTGAATATTTGTATTTTCAATGGTTCTCTAGCTTATTTTTTGAGACAGTGTCTCTCTCTGAAATGTGGAGCACAGAAATAATCTAAAATGCTTGCCAATGAGCATTGGTGATCCTCCTGTCCCAAGTTCACCAGTGTGTAATCACAAGCCTGTAACACAGTACAATGCAAACTAAGTATAACTTATGAAAATATTTTTGCTTCTGATAAATCTAAACAAATAAATGCTTCATACATTAAATTATCAGTATTGTACATTATCTTAGTATCATTTTCATTGTTCTGATAAAATATGCTTCATTTACACAATGAAATACTATTAAGCTATTAAGAACAAGGACATCATGACTTTTGTAGACAGATGAAACTTGAAAATATCATCCTGAGTCAGGCAATCCAGACCCAAAGGTCATACATGGTATGTATTGACTAGTAAGTGGATATTAGCAAAAAAAGTACAAAATACACAGGATAAAATCCACAGATCTCAAGAAGATTAACAAGCCCAAGTGAAGATGCCTCAATCACACTTAGGAGGGATCAGAAAGAAATCACGAGAGGGGGGTGGGTGTGCAAGGGGACAGGGAGCAAAAAGGGGAACATGATCAGATATTAGAAGAAGTAAACAAGTGTGAATCCCTGAGAGCCAGTAGAAAGAATGGAAAGAGCCAATCATGTGAAGTAGAAGGTGGGTAGACCTTCTGGAATGTTCCACAGACATGGAAGGTGAGAGATTTTAAGGACTCAAAAGGGAGGGACCTTAGATGAAATGCTCAACAGTGGGGAGAGGGAACTTGTAAAGTCTAACTCCAGTCGAAAGATAGGGCATCAAGTGGGGGGATGACATTGCCCACTGTCAAAAACTCTGACCCAGAATTGTTCCTGTCTAAAAGAAAAGTAGGGAGAAATGGAGAAGAGACAGGGAAAGGAGGTCTAGTGATAGGCCAAAATTGGGATCCTTCTCAAGGGGAGGCTCCAAGACCTGATACTATTAATTCTGCAATGCTGTGCTTAAAGACAGGAGACTAACATGGCTGTCCTCTGAGAGGCCCAATAAGCAGGTGACTGAGACAGATGCAGATATTACACCCAGCCAATGGACATAAGCCAGCGACCCCTGTGGTTGCAGTAGGGAAAGACTTGAAGAATCTGAGGAGGAGGGTGATTCCATAGTAAGACCAGCATCTCAAATAAACTGGACACCCAGTGATCTCTCAGATACCAGGCCACAGACACCTATACAGCAAAGGACTGCCTGGTCTGGCCTCAATGAGATAAGATGTACTTATCCTTTGAGAAACTTGGGGCCCCACAGGTAGTGGGGCATACTCATCTGGTGGGAGTATGTGGGCACCCTCTTGAAGATTGGGGAGGAAGAATGGAAAGAGGAATTGTCAGAGGGTGAACCGGGAGGGGGATAATGACTGGACAATAAGAAAAGATTAAAGATAGTTTTTCTCCACTTTTATGTATTTCAGACCTCACCCTAGGAAATGGTTCTTCCTACAGTGCCCTGGATCTTCACATATCAATCAATATAATCAAAAGAAACCTCCATATATGTCTACAACCCAAGACAAGATAAACAATTCTGTATAAAGACTCTCTTCATCCTTGAATTGAGATTGCAGATTAATATCTAGAAATCATATTAATCACCCTGAATGGTTCAACTTGTGTTATACTGTAATCTAAAGCTATCCATAACACTAACTACATGTGGCCCTAGAAAGATTATCTACTAAACTGTTGATTTGATACTGATCATGTAAATGCTATGGAAGAAAACCTGCTATGTCTATTATGGCTGTAGTAGAGTACAAAATTGAAAATAAATAGTTTCCTCTCCCACTTACCTTGAATATATATAAAGATGCTTGTTAATGTTCATCACTACAGGAAGCTTCTTCTTTTTCTGTGATCATGTATTTTTTTTATTATGTTTACATAAATTTTTGCTTGTTTATTTGTATATACACTACATGTGTGCCTCCTGACTATACAGCCAGGAAACGACATTAGATGTGATGACACTAGAGTTACAGATACTTTTTGACTGTCCTGTGGGTGTTGATGACTGAACTCAGACTTTCTGTAAGAGAAATATGCACTCTTAACTGTGGAGCCAACCCTCCTGCTCCCCATCACCATCGCCAGATGATTATGAATGGGCTATAGAGGTTGAGGATATATTCATTTACCCAAAGCTTCTTAATGATCTTAATGTGGAATAAAAGTATAAACTTAGCAAATGTTGGCAATAACACAAAAGAGCACTGCACATTCTCTTCAAAGTACATTGAATAGAGATCAATACAACCTGGACCATACTCTGCAGCAGCTAGAGGAGGCTCATGAGATGCAGAAGGTAAAGAAATGGTCACCTGTCTGAAAAAAATTGGAAGATGCCCTGAGACTATTTCCCAGCTTTATATAGGAAATAAATAACTGCAGAGGGATGAGATTCACTAACCCTGCTAACACAGACATCATGCTCAGACAGCCAGCAATGTATGTAGAGCTCCAAGGTTATGGATTTCATGAGTCCTCATCTACTTTCAGGTGAGTATTTTAGTCATCCCTAGCCCTGTAAGTTACCCATTCTTCTGTTAGTAACACTTATATAAACTCATAGATTAACCAATTTGTGCCTTGCTGCAATCAAGTATCTGTAACTCCAATATATATATATATATAATATATATATTGTATATATATTATATATATAATAATATAATATATTATATATATTATATAATATATATTGTATATATATTATATATATATAATTATATATATATATATTATAGCACAGTGCACTCTGCCATCTTTGTTGCTGGAACAGAGCAGTTGGGACCTCCAGGTGCAGGGATAACTGAGCATAACATCTCTTGGGACACAGCCAGCTTGTGTGCTCCCTGCATCCAAGAGCTGGGAAATTCTGTGGTCACCTATGTGCCAGCTCTACTGTGGGACATCAGCCCGGCAGAGGTACCTGCACTGGGAGAGAATGCACCTGCACAGGGAGAGAGCACACCAGCCTTCCCTTGGCGACCTCTGCTTCAGGGATTGACTACATTGAGCCTCCAGGTACTCAGGGATTCCCCAATATAACATCGCTTGGGACACAGCCTGTTGGGCTTCTGTCTGTGCCCAAGAGCAGGGCAGCTCTGTGGTCATCTGGGCGACAGCTCTGCTGTGGGCCATCTGCCCTGCAGAGTGAACTGAGAGGAGAGGGTGCACAGTGCACTCTACCATCTTTGTTCCAGCAACAGAGCAGCTGGGACCTCCAGGTACAGGGATAACGAAGAATAATATCCCTTGGGATTCAGCCAGCTGGTGTGCTCCCTGCATCCAAGAGCTGGGAAGTTTGTGGTCACGTACATGCCAGCTCCGCTGTGGGACATCTGCCCTGCAGAGGGACCTGTACCTGGAGAGAGCACACCGGGAGAGAGCGCACCAGTCTCCCCTTAGCAACCTAAAGTCATCAAAAAAGACACAAAAGGATACTACATACTGGTCAAAGGAATAATCCACCAAGAAGAACTCTCAATTATGAACATATATGCTCCAAATGCAAGGGCACCCTCATTTGTAAAAGAAACTTTACTAAAGCTCAAAGCACACATTGCCCCTCACACAGTAGTAGTGGGTAACTTCAACACACTGCTCTCTGAAATGGATCATTCAGGAAAGAAGAAACTAAACAGGGAAAGAGTGAAACTAACTGAAGCCTTGGACAAAATGGAACATATATATAACATTTCATCCTAAAGCAAAAAAGTATACCTTCTTCTCAGCACCTCAAGGTACCTTCTCCAAAATCGACCATATAATTGGTAACAAAAGAGACCTCAATACATATAAGAAGATTGAAATAATACCATGCCTCCTATCAGATCACTATGGAATAAGGTTGTCTTCAATAAAAACAAAAACAACAGAAAGCCCACATACACATGGAAGCTGAACAATGCGTTACTCAATGATACCTTAATCAAGAAGAAATAAAGAAATAAATCAAAGACTTTTTGAAATTTAATGAAAATGAAGGCACAACATACTCTAATTTATGGGACACAATGAAAGTGGTGCTAAGAGGAAAATTCATAGCCCTGAGTGCCTCCAAAAAGAAACGGGAGAGAGCATACACTAGCGGCTTAATGGCACACCTGAAAGCCTGGGAATAGAAAGAAGCAAGTATACCCAAGAAGAGTAGAAGGCAGGAAATCATCCAACTCAGGGCTGAAATTAATCAAGTAGAAACAAATAAAACCAAACAAAGAATCAACAAAACTAGGAGGTGGTTCTTTGAGAAAATCAACAGGATAGATAATACTTAGTCAGACTAGCCAGAGGGCACAGAGACAGTATCCAAATTAACAAAATAAGAAAAGAAAAGGGAGATAAAACAACAGAAAATGAGGAAATTAAAAAAAAACAAAAAAACATCAGATCCTACTTCAAAAGCCTGTATTCAACACAACTAGAAAACCTGGAGGAAATGGAAAATTTATTAGACAGATAACAAATACCAAAATTAAATCAGGATCAAATAGACCATCTAAATCGTCCTATAACCCCTGAAGAAATAGAAGTGGTCATTAGAAGTCTTCCAACTAAAATAAGCACAGGTCCAGATGGATTTAGTGCAGAATTGTATCAGACTTTCAAAGAAGACCTAACACCTATACTCTTCAAACTGTTCCAAAATAGAAACAGAAGAAACACTACCAACTATTTCTATGAAGCCACAATTATGCTAATACCAAAATCACACAAAGATCTGACAAAGAAAGCGAATTTCAGGACAATTTTTCTTATGAATATTGATGCACAAATACTCGATAAAATTATGGCCAACCAATTCCAAGAACACATAAAAAGATCATTCACCACGATCAAGTAGGCTTCATTCCAGGGATGCAGAGATGGTTCAATATAAGGAAGTCCATCAATGTAATCCGTAATATAAAAAATCTCAAAGAAAAACACACCATGGTCATTTCATTAGATGCTGAGAAAGCATTTGACAATATTCAGCATCCTTTCATGTTAAAGGTCTTGGAATGATCAGGAATTCGAGGCCCATATCTAAACATAGTAAAAGCAATTTACTGCAAACCAGTAGCCAGCACCAATCTAAATAGAGAGAAAGTGGAAGCAATCTCACTAAAATCAGGGACTAGACAAGGCTGCCCTCTCTCTCCAAATCTTTTCAATATAGTACTTGAAGTTCTAGCTAGAACAATTAGACAACAAAAGGAGGTCAAAGGGATACAAATTGGAAAGGAAGAAGTCAAACTATCACTATTTGCAGACGATATGTTAGTATACTTAAGTGACCCAAAGAACTCCACCAGAGAACTCCTACAGCTGATAAATGACTTCAGCAAAGTGGCCTTATATAAAATCAACTCAAGCAAGTCAGTAGCCTTCCTATACTCAAAGGATAAGCAGGCTGAGAAAGAAATAAGAGGAATGATACCCTTCATGATAGCCACAAACCATATAAAGTATCTTGGTGTGACTCTAACCAAACTAGTGAAAGATCTGTATGACAAGAACTTCAAGTCTCTGAAGAAGGAAATTGAAGAAGACCTCAGAAGATGGAAAAATCTACCATGCTCATGGATTGGCAGGATTAATATAGTAAAAATGACCACCTTGCCAAAAGCAATATACAGATTCAATGCAATCCCCATCAATATCCCAACTCCTTTCCTCATAGAGTTAGAAAGAGCAATTCAAAAAATTCATCTGGAATAACAGAAAACCCAGGATAGCTAAAACTATTCTCAAGAGTAAAAGAACTTCTGGGGGAATCAGTATCCTGGACCTCAATCTGTATGACAGAACAATAGTGTTAAAAACTGCATGTTGTTGGTACAGTGACAGACATGTAGATCAATGGAACAGAATTGAAGACCCAGAAATGAATCCACACTCTTCTCATCACTTGATCTTTGACAAAGGAGCGAAAACTATCCAGTGGAAAAAACATAACCTTTTCAACAATGGTGCTGGTTCAACAGGAGGTCAACATGCAGAAGAATGCAAATTGACCCATTCTTATCTCTTGCACTAAGCTCAATTCCAAGTGGATCAAGGGCATCCACATAAAACCAGACACATTGAAACTAATAGAAAGGAAACTAAGGAAGAACCTTGAACATATGGGCACAGGAGAAAATTTCATGAACAGAAGAACAATAGCTTATGCTCTAAGGTCAAGAATTGACAAATGGGACATCATATAATTGCAAAGTTTCTGTAAGGCAAAGGACACTGTCAAAAGGACAAAGCGGCCACCAACAAACTGGCGAAAGATCTTTACCAACCCTACATCCGACAGAGGGCTAATATCCCATTTAAGAACTCAAGAAGTTAGACCCCAGAGAGCCAAATAACCCTATCAAATATGGGGTACAGTGATAAACAAAGAGTTCTCACCTGAAGAATATCTTATGACTGAGAAGCACCTAAAGACATGTTCAACATACTTAGTCATTAGGGAAATGCAAATCAAAACAATCCTGAGCTTCCACCTCACACCAGTCAGAATGGCTAAGATAAAAAACACAGGAGATACCAGGTGTTGGCAAGGATGTGGAGAAAGAGGAACACTCCTCCACTGCTGGTGGGATTGCAAGCTGGTAGAACCATTCTGGATAGCAGTCTGGAAGTTCCTCAGAAAACTGGGCTTGGCACTCCAGGAGGATCTTGCTATACCACTTCTGGGCATATATCCAGAGGCTTCCCCTGCATGAAATAAGGACACATGCTCCACTATGTTCATAATAGCCTTATTTATAATAGCCAGAAGCTGGAAAGAACCCAGATGTCCCTCAACGGAGGAATGGATTCAGAAGATGTGGTATATTTATACAATAAAATACAACTCTGCAATTAAAAACAATGAATTCACAAAATTCTTAGGTAATTGGTCGGAACTGGAAAATATCATCCTTAGTAAGTTAACCCAATCACAAAAGAACACAGATTTTATGCAGTCACTGATAAGGGGATATTAACCCAGAATCTCGGAATACCCAAGACACTATTCACATATCAATATATTTCCAAGAAGATGGAAGCAGAGATCCCTGGTCCTGGACAGACTGGATGTAGGGGAATGCCAGGACAGAGAAGCGAAAGGGTGTTGAATGTGGAACAGAGGGACAGAAGGGGGCTTATGGGACTTTCGGTGAGTGTGGAAATGGGAAAGGGGAAATCTATTGGAATGCAAATTAAAAAAATATAGAAAATAAAAAAAATTATTTAAGAAAATTTATGTATTTATAATATATATGTATATGTATATTTATACATATACATATATATTATAATTGCCTTTTAAAGATAACACTACTTGTGCATTTTTTAACTGCCTCCCACAAGAACATATATTTGAACACTCAATCCTTGGCTAATGATGCCCATTAGGAAGACTTTAAAATCATTAGGGCTTAGCTGGTTTTTTGTTCTTACTGCAATTTTGCTATACCTTATATACCTTATATACTTTCCGTGTCGTAACACAGTCTACTCTGAAGCAATTAAACAAAATATACCTTTTCTATTTCAAATTCATTCATCAGGGTATTTTCTCATGCCAGAGGATATATGACTAAGATAGAATGCTACATTTTATATGCAATAAATTAACAGTCTTTTCATGAAAATCTAAGATACAATTGACTAATTATCCAAAGATCACTCTATAAATATGGAGAACAGAGTAATAACTCAAGAACACTGAAAGTCCATATTGCAAACACTAGAAACTGTGGCTCTATAAAGTTCCATGACAAAATGGAATTCACAATGTTATTTAAGTTACAAACTCTGACACAGGAAGATTATCCTGTATTTTCCAGATCATATTCCATGTGATGTCATTAATGAGGGAATATCTAGTCCCTACACAGTCAGATATAGTGGAAGGATCTGGGGAAAGAATTTTCTAATCTTTACTAGGGGCTACAAGACAAAGATAGGCTTCCTCTTCAAGAAATTCATTACCGCATTCTTGAGATAGAAAACTAAATTTGTCTGCAACCAAAAAATCTACAAGAGTGTCTCCCTCATTTTTAGGTCTGTGTCAAAGTCATTTAATTTTGCTTTGTGGATTAGGCATCTTTATTTTGCTCTATGTGTTTTTCTGACCCATTAGTATGAATCCTAGAAAATTAAACTCTAAAACTTAAGTACTTTTTTAGACATTTCTTTCACATGGAATTTTTTATTTATTCATTTATTTATTTTGATGTCATTGATGACCATGGATTATGGGCTTAGTCTATTTGCCTCAGACACAATAAAAGTAAACTCATGGAACCTGAGGCAGGTATTTAACAGACAAGGGCATGGTCACACTTAATTCCTAACTGATGGGGACAGATACTCTATTAATACTAGAACAAATACTTTGCCAACTCTGTTGTTTAGATGAGTGTTCTATATTTCCATGTGTTAAAGGTTTGAGTTTCATCCATGAGCACCTGGGAGGTAGTCAAATCTTCCAATCCTCTTTGAAAGTCTTACAATCATGTGGAATTTTAACCTCTAAGGGTACATTAGAATACTCTCCTTTCCTCTTTCCTCTCATTCCTGAACCTCTTCAGTATTCCTTGTTTTCCTTACTATGTACACAGACCTGCTGAGTTATCACAGCATCAAGGCAAGAGTGAAGATCAAGCAGTTATATCTAAATTCTGTGAAATAAACCTTTCCTCTCAATGTGTACTGTACCTCATGTAGCTTCTCATGGTGACTGAAAACCTAACCAGCACGTGCAAAGTGTCTATTTTATTATTTATTTATTTAATTTATTTATTTATTTATTTAATGTCTTTGATGACCTTGGCTCAGGGGCTTAGCCATGATGACTTAAACACAATAAAAGTAAATCATGGTTAATATGAACTCATCACGGTTAAGATGAATATTTTTCATGAAAACTTTTATTAAAGTCTATTTTCTGACCTACAGTGCCATTGGAAGACAGTAGGAAGAAGTTATGCTATTGAAAGGAGACACTGTGCTGCTGAGCCCTTTCTATTTCTTCCCCTGCTTCCAAGACATTATGAGACAGACAGTTATGCTTTGGGATGTACTTGTTTTAAGCCTCACTGTAGACTAGAAAGCAATGGGTCATAAAATAAAACTTCAACACTGAGACAAAGCCTTTTTGCCTTACAGGATGATTATCTCAGTTATTTTGTCACAGTGACAACAAACTAACTATACTCTCTTTCATATGTGTATAAGTATGTTTATATGAAATCATATGTAATTCATCACTTATCTAAAAGCTGTACATGTGGTCCCTTTGGCTGCAGGCTCCTATAATCTTGGTTCTGTGAGGAACAGGGACAGGAAGATTTCCAGAAACATAACTCCAGGTTCAAGGGATAAGCTTCTCATAAGAATAAAGTAGACAGATAGAAGAAAAAATAAAACCACCGAGCATCCTTCTTTGGCCTGTAGGTGTGTCCTGGCACTTGCACACACATTTGCACACCACATGTACACAGATAACATATACATCATGGATTTGTATATAACAGGCAGGTTAGGAGTGAAGATTTGATCAGAGACAAATTGGGAGCAAGATCCTGCAAGATTGTGAGATCTGATGCAAGAAGCTTAAGGCTTTTCTTGTACATGAAATAACCATCCAGTGAGGCTTTGATTTGAAAAAGGAAATATAATAACCTAATTTGACACCTTCACTTTTGTTTCTCTGGAAGGGGAGGGAAAACATATGGGAAGATGAATAGTCAAGAAACTTCTAGAAGCATCCAGGAGAAAAATAATGACAGTTAACATTAAAGAGGTATTGTCAAGTGCTGCTGATCCAAATCTGAAGCTCTGCTAGAGCAAAGATCAAATATAATTCCTTACGGATTGACTATTCTGTGAGACCAACAGTTGAATGAGTTCAGATGAAGATGGCAGCCTCGTCAATAGTGATAAACCAGGAATACCATAAAAAATAAGCAACTATGAAAGAGATGTTTACAGAAAATTGCTTTACCACTGTGCACTTCAAGCAGCCAAGGCCATAACAAGGTAAGTTTAAGGAGCGAATATAGCCAAGGAAAATATGAGAAGATAACAGCTACATTTTTGGATTTTATAACACAAGTGTAAAATATTAGTTCATTTAAGCAAGAAATGTAACAGTGAAAAAGGATAGAAATATGCACATTTTGAGAAAATGAAAAGAAAGGCATCTCCTTGAAGCCTGTCACCAACAATGAAGAAGTCAGTATAAATACCTTGTGTTTATGGCCTCCCTTTACATTCCAGCCACAAATGTGCTATGGTTTAGGAAAATCATTGGAAATCCCTTTTCATAGCAAAAGTAGTACAGTGAAATCCTCATGCAACCTCATGGCGGTTTGGGTTTGTGTTATCAGTAGACAAATATCCTGAAAGAATTTCCAGAGCTACCGTCTGATTTCATTTAGGAAAAGAGAGGAAAAAAAAAGAAATTAAAGAAAGCTTTTCTTTTTTGTTGTTTTGTCTTTTGATTTTGTTTTGTTTTGCTTTGTTGAGCAGCTCACTTTCTCTTTTAATCTTCATGTTTAAACCTATTAAAACATATGTTAAATGACAGTGATGACTCACAACTCACTAGTGTTGCAGGATTTTCCCTGTCCAATCATATTAGGGCCATGGAAGGCCTGTGATTGGAGAGGAAAGCAGAGGCAGAGCTAGGAGTTGGGGAATCACAGAGGTTACAGGAGGAGAAACAGGAACTGAGATGGATTTGGACTTGGACCTGTTTGACATCTCCTACCCAGAATAGCTAAGTCTTTTTTTAAAATAAGGTTAGAAATATCGGGATAAAGTTTTTATCATTATCAATTGCCTCTTAAATTATTGTATTGGCATCTTGTAAACTGTGATATTACTGATTCATAAGTCTGATGGATTAATTAAACTTTAAGACTTTTGCTTAGGAATTTCGTGAATTCATTGTTTTTAATTGCAGAGTAGTATTCCATTGTGTAAATATACCACATCTTCTGAATCCATTCCTCCATTGAGGGACATCTGGGTTCTTTCCAGCCTCTGGCTATTATAAATAAGGCTGCTATGAACATAGTGGAACATGTGTCCTTATTGCATGCAGGGAAAGCCTCTGGGTATATGCCCAGGAGTGGTATAGCAGGATCCTCCGGGAGTGTCATGCCCAGTTTTCTGAGGAACCACCAGACAGCTTTCCAGAGTGGTTGTTCCAGCTTGCAATCCCACCAGCAGTGAAGGAGTGTTCCTCTTTCTCCCCATCCTCGCCAACAACTGCTGTCTCCTGTGTTTTTGATCTTAGCCATTCTGACTGGTGTGAGGTAGAATCTCAGGGTTGGTTTGATTTGCATTTCCCTAATGACTAAGGATGTCATTAGGGGAATTCCTAGGCAAATGGTCAGAACTTGAAAATATCATCCTTAGTGAGGTAACCCAATCACAAAAGAACACACATGGTATGCAGTCACTGATAAGGGGATATTAACCCAGAATCTTGGAATACCCAAGACACAATTCACTTATCAATGGTTTTCCAAGAAGATGGAAGGAGAGACCCCTGGTCCTGGAAAGACTGGATGTAGGGGAATGCCAGGACAGAGAAGTGAGAGGATGTTGAATGGGAAAAAGAGGGAGGGAAGGGGGCTTATGGGACTTTCAGGGAGGAAGGAAACCGGAAAGGGAAAATGATTTGGAATGTAAATAAAAAAACTTAGAAAATAAAAAAAAAAGACTTTTGCTTTACTTGGAGTGTGAGTCCACTGATGATGGAGAGGGAACACAGCTGATATGCTGTGGGAGCTAGGTGGGAGAGAATAGCTCAGAGGTGGAAGAGGAGCACCAAGTGGGAACTCCAGGGACATAGTGCTGAAGCTTGGTGGGGCAGGAGATTTGGTGGGATCACGTTTTATTTTTTTTGGTTTTTGTTTTTGTTTTTTTTTTTAGATATTTCCTGCAACAGAAGTTGTAACATAGGAAAGGATAGTAATCCTGAGGAACCCTACTGTGGTAAATATCATGTTGGTCTGAGTCAGAGAGCTGTAAAATGGAATACGCCTATGTCTTACAGCAGGGAGATTAAACTATGAATTTAAAATTATAATTATTGGCTTTTAGGATAAATTCAATTTCAGATTCTGCCCGAATTACATGACAAATTTGGCCTGCAGTTTGGAATTAAATAGGGAAGCCAGAGGAAGCTCATATTCTGTCTAACAAGGTCTCTCATGGGAATTTTTCCTACTTGGCAAAGCAGAAAACCACTAAATCCAAGAGAGAGAGTACAGTGATAAACATTGCCTGATTTGAACAGGTATTGATAAAATATGTCTGTGACTCTGGGCAGAGAGCAAACATAAAGATGATATAGATTATTTAACCAGCCACAGGAAGCTCATATTCTGCTAATGTAATCTACATGTGAATTGTGAGTGTCTTTTCCTGCTTGGCAAGATAGGAAAGGCCTAAATATATAGGCTCATAGAGTATCTTAGTTTTTTTCATTTGTTTTAGTTTGTTTTAATTTTCAAACTAGGTGTGATTTTGAGTTTTGTGGTTATGTTATTCCTCTGGGAGAGAGGGCTAAATAAAGGGTTTTCTGGTTCCTGGCTCTAAGATATGCTGATTTGGGAAAAAGGGTTTGTCTTTGTGTTTTTTAAAAAGGTGATTAAGGTATTTATAACTTCCAGAGTAATATAGATCAGATATGACAAAGGGACACCTCCAGAGATTCCAGAGAATTAAAGAAAAATTATATCTTGATGATAATAAAATTTTGTTTTGACATTTATATATTACAGAATATACAGCCTTGGTGAATTTCCTAATCAGCCATGCTGAACTGACCTGCTTTAAATCCTTAAGCCAGATCCAGTCAAGACACAGAAATTAGAGACTAATAAATCCTATTTTCCCTACCCTTCTCTCCTTCATAATATCTCAATGCCCATATTCAACTTGAAGTATTTATTAAGAGTCATCGACCCAGTTCCCTGCGTTTTGGGGTTGGAGAGGGTTATTAATAAGTTTTCTTTCTAAGGAATGTAGAAATGGTCATATTTGGAACAGGGTTCCTATTGCTAGAATGGATTATATAGCCATAATCTCATTTCGTAGAAATCTTTATAATTGTTACTAAGTTAAAATCATAAGTTCTTATTTGGTTCAGAGTTTATTTTGATGCAAAATCAAGGTTTCATTGGTATAAATTTCTTCTACCAATGTTAAAATTTATAAGAACTGGACTTAGACCCAGACCTTCTATTATTATAAACAGATCTGAAATATGTAATCCTGTGAATTTAGGGCCTAATAGAAAACTCATAACTCTGAATTTATTTTTAGGGTATTTTCAGGATTTAATATAAAATAGCTGAGAGTAGTTAATGTACAAAATAGTCCAGATTACTTTACATAGAAAATTGGTTTTCAAAAACATAAAAAATCCACAGCATGTGACCTTTAATTTCATTTATACACTTGTTGTGACTAGTCTGCTCCTGAAAACTTTCCCTGTCTTGGATTCAAGGAAGATATTGAGCATAGATGAATATTTCCAACCATGGAGAGACAGTTGCTAGGCAAGAATTGCCTCTTTTCCTCTACAAACACTTTCCAAAGGAAGGACACAAATACAGGCTTAGGACAGATTAAATCTGCCAAGACAGAGTAGGATAGTCCTTAATTCCTATTTCTCTGTCTCTCAGATGACCCTGGCCAGAAAGCTGAACAACTTTTTCCAACATTTTAAAGTAAAGGGCTGTCCAGGTTATTAGTGGTCTCTATTAATTGGCTACATTTTGGAAGTTATATTAGGCTTCCTATATATTTACAGTTATTATCAGTCATTCTTGGATTTCTGATAGGTTTGAAAAACTACACAGTCTCCTAGCCAACCCAGGCTTTTTACTTTGAGAGGAACAGATTTGAGAGGATGGTTTTCAGGTGGCATTTAATCTAAAACAAAGATAGCCAGATACAGAACTATAGATTTTTAAGATAGAAGAAAGGACAGTGTTCAATTTTATTGGCAAAAATGTTGGACTGTGTGTTAGGTCTATCTTATACCTTATAATTTACAAAAGGGTAATAGTTCTGCTCAAGTTATATTTTGAGAGAGTCTTTTTTTTTAATTAAGCAGAAAGGATGAAATATAGTGTTTTTTTTCCCAAGTTTAATCATTTTTGGTGTGAGAAGGATTGTGATTGGACAGGAAAGGGGAGGCAGAGCTAGGAGATGGGGAGTCACAGAGATTGCAGGAGGAGAAAAAAGGAACTGAGAAGGCTTTAGACTTGGACACATGTGACATCTACTGGCCAAAATAGCTAAGTTTTTATAAGGTTAAAAATATTGGGATAGCTTCTCTTGGGAGAGGTACAGCTAGGAGCACACAGGGCATAAGATCAGTTTTGCTTTGGAAAAGGAGTCTTCCCTTCCGGCCGCCATCTGCAGCAGGGAACCAGTAAGCTCCAAATCCTTCCGTGCTTAGCCCACCAGGAGAGATAGATCTACCAGCAGCAATTTCATTTCTGAGTGCTGAGGTGAGATCTCCAGCTTCTCTCAGGAGGGGTAGAGCTAGGAGAGCACAGGGCATACGATCAGTGGAGATGCTGGGAGAGGAGTCATCCCTTCCGGCCGCCATTTGCTTCAGGGAATCAGACAGCTCCACAGCTTTCTGTGCACAGACCCTGCAAGAAGAGAGTTGGTCTCCCAGGAGTACAGACACAGGCTTACAGGACAATAGGAGGGGCAAGATCCAGTCAGAGACAACAAAACCAACTAACACCAGAGATAATCAGATGGCGAAAGGCAAGTGCAAGAACCATGCCAACAGAAACCAAGGCTACTTGGCAACATCAGAGCCTAGTTCTCCCTACCACAGCAAGTATGGGATACCCCAACACACTGGAAAAGCAATACTTGGATTTAAAATCTCATCTCACAATGCTCTTAGAGGACATCAAGAAGGACATAAATAACTCCCTTAAGGAAATACAGGAGAACATGTGTCAAATGGTAAAAGCCCTTAAAGAGGAAACACAAAAATCCTTGAAAGAAATACAGGAGAGCATGGGTGAACAGGTAGAGGCCCTTAAAGAGGATACACAAAAATCCCTTAAAGAATTAGAGGAGAACACAAACAAACAAGTGAAGGAACTGACAAAACCATCCAGAATCTAAAACAATAAAGAAATCACAAAATGAGACATCTCTGGAGATAAATAATCTTAGGAAAGAATTCAGAAGTCATAGATACAAGCATCAACAACAGAACACAAGAGATAGAAGTAAGAATCTCAGGTGCTGAAGATACCATAGAAAACATTGACTCAACAGTCAAAGAAAATGCAAAATGCAAAAAGCTCCTGAGTCAAAACATCCAGGAAATCCAGGACACAATGAGAAGATCAAACTTAATAATTATTGTATGTATAGAAGAGAGCAAAAATTTCCAACTTAAAGGGACAGTAAATATCTTCAACAAAATTATAGAAGAAAACTTCCCTAACCTAAAGAAAGAGATGACCATGAACATACAAGACGCCTACAGAACTCCAAACAGACTGGACCAGACCAGAAAGTCCTCCTGGCACTTAATAATCAAAACACCAAACGTAATAAGCAAAGGAAGAATATTAAAAGCAGTAAATGAAAAAAGGTCAAGTAACCTATAAAAGCAGGCCTATCAGAATTACACCAGACTTCTCACCTGAGATGATGAAAGCTAGAAGATCCTGGACAGATCTCATACAAACATTAAGAGAACACAAATGCCAGCGTAGACTATTATACCCAGCAAAACTCTCAATTACCATAGATGGAGAAACCAAGATATTCCAAGATAAAACCAAATTTACACAATATCTTTCCACAAATCCAGCCCTACAAAGGATAATAGATGGAAAGCGCCAACATGAGGAGGGAAAGTACACCTTAGAAAAAGCAAGAAAGTAATCTTTTTCTAACAAACCCAAAAGAAAGTAACCACACAAACATAAAAATAACATCAAAAATAACAGGAAGTAACAATCACTATTCCTTAATATCTTATAACATCAATGGACTCAATCCCCCAACCAAAAACATAGTCTAACAGAAATATTTTTCATGTGAATCTTCAATTTTATCAGAAAATGTTTGTGATTCCTCTTTCAATTTAGTAATGTTTTTTTATGTCTACCATTTAAACGGTTGTATTTTCCATGATAATCTTTAATTTTAACCTTTTTTCTATATATTTCTTCAATTTTATCAGAAATATTTTCCATGTAAATCTTCAAATTGTCAGAAAATATTTATAATTCCACTTTTAATCGATTAAGGAATACTTTTATGCCTATAATTTTATTGGTATGATTGTTCATGGTAATCTTTGATTTTAACATTTTTCTATATTTTTCTTCAATTTTATCAGAAATATTCTCCATGTAAATCTTCAATTTTATCAGGCTATGTCTATAATTTTACTTTCAATCAACTTAGGAAAATTTTTATACCTTCCATTTTATCTGCATAATTTTCCATGAAACAGTCAGTTTTAACATGTTTTTCTATATATTTCTTAAATTTTATCAGAAATATTTTCCTTGTTGATCTTCAATTTTATCTGAAAATGTTTATAATTCCACTTTCAAAAAACTTAGGAATATTTTTATGCCTACCATTTTATCTGTATAATTTTTCCATGAAATGCTCAATCTTAACGTCTTTTTTATATATTTCTTCAATTTTATCAGAGATATTTTCCATGTAAATCTTCAGTTTTATCAAAAAATGATTATAATTTCACTTTCAATCAACTTAGAAAGATTTTTATGCCTACCATTTTATCTGTACAATTTTCCATGATAATCTTCAATTTTAATGTTTTTCCATATATTTTTTCAATTTTATCAGAAAATGGTTATAATTCTACTTTCAAACAACTTAGGAATATTTTTATTCCTAACAATTTATCTGTATAAATTTCTTCAATTTTATCAGAGATATTTTCCATGTAAATCTTCAATTTTAGAAGAAAATGTTTTTAATTCTACTTTCAATCTATTTAGGAATATTTTTATGCTTACCATTTTATCTATAATTTTTCATGAAATAATCAGTTTTAATGTGTTTTTCTATACATTTCTTCAATTTTATCAGAGAGTACATGTATATTTATACAATGGAATACTACTCAGCAATTAAAAACAATGAATTCATGAAATTCTTAGGCAAATGGGAAACAGGGGGAGCGAAGGGGGTTTATGGGACTTTCGGGGAGGGGGTGCTGGGAAAGGGGAAATCATTTGGAATGTATATAAAGAATATAGAAAACAAAATAATTAAAAATGAAATATTGGGATAAAGCTTTTATCATTTATCTAAGAGTGAATGCTCTTAAATTATTATATTGGCATCTTGTAAACTGTGATATTACTGATACATAAATTTGATTGATTAATCTTTAAGACTTCCTCTTTACTTGGTTACTGGAATGTGGGTCTGCTGATCATAGAGAGGCAACACAGCTGAGATTCTGTGGAAGGTAGTTGGGAGAGAATAGCTTGGAGGTGGCAAGAAAGGCACCAAGTAGGATCTGTCATGGACATGGTGCTAAGGCCTAGCAGGACAGGAAATTTGGCAGGATCACTTTTTTAATATTTCCCACAAACTAGTCTTGAAATTTTTACTGTGTAAGCCTTAAATCCCAGTTTAGTCTAAACTGAGGTGCCTGTAAGATTAGGATTAGTATTAAGGCTACCAAAATTCGCAACATGGATCTGTTTTGTTACTTCACCATTCACAATAGATCAGAAGGTTGTTAATGTCAACATGTCAGTAGACCCAGTGTCTCACAATAATACTCTTCCTGAAAATAAATGGCATTTTTCTTTTTTCTCTGCATAATGAAAAGAGTACACTCTTGAGATCTGTATCCCATTAGAAGGCGACCAATATGATGTTAGGGGATCTACTTGCTTTTTGTTTTTTGTTTTTACTATATTTTTTATTGAAAAAGGAAGTAAAAACATTTTATGATAAAATTAAAGATTTACATGGAAAATGTTTCTGACAAAATAGAAGAAGTATATAGAAAAACACATTAAAATTGACAATTTTTATGGAAAATTAAAGTGTAAAATGGTAGACATAAAAACATTGCTAAATTAATTGAAAAAGGAAGTAGAAATATTTTATGATTGAATTGAAGATTTACATGGGAAATATTTCTAATAAATTAATAGAAAAATATAAAATAACATTAAAATTGAACATTATTATGGAAAATTACAGATAAAATGGTAGGCATAAAAATATTCCTAGGTTGATTGAAAGTGGAATTATAAACATTTTTTGATAAAATTGAAAATCTGCAAGGAAAATATGTCTGATAAATTCAAGAAATATATAGAAAAACACATTAAAATTGACTATTTCATGAAAAAATTATATAGATAAAATGGTAGGCACAAAATATTCATAAGTTGTTTGAAAGTAGAATTATAAAAATTTTCTAATAAAATTAAAGATCTACGAGGAACATATTTCTGATAAAATTCAAGAAATATATAGAAACAGGTTAAAATTGAAGATTGTCATGGAAAATTATACAGATAAAATGGTAGGCATAAAAATATTTCTAAGTTAATTGAAAGAGGAATTACAAACATTTTCTGATAAAACTAAGATTTTATCATCTGGTTATCTCTGGTGTTAGTTGGTCTTGCTGTCTCTGGTTGGAGTTTGTTCCTTCTATGGACTTGTAAGCCTGTGTCTGTACTCCTAGGAGACCAACTCTCTTCTGGCAGGTTCTGTGCATAGAAGGCTGTGGAGCTGCCTGGCTCCCTACTGTAGATGGTGGCAGAAAGACTCCTGTCCCAGCAGCAACACTGATCATAAGCCCTGTGTTCTCCTAGCTATTCCCCTCCAGAGAGAAGGTGGACATCTAACCTCTGCACTCATTAGTGAAAGTGCTGCTGGGGGATCACTCTCTCCTGGCGAGCTGTGCCCAGAAGGCTTTGGAGCTGCCAACATAGAAGAAAAGCAAGACTCTATTTAAAAATTATGTGTTGTGATGATGATAGAGGACACTAAGAAGGACATAAATAGTTACCTTAAAGAAATATAGAAGAACACAGGTAAATGGGTAGAAGTCATTAAATAGAGAACAGAAAAATCCCTTAAAGATTTACAGGAAAACTCAACCGACAGGAGAAGGAATTGAATAAAATCCTCCAGTATCTAAAAATGGAAAAAGAAGTAATAAAGAAATCACAGAGACAACTCTGAAGAAAGATAACCTAGGAATGAGATCAGGAGTCATAGACACAAGCATCACCAAAAAAATACAAGAGATAGAAGAGAGAATCTCAGGTCCAGAAGATACCATAAAAGTATTGATACAACAGTCAAAGAAAAAAGCAAAATACAAACATCTCCTAACCCAAAAAATCCAGTAAATTCAGGACACAATGAGAAGAACATACCCAAAGATAATAGGTATTGAAGAAAGTGAAGGTTCCCACATTTAAAGGCCAGTAACTTTTTTCAGCAAATATATAGAAGAAAACTTCCTCAACCTAAAGAAAGAGATGTCCTTAAACATACAAGAAACCTACAGAACTCCAAATAGTCTTGACCAGAAAAGAAAATTCTCCTGTCACATGATAGTCAAAACACCAAATGCACAAAACAAAGAAAGCATATTAAAAGCAGTAAGGGAAAAAAGGTCAAGTAACATAAAGAGACCTATCAAAATTATACCAAACTTCTTAACAGAGACTATAAAAGTAAGAAGTCACTGGGCAGAAGTCATACAGATATTAAGAGAACACAAATGCCAGCCCAGTCTACTAAACCTAGCAAATCTCTCAATTACCATAAATGGAGGAAACCAAAATATTCCACGAATGAACAATATTTACACAATATCGTTCCAAAAATCCAGCCGTAAAAAGGATAATAGAGAAAAAACTCAATCACTCAATCTAGGGAGGAAATGGTACCCTAGAAAAGACAATAAAGTAATCTTTCAACAATCCAAAATGAAGATAGCCACAAAAACATAATTCCACCCCTAACAACCCTGAGATTTCACCTCACACTAGTCAGAATGGCTAAGATCACAAACTCAGGAGACAGCAGATGCTGGTTAGGATGTGGAGAAAGACAAACACTCCACTGAAGGCGGGACTGCAAGCAGGTGTAAGCACTCTGGAAAAGGGTCTGGTGGTTCCTCAGAAAACTGGGCATGATACTATCAGAGGACCCTGTTATACAACTCCTGGGCATAAAACCAGAGAACTCTCTAGCATATAATGAGGACACATGCTCCACTATGTTCATAGTAGCCCTATTTGTAATGACCAGAAGCTGGAAAGGACCTGGATGTCCCTCAACTGAGGAATGGATACAGAAATTGTGGTATATTTACACAATGGAATCCTACTCAGCTATTCAAAACAATGACTTCATGAAATTCACAGGAAAACTTGAAAGTTTCATCCTGAGTGGGGTAACCTAGTCACAAAAGAACAACATGGTGTACACTGACTGATACATGGGTATTAGCCCAAAACTTCAGAATATCCAAGTTACAATTCACAGATCATATGAATCTCAAAACAAGGAAGACCAGAGTGTGGATGCTTCAGTGCTTCTTAGAAGTGGGAACAAAATACTCACTCAATGAAATATGGACATAAAGTCTTGGTCAGAGACTGAAGGAAAGCCCATCTGGAGACTGCCTCACCTGGGAATCCATCCCATAAATAGTAGTCGAACCTGGATGCTATTGTGGATACTGGAAAGTGCTGACTTTAGGAGTAATGATGTGGCTGTCTCCTTAAAGGCTCTGCCATAAATACAGAGGTAGATGCTTACAGCCAACCATTGGACTGAGGTCACGGTTCCTGCTGGAGGAGTTGGAGAAGGGACTGAAGGACCTGAGGGGGTTTGCAGCCCCATGGGGGAGCAACAGTGCCAACTAGCCATACCAAGCTCCCATAGACTAGACCACCAAACCAAGAGTGTCGTGGAGAGACCAATGGTTCTGGATTCATTTGTGGCAGAGAGAATTAACTTGTTGGACATAAGTGGGAGGAGCATCCCTTGGGATTTAGGAGATTCAATACCCCAGTGTGGGGGAATGCCAAGGCGGGAAGGAAGGAGTGGGTGGATGGGTGAGAGGGGGAGTACCCTCATAGAGTGTGGTACAGTGGGATAAAAATTAGATACCATGACATGAAGCTGGAAGGGATATATTGAGATTTTCTGGGGACTAAGGAAATTGGAAGTAAGCAGGATAGGGTAGATATAATCAAGACATATTACAAAGACAGGAATTTTCAAAGAATAAATAAAAAAATTTTTATTAAGTTGGCAAAGTTGAAAATCTTTTCTCGGAGCCTTATGCACATTATCCATTGTACAAGGTCATGCACTAAACTTAGACAGTTTCACACTCATATACATTGTACACTGAGTGTGTTATATTCTTGTTCACAGAGTGTAAACACTGCAAAAGACTAAAACCAACATACTGCACAAGAGCAGAGACAAACATACCTGAGACAGGCAATAAAAACAGATATTTCTGAGGATGAAACCAACTAAAAAATAAGATAGAGAAATAGAAATCATCTCACCCAATGCTTAGTAGAACTTTTAAATAAGATACCTCATAATCTCAGTTAATACCAAGATGCGGAATGTGACCAATGATGTTAGTTGTCAACTTGACTACCTGTGGAATCAACTAAGACCCAAATCTTTGACCATGCTTCTAAAGGATTTATTAATAGAATCCTTTGAGATAGAAAGACCCACCCTTAATCAAGGTCTTACCTTCTGGAAGAGTTCACATACAAGGACATGGAAGAAGGAAGCTTTGGTTTCCTGCTTGCCCTCTCTCTAGCTGGCAAGTTGCCCTATTCTGTTGTAAATGAATTACATTGTTAGTATTAGGACCAAATTTTCTGGATTCTAATGTAGCCTGAAGACCAGTAGCTCTCTAGGAAAGCTCAGGGAAACCAGTATCAAATTAGATATAGTCTTGAAGACTGAAAAACTGCTGAATTCTTGGCTTTCAGCATTAAGGCAGCCCCTTTTAAGCTAGGTAAACCACAGCTTGTAAGCTACTCTGGAAAAAAATCTCTTTTAATATTTAAGTCTATTCTATCAGTTATGTTTCTTTAGAGAACACTTACTTGTATATGAAAGAAGCTAGTTTCTCACTTCAGAAGGCATACAAAGACATTTACTGACATTTATTTAGATATTTTCAATATGTACTGATGTAAGACTGATTTGGTTAGAATATATTAAAATAGGCTTGCCACACCCCAACTAAAATATTCTCTTTTCTATCTCAAATGTGCTTGGTAGCAAAGTTTTTCTGCTTGTGACTCATTTGAAATAACCAATACCTATACATTACTATAAATAAAAGGTTGTAACATGTAATCTTTCATGGTTATTCAATTTTTATGATCTCAAACAGATATACTGTATTATTTTATAAAATATAGTGATCAATGTAAAAATCTTCTTACATTAACATGCTAAAGATAGCCTTCTTGTATTTCTAAAAACCAGATTAGTAGTTTTTTTATAATATCTTGCTGTGTTTTAAATACTGGAATCTAAAAGAACATATTGTGCCTTGGGATAATAGAGGTTAAGAAAATTCTGTAGTCTTTCTTCCACTTGGGTTATTCTTTAGAGTAGTCTCCTGTCACATGGACATGCATCTGCATATTCACAATTCTTTCCCACCTACCATTCTTTCTCTCTCTGTGCATCTCTGTCTGTCTGTCTATCTGTCTCTCTCTCACACGCACTGTGTGTGTATGTGTGTGTGTGTGTAAGAGATAGATGGAGAGAGAGAGAGAGAGAGAGAGAGAGAGAGAGAGAGAGAGAGAGAGAGAGAGAGAGAGAGAGAGAGCTTAAGAGCTTGAGAGCTTAAGAAATTGAGTGCATGTATTTGTATGCATGCATCACCCACTTGTGAAAGCTAAAGTTAAATCTTAAGCGTTGTTCCTCTGTGCTGGACATGTTTTCTTCTTAGGCAAGGTCTTTCACTACCTTAGTACTCTCACCAGCCATCAGGCTAGGACTACTCTTCCTCTGGCAGGAATCCTCCAGTCTCTTTCCTCTATTTCTGGTGTTTTCAATTACTTTCTGATTTGCATAGCTGATTTACATGTTTCTGGGGCTTGAATAACTTGCTTGCCATTACAGGTTAACTTACCCATAGTCCAGCAAGCCATCTCCTCAGCCTCCCTGGTGTCATTGTGAAATAGAATTTTTTATCTGGGTCTAGAGGACAAAAGGACCCTGTCTGCTCAGCATCTCAGAACCCTTTGTGATGAGGATGTGATTGTTAGTCTCCTTTGTGCTGTTTCTTTTCTGAGTTTGTCTTTTTGCTTTCTTCCCTATACCTAGTGACTTCTAAAGAAAACACACACACACACACACACACACACACACACACACCAGAAAACAAAATCCCCAACATTTAAGTTACTGAATTTTGAAAGCTTAAATTAGTTCACAGAGAAGATTCATGATGAAAATACCTATCTCTCAGATCACAATGACTTCATTTGTTTATATCCTTTGTGAAACTTTGCCAATTTGGATGTGCATAGCTGCACTGGTTGATGGCATTGAAAATGTGAAGTGCCGAAGCCTGAGACTTTTGATCATATCTGTTTTAAATGCTTAATATAAATTTTCTTTCCCTTTGGATTGTGTACAGAGCTAGACTCCTCCCATTCATCTGCCTTCAAAGGGACAACACCTGTGCAGGGGGCCAAAAGTATATAATGCTGAGGTTGCCCAAACTGTAATGATAGACAGAAACCACAGCTACCAGGTTCTGGCCAAAGGCTTTTTCTAGTCACACATATTATATTTGTCCTGATTTGCTCAGTTATTCAATTTAAAAGCATTACAAAATGGTTTTAATGAAGATTAAGTTTTTATTTTTATTGGATATTTTATTAATTTCCATTTCAAATGTTATCCCCTTTCCTGTTTTCCCCTGCTAGACACCCTATATCCCATTTTCCCTCCCCCTGCTTCTATGAAGGTGCTCACCCACCCACCGAACATTTTTATTTTACTCTTTCTATGTCCATAGACATTTAGGAGCAAGACTGTTACTTTCAGTCACTCAGGATGGGGTAGTTTATCCACCCCACACCTTTTACAAAAAAGTGTCCCAGTTACCTTTTAGTTGATAGAGTCATCTGCCTGCTATCAGTGGGAGTTTCTCTGCTTTGTACCCTTGAGTATTGCAGTAGGAAAGGTCAGTCAGATTTAGCTAAATCATCCCCACCTTATCTGAGGAGATGGAAATTGACTGAAGACAAAACCATGGATGCTGGTCTACTGTGCACTGGATAGCCCAAGCTGCTCTCAAATTCACAATCCTTCTTTGTAAACCTAAGGGCTGAGATTTCAAAAATGCAGTATCAGAAAAATATTCTCTTCTTTCTATTTCTACTGTAGTACATTAGACAGAGGAAGTAAATGTTTCAATGAACAGATTAAGATAGACAGATGACTGATAGCTCAAAGGTATAAAAATCCATAATCTATAGATAATAGATAAATAATAAATGATAAATATATGAAAGATAGTTGGATGATAGTCATATATATGCATATGTATATATATAGTCAAAAATATACAGATAGTTAGATATAGATATATATATATATACATATATAGATAGATAAATAGATAGATAGATGATAGATAGATAGATAGATAGATAGATAGATAGATAGATAGATAGATAGATAGACAGACAGACAGTCCCTGTTTTGTGGACCTTGGCAGTGAGAAATAAGGAAAAGTAAATGAAGTATTTGACAAAACTTAAAGAGAAATAAAAAGTAGACAAATTTTAAAAGCCCTGACTAAGTCAAGGTGGGTAAAATCATTCAAGATCAGAATGCTTAAAATTCTAATTTGCTCCTTTGGAATAGATTTTTTCTTTGTCTAAACTCAAAGCAAAAAAGAATTATATTATTTAGTTACTTTACTCATTTACAACCAAGAGAATAATGGAGTAATTATGGGACATCATCAACCACAATGATTTCTCCCTTGAACTATGATCATAGTAAAGTCTTTTTCTCTAAAGTTGCTTTTGATGGGGGCATTTTATCACACCAGAAGAAAAAAAAATCATAAGACACTAACTTTCCCTTTTTAATACATAAAGTTTGCAAAAAGAAATAAGGTTTTCTAATTTTTAGTATTAAATATCTATATTTTGTAAATAATTACTCTGAAAATTCTATTAAAATAATATAAGCATTAAATGAGATGTTTTATTTATTTTAGTACAAAAGTGACAGATATTTGTAAATAATGAAATAAAATTGTATTAATTGTATTATTACATGCTATACCAATGAAGAATCCAGTTAGTTACTAATACATATGAAAAAAAAAATCAGATAAAGTGCTTCAGATTTATTTTTAAAATAAAGAAGGATGTAAGGATGTACTTGCAGTAGTTAAAACTGATTGGAGCCTTGGGAAGAGATAGGCCACTAAAATATCTATATTTTGATATGAGCAGATGATAGATAGATAGATAAATAGATAGATAGATAGATAGATAGATAGATAGATAGATAGATAGATGAGTATAGGGCTGTATAAATTGGACTTGATGGGCTTAGAAAACACCAATTTATTGGGTAGAAAGTGATAGTGGATCTTGGAGGGAGCTTGTGGAGGGTGGACAAAAGTCATTGTACAAACTTCTAAAAAGAACCAATAAAATCTAAAAAAGGAAAAAAAGTGTGTATTCTTCAATTAAATCAAAATTTGGGGTTCTTCTAAATAATATTGCAATACCATCTTGCTTCTTCCACAGAATTGCCTTAATTTGGATACTTGATATGATAATTGGTAAATCACACACTCTTTCTAAACATTAATGTAGAAGACATTTCCTATCTTCCATTTTTATTAGATGATACATTGTTGGAGCTGGAAAGAAATGTGCTGGGGGGATTCAGAAGATAAATAGAAAAAAATTGTCCTGAATATGATCATAATACATTGAAAACATGTGTGAAATTCTTGCAGGGTAATTTTAAAAAATATTTTAAAAGTTTTATAAACACATAAAGTGCAAAAAATCCATTCAATTAATAAACCCTACTTTATAAATTAGTTCAGCTAAAAATACATGTCTTTGCTAAACAAGTATAACATACTTAATGTTATGAGGATTATATATTTCATGTAAAAGTTTTATTTCAATTTTCAGAGGGGAAATATAGACAAACTTATCACATTTCCACAATTTTTGATGTGACAGGAAAACAATCGTAAATTAGTGACATAATAAATTCTTTGCTCCCTTGTATTTTGTTGCTATGAAAATGACATAGAGTGAAGGATAGTGAGATGACTCAGGCTGGAAATTACTTGCTGTTTATGCATGAAGACTAGAGTTTTGGCTGCCAATAACCACATAAAAATCAGACATGGCACACACTTGTAATTCCAGTATTGGTGAGGCAGACAAAGACAAACTGCTGTGTGCTGCTGAATAGCCAGGCCTACCCAGTAATTGAGATGCAGGTTCACTGAGTCACCTTAGCTGAAAAAACAAACAAACAAACAAACAAAAAAACACAGTGGGAAAGAAATCGAGGACGACAGATGCTAATCAACGTGAGTGGACCTCAGGTCTTCATACACATGTACGCCCTTACACACAAACACACACACACACACACACACACACACACACACACACACACGTATTTGGCGTCTCAGAAGAATAGATATGAAACAGATCAGAAGATGAAAGATACAATCTGGACTGCTTTGTCCTGGAGAAGATAAGCACTTATTTCTGTAGACGCATCTTATTTATCCAAATATCCTAAAAGAATAAATTTTATCTGCTGAAATATATTTTCTATATATATGAAACGACATATATGGATGTGCTGGAAATGCTGACTTGCTGGTACTAGGACACCCCATGAGGTAACATCTCACAAAGCAACATTCGCCATCTGCTGAGTAAAGTTCCAGAAGTTCTGGAACTTGCCAAGACCAATGTGGGATGAGGTGGCAGATGCTAACACATATTAACAAAGTTTATTACAAATAGAACCACAAATTCTATTTTAAAACTGCACAGTAAAATACCTAACTCCTCTCTGTGGGTACACATGACATGTAAAGAACAGGCAGCATTTGCTCCTTCACTCTCCAATTCCTCTACTCCTTTACAAATAAAGGACCCCAAATTTGAACTACAAATATCCAGAAGATAACTTCTGAGTGAGTATGTTTACATGCATGCATATGTTATTGTTTGTATGTTTGCACGGGCATATATGTATATGTGAAAGACAGAGGTAACTTAAGATTGCCGACTTTCTTAAACATGATTTTTCATGAGCCTATAATTGCTCAATGATATAGACTGCCTAGTTCAATAGCCCCAGGAATTAATTACAAGAATTACTGAAATTAATTACAAGAACATGACAACAATGATTCATATTATTTTTTTAATATAGCATGGTCTCTGGAGCACCAACTTGAGGTTTTAATGGTTGAAGACAAGAACCATATGCCAGTACTGACTCCGAGACCCCATTTCTCAGTCTACAGCTCCCAGCCACAAGCCTCCAGCCTCCACCATAAAACTTCTATGAAGCCTGAATTGCCCAGGCATTTAAGATTGTTACCAATGGCTCTTATTCATAGGAGTTGCAAGGCCACAATATTACCTGGAATAATTCTGAGAAGTAGGAGCCAGGCTACAGTTTTATTTATGTAACATGGAGGCATCATCAGAGAACTAAATCACACATGGAACTTCAGAAGTGTTCCTACATTGACTTTTGGTTTTGTTTGGTTTTGATTTTGAGGTATTTCTTGTATAAAGAAATAAGTATATCTTCTTTAAGGTACTGAAGCTTTGCCTGAAATTATGACTAGCCAACTCAATTTCCTTACAAGCAACAACGTTGATGTCTTCCCAAATCCTATAGATGATGATCACCTCTCCACCGTACATCTATACAAATTATAACCTCAGTCTAATCTGTGGGGAGTTTACTGCCAATTAGTTTTTGAGATTTAAATCATGAAGATAGATAGGTAGATAAGCACATGTATGTAATCTTTTGACAAGCTTGGAGGCTTATAAATCCAGGAGACTTTAGTCTAAAAATCATTCTATTTCCATGAAGTTGATTAGTCATTTCAAAAAATAGGAAGGCTTAAAGCAAAAGCTAAAAGAGGGCATAAATGAATATTGTACGGATGAAAGATGAAATATATTTTTGTCATTCAATACCTTCTTTGTTGTTGTGTTTAAAACTGTTAATGCAGACTTAAGCTAATAGCTTTTAGTAGTAAGTTTAGTAGCTTTGCTGTTTTTAAGCCAGTATCTTGTGACAAAATGTGATTATGCAGGCTTATGGCTCAATTCAATCTCTTTGTACAAACAGAAGAGATGCTCAGAGAGCAATTTTTTTTTCTGCTTTTTCTCTATTTCTTTATGTCTTCACTTGAGGAACATCTCCCAGTGGGAATATTGCAGCTGCCGTGTGAATGTAGAGTATTTTATATTTGGCAGCTATTCAAAAGTACTTAACATGGATTAAATGCATATGGGGTAATCATATATTATAGCAATCAAGTTTCATCACATGCCATCTTCTAGTTTTATTAAAGCGTTGAGTTTTATTATTTGCATACTAAGTATTTTGTCCAGGAAGGCTTAGCCAAAATGGGATAGTGTTAGACTTTTCTGTATTTCTCTATGAATACTTCCGTTTCCCATCTCTGCTAATTTCATAGTCCATAACTATTTATCACTTCAATTTTCCACCTTAAAATATACTTTTGATTGTGAAGTGACCTTCACAGGCTCCCATGTTTAATTGCATGCTCTCCATATAGAGGCACTATTTTAGAAACTTATGGACTGTTTAGAAGTCAAATCCTTGCCACACTATGTATATAACTGGGTATAGATTTTGAATTTTTTTCCTGTACCATTTTACTGTTGTTCTTCTATCTCCTTCAAATGTATATAGAAAATATGGTTGGCCAACTTCACATTCTGTTGCTGTACTTTCCCTGTTGTGACAAAATATATGCCTTCTGGAATTCTGAGCCAAAATAAATCCTTCCTCTCCAAAGTCTTTTTTGGTTCAGGGTATGCCATCACAGTAACAGAAGAGTCATTATAATACCATGTCTAACACAGTGTACACTGCAAGCCTTAAACAGGCAGGTGCAGATTGACAGCCACTGAGAGGTGCTCAGAAATTGAATGCTATCATCACTCCCTTTATTTTAATAGAACCATTTTTTTCTGTTTGGACAATTGATTTGAGATAGACAAACACAAAAAATAGGTAAGTGTATTCAGTGTCTAATTAAACTATCACAGAGACTCAGAGGCATACTAAGGCTATAACAATATTTGAAGGTTGAAAAATTACAACTTTTCATGAATTAGAATTTTGGTCTTATGAAAGCAATTTCTGGAAATAATTTAGCATTAAGTCTGAGTAGAGGCTGCATTAGTAGACTGATGGTCATTCAACGGAGCTAAGAATAAGAGGAGAAAAATGGGAGCGACAATTCAGAGGAGGGTGGTCCTTGCAAATGAAGCAGCAAGACTTGAAAGCACACATTTTTGAGGAAGATTTTACAATTTTTGGAGAGTAAAGAATAAATATGCTTGTGGATTAAAGAATGCCCAGCTTCAGCTAATATATCCACAACACAATTCTACAACTAAAGTCAGGGAAAATCATGAAAAAGGGAACAAAATAAGTTCCAAAGTATTACGGATTCTGCTTTGAAATTGTGATTGCTAGGAATTAAACCATGCTTAATGTTTTATTCTCAGTATATATTGATTTTTTGTATTATTTTCCATTTTTTAAAACTCTTTCTTTTCAGATGAGGATTATTTGTTTTCCTTATGGTTTTTTTTGAAGTCAATTCTGGTTTCAAAATATGTAGGAAATATTTTGTTCTCTTCACCCTGTATACACAAAATATATTATGTATAGTTTATAATATTTGTTATGCTATTGTTCAGAACTGTCATCTATTTTCAGAAGAATCCATTCCTTTCTTCTACTTTGTGGGCTCTATTGATTGAACTTGGGTCTTCAAGTCTGGAAGCAGATGCCTTGAATATGCTTAGCCAGGTTACCAACCCTTATGATATTTTTATTTTAAGAACTGAGGACCTACACTTGAGACATTTTGGGTTATAAAACAAAGAAACATGATATGTAATCATCCAGGAAACTGCAAGTGCAGTGACCAACAGTCTTTGATATTTGTTATTTTCACCTTTAAATTATTTAAGATTTATCTTATCTTTTCTTTTGATTTCCTTGTGTCTCATGAGTAATAATTCAGTAGTTTACTTTCGGATATTGAGGACCTTTTTAGAAATCTGTCTATTATGTATATCTAATTTAATTTAGTTCATGACTAAGAGAATATGTTTTATGGTTTATATCTTTTTGGCTTGTTCTTCTGACAATGGGGTTATGGTTCTAAAACATTATCTGTCTTAATAAATATATTACGAATACTTGAGTGTGCAATTTTGCTGTTCTTCTGGGAGACATTCCATAAACTGATATCAGACAAAATGCCTTTACAGAACTCTGTAGGCACTTGCATAATGTTAGTCAATAGGATTTAGCAAACTTGGAGATTAGCGTTATTATCTATACTACAATATATTTTAGCATACAGTTTATTTATTAGCAAACAGTCTGGTCCCTCTGTGTTTAGAATTCATAGGCACTATGATGCTGAGTATCAGTAAACAGTAGATAGTGCCCCATCATCTCTGATGTTCTCTGCATTTGCTGTCAACTAGTGTAATTATTTCCAACCTTTTGTGTAGGAAAGATAACTCCCATCAATCTTTAGGGAGTTCTTCTCTCAATTTTGACTAGTGTCTCCTCATACATGACATTGTGTGGACCCTAAAGAATATGTTTAGAGAATCCTGTCCAAATTTCCAAATTTTTTCTATCTATGTGGCTTTTCCTCCCATGCTTTGTCTTAAAAATACCAGATACATAGGTCTCCTAGTGTAACCATAGTACTTTTCCTAATTATCTTAATTTTCACATAGAAAATTTATGTCTTGTGACCCTAACAATTACACCATGATGGTTGTATATGTATAAGGCAAAAGAACCTTCTAAGTTTTATTAGCTGCCAATATTTATAATATTTAAGCCTTGAAATTAGTATTACTTATGATTATACATGAATAAATAGCATAGTTACATGTTCAGAAACAGATTTGTATAAATATTTTTCTTAAAAAGTTTAGCATGTTTTCTAGAGTTGTAACTATTACTATTTCAATTCATTCGAGAATCTGAATTATCTGAGATATTACAAAGATTATGATCAAATATTGTATGATATGTAGTGTAGAGACCTAAAAGGATTTTTATGTTAATCAAATGATAATGAACTCAAACTTACATAGATCTTTACACTGTTCTAAATGTTTTCTTGCTTTATAACACAAGTGTATGTTTATAATTGTGAGTTAAATTATTTCAGTAAAGTATAAGATCTATTTCTGAGCTCATTTCTATAGGCTAGAGTAGAAAATATGAAGGCACAGTGTGGAGTAGAGACTGATGGAAAGGCCATCCAGGGACTGTCCCACCTGGGGATCCATCCCATGTACAGCCACCAAACCAAGATACTATTGTGGATGCCGGGAAGTGCTTGCTGATGGAAGCCTGATATTGCTGTCTCCTTAGAGGCTCTGGACACATACCAGAGACACATACCACAGGACTTGTAAAGGAAGGAATCTTAAATGTAAAATCCCTGTCTTTATCATTTTAGTTTTTAAGGTTTTATGTTTATGAATAAGTAGTGTGCATAGTGTGTGTGTGTGTGTGTGTGTGTGTGTGTGTGTGTGTGCCTACAAAGCCCAGAAGCATCAGATGACCCAGGAGCTGATATTAATAGGCAGTTGTAAACTGTCTATGACATGTATGCTGGGAACCAAACTCAAGTTCTCTTCGGAAAGAACAAATTCTCTAATTTGCTGAGCCATCACTTTAGCAACAGCAAAATAAATAAGTAAATAAATAAATACATAATAATTTAAATTTATTTTTTAATTATTCACTTTACAATGAGTGGGAACTCATTGTCCACTCCCAGTTATACCCTCCCACAGTCTATTAAATTATCTCTCCTCTTCTCCTTTGAGCACACTGGCACTTTAAGTTTCTGCAAGGTTATGCATTTCGTCTCCCACAGAAACCAGACAATGCAGCCCAGTTACTAAGGCATAACCCACAGACAGGCAACAGCTTTTTGGATAGCCCTCATTCCAGTTCTTCAAGACCCAAATGAAGACTAAGCTGCACATCTGCTACATATCAACAGGGAGGCCTAGGTCCAGCCCTTGTATATTCTTAGGATGGTGGTTCAGATTCTGAGAGGCCCATGGGTCCAGATTAGTTGACTCTCTTGGTTGATTCCTGTGGAATTCAGACCGCAATTCTTTCTCTTATTCTTTCATGATTCCCCAAGATCCATTCACTGTGTTTGACAGTCAGTGTTTCTATCAATCTGAGTCAATGGCTGGGTGTAATCTCTCAATGGACAACATGCTCCTGTCTTCAAGCATAACAAAGTATTATGAATAGTGTTAGGTGCTTGTCCATGGGATGAGTTTCACATTGGACTGGTTATTGCTTGGTCAGTCCATCATGTTCTGCTCCATCCTCTGTGCAAGAAATTCTTGTATGCAGGATAAATTTTGGGTTGGTGTCTCTATTGATAAACTGGCATTCAAGTCTGGCTACAGGAGGTAGTCACTTTAGGTTCCGTATTCCTAGTGCAGTGAATCAGATCTGAAGTCACTCCCATAGATCCTTTATTTTCTCTCTTTTTTAATAGATACATTCTTTATTTACATTTCAAATATGGTCCCTTTTCCTGGTTTCCACTCCAAAAATGCCATGAGCCATATCCCCTCCTCCTGTTCATGAATAAAACAACTCCTGCTTCCCTGTCCTGGTATTCCCCTACACTGCAGCATCAAGGCTTCCCAGGATCAAGGGCCTCTCTTCCCTTTGATGTCCAAAACGGCCATCCTCTACTGCCTATGCATCTGGTCTGGAGTCATGGGTAAATACACGTGTGCTCTTTGTTTGATGGTTTAGTGCCTGGGAGGTCTGGTGGTACTGGGTGGAGCATATTGTTGTTCCTCCTATGGCGATGCAAACCCCTTCAGCTCCTTGGGTCTTTTTTCTAGTTCCTCCACTGAGGACCCTGTGCTCAGTTCGATGACTGGATGAGAGTGTCCCCTCCTGTATTTTTCATGGACTAGCAGAGCCTCCCAGGTGACAGCTATATCCGGCTATGGTCAGCAAACACTTGTGTACATCCACAATAGTGTCTGGGTTTTGTAACTATATAAGGGATGGGTCCCTAGGTGGAGTTAGTCTCAGGATGGTCTTTCCCTCAGATTCTGCTCCACACTTTGTCTCTGTATCTGCTTCTGTGGGAATTTTGTTCCACCTTCTAAGAAGGACCAAAGTATTCACACTTTGTTCTTCCTTCTTGAACTTCATTCACACTGTGAATTGTGTCTAGTGTATCCCAAGCTTCTCAGCTAATATCCACACTTATCAGTGAGTGCATACCATGTGTGTTCTTTTGTGACTGAGTTACCTCACTCAGGATGATATTTTCCAGTTCCACCCACTTGCCTAAGAATTTAATGAATTCATTGCTTTTAATATGAGTAGTATTCCACTGTGCAAATATACCACATTTTCCATATTAATTCCTCTGTTGAGCGACATCTGGGTTGTTTCCACCTTCTGGCTATTATAAATAAGGCTGATATGAACATAGTGGAGCATGTGTCATTATTACATGCTGGGAATCCTCTGAGTACATACCCAGGAGTGGTATAGCAGGGTGCTCTGGTAGTATTATTACAAATTTTCTGAGAAACTGTCAAACTGATTTCCAGTGTGGTTGTAGCAGCTTGTAATTCCACCAGAAGTTGAGGAGTGTTCTCCTTTCTCCAAATCCTTGCCAGTTCCTCCTGTCTCCTGTGTTTTTTGTCTTAGCCATTGGTGTGACTCTAACCAAACAAGTGAAAAATCTGTATGACAAGAAGTTCAAGTGTATGAAGAAAGAAACCGAAGAAGACCTCAGAAGATGGAAAGATCTTCCATATCCATGGATTGAACTAATATATTAAAAATGGCCATCTTGCCAAATGAAATCCACCAATTGAATGCAATCTCCATCAAAATCCCAACTCAATTCTTCAAATAGTTAGAAAGAGCAATTTTCAAATTCACCTGGAATAGCAAAAAACCAAGGCTAGATGGGAACAGAGAGAGGGAAGGGGGCTTATGGGACTTTTGGAGAGGGAGGAAACTGGAAAGGGGAAATCATTTGGAATGTAAATTAAAAAAATTAGAAAATAAATAAATGAATAAACAAATTAATAAATACAATGAATTCACAAAAAAAAAAAAAAGTATTCTCAACAGTAAAAGAAATTCTTGGGGAATCAGTATCCTGGACCTCAAGTAGTACCACAGAGCAATAGTCTTAAAAACTGCATGGAATTTGTACAGAGACTGGCTGGTAGATCAATGGAAAAGAATTGAAGACCCAGAAAAGAACCCATACACCTATGATCATTTGATCTTTGACAAAGGAGCTTAAACCATCCAGTGGAAAAAAGATAGACCTTTCAAAAAATGGTGCTGGTCCAACTGGTGGTTAGCATGCAGAAAGCAAATTGATTAATTCTTATCTTCATCTACAAAGCTCAATTCCAAGTGGATCAAGGACCTCCACCAAAAACCAGACACGCTGAAACTAATGGAAAAGAAACTAATGAAGAGAGCTGAGCAATGGTCACAGAGGAAAATGTCCTGAACAGAATAGCAATAGCTTATGCTCTAAGATAAAGAATTGACAAATGGGACCTCATAAAATTACAAAGTTTCTCTAAAGCAAAGGTCACTGTCAATAGACAAAACTGCAACCAACAAACTGGGAAAAGATCTTTACCAACCCTACATCTGACAGAGGGCTTATATCCAATATATACAAAAAACTCAAGGAGTTAGACTCCAGAGAACCAAATAATCCTATTAAAAATGGGGTACAGAGCTAAACAAAGAATTTTCGCCTGAGGAATATCGAATGGCTGAGAAGCACCTAAAGAAATGTTAAACATCCTTAGTCATCAGGGAATGCAAATCAGAACAACCCTGAGATTTCACTTCAGACAGGTTAGAATGGCTAAGATAAAAACTCAGGAAGCAGCAGCTGTTGGCAAGGATGTGAAGAATGGAATACTACTCTGCAATTAAAAACAATGAATTCATGAAATTCTTAGGCAAATGATCAGAACTGGAAAATATCATCCTTAGTGAGGTAACCCAATCACAAAAGAAGACACATGGTATGCAGTCACTGATAAGGGGATATTAACCCAGAAGCTCAGAACACCCAAGACACAATTCACATATCAATAGATTTCCAAGAAGAAGGAAGGAGAGACCCCTAGTCCTGGAAAGACTGGATGTAGTAGTGTAAGAGAATACCAGGACAGAGAAATGGGAGGGGGTTGACTGGGGAACAGGGTGAGGGAAGCAGGCTTATGGGACTTTCGGGGCGGTGGGAACTGAAAGGGGAAATCATTGGGAATGTAAATAAAAAATATAGAAAATAAAAAAAAAAAAGAAAGAGGAACACTCCTCCACTGCTAGTGGGAGTGCAAGCTGGTACAACCACTCTGGAAATCAGTTTGGTGGTTCCACAGAAAACTGGGCATAATACTACGGGATGATCCAGTTATACCACTCCTGGGTATGTACTCAGAGGATTTTCCAGGATGTGATAAGGACACATACTCCACCATGTTCAAAGCAGCCCTATTTATAATAGCCAGAAGCTGAAAAGAACCCAGATGTCCCTCAACGGAGGAATTGATAGAGAAAATGTGGTATATTTACACAATGCAATACTACTCAGCTATTAAAAACAATGAATTCATGAAATTCTTAGGCAAATGAGTGGAACTGGAAAATATCCTTATTGAAGCAACCCAATCAGAAAAGAACACACATTCATTGATAAGTGGATATTAGCCCAGAATCTTGGAATACTCAAGACACAACAAAATGATGCCCAAGAAAAAGGAAGAACAAAGTATAGATACTCGGGTCCTTCTTAGAAAGGGGAAAAAATATCCACAGAAGATGATATAGAGACAGTGTGGAGCAGAGTCTGAGGGAAAGACCATCCTGTGACTAACCTCACCTAGGGACCCATCCCTTATACAGTTACAAAACCCAGACATTATTGTGGATTCCACAAGTGCTTGCTCACCATAGACGGGTATAGCTCTCACCTGGGAGGCTCTGATAGGGCATGAAAAATACAGAGGGGGACACTCTCAGCCAGGTATTGAACTGAGCACAGGATTCGCAATGGGGGAGCTAGGGAAAGGATCCAACGAGCTGAAGGGTTTTGCAGTGCCATAGGAGGAACAAAAACATGAGTCATACAGTACCCCCGAGCTCCCAGGGACAAAACCATCAACCAAAGAGTACACATAGATTTACCCATAGCTCCAGAGGTGTAGGCAGTAAGGGATGGCATTGTTTTACATCAAAGGGAGAGAGGCTCCCTGTCCAGGAAAGGCTTAATGGTGCAGTGTAGGGGAATACAAGGAGAGGGAAGTGGGAGAGGGTTGATTGGGAAACAAGGGCAGGGGAGATGGCTTATGGGGTTTTCGTGGAGGTGAACCAGGAAAGGGGACAACATTTGAAATTTAAAAAAAAAGAATATATACAATAAAAAAAGAAAAAAACATTTCTAAAATAAGTGAAAGTGTAACTATTAAAAAAATGGGTTACAGAGCTAAACAAAGAATTTTAAACTGAGGAATATCGAATGGCTGAGAAGCACCTAAAGAAATGTTCAATATTCTTAGTCATCAGTGAAATACAAATCAAAATAATTCTGAGATTTTACCTCACACCCCCATAGATTCTTGAGTGCCTACCTTATCACAGGACTGTCTCACCCTGCAGATGACCCATACCTCCTTACCTCCAATCTGGTTCAACTGGAGGTCAGCATGCACAAGAATGCAAATCGATCCATTCTTATCTCCTTGTACTAAGTTCAATTCCAAGTGGATCAAGGACCTACACATAGAATCAGACACACTGAAACTAATAGAAAAGAAACTAGGGAAGAACCTTGAACATATAGGCACAGGGGAAATTTTCCTGAACAGAACACCAATAGCTTATGCTCTAAGATCTGGAATTGACAAATGGGACCTCATAAAATTGCAAAGTTTCTGTAAGGCAAAGGACACTGTCAAAAGGACAAAGTGGCAGTCAACAAACTGGGAAAAGATCTTTACCAACCCTACATCCGACAGAGTGCTAATATCTAATATATACAAAGAACTCAAGAAGTTAGACTCCAGAAAGCCAAGTAACCCTATTAAAAATGGGATACAGAGCTAAATAAAGAGGTCTCACCTGAAGAATATCTGATGGCTGAGAAGCACCTAAAGAAATGTTCAACATTCTCAGTCATTAGGGAAATGCAAATCAAAACAATCCTGAGATTCCATCTCACACTAGTCAGAATGGTTAAGATCAAAAACACAGGAGACAGCAGCTGTTGGCGAGGATTTGGAGAAAGAGGAACACTCCTCCACTGCTGGTGGGATTGCAAGCTGGTACAACCACTCTGGAAAGCAGTCTGGCGGTTCCTGAGAAGACTGGGCATGACACTCCCGGAGGATCCGGCTATACCACTCCTGGGCATATACCCAGAGGCTTTACCTGCATGCAATAAGGACACATGCTCCACTGTGTTTATAGCAGCCTTATTTATAATATCCAGAAGCTGGAAAGAACCCAGATGTCCCTCAACGGAGGAACGGATTCAGAAGATGTGGTATATTTACACAAGGGAATACTATGCTGCAATTAAAAACAATGAATTCATGAAATTCCTAGGCAAATGATCAGAACTGGAAAATATCATCCTTAGTGAGGTAACCCAATCACAAAAGAACACACATGGTATGCAGTCAATGATAAGGGGTACAACCACTCTGGAAAGCAGTCTGGTGGTTCCTCAGAAAACTGGGCATGACACTCCCAGAGGATCCTGTTACACAGAGTTACATTCATTTTCAAGGCCATCTATCCATCTCACATGCCTTTCCCCACACATAATCCTTAATCCCCATTTCACTTTGTGTCCCCTCCCTCTCAGATCCCTCCCTTCACCTTTGGTTATTCTACCAGTTTTTCTGACTATTTTATTCCTCTTCTGTGATTCAAGCTTTCTCACTTGGCCCTTCCTTCTTGTTTAGATTCTTTGGGTCTGTAGAGTGTGACATGGTACATATATTTTATGGCTAATACCTACTTATAAGTGATTACATACCTTGCTAGTCCTTTTGGGACTGGGTTACCTAACTCTAGATGCTATTCTTGAGTTTCATCCATTTGCTTGCAAATTCACGGTGTCTTAGTTTTTAGTAGCTGAATAGTTTTTTATTGTGTAGATGTACCACATTTTCTTTTTCTATTCTTCAGTTGAAGGTCATCTAGGTTGTTTCCAGTTTCTGTGTAGGAATAAATACCAGAGTTGAGCAAGTGTCTCTGTGGAATGGTGGAGCAGCTTTTGGGTGTATGCCCAGGAGTGGTATAGTTGGATATTTGGGTATAACTATGTCCAGTTTTGTGGGAAAATATCAAATTGATTTCTAAATTTGTTTTACAAGTTCGCTCTCCTACAATCAAGGAAGAAGTGTTCCCCATGCTCCACATAATTTCCAGCATATGTTACCTCTTTAAGTTAACTGCTTTGAGAGATATAAGATGGAAACTCAAAGTAGTTTTGATTTGTATTTCATTAATGAGTAAGGACTTTGAACATTTCTTTAAGTATTTCACTGTCATGTGAGATTCCTCTGTTCAGAATTCTCCGTTTAGTACCGTACCCTATATTTTAATAGGGTTATTTCGGTTGTTGGTGTCTAACTTCTTGAGTTCTTTGTAAATTGTGGATATTATTTCTCTGTCAAATGTAAGGTTGGTGAAAACCCTTTCTCAATTTGTTGGCTGCTGATTAATTGACAGTGTCCTTTGTGTTACAGAAGCCCTTTAGTTTCATGAGCTCCCAGTTATCAATTGTTGATCTTAGAGCCTGAGCTATTGGTATTTGTTCAGGAAACTGTCTCCTGTAGCAGTTCAAAGGCATTTCCTACTTCTACTTCTATGAAATTTAGTATTTCCTGTTCTATGTTGAGTTCCTAGATCCACTAGGATCAGAGCCTTGTGCAGGGTGGTAAGTACGGACCGACTTTTATTCTTTTGCTTGGAGACATCCAGTTAGTCCAGTACGGTTTGTTGAGGATGCATTTGTTTTCCATTGTATGACTTTAGATTTTTAATAAAAATCAAATGCTGATAAGTGTGTGCATTTGTTTATGGTTTTTTGATTTGATTCTATTGAACAACTTGGTTGTTTTTGCACCAATACCATGCAATTTTTATCACTATTCCTCCTTAGTACAGGTGGAGTTCAGGGATGATTATTCTACCACAAGTTTGCTTTTTTTTTGTTTGTTTGTTTTGTTTGTTTAGGATTGTTGTGGCTACGCTGGGCTCTTTCTTTTTCCATATGAAGCTAAGAATTATTCTTTCAGGGTCTTCAAAAAATTGTGTTGGAATTTTGATGAAGACTGCATTGAATTTGTAGATTGTCTTTCGTATGATGGCTATTTTCACTATGTTAATCCTACCTATCCATGAGCATGGGAGATTTTTCTATTATCTGGTATCTTCAATTTCTTTCTTCAGGTCTTTAAAGTTCTTTTCATACAGATTTTTCAGTTGCCTAATTAGATATTTTATATGATTCACTGTTATTAGAAATGATGTTGCCAATGTAATTTATTTCTAGGTCTGTTTTTCACTTGTATAATGAGGGTTACTGATTTCTTTGAGTTCATTTTGTACACAGACACTTAGCTGAAGGTGTTTATCAGCTTTAGGTGGTCTCTAGTCAACGATTTAAGGTTGCTTATTTGTACTATTTTATCTGCAAAAAGTGATCTTTTGACTTATTCCTTTCCAGTTTCTATCCCTTTGATCTACTTTAGGTATCTTATTGCTCTGGGTAGAACTTTATGTAAAATATTGACTAGATAGGGAGAGAGTGGACAGGCTTGTCCTTGATTTTAGAGTAAATTGTTTAACTTTCTTTCCATTTAGTTTGATGTTGCCTATTATTGGCTTACTCTATAGAGCCTTCACTATGTTTAGTCATGTGTTCTGTATCATTGATTTCTCTAATACCTTTAACAAGAAGGGGTATTAGATTTTGTCAAAGGCTTTTTCAGTTTCTTATTAGATAATCTTCTGAATTTATTCTTTCAGCTGTTTATATGGTGGATTACTTTGATGGATTTTTGTTTATTGAACCATCTCTAAATCCCAGGTATAAAACCTATTTAATCATGATGGATGATGTCTTTGTTGTGTTCCTGGATTAGATTTGCAAAGTATTTTATTGATTATTTTTAACATCAATGTTCAAAAGAGAAATTGGTCTGAAATTCTCTTTCTTTATTGAGTCTTTGTGCGATTTATGTATCAGAGTGAATACAACCTCATAGTTTGAGTTTGACAGTGCTCCATTTGTTTCTATTTAGTGAAATAGTATGTGAAATATATGTATTAGCTCTCCATTGAAAGTCTGGTAGAAGTCATCACTAAAACCATCTGGCCCTGAGCTATTTTTGTTTTGGATAAGTTTTTATGACTATTTCTTTAGGGTTATGGTGCTGTTTAAATACTTTAACTGATTTTGATTAAACTTTGGAAAATTATATCTGTCCAGAAAAACCTCCATTTAGTTAAGATTTTCCAGTTTTGTATTGTATAGGGTTTTGAAGTAAGACCTGATGATTTTTTGAATTTCTACAGTATCAATTGTTATTTCTTTTTCATTACTGATTCTGTTTATTTGGATTCTCTCTCTCTCTCTCTCTCTCTCTCTCTCTCTCTCTCTCTCTCTCTCTCTCTCGTCTCTTGCTTTACTTGAAAAAGGGTTTGTCTATCTTTTTGATTTTCTCAAAGAACTATCTCTTAGTTTGGTTGATTTTTCTTTGCTTTGAACTGATTGATTTCAGACCTGATTTTGATTATTTCCTGACTTCTACTCTTTTTTGCAGTTCTTGCTTCTTTTCTCTAGAGCTTTCAGATGTACATTTAAATTGCTGGTATAAGAATGTTCTAATTTCTTTATATAAGCAATTAGTGCTATGAGCACTAAGTCTTAGCACTCCTTTCACTGTGTCCCATAATTTTTAGTGTGTTTTGCCTTCATTTTTTCATTGAAATAGAAAGTTTTTAACTTTTTTTCTTATTTCTTCCTTTACCCAGAGATCCTTGAGTATAAATTTGTTCAATATCTATGAGTGTGTAGGCTTTCTAGTGTTTCTGTTGTTGATTAAAGTCCAGCTTTAATCCATGGTGGTCTGATAAGATCCAAGGCATTATTTCCACTTTCTTGTATCTGTTAAATCTTGCTTTGTGATCAATTATATGATCAATTTTGGAGAAAAATCAATGAGATACTGAGAAGAATGTATTTTCTTTTGTGTTTGGGAGAATGATTTTATAGTTGTCTTTTAATTTCATTTGATTCATAATGTCAGTTAATTTTATTTCTCTGTTTAGTTTGAGTCTTGACAATTGGTGAGAGTGGGGTGTTGAAGTTTCCCCTTATTAATATGTTGGGTTCACTGTACAAGTTACACTTTAGCAATGTTTCTTTTACAAATGCTGATGCCCGGGTATTTGTAACATAGGTATTCAGAATTGACATATCATCTTGATAGATTTTTCTTTGATGAGTATGAAGTATGAAGTCCTTCTCTGTTTCTTTTGATTAATTTTGATTGAAAATCTACTTCATTAGATATTAGAATGGAGACTCTAGCTTGCTTCTTGGGTATTTTTTGGGAAACATTTTTCAAGCTCTTTACCCTGAGGTAATGTCTATCTTTATGGTTGAGGTGTGTTTCTTGTATGTGGCAGAATGATGAATCCTGTTTTCACATCCATTCTGTTAGCCTATGTCTTTTTTTATTGGGAAATTGAGTCCATTGAATTTGAGAGCCATTAATGACCACTGATTATTTTCTGTCATTTGGATGTTAGTGTTGTTAGTGTGTGTTTGTGTGTGTTTGTGTGTGTGTGTGTTCTTTCCTTCCTTTTGAAGATATGAAATTTCTTATTTCCTGTATTTTCATGCATGTAGTTATTCTTATTGTATTGGAGTTTTTCTTCTAGTATTTTCTATAGGACTGGATTTGTAGATAGATATAGTTTGAATTTGGATTTTTCTTGAAATAGCTTGTTTTCTCCATCTCTGGTTTTTGAGTGTTTTGCTGAGCATAGTAGTCTAGGTTGGCACCTCTGGTTTTTATAGGTTACAAGTTGTCTGACCAGGACCTTCTACCATTTTCTGTTGACAAATCTTGTGTAATTCTAATAGGTCAGCCTTTTATGTTACCTGGGCTTTTTCTCCTACAGTTCTTAATATTCTTTCTTTGTTCTGTAGATTTTGTGTTTTGATTATTATATGATTATTATTATAGATTTCCTTTTTCTGGGACAGTCTAATTGGTGTTCTATATGCTTCTTGTATGTTTATAGATATCTCGTTCTTTAGGTTGGAAATGTTTACTTCTATGATTTTGTTGAAATTTTCTGGCCCTTAGACTAAGCCATCTTTTTCTATTCGTATTATTCTTACATTAGGTCTTATCGATTTTCTGGATGCTTTGTATCAGGAATTTTGTAGCTTCAATATTTTCGTTGACTGATATATTGATTTCTTCTATTGTATCTTCTTCAATAAAGTTTATGTCTTCCATCTCTGTATTCTGTTGTTGATTTTTACATCTGTTGTTCCTGTTCTCTTCCCTAGGTTTTCCATCTCTAGGATTTCCTCAGTTGGTCTTTTCTTTATTGCTTCAATTTTTACTTTCAAGTTTTGCACAATTTTGTATATTTATTTCACCTGTTTAATTATATTTTCCTGTATGTCTTTAAGGGAATAATTTGTTTCATCTTTAAAGATTTCTATCTATTTGACTGTATTTTCCTGTATTCCTTTAAGTGATATATTCATTTCCACTTTAAAGGGCTCTATCAACTTTATAAGATTACATTTAAGGTCTTCTACTTGTGTTTTGGGTGTATTAGGACATCCAGAGCTTGCTGCAGTGGAGGACCTGTGCTTTGTAGGTGTCATATTTCCCTGTCTCTTATTGATTGTGTTCTTTCAAGGTCCTTTAGCCATCTGGATGATTTTGGTCCCTGGATATTCTTATTGTATTAGCTATTGAGAAGTAGGTAAACTTCCATGGTCCTGGTGTGGCAGGCCTCTGATGGATATCCTTCTGCAGTAGGGCTCTTGGACAGCAGCTCTCTGTAGTTCAAGAGCCGCAAGTTGGATGAAGGTGAGCAGAGAAGTGATAGGAGAATGGTGGTACCCCTATGATGGCAGTGTGCTCAAGGGTAGCTTGAATTGACCCAGAGGGCTCAGGGAGCAGGAAAGGTGGTTGGGGAAAGGGAAGCTTACCTGTGTGGTTCAGAAGTCTCAAGAATGGTGAAGGTGGGTGGAGAGGCAGCAGGTAAATGAAGGTACTTATGGGATTGCAGGGTACTTGGGGCAACATAGCTTGTCCTAGGATGCTCAGAGGGCAGGGTGAAAAATTATTATTAGAAGAAAATATTATGTTGAAATGTTTATTATACTTATTATTATGACCAGATTCCTGTCAAATGTAACTTATGGGAAGAAAGTGTTAAGTTTGATTCATGGTTCTATAAGAATTAATGTCGGAAAGGAAGAGGGAGCTGCTCACTTTCCATCTTCTGATAGCAAGAGGAGCAGTGACTCCTGCAGCTTAGCTCGCTTCTTATGTTCACATATTCCACAACTCTAACCTGCTGAGGAGTGGAACTCACACTTAAGGTATATCTTTCCATCTCAGTTAAAGCAATCTGGACCTCCCTCTCATGTGTTCCAAAGGTCTGTCTCCTGGGTGGTATATCCTGGGAGACTCTAGTTTCATCTAGCTGACAACATGAATAAACAATCACACACATTATGAAGTATAAGTCTCAAGTTCATTACAGTAGGGTGTTTGCTCATCAGTGGTTTTGCTTTATTTTACCACTAATATTAGCTACTAATGTCAACTGACATATGTCTGTCCTGGTTATTCTTACCAGGAACTATTTATTACCCATAGATGTTCAAGTTCTCTGTTTAGCTTTCATTCTCTGGGAAGTTTTTACATTTTTTTCTTCTACTTTTCTAGTACGTTATTTCAGTGTCCAAAAACTGAAAAAAAAAAACCTATAAATTTGATAAATGTGCTTAAGTTTCCTTTTTTTTCCTTTTTTGACTTGATAGAAAATAATTATCTTTGTCTATTAACACTTAGTTCCAGTGTTTAACTTGGTTAGTGTTAGTGTTAGTGTTAGTGTTAGGGTTAGGGTTAGGGTTAGGATTAATAATATGCTTTTAAAACAGTGGTTCTTTTCCTTCCTAATGTTGTGAACGCTTATACAGTTGTTCTCATGTTGTGGTGACACTGAAACATAAAATAATAAAATAATAAAATAAAATAATAAAAATAAAATAATCTGTTACTACTTTATAACCGTAATTGTACTAGTGTTATGAACCATAATGTAAATATATACACATCCCAAAGAATTCATAACCTACAGTTTGAGAAACACACTTTACTATGCACAATTCATGGTGTCAGGAAATATTGCCTCTGTTCTCTTTCTCTCCTTTTTTCTTTCTTTCTTTCTTTCTTTCTTTCTTTCTTTCTTTCTTTCTTTCTTTCTTTCTTTCTTTCTTTCTTTCTTTCTTTCTTTCTTTCTTCCTTTCCTTTTTTTCTTTCAACACAGTCTCATAGTGCCCAAACTATTCTTAAAAGCTGTGAACCACTTTGAATGCCAGATTTTCCTGCATCCTCCTCCCAACTACTAGGATTATAGGTACACAGCACACCACCAAGTCTGGTTTAAGCAATATTTAGGCCAAAGATTTTGATTTGGCCATCTGAGATCCATTTCCACACCATAGTATCTTCCTATTGTTGCTGCAATTTGGTATTGTTTATGCTGCTATTTAATATTGGAAAGTTAGGAAATAAATCAAAACTTCATGAAGTATTTATGATGTTTTACTACTGATGCAATGATAAAAATCTAATTATATTAGATTTTGCTAGCTGTGAGAAAGGATGATTTAAACATTTAAGTATAAATATACAAAATTAGTCACTGATTTCAAAATCTGTAGACTCAAATCTTCCTCAGTCTTTTGAAAACATTATTAATCAATGAAAATTCAAATTAAAAGTCTACACCAGAAGATGACACTCATGAACAGGCTACATTTTTATGAATTGTCAACATCTATTGGCTGGGTTTATTGAGGTAGTGAAGTAGTCTTTAGGCAGAGGAGGTAGTACAAACATTCCAACACCTCATAGAATCTTCCAATAAAAGGCTTACTTTCAGCTGATGTAGCTCAATGTTGCAGGTCTTGCCTAGCAATCAAAAACAAAAACAACAAATGGTTTCTTTTGTACAACAAGAATTATGTTATTCACTTGAAAAATGTACATAAAGGAGGTAAATCAAGCTACATTTTGAGAATCCTATAAGCAGCTTTCAGTGCCCTCTCAAAATGTGTAATTTCATATTTTCATAAGCTCAGTGGTGAATCTCAGTAGAACTCACTATTTTTTGTCATTCCAAAGAATGTATTATAATGGTTTTTATTGAAATGTGGTTTGCCTAAAGTAGACATTAAGTGTCTTGAGAAGAATTTTGCTTCCTCTTCAACTTGTTTTTTTCTCCTCCAAATTCGTAAAACAGTATAATAGCACTGGTTATAAATCTGAGGAACTAAGTTGAGAAAGAAAATAACAGGAGTAATTTCATTCATATTAAAATATTTTTCTTCTGATTAGACTGAAATGAAAATTTAATATGTAAACCATTGAGCTATAACCAAATGTATTGTCTTTCGCAACTGGAATAGATAATTGATGAAGTTATAACCAACATTTTGTTGTAATCTTAAAGGAAAATGCTTTGTAAAAATTACTTGACTATATTAAAAATATTTTCATTAAAATATATATCTGAAAAATATAACTTTTATAACATTATTTCTGTGTTTTCTTAAAATTGTAGATATATATTCCATATCTGTTTTATACAGACTTCAGTTAGAATATTTCCATTGCCATTTTGCAAAAATGTGTAGGTAGGTTGATTCCTTAGATATATTTTTATTAGGGTCATAAAATTTTGTATCCACATCCTTTCTCATCATAGGAGGGCTGATAACTCCCTTCTTAACATATCAAAAATCATCCAAGGCTATTTTATGAAACACTAACAAGAACAGTTAGTTGGATGAGTCCTTGTATGCTTATTAGTTTTGGACAAAAACCTCGATATATCTGAGCAAAAGGAATTCCTGCTGAGGAAACACCGTCACTTGCTCAATGCCTGTAAGCAAGTCTATGGGGCATACTCTTGATGGATGATGGATATGGAGGGGTTTCAGCCCATTTTGGGTGGTGGTAACCCTGAGTAGGTAGTCCTGGATTATATAAGAAAGTAGGCTGTGCAATCCAAGATTGCAAGCTAGTAAGTAGCACTCTTTCATGACCTCTGTTTAACTCCTACTTCCAGGTTCATGACTTTAATCCTTGCTCTGGATTCCCTAAGTGATTGAGTGCATCATATAAAATGAAATAAACTCTGTCTTGTCCTGGGTATTTATCAAATCAACAAAAGGTAAATCAGAATATCTTGTTTATATCTTTTGTTATTAAAAAAAAATTCCCATTATTGCTTGTACTATGAAGAAAAACCCTTGCTCAAATGCTTAAATTTAATCTGTAGACTCACTGGATGTGCTTAAGTATACCTACTATACTTGACTACTATACTTGTACTTGATAGTACATCTACTATATTTTCAATTATCATCATGTACTCAGATCTATTTTTTTAAATTAAGGGATTTATTTTAAATCAACCACCTTTACACAGTAATCAACATTATTTAGATATTAATTTTTTAATAGCTAGGAGGTACTTACTTAAATTTCTATAGACATTAAAATTAAACACTAAATGCATGCAGTACCAGTTTTATGTTTAGATAAGAAGTTTGATTGTTGTTCAGCTTTCTTTTAATCTGCTAACATGAATTTTTTACGAGGTGAAGCCTTGGTAGGGGAAGTTCATTTGTAGTGGCAGGATTTGAGAGTTTATAGTCTTGTTGTACTTACTCGTCTCTCTCTTAAGTACCTTCTAATTATTAAAAAAATACTATTATTTTCTAAGTAATGTTGATGATTACTGCGTATTTAAGTATATGAGCCTGTAGGAAGCATTTATCATTTAAACAACCATGGATATCTTATTTTCTTATTTAACGTGGAAGAGAGAAACCCAGAACCATATGGTTGGGTTGAAAATCCAAGTTATTTTCTAGGTTGGTTTTATAAAGAGGATCTAACCTAGACTTGGTGAGTCCTAAGATCCTGGGTGAAACTGGAAAAGCTTTGTATTTCCCAAGACTGAAGAAAAGCTTCTTTTTGGGAGATGACTAAGTCATATTGTTCCTGAATTCTTTCTGGTTTGTCTTGATTTTCTGTGTGTGCATGTGCATGCATACACATGATTGTGTTTATTCATGCACATGTTATTGTGAGCCTCAGAATATGTGGAAGTCAGAGGACAACACTCAATATTACAGACACATGGAAAGGCATCTGACTTTATGTGAGTTCTTTTAATTTGAACCCAGTTCTTCGTCCTGATGTGACAAATCTTCTACCCAATGAGATATAACCTAAGTCTATTTTATGGAATAATTGCTAAAACTGTTCTCCAATGAAATAGTACATGAAATATTTTTAAAGTAATTTTTGAAAAGTAGCTCTCATATAAAGGAAGACATTATTAGTCATTCAGAAAATGAATTGATAAAAATATTATGTACCATATATTTTATGGCATGTGTATTTAAATTCTTACATTTATTCTGCCAATAATGGGAAGTTAAGCCATTTACTTTGATTTAGGTTTGGCTAATGGTCCACTATCTTTCATTTTGAGCACATGTTTCAATCACTGTAATAATTTGTGTTATTTAAGTGTCTAGTTGGGAAAACAAGACAATTTAGCAGGCAGTATCCCAACCATCTCTAATATTGGCTTTCATGTACAAGTTTGAAATAAAAGTAACTCTTCACCAGAATTGAGCAGAGATGACTAAAGTTTTGCATATCATATGAATTTCACACAGGGATATTTCCCAATTTCACTGCGTGCTAAAATTCATCTACGTAACTCTAGTCAGTGTCCTTTTCTCATTTCATTTTTATTTATGTGTCTCTGTATCTGTGTGAATTATTTGCATATGTACGAAATTGCCCTCAGCTTCTAGAAGATAGCAAAGGATTCTCTGGAGCTGGAGTTGCAGGTAGTATTTAGCTTCCTGATTTGGTTGCTTGGAATGTAAATCCAGTCCTCTGGAAGAACAGCAAGCACTCTTCACTTTGAAACAATACTTTTAATTTCTGTATTGGTTGAATAGTCCTATTCTTTTGCATAGAATATGTCATGTTTTGAGGCTTTGCATAATGTTTGCTATAAAATTTTGAAGATACAATGCTAATGATATATTTATATATTTACATTTAAGATGTTCATGTTTACAAGACTTTGTTAATTTTATTTTACAGCAGAACTAAAATTTTAAGGTGTTATTAGCATATAATATATCTAGTTTCATTTTAACATAATTTAGATATTACTTCTTCATGTTTTACTCAAATCCATGATTGTCATAGTCTAGATTACATCATTATTTTTCTGATTAACTTTTAATGTATATTAATTATTGTTGCATAAACATACCCATGGTAATAACTTCCATGCATTTAACATCATGTACTTATGAAATATGTTCATAACTATTTATTAATTTAATTTTATTTTTTTACTCATTCACTTTATGTTTAATTCTTCTCATTCATAACATATTTTACTAACAGAGGTTATGCTATATTTGCTTGCATTTATTTCTTATTTTAAAATATTTATTTATTCTCCAACCCCTCCCCGTGCATGCGTGTGTGTGTGTGTGTGTGTGTGTGCTTTCCTGCAAATTTTGGATCACCTGAAGATATCTTAGACAACAATCAGGGATAGGTTCTAACTTTCCACCATGTAGGCTTTGGGTTGGAATTTAGATCATCTCCTTGGCAAGAAACCTTTTTACTTACTGAGTCATCATGCCAGCTCTCAGTTTATACTTCAGTGACTGCTGTAGAAATTATTTTTCTCTGTCTTTATATATATATATATATACTTTAATGAATATCTATATATAAAATCGTATCTTTATATTTTACAAATGAAAGTAATTTTCCTTTTCAGGTTTGAATAAGGTGACAGATTCATAGGTATGTCTCAACCCTATTTTTCTACCACCTAAAAACAATATGATAAGTCTTTCCTGTACTCCTTTCCTTTCAGGAATGCTCATTTCTCTGCACGAATGCAAATTGAAATATAGATCAAGAAGTACTGAGAATAAACTTACACACTGTAAATCATTATTAATTAAGTTCTAAATAGTGAAGTAGACCAAATGAGAAGACCAAACATAAGGACTATAGGTATAGATGAGAGTGAAGATTTGCAAATTAAAGGGCCAGTAAATATATTCAACAAAATTATAGAGGAAATCTTCCCTAACCTAAAGAGAGAGATGCTGATGAACATACAAGAAGCCTGCAGAACTCCAAACAGACTGGACAAGAACAGAAATAACTCCCGTCACATAATAATCAAAACACCAAATGTACTGAAGAAAGAAAGAATATTAAAAGTAGTAAGAGAAAAAGGCCATGTAACTTATAAAGGAAGACCTATCTGAATCACATCAGACTTCTCACCAGAGATTATGAAAGCCTATGACAGACTATTAGATCATGGGAGATCTCATGCAGACACTAAGAGAACACAAATACCAGCCTAGAATACTATACCCAGCAAAATTCTCAATCACCAAAGATAGAGAGAACAAGATATTCCATGATAAACCCAAATTTACACAATATCTTTCCACAAACCTAGCCTTACAAAGGATAATAGGTGGAAACTGCCAATACAAGGACAGAACTACACCCTGGAAAAAATGAGATAGTAAACTTGCATGAAACCCAAAAGTAGATAACCACTCAAAACTAAAGATAGTGTCAAGAATAGCAGGTGGCAATAATCACTATTACTTAATCTCTATTAATATCAATGGTCTCAACTCCCCAATAAAAAGACTTAGACTAACAGACTGGATACGTAAAGAGGACCCAGCATTTTGATGCATGCAGGAAATGCACCTCAGTGTCAAAGACAAATACTACCTCAGAGTAAAAGGCTGAAAAACAATTTTACAAGCAAATGGTGCCAGGAAACGAGCAGGAATAGCCATCCTAATATCAGATAAAATTTACTTTCAACCTAAAGTCATCAAAAAAGACACAGAAGGACATTACAGACTGGTCAAAGGAAAAATCCACCAAGAAGAACTCTAAATTCTGAATATCTATGCTCCAAAGGCAAGGGCACCCTCATTCATAAAAGAAACTTTACTAAAGCTCAAAGTACACATCGCACCTCACACAATTATAGTGGGTGACTTCAACGCTCCGCTCTTTGAAATGGATCATTCAGGAAAGCAGAAACTAAACAGGGACACAGTGAATCTAATTGAAGCCTTGGACCAAATGGAATTAACAGACATATATATATATATATATAAAACATTTCATCCTAAAGCAAAAGAATATACCTTCTTCTCAGCACCTCATGGTACATTCTCCAAAATCGACCATATAATTGGTCACAAAACAGCCTTCAACATATATAAGAAGATCGAACTAGTTCCTTGCCTCCTATCAGATCACTATGGAATAAGGGTGGTCTTGAATAGCAACAAAAACAACAGAAAGTCCACATTCATATGAAAGCTGAACAATGCTCTGCTCAATGATAACTTGGTCAAGGAGGAAATAAAGAAAGAAATCAAACACTTTTTACATTTAATGAAAATGAAGGCACAACATACCCTAATTTATGGGACACAATGAAAGCAGTGCTAAGAGGAAAATTCATAGCCATGAGTGCCTCCAAAAAGAAACGGGAGACAGCATACACTAGCAGCTTAATGGCACACCTGAAAGCCCTGGAACAAAAAGAAGCAAATATACCCAAGAGGAGTAGAAGGCAGGAAATCATCAAACTCAGGGCTGAAATCAATCAAGTAGAAACAAATAAAACCATACAAAGAATCAACAAAACGAGGAGTTGGTTCTTTGAGAAAATTAACAAAATAGATAAGCCCTTAGCCAGTCTAACCAGAGGGCACAGAGACAGTATCCAAATTAATAAAATCAGAAACGAAAAGGGAGAGATAACAACAGAAGCTGAGGAAATTCAAAAAATCATCAGATCCTACTACAAAAGCCTGTATTCCACAAAACTAGAAAATCTCGAGGAAATGGACAATTTCCTTGAAAGATACCAAATACCAAAATTAAATCAGGATCAAATAGACCATCTAAACCACCCTATAACCCCTGAAGAAATAGAAGTGGTCATTGGAAGTCTTCGAACCAAAAAAAGCACAGGTCCAGATGGTTTTAGTGCAGAATTCTATCAGACCTTCAAAGAAGACCTAACACCAATACTCTTCAAATTATTCCACAAAATAGAAACAAAAGGAACACTACCAAACTCGTTCTATGAAGCCACAATTATGCTAATACCAAAAGCACACAAAGATCCGACAAAGAAAGAGAATCTCAGGCCAATCTCTCTTATGAATATCGATGCAAAAATACTCAATAAAATTCTTGCCAACCGAGTCCAAGAAGACATCAAAATGATCATTCACCACGATCAAGTAGGCTTCATCCCAGGGATGCAGAGATATTCAGTATAAGGAAGATCATCAATGTAATCCACTACACAAGCAATCACAGAGAAAAAAACCACATGTTCATTTCATTCGATGTGGAGAATGCATTTGACAAAATTCAGCATCCTTTCATGTTAGAGGTCTTGGAAAGACCAGGAATTTGATGCCCATATCTAAACGTAGTAAAAGCAATTTGCAGCAAACCGGTAGTCAACATCAATCTAAATGTAAAGAAACTTGAAGCAATCGAACTAAAATCAGGAACTAGACAAGGCTGCCCTCTCTCTCCTTATCTTTTCAAATGCAATACTTGAAGTTCTAGCTAGAGCAATAAGACAATCAAAGGAGGTCAAAAGGATACAAATTGGAAAGGGAAAAGTCAAACTGTCACTATTTGCAGACAATATGATAGTATACTTAAGCAACCCAAAGAACTCCACCAGAGAACTCCTACAGCTGATAATCAACTTCAGCAAAGTGGCTGGAAACAAAATCAACTCAAGAAAGTCAGCAGACTTCCTATACTCAAAGGATAAGCAGGCTGAGAAAGAAGTAAGAGAAATGATACCCTTCACGATAGCCACAAACCATATAAAGTATCTTGATGTGACTCTAACCAAACAAATGAAAGATCTGTATGACAAGAACTTCAAGTCTCTGAAGTAAGAAAGTGAAGTAGACCTCAGAAGATGGAAAAATCTGCCATGCTCATGGATTGGCAGGATTAATATATTAAAATGACCACCTTGCCAAAATCAATATACAGATTCAGTGCAAACCCCATCAAAATCCCACCACAATTCTTCATACAGTTAGAAAGAGCAATTCAAAAATTCATCTGGAATAACAGAAAACCCAGGAGTTAAAAACTATTCTCAAGAGTAAAAGAATATCCGGGGGGATCATTATCCTGGACCTCAAGCTGTACTACAGAGCAATAGTGTTAAAAACTACATGGAACAGAATTGAAGACCCAGAAATGAATCCACACTCCTATGGTCACTTGATCTTTGACAAAGGAGAGAAAACAGTCCAGTGGAAAAAAAGATAGCCTTTTCAACAAATGGTTCTGGTTCAGCTGGAGGTCAACATGCAGAAGAATGCAAATTGATCCATTCTTATCTCCTTGCACTAAGCTCAATTCCAAGTGGATCAAGGACCTCCACATAAAACCAGACACTCTGAAACTAATAGAAAGGAACTAGGGAAGAACCTTGAACATATGGGCACAGGGGAGAATTTCCTGAACAGAACTCCAATAGCTTATGCTCTAAGATCAAGAATTGACAATTGGAACCTCATAAGATTACAAAGTTTTTTATAAGGCAAAGGACACTGTCAAAAGGACAAAGCGGCAACTAACAAACTAGGAAATGATCTTTACCAACCCTGCATCTGACAGAGGGCTAATATCCCATATATAAAAAGAACTCAAGAAGTTATACTCCAGAGAGCCAAGTAACCCTATTAAAAAGTGGTATACTGAACTAAACAGAGAGTTCTCACTTGAAGAATATCTAATGGCTGAGAAGCACCTAAAGAGACATTCAACATCCTTAGTCATTAGGGAAATGCATATCAATACAAACCTGAGATTCCATCTCACACGACTCAGAATGGCTAAGATCAAAAACACAGGAGACAGCAGTCGTTGGTGAGGTTTTGGAGAAAGAGGAACACTCCTCCACTGCTGGTTGGATTGCAAGCTGGTACAACCCCTCTGGAAAGCAGTCTGGTGGTTCCTGAGAAAACTGGGCATGACACTCCTGGAGGATCCTGCTATACCACTCCTGGGCATATACCCAGAGGCTTCCTGTGCATGCAATAAGGACACATGCTCCACTATGTTCATAGCAGCCTTATTTATAATAGCCAGAATCTGTTAAGAACATAGATGTCCCTCAACGGAGGAATGGATTCAGAAGATGTGGTATATTTACATAATGGAATACTACTCTGCAGTTAAAAAGAATGAATCCATGAAATTCATAGGCAAATGATGAGACCTGGAAAATATCATCCGTAGTAAGGTAACCCAAACACAAAAGAGCTCACATGGTATGCAGTCACTGATAAGGGGATATTAACCCAGAATCTCGGAATAGCCAAGACACAATTTACATATCAATAGATTTCCAAGAAGATGGGAGGAGAGACCCCTGGTCCTGGAAAGACTGGATGTAGGGGAATGCCAGGACAGAGAAGCGATAGGGTGTTAAATCGGGAACAGAGGGAAGAAAGGGGATTTATGGGACTTTGCCAAGAGAGGAAACAGGAAAGGGGAAATCATTTGTAATGTAAATTAAAACCTTAGAAAATAAAAAAAATCAAAAAAAAAGTTCTATATGGTGAAGTAGATGTTCAAATAAGGTATTGAGTAAAGATATCCTTGAGAGTCCTTGCCTTTGCACTTCTTCCATGGTGACATTTCCGTTAGAAATCCCTCACAAAATTTCAGAGTGTTTTATCTTTTCCTTTAAAAGGGCATTGTAGAGAGTTTGAAACAAACCTGGATTACAAAGGGAGGTCCAATCTCTAGTATGTAGTAAAATTTTGTATTAAACATTAATAGAATAGATGGGAGCAGGAGGGAGAATGAAAAGGGACTCACACTTTGTTTCATCAGCTAAGATAAAAACTACTAATCATGGGCAGTTAAAATCAGGAATCAATTAAAGTACAGTGCATTTGCATGTACAAGAGTGTTAACTTGGGACAGGGACAGTCAGAAGATGGACTGGAGGTCTTCTATTTTTGGTGTCCTAATCATGTGTTATTAGCTGTCTCAATTTGAATCTTCTAATATCTCAAATGGTCAACCATTTCCCTAAATAGCTATTCTGGGATTTAATTCACTTAAAATTCCATGATATTTGGTCTGATATGTTCTTAATGCAGAGAGTGTAAGATGAGAAAAAAAAGAAAAAATCAACAGGAAAGAGGGAGAGAAGAGAGATGAAAGGAGAAGAAAAAGAGAAAAGATAGAAAATCCCTGGAGACACTATAAAATAATAATTTTCTGTGGGGATTTGAGTGGGTTCATAGTATATATGTTTGTACACCTGTGTCAGGTGTGCTCACTCATGCATGTTCATGTGGAGATCAGTGGTGGATGCTGAGTGTCCTCTAATTATTCCTTAGTTCTGTTTTGAAACTTGTTCTTCCTCTCTCTGAACCAAGACCTCATAAGTTCTTTAGATCAGCAAACAAGTGAGATCAAGGTTCTAGCTTTTTTTAACTAGGATTACAATCACCTCCACTGCCCTGGGATTCATATGGATGCTAAAGATCTAGTCCTGATGCTTATGTAGCAACCACTTTCCAGGACTTCTGCTCAGTTATAAGCTGCTGATGATTTTTCCCACCTTATACCATAAACCTTCAAGAATATACATAGTTCATTTCTCTGGTGTGCTTGAGTCCAGAGAATTCTAGAGCCACTCTTTGTTTTGTGCATTCAAGTGTTTCTCCAGCAAAGCAAAACACATATAAACTAAATAGGATAAATATTGCCTATCAATCACTTGAATAATTTCACAAAAGGTCTTTCCATTTAATAGTTTTGTGATGTTTTGCATATATACCAAAGTTATTAATATCCAATTCTCCCAATGATTAAGGAGTGTTCAGGTATTTTCTATGTACTCAGTGTTGTTGTGTCATTTCTGCTTCTCATGCTTGCTCAGTAAGCCACAATATAATAAACACCAGGTAGGGTAGAAAAATATTCTCTGATTGTATTTTTTCATTCTGAGAAAGACTCCTCTTTGACCAATACTTGTTAACATTTATATTTTGATATTATAAAAATACTTGTGATTCCCCTTTACTCAAGTGACTTATTATCCTAAAAATACTGAGGCTTTTTGCATCTCTGATTTGTTCTTTTTTGGAATGTCTTTCATGTCTCATCTCTCCGATATCTCATCTCTTTGATTTCTGCATAATTCTTACAGATTGGAAGGCTGGTAAAGTTGCCTTAACATGCTATTTCCACCTTTTTTTTAATCTCCATCACACTACCATTGTAATTCACATTGTACACAAACTCAAACACACACACACACACACACACACACACACACACATATGCACACATCACCTCTCTGAACCCAGAAATCCAGCTGACTTCATTAACTCTATAAATGTCCCTTTACAGTACATATACATATTAACCAATAAATTTTGCATATTTTTCATGTAGTTTCTTATAATTTTATATGTTTTTGCCAATTAAATCATGAGATGGAGAAAGTGATGCTATTTACCACATGGACATGATGCTATTTAACACATGGACATTGTTGAGGAAATCACAAACACATGTTTTTCTCTCCTTCTATGTTTCAATAAATACATTAAAGCATAGATGAACAAATGATTTTCCACAAATAGTTTGCTGATTTATAAGATTTCACACAGTTTAAGTTATTCACATCAACTCTAGTCGGAACTTACTAAGGAGAATTTTTCAGGAAGAGACATTCCATGTGCTGTAAATAACTTTCATTTAAGAATATTGCTAGGTTTTTTTTAATAGTTGCTAATTTAATATTACTGAGCCTCATTTTTATGCTTTAGTTTACTATATGAAAATGCAGAATATGTATATTTTATTACCTAAAATTTCTGTTGCTATAATAAAATACACTGACATGACAACTTAATTAAGGAAGGGATTCTTTTGGCTTACACTGTGATGGTACATGGCTTGGAATGTACAGTAGCCGGAGTATGAGGTATCTGGTCACATTGCATCCACAGTCAAGAAGCACAGAGATGAAAATTGATGCTCAGTTTTACTCTCATCATTCAGTACAGTGCCATAGCCCATGTGATGGTACTACCCATATTTATGGTCTATTTTAACAACTTTGTTAACCTAATAAAGATAATCACTAATATAGGCATGGCAGAAACTAGTTGGGTTGAGAATCAATATTAATGGTCACACATCCTATCCTATTAGGCTTTACTAGGACTGCATCTTTACTCCTATAAATAAAAGGGAGGCGAATTAGTGTATTGGAAAACATATTCTTTTTGCTGTAATGAGGAAACACACAAGTCGCAAGACCTCTGCTATTGACCAATAATTCTGTAGCACTCCCAGAATTACTGACACATTTAAACAATGCAAAGTAATAAACCTTATAAAGGATTTACCAATAATTGCTTACTAAAAGGTGTTCAGCATATTTACTAGCAAGTCCCCAATTCATTCAACCATTTGTATTTCAAGGTAATAACTGTCTTGCAGAAGATACTTCTATGGATTAAGCAGGAAGCTGAAGTAAATGTGACCTGCCACTTGAAGCCATCAACCATACCTAGGAGCGTATTTGTCTGCTCTAGTGCCCATTAAAACACTTATCATGTTTTATGTGCATAACATTTTAAATAATTGAGTTTTAATTTCAATATAGTTTCCCAAATGTTGTTCAGTATGATGAGACAGAACCTAGATAGTAGGAATTAGCAACAGGTACTTATGAGTCTTTGCTTTGAATTGATCAATTCTCAGGGAGATGAATGTGACCTTGTTTTCTGTTTGGTGACTAGAATGTTTGTCCATGAACTATGTGCAAGGATTAAAACATACTCCATTTTTCTTTGCTCTGTCTTTGGTGAAAGATAAATCTTAGCATTGGGCTGTTATCTATCACCGGATCCCAGGCTGTAAGTAGGGCAATATTGCTATCAGGAGAGAGTTTGGGTCACACATGCATGGACTCTTGTTTCCTGATTACATAAACTACTCAGGAAAAAACCTCCCTCATGGCTAATATGTTCTCTGCCCCCTCTTTTTTTTTCTCTCCTTCTACTTTTCTTTTATTCTAAGAATATTGTTGAGCATCAGCATTGCCAGCATGGAACCACTATGATTTAAAATTAAATTCAGTTGGTTTCTAATTTCTTATAACTTTTATAGAAAAGATATTTTAAAAGTATCTGCTTTGCAAGATTTGTTGATAATAAAGTAGAAAACTTCTCAAACAGAAAGTTACATCATGAGTGTTTTCAAGCCCCACTTCCTGAATTTGACATTTGGTTACTTGGAACCAAAAAAGTTTTATAACATTGCTATGTCTATAGAAATACATTATTCCAACTTGTCAGTGTTGCTCTAATTAGCGTTTCAGTGGTGATAAATGATGACATGAGGGAGAAAGTTATCTGAGTTTAACATAATGATTTTGTATGAAAGACAGGTTTATTATCTCTAGACATTAGACACTGACATTTCATTTCTAGGATCTCAAAATGGGACAGATCTTACAGGACTTAACAAAATAGCCTGAGTCCCACATTAGATGATATAGAAAAGAGGGGAGTGAATCAGAGTGTACGTAGTCATGAGCAAACAGACTGATTATTCCTTGACCAAAATCTCTAGATTCTATCATGTCATCTGAATGTCAAAGAGTTGAACCAACTTTGTAAAGGGCATATATGTAGGGAATATCCTCTAGCAGAAACTTGACACCTGCAGAAGAGAATATGTAAGAGCAAGTACCAGATGCTGAGTGGTGCTTTAGAGAGCACTGACTCTAGGAAAAAGAATCTCCATCTCTTCAATTATAACACAGCTTGGGTATTTTAAGTCTTGGAGCCCTCAGATAATTTCCTAGCCTGGCAGAATACAGAATTAATGAAATATTCTCCACCATCTAAATATTTACATATTTTCAATAGTAAATTATAATAAATTTAATGCTTTTATTAGAATACATTAATTATGAATAAACAGTTTGCAGTAAATTTTCATGCATATACATGACAGATTTGGGTCATAATCACCACCATTCCCTTCTCTTGGTCCTACTCATATCCACTTATTCATCTCTTTCATTTTATAGCTGGTTGCTTGTCTTCCTTTATATTTTTTAATGACCTATTGAATATAATTAGGGTTATTTACAGGAGCACACTTTTGTTAGAGTTCAGCAATTGCTGAAGGAAGACTCCAGATTCAAACAGCATACAAGAACAAAGAGCATTTATTCTGCCAAAAATACCAGCAATTTGGTGTCACCACTGCATCAAAATCATGATGACCCCAGACAAAGGCACACAGACCTTCTTATAGGGAACTGGAGGAACTCTCTAGAAGGATTAGGCAATCTCTAATGTGATGGGTAGAAGTCAAAGTGCTAACATTAGTACAATTTTGATTGGCTACTCTCTTAGGGTTAAGTGATCTAAAACTTCATTGAGTGGATGCTAGGGTTCCCCAGATGGACTACATTGCTGGATTGTTCTGGTCTGCTCAGCACAGATGGCTTATCCTGGGATAAGATATCTCCCATTCATGTTGCTGTCTTCAATTACTTGAGTGGGGGTATTTATTGACTTGTTCCTGGACTTTGGGTTTGCTGCTGGAGAAGCTGGCCTATGGCCTAGTTTCTGAGACGAAAGAAAAATGGAATGAATGGTCTACTTCAGGTTAGAGATTTATTTACAGGACTACAAACAACTCGTCAGTGTCTACACCACTGTAAAACCTGTTTTTCCCTCTTCCATCAACTATAACTTACCCAAATCTCAGGGAGCCCCCCAAGCCTCTGGAACCTCTCCTATTCTATGATAAAATGTTATAGGTGTCATCATTTCTACAAAGCCTATAGTTAATCACAGCTATGCTGCATCCAATAATGTAGCAATCATGTTACAGAATTGCAACTGAAAGAAGTTGGTTTGAGTTTACTATCCCAGAGGAATGGAGTCCACAATTGTGAGTAAGGCATGGCAGAAGGGACAGAAAGCATAGGGAACACACTATACCCTCACACAGGAAGAAAATAAGATAGATGTCAGGAAATGTGGCAGAGGAAAGGTTTAATTTTTCTAGCCAAGATTTACTTCCATACCCAAGCACATAGTTGGAACTAATGGGTATCAAATCTTAAAATACACAAAACTAGTAGGGAAACTATTCCTTCAAAACAGCATACAAAGACTTATTTTTCAGTTTATATAGTTATACATTTTATGGATTATAGTTGAATTGGAAATGTTTATAGAATTTACTAAATGTTATAAGGATATTAAAAACTTGTGTACATTTTCATAGTTTTAACTATGAATCTAAGGTCCTAAAGGTAAGATTGACTCATATGTGGCCTAAATATGCCATTATCTCAGAATCTTTATCTCTTCTATAGTTAAGAGGATAAAAAAAGCATGTTCTTGCCTTTGTTCACTTCCTCATGATACAGTGCAAAACAAAATGGACCTGGGCTTCACAATTTGTTTGCAATAAAGAATATATTCATGTATATTCACCAGTAAATATTTTTAGATGACAAGAAGTTGATAATTCTTTATGAAAAATCAAGATGGAATGGATGTGGGATCTATTTATGAAGGGAATTGTAAAGAAATAGTATTTGTACCCATCTGGCATCCACTCAGAGGGCTCTCTGCCAAAATGTTCCTATTCCGTTCCACTTCTGTGTAGATGTGGTACTTGTCATTATGGTCCCAGACAAGTTACCATAAAGATAGGAACACATGGTGTGTGAACAGTGTCAATACAGGGAAGGCAGTTTTATTTACATTGGCCAGGGAAGAAAGGAGCAAATGTTCATGCTAAGCAGTAGAAACTGATGCAATAGGTAGTAACATTGGATTACTGTGTTCTGTGAAATTTATACTTCTGACATTGCTTCTTCCTTCAATGGTTCTCTTTCTACTTTAATTTTAAACTTAGAAAGAGCCTATGATTGTTGCTAAGGAAAGTATGAGCTGACATTCCATAATTTTAATAAACTGACCTCATAAGAAAAATAGGAAGAGTTTTTAAAAGTTACATGAGCTATTTTTTCACAGAGTGAATACAATCTAGACAAACAAGTTACAAATGATTAATTTCACACAAGTAAATTATTGCTGTTAACAGTGCAAAAATATTTAATATTTTAAATTTTCAGGTAAACTCATGGGACACTCAATGATCAAGGGAAATTTTAACTCTGATCCTGCAAGCTCTGTATAACACTTAAAATAAATTTAGACAGCAATTGCTTTGCTATACATGAAGAAAGTTTCAAACTCAATACTTTCACAACTTTGACTTTTTCTCTTAATTTTTGTTTTATAAGAATTTCATGTATCTGTACATTATGTTTTGGTAATATCCATCCACTACTACCTCCTCAACCAATCCTCAGTGTCCCTGTTTCATCTCTTTCCCACCTTCATGCTTTCTTTTCTATTCATTTATTTTACTGAAAAATAAATGTTTTCATTATATTCTACTTGTGGCTACCCTTCCCCAATCAATACCCTTTTATTTCTGTTTCTTTATCCAACAGCAAAAGAGTAAACAAAACAAAAATCAAACATGAAAAAATCCTAAGAAAAAGCAAGTAAAATAGAGAACTCATTAACATAGCCATCCAAATGTGAGCTGAACAAGAATATCAACAAACTTGTAAAACCTCATGGGAAAAGGCCAAGAGACCTCAAATCTACATGAAGAAATACAGGCAAATGAATAAATATGGAATCAAGAGAGGTGTTCCTCTTTAAGGAAGAGCATGTTAACTGTCGAGTGTCATATGGTCAGCCTTGAAAACATGCATAAAGGGATAGGCTTTATTTAAAAAATATATACAAATATATAAGTACATGAAAAAAAGTTAATGAAAGAAGAGAACATGAATTTGAAGGAGACTGTGGAGGCCTACCTAGGAAGACTTGGAAGTAAAGAAAGGAAGTCACAATTAAAATAAAATAAAATAAAATAAAATAAATAATCTATTTTGGAAAGATTCATAAAACTAGGTTTACTTGTAAGAATTGGATTAACCAAATAGATAAAAGGAATCTCTCTCTCTCTCTCTCTCTCTCTCTCTCTCTCTCTCTCTCTCTCTCCCTCTTTCTGTCTCACATACACGCACACACACACAAACACAAACATACACAACTTAAAATTCAAAAATCATAAACTATTATATAAAAGCAAATGTCCAGTCAGAGAAAAGCTTCTCAATTTTCCTCCTTCTAATACATGTTTATATGTTGTATGCCCAATGTTGTTCAGTGTTACTTCTTGTAGTGGACAGTGATGAATGAGAAATTCTGAAAACTGTCAAAACTCTTAAAACAGCAGGTAGTGGTGCTCAGCTGTAGGTGAGAAATCTACATCATGTCCATACTTCTTGTTTGTAGAGGATATTTTCAAATGTGTCAAACTTCAGGAATAAATTCCTTGAAAACCTCATTGGATATTTCTCAGAGCTCTACAGAGAAAATGATTATAATAATGAAAGATAAAATTACTTAATAATGTTAGAAAAAGTGATCTCCATAAAAATATTGGGAATCTTCCATGCCACCCCTGTAGTTGTTGACTGATGATTAAACTGAACACAGCAACTGGATACATTTACTTTAGAGAAAAGAAACACATGTGTACATCTTATCTAAATATAGAAATGAGACTATTTTGTTTTTAAAAAATTCAGAGAAAAGAAAAAACATTAGAAAATTTTATGATATTTAGAGAAGTAATACCAGTACATTGTAACACCAGGTAGGTAAAAACTATTAGCTTTAAGTTCTTCATGGACACAGTATCATTTAACATTTGTAGAGGTATAAGGACATTGAACAGATGGTTCTGCAGTTAAGAGCTCTACACACCAATGCAAACGATGTTCATCCCACAGTATATATGTGATGACTCACAATGATCTCCAATTCTAGCATGAGTCAATCTGATAAGTGTTTTTTGCATCCCCAGGTACTAGGCATGAGTGCTCTCCTATACAAACATGCAGGAAATCATTTCACATAAAGATGAAACAGAGTAATAGTGTAAAGATATTACACTTAAAACTTTAAGTGGAAGATGTATAAGAATCAATAACTTAATTTGGTATAATTTTCATCAACTTTCCATGAATTAATATAAAGGTAAATACATAAAGTATCATGTACACTTGAGTCACCAAAGTGCATTAATTACTTTCAGTAATATACAAGATCTTTGAATATAGAGCTCACATCAACCTGTCCCAGTACATATTCTGGCCTTCGTCTGCACTTCACAATATTTTCAATGTCTATGTTATTTATTGAGTACTCATGTGTGTGCCAATAGTAATATTATCAGTATCTCAACTCCTGATCCTGTTTTTTATCATAGAAGTTAGAATAGAGAAAAGCTATGGAATCTACGCTTTGTAAGCTTTATATCCTCAAAATACTCTGCCTCAGATTAGAACTGTAATTACAAACACTCAGAAGACAAATTGCACAACATATATTGATACAATTGCTATCAATGTAAAGATTAGTTAAACTTGAATGTTTCACCTGAGAAGAAAAATAAGAATTAATACTTAGGAAAAAGTGTGTAACTTCCAGTTTCCATCTGCATCTGGACCTGAGCCTATGACACAGATCTCCATACACAAATCCTGTCAAGAGAAAGCTAGACTTCCAAGAGTGCTCACATACCTGAGAGCACAAGTGAGACCAACATGTCTACTTAAATTCCTGGACCAAGAGGGGCCAGCCCAGAGCCACCTGGACACAGGAACCAAAAAGCAGTCTGGGACAGGTTCCTTCTAGTTTCACTATATGCCCAGAGTTGATCCAGTGTCACAGCTCTCCAAACCAAATTCCTCCCATAGAGAACTGGTCTCCCAGGAGTGCTAACACAGATTAGAGAGGGGAAAAGCCACAGTCAGAGATAGTAGAGATAATCAGATAGTGAGAGACAAAGGCAAGAACTTAAGCAACAGAAACTCAGGCTACTTGAAATCATCAGAACCCAGTTATCCCACCACAGAAAGCCCTGGATACCCCAACACACCAGAAAAGCAAGACTCCAATTTAAAAATCACTTCTTAAGATGATAAAATCAGATGTTAAGAAGGACATAAAAAACTCCCTTAAAGAAATATAGGAGAATAAAGGTAAATAGGTTGAAGCCCATAAAGAGGAAACAGAAAATTATATAAAGAATTACAGGGAAATACAATAAAAGTGTTGAAGGAATGGAGCAAAACTATCCAGGAACTAAAAATGGAAAGAGAAACAAAGACATCACAAAGGGAGGCAACCCTAGAGGGAAAAAAACATAGGAAAGAGATCAGGAGTCATAGATGCAAACATCATCAACACAATAAAAGAGATAGAAGAGAGAATCTCAGGGGCAGAAGATACATTGACACAACAGTTTAAAAAAATGCAAAATGCAAAAAGTTTCTTACCCAAAACATCCAGGAAATTCAGGGACAATGAGAAGTCCAAACCTAAGAATGAAGGAATAAAACGATTGAAGTTTGCCTACCTAAAGGGCCAGTAAATATCTTCAACAAAATTATAGAAGAAAACTCCCTTAACCAAAAGAGATGCCCACAAACATACAAGAAGCCTACAGAACTCCAAATAGATTGGAGCAGAAATGAAATTTCTCCCATTACGTAATAGTCAAAACATCAAATGCACAAAAGAAAGAAAGAATATTACAATCAGTAAGGGGAAAAGGTCAAGTAACATAAAAAGGCAAACCTATCAGAACTATACCAGAATTCTCAATAGAGACTATGAAAGATAGAAGATCCAGTGCAGATGTTATACAGACCCTGAGAACACAAATGCCATGCCAGGATACTATACCCATTCAAGCTCTTATTTACCATAGATGGAGAATCTAGGATAATCTATGAAAAAAAACAAATTTATATAATATCTTTCAAAAATCCAGTCCTAAAAGTGATAAGTGATATAGAAAATGCCAACAGAAAGAGGGAAATGATTACCTCAAAAAAGCAAGAAGGTAAGGAAACAAACCTCAGTGACAAAGATAGCCACTACTTCAGAGTAAAATGCTGGAAGGCAAAATTCCAAGCAAATGGTCACAAGAAACAAACTGGACTGGCCATTCTATTATCAAATAAAATCAAATATCAACTAAAAGTTATTTAAAAAGATGAGAAAGGACACTTCATAGTAATCAATGAAAAAAATCTACCAGATGAACTCTTAATTCTGAACATATACACTCTAAATTAAATAGCACTCATATTCATAAAAGAAATTTTACTAAACCTCAATGAACAAATTGCACCTTGCACAACAATAGTGAGAGAATTCAACACCTGACACTCAGCAATGGACAGATCATGGAAACAGAAACTAAAAAGAGACACAGAGAAACTAAGAGAAGTTATGAACCAAATGGATTTAACAGATATCTATAGAATGTTTCATCCTAAAATAAAGGAAGATAACTTCTTCTCAGCACCTAATGGTATCTTCTCCAAAATTGAGCATATAATCGGTCACAAAACAGGCCTCAATGGATACAAGATGATTGAAATAACCCCATACATTCTATCAGATCACCACAGACTAAGGCTGGTCTTTAAAAACAACAAAAACAAGGCAATACCCATATACACATTGAAGCTGAACAATGCTCTACTCCATGATAGCTTGGCCAAGGAAGAAATAAAGAAAGAAATTAAAGACCTTTTAGAATTTAATAAAAATGAAATTAATCCATACTCAAATTTATGGGACAAAATGAAAGCAGTGCTAAGAGGAAAACTTATAACTCTGAATGCCTCCAAAAGGAAACTGGAGAGAGCATACATTAGCAGCTTAACAGCACACCTTATTGCCCTAGAACAAAGAAAAGGAAATACACACAAGAGGAGTAGAGGGAAGGTAATAGTCAAATTCAGGGCTAAAACCAACCAAGTAGAAACAAACAAACAAACAAAAAAAAACTATACAAAGAATCAACCAAACCAGGAGATGGTTCTTTGGGAAAATCAACAAGGTAAACAACAAAGTAAACAAACCTTTACCAAGAATAACTAGAGGGCATAGAGACAGTATCCAAATTAACAAAATCAGAAGTGAAAAGGGAGATATAGCAATAGAAACTGATGAAATTCAGAAAATCATCAGACTCTACTACAAAAGACTGTACTCAACAAAACTGGAAACCTCGGTAAAATGGACAATTTTCTAGACAGATACCAGGTACCAAAGTTAACTCAGGTTTAGGTAAATCTTATAAACAGTCCCAAAACCCCTAAAGAAATAGATGTCACTAAAAATCTCCTAACCAAAAAAAGCCTAGGAAAAGACTGGTTTAGTACAGAACTCAACCAGACATTGAAAGAAAACTTAATACCAATACTCTTCAAACTATTTTACAAAACAGAAAAAGAAGGAACACTATCTAATTTGTTCTATGAAGCCACAGTTATGTTTATACCTAAAAAATACAGAGACACAACAAGGAGAACTTTACACCAATTTCCCTTATGATTATCTATGCAAAAATACTCAATAAAATTCTTGCAAACCTAATCCAAGAACATATCAAAATGATCATCTACAAGGATTATGTAGGCTTCATTTCAGGGATACAGGGATGGTTCAATATATGAAAATCCAAAGGAAATCATCTATATAAACAAACTCAAAGAAAAAAGAGAAACATATGCTTGGCTCTTTAAATGCAAAGATAGCATTTGACAAAATTCAACATTCCTTCATGTTAAGAGTCTTGGAAAGATCAGGAATTCAAGGCCCATATATAAACATAGTAAAAGCAATATACAATAAACCAGCAGACAACATCAAAAAAATGAAGAGAAACTTGAAGCAATCCCACAAAAAAAAAAAAAAAAAAAAAAACAGGGACTAGACAGGATGCAAAGGATGCACAGTCTCTCCCTATTTATTCAATATAGTTTTTGAAGTTCTAGCAAGAGCTATTCGACAATAAAAGGACATCAAATATACACAAATTGCAATGGAAGAAGTAAAAATATCACTATTTGCAGATGATATGATATTGTACTTGAATTATCCCAAAAATTTCACCAGAGAAGTCCTAATCCTGATAAAAAAAACTTCAGAATGTAGCTTGATGTAAAATTACCTCAAAAAAATCAGTAGTCTTCCTATATTCAAAGAATAAATTGGTGAGAAAAATATTAGGGAAATGACACCTTTCCCAATGTTCACAAATAATATGAAATATCTTGGTGTGACCCTAACCAAACAAGTGAAAGATATGTATGACAAGAACTCCAAGTCTCTTAAGAAAGAAACTGATGAAGATCTCAGAAGATGGAAAGATCTCCCATACTCATGAATTGGCAGAATTAATATAGTAAAAAGACCTAACATGAATAATAGGAAAAGAAGAAGGTGAAAAGTCATAAACCCAATACCCAGAAATTATTCTCAACAAATTCATAGAAGAAAAACTTTCCCAAAGTAAAGAGTTGCCTGTAAACATACACATAGTTTATGAAACATCAATTAGACTGTACGAGAAAAGAAAATTCACCTAGCACATATTAATCAAAACAAAATCTCTACAGAACAAGGAAAGAATATCCAAGTGGTAAGAGAAAAAGACCCGGTAACTCTCAAAGAAATACATATCTGAATTACACTGATTTCTCAACAGAGAATATCAAAGCTAGAAGGGCCTGGACAGATATTCTACAACCACTATAAAAACCATAGATACAAAACTAGACTAATATACCCTGTAATACTCTCAATCACCACAGTTGCAGAAATCAAGATATTTCAAGACAAATCCAGTGGTATAGCCGGATCCTCCGGGAGTGTCATGCCCAGTTTTCTGAGGAACCACCAGACTGCTTTCCAGAGTGGTTGTACCAGCTTGCAATTCCACCAGCAGGGGAGAAGTGTTCCTCTTTCTCCACATCCTCACCAACAACTACTGTCTCCTGTGTTTTTGATCTTAGCCATTCTGACTGGTGTGAGATGGAATCTCAGGGTTGTTTTGATTTGCATTTCAGTTCTTTCAGACTGGAACAATTCTGAGTCAGAGATTTTTACTGTAGGATGGTAACCCCATCCCTCCACTTGAGCCCTGCCTTTCTACTGGAGGTGGACTCTACAAGTTTCCTAGTCCCTCTGTAGGGCATTTCATCCGAGGGCCCTCTTTTGAGTGCTGAGCATTTCTGACCTCCCAGATCCTACGTGCATTCTAGAAGGTTCCCCCCCCCACTTCCTACCTCCTGAGGCTGCCTGATTCTCTTCTTTTTGCTGGCCCTTAGGACTTTAGTCCAGTTTCCCATCCAATACCTGATCAAGTCCCCCTCTTCCACTCACTGTGGAAGTGGATCCCTTCTAGATACTTCTCTCCTCATCCTCCCCTCCATGATTGATTACTTCCCAGGTAGGATCTAAACACGCTCACTTGGGTTTTTTGCTTGTTAACATTCTTGCATTCTGTGGGTTGTATACTGGGTATTCTGTACAGTTGGGGCTAATATCCACTTATCAGTGAATACATACCATGCATCGTGTCCTTTTGCGTCTGAGTTACCTCATTTAGGATGACATTTTCTAGTTCCATCCATGTGCCTGTAAATTTCATGATGTCTTCATTCTTCATAACTGAGTAGTGTTCTTAAAAACATTTTAAGAATTCACTGTGTGTGTGTGTGTGTGTGTCTGTGTGTTTGCACATGTGTGCAAGTTAGAGAATTCTTTCCTTCAGAAATTGGTACTTTTCTTCCACCACAGGTCCTGATCATAGGCACTCATGGAAATTTTATCTCTACATTTTAATGACACATGGACAATATAAATCTATTATGGATCTCACATTTTCTCAGGCATAGATATTCATTTATTTATATATGTGTTTCTTCCAAATTCTAAAAGATAAAAGAATTAAGCTGTGGTATCTGATACCTTCCAGGCTAGATATAGTACATTAAGAATACTCACTTATAGATCTCTTTCAGAGGTCCTAAGCAACCGCATGATGGCATATGATCATCAATAATGAGATTTGGTGACCTCCTCTTGCCTGTAGGCATACATGCAGTCTGAAGAATGTATAAATAATCAATCAATCAATCAATAAATAAATAAATAAGTAAATAATAAAACCTTAGGTAGAATAGTTAAGATAGCTGCATGACTTCACACTAAACAAGTAAATAATAATGAAATCAGCCCTGAGATTTTACCTTACACCCATCAGAATGGATAAGATGAAGATCTCAAGGGAGAGCAGATGCTGGTCAAGATGTTGAGCACAGGGAACACTCCTACATTGCTGTTAGGAGTGAAAATTTGTAAAACCATGCTGAAAATCAATGTGGAAGCTTCTCTGAAAATTCAAAATAATTCTATCTCAAAACCTAACTATACCAATCCTAGGCATATACTGGAAAGATGATCTACCATCTCACAAGTACAATTGCTCAGCTATGTTCACAGCAGCTTAATTCATAATAGCCAGAAACTGAAAGCAACCAGATATCCCACAACTGAGATATTGAATACTACTCAGCTATTAAAAGAGAAGGACATTGAGAAAGGAGAAGGGTGCTACAGGTGACAATACTGCAGATACCATTATCCTCTGCTTCTCCACTGCATGAACCTCTTCTGTCAGGCTCCTTTCCCACTCGATTGTAACCTATTGATGGATCCATTTAATTGAAGAAAATGGAGACTGAATATCCAGAAGAAACCTTCCCCAACACAGAAACTAATGGTGAATTTGGTAAATGCCCTGCAGAAGATATGTAAGAGTAAGAAGCCTTCAAAAGATCTAGAAATATTGATGAGATGATTGAATTGTGCATTTTGCTTCAGACCTAGAATGCTGGGACTGTGACTCATAAAGGAGGCAAGAATATTAAGTCTCTCCATACTGACTAAAATGCCCGTGTTTCAGTCCCAGACAGCAGTGGCCCTGAGTATATACTTTGTATCAGTGCTGATATTGACATGATTGGAGAAATTCTGAAGAAAATCATCCCTGCCTTGGAAGAGGGTCTGCATTTGCCATCACCCACTGCAACCAGCCATCTGCCACTTGAATCTAATGTTGTGGGATGCTTAAATGACTAACATTATAAAGGAAATGACTTTGTGAGTTGATACTGTTGATTCATCAGAGTCTGGCAGGAGGAATTATTGGTGTTAAAGGTGCTAAATTCAAAGAACTTTGAGAGAACAGTTAGACAACAATCAAGCTTTTCCAGGAGTGCTGCCCTCATTCTACCGACAGGGTTATTCTTAGTGGAGGAAAACATGATAGGGTTGTAGAATGCATCAAGATCATCCTTGACCTTATATCTGAGTCTCCCATTAAAGGACATGCACAACCTTATGATCTCAAATTTTATGATGAAATCTATGATTATTGTGGTTTTGCAATGATGTTTGATGACCGCCGAGGACAGTCTGTCATGGATTCCCCACGAAGTGAAGAGGTGGTTTTGACAGAATGCCTTCTGGTCGGGGAGGGATTCCCATGCCTACTTCTAGAAGAGATTATGATGATATGAGACCTTGTTGAGGACCTCCTTCATCTCCTCCTAGTTGAGGAGGCCGGGGTGGCAGCATAGTCCAGAATCTTCCTCTTCCTCCTCCTCTCCCATCCAGAAGGGGAGATCTAATGGCTTATGACAGAAGAAGAAGGCCTGGAGACTACTATGATGGCATGATTGATCAAATTTGGGACTCTGCAATTGACACATGGAGTTCATCGGAATGGGAAATGGCTTATGAACAACAGAGTAGTTCTGGATATGATTATTCTTATGCAGGTGTCATGGCTCATATGGTGATCTTAGCGGACCCATAATCACTCCACATGTAACCATTTCCAAAGATTTGGCTGGATCTATTATTGGTAAAAGTGGTCAGTGGATTAAACAATTTCGTGAGTCTGGAACATCAATCAAAACTGAACCTTCAGAAGCAGCTGAAAATCAGTTCATTACCATTACAGGAACCCAGGACCAGATATAGAAGGCACAGCAATTGCTGCAGAACAGAGTGAAGCAGCATGAATATGTTGAAGGATTCTGATGCAAGATTTTTTTTTATATAGTATGAAGCAGTATTCTGGAAAGTTTTTCTAAGACTATTGAAGAACTGAAAGAGTCCTGCATCTTTTTTTTTTTTTTTTATGTGCTTCTGTTTAAAAAGCCATCATTCCTCTGCTTCATAGGTGTTCTGATTTGAGGTGTAGTGAAATCTTTGGTGTTCACCAAATGTAATGCTTTAGTTCCTCACAAACAGGGATGGGGAGAGGGCTTGCAAAACTAACATTGACATTTTGAAATAGCAGTAGAGTGAGTGACTTTCATTTTTTGTTCACTGTTGGTGTTTTTCAAAAAACTTCCCCCAAGTAACTATTGAGAATACCTTGCTTTGCAGTCACTGTAACATTGGGGAGGGAGTCATGGAGGAAACTAATAGTTTACCTGTCCCTGGAATTTGTTCAGAGCAGTGTGCAGAATGTAATGCTCCTTTGTAAGGAACATTTTATAATTTTTAAAAGAAATTTAGTGAATCTATGTTTGGTGATCTTGTTAAGACAATTTCAAATGGTGGTTGAATTTTCCAGCCCACTCCTAATGTAAACACTAAGTTTGATTTTCAGCAGCTACTCTGTGGGATATAAGTGTACCTCTTGGATATAGAAAAAAACACATTGCAAATTCAGTTTGGTTGATTTCTTAATGGTTGGAAAGACTTGGTTTGATGAATTTCCTTCATGTATTCATGCTTACAATAAGCTTGGGATTTTGTTTGTTTTTGAAAATGTTTGCCACTATTTTTCAACAATTTTCTGTTAGTCATGGTGAACTGTTGTGGAGAGCAATACTACAAGTGTGAAGCATCTTAAGCATATGCCAGAAGCCTTATGGGCAATGAGATTTATTAAACAGAGTCAACACTTGGCTGATGCTGAATAAATCCTGGTTATTTTTGTTAGATAATTTCCCACCTGTAGACTTAAAGCGTCAACCTGCTAGCATCTTGTTACTTGAACTTTGTAATATATCCCACTATCCTGTTCTTCTCTCCAACTGTTCTCCCACCCTGTTCCCATGGAATGGGGAGTGAGCAGGAATACCTATGTATAAAACTTTGATATATATATTTGATTAAAAAAAAGAAGAAAGAAAAAAACATCATGAAATTTGCAGGCAAATAGATGGACCTAAAAATATTATTCTGAGTGAAGTAACACAGACTCAAAAGGACATTCATCCTTTGTACTCACTTAAAGTTGATATTAGACATAAAGTACATGCTACAATGCAGATACCCAAAGAAGTCAATTACCAAAGAGGACCCAAGGGATGGTGCATGAATCTTTCTCACAAAGGGAAATAATAGATATTAGAGGTGGATGGATGGAGGGAGGGAATAGGGTGGGAGAATAGTTGGGGAGAAGAACAGGATAATGGGATCAGGTATAGGGAGATGGGGGAGAATGAATCAGCAGGAGGCAGGTGGGGCATCCTTAGGAGTTCTCAGAAACTTGGAATGGGCAGTGTGCAGGAATACCTATGGAGGAATAAGGACACCAATCCACCCACAAATCCTTTGCACAAAACTGTGTCCTGTCTACAAGATGTACAAGGACAAAGGTGGAACAGACAGTGGATTGCCAGTCATTAACTGGCCCATATTGAAACCCATCCCATGAGGAAGATCCAATCTCTGACACTATTGATGATACTCTGTTATGCTCATAGACAGAATCTAGCATGAGTATCCTCTGAGAGGTTCTACCCAGCAGCTAATGGAAACAGATTTAGAGTCCTGTAGCCCAACATTAAATGGAGTTTGAAGAGTGTTATGGAAGATTTTGGTGTAGAATTGAAGGACCTGAAGGGAATAGGGACTCCAGAAGAAGACCAACAAAGTCACTTAACCTGAACCCATGAAGTCTCCCAGAGACTGCACCACCAAAGAGGAAGCATGGGCTAGATCTTGCTCTCTCCCATCCTTCACCACCACACACACATAACAGATGAGCAGCTTGGTCTTAATGAGAGTCCCTAAAAAACTGGAAGAGGGAGTGTCCTAAAATCTGTTACCTGACTGTGAATCTTGTTCCTCTAACTGGGCTGCCTTATTTGGCCTTATGGGAGAGGATCTGCCTATTCCTGTAGTAACTTGATGTGGCAGGGTGGGGTGTTACCCAGGGTGGCCTCCCCTTATTAAGTGGACAAGGAAAGGGTGAAATATGGGTAGAAACTCTGTGGGATGGACTTACAAAAGAAGAGGCCTGGAATTGTGATTTAAAAATCAATATATAAATTAATAAATTGAGCTAAAAAAATATTTGCTTATTCTAAATGGAATCAGATGTACAAAAATAAGATAAATATGCTAAAACTTCCTTTATTCATCCATAGGTTACATTATATTATTTTACATCCTTACAAATCAATCATGTATATGTATAATTTAAAATAGCAATTGAAATATACTTCAACAGTCATTGTCCTAGGATGATATATTATATCTGTACCTTATTTGTTCTTTTAAAAGAAGACTTAGTATATAAGATGACATCGCAATAGAGCTATCTAGGAGGGATAAAAATGTTTCACAATTCCTGATTAGTCACTATACTTGAGACTAAGGATCTATAACTTCAGAATCAATGTGATATTATATATAAATATGTATAACATATAATTTTATGTAGTATACTATGTGAACAGAAATATATACATATATGTGTACATAATGTGTTTTGGCAACATATTAGTTTGACAGACACAATCAAAGGGTGAATAATCCCAAAATGTTTGTCTTTAGGTCATGTTTATTTCTAAATGATTGTTTTTACTTAAATATAATATTTACTATAAATATTTGCATGTGTAATGGGAATTATAAATATGGGAGATGAAATGTTGTGAATGAGAATAAATGGAATGGTAGCAATTAATGCCTTCTATACAATTTGGACAAGGTGTGTGTAAAAGAAAAGCCTGTGGGAGACTTAGGAGAAAACCAGCTGCTGTTCTAAGAAATGACCTGGAAGTTTTGCTAAGACAGAGACAGTTCTCTATAGATAAGCATCTGAAAATCCACGGAGTTACTGACAAAATTATTTGTTTACAGGCTACAGAATCTGAAGCCAATATTCAGGGATGAAGGCAACAGAACATGTCTATTACAAAGTGTTGGACAGAAGATTGAGCATCTCTCTCTCTTCTGGTTCTCAATCCATTCCTAACTTTAGCCCAACCAACGATCTTTCACATTCAGAGGTCACTTTCCTCATCACTACATTAATTCCTTAACCAAATCTGTACAAAAAGCACCAAAGACAGCTGAGAATTGTTCTTAACCAATGTCCAATGCTTCTTTACCCAATTGAAAAGGCAGTCAAGAGTAATTACCATAGGATGCAAGGTATATTGGTGGAGGAGCCTCAAGAAATAAAGAAAACTTAAAAATTATTATGTACTTTTATAGAAACAGCTGTTTATAAATGATTGCAGCAGCTTCATTCATAATCATTGCAAATCAGGAAGGAAAACTCTAAATAAATTTTACTGGTTAGCAAACTAAGTGTAGACAGATAAACAATGGAGAACACTCAAAATATATAAAATGAATTATTGTACTATTCAATAGCTCAGTTTAATATTAAAAATATTTCTTAAAATGTAAGTTTAGAGACTGGAAAGATGTTGCAGGAGTTAAGAGCACTTTTTGTACAAGTTGGAGGAGAGTTCAAATCACAGCACCTATTTAGTGATCTCATTCATGCCACCCATACTTCCATAACTACAGCACTGAGGGGACAAGAAAGAGGAGGGTCACTGGGTTCATTGGATGCCACCCTCATCCAAAATCATATGAACTCCGTTTAGGAGAGGCTTAATAAAATATATTCACTCTATAGAAAAATTCAGAATAATATGAAGGCATCTAATTCCCCATGCATTTGGTCACCATTTGTGCACACAAGCATGCAAATCTATGCATAAATGTATACATACATCAAATACATATGAATGTACATTCACACATAAATAAATAAATAAATAAATAAATAAATAAATAAATAAATAAAATAACAGCTACAAAAGCAGAAGTAAGGCCACTATAAGTAGTTACATTTTGCTGTACTGCCTCTAGTAATTCAAATGATAATTTCAGAAAAATCTTATAGAAACAGAAAATTGGAGCCCTTCTAAAACATAGCAGCAGAGTGGTAGAACTTCTCGGTTCCCAGTATGCTAGCAGCTTCAAAGGTCTTAGATGTGTAGGACTTTATTGATGGCTGATCTAAAAATACTCAAAACATAGTGTTTTCTTGCACAGCTACCATTTACGCCTACGCATGCATTACTGCCACTGTGTTATTTTCCATTTGAATGGCTATAAATATAGATGTTAGGTATTTAACATAATTTACATTCAGAAGAAATATTTCCATTACTTTTTGAAGAGCCTGAGTTGAACATTTTTTACAGTAATTTTAAATTGTTCTTGTTAGGGTGGTTAAGCACACATAATACTCTTGATGTGGAAAGATGATTTAGTAACTAATGTGCATGATTTTCATCATGAAGACCGAAGTGTAAATGCATAAAATAAATTCTGGCTATAGCACTAGACCTGTAATTCTAGCTCTCAGTAGGTAAAGATCATCAGAAAAACTGGCTAACAAGGCTAAACTTATACGTCAACTCTGGCTTCACCTCAGTAACCCTGCCTCAAGAAATAAAGAAAGCTTAAGAAGGAAGACCTAAGTCCTTCTTAGGTAGTATACAAAATACCCATCAGAGGAAATGCAGAGACATGTAGAGTAGAACTTGAAGAAAAGTCCATCAAGAAATGTCCTCACCTGGGGATCCATCCCATATGCAGTTAACAAATCCAGACGCTGTTGTAGATGCCAACAAATGCTTCCTCATAGAAGACTGATAGAGCTGTTTTCAAAGAGACCCTGCCAGTGCCTGACAAATACAGAGGGGATGCTCTCAGCTAACCATTGAACTGAAAAGAGGGTCCCCAATGGAAGAGCTAAAGGACCCAAGAGGTTGAAGGGGTTTACAGCACCATAGGAGGAACAACAATAAGAACCAACCAGTACCCCCAGAGTTCCCAGGGACTTAATCAACACCCAAAGAGTACACACGGAGAGACCATCGTTTCCAGTGACATATGTAGCTTTGTCAGATATCAATGAGAGGAAAGGCCCTTTTTCCAATGAAGAGACCCTCTTTTAAGTCCAATGGTTGGCTGAGAGCATCCCCCTTTGTTTTTGTCAGGCACTGGCAGAGCCTTTCAGGAGACATCTATATCAGGCTCCTGTCACTCAAGCACTTGTTGGCATCCACAATATTTTCTGGGTTTCGTTACTGTATATGGAATGGATCCCCAGGATGGACAGTCTCTAGATGTCCTTTCCTTCAGTCTCTGCTAACCACTTTGTCTGTGCATCTCCCCAATAGGTATTTTGTTCCATCTTCTAAGAAGGACCAAAGTACCAAAGTTTAGACACTTCCTTCTAATAGAGTTTCATGTGGTCTGTAGATTGTAAATTGCATATTGTATATTGGGTATTCTGAGATTCTGGGATAATGTCCATTAATCAGTGACTGATTTTCATGTGTATTTTGTGATTGGGTTACCTCACTCAGGATGATATTTACTAGTACCACTCATTTGCCTAAGAAATTCATAAATTCATTGTTTTAGCAAAAACTGAGTTACCACATTGGGTAAATGTACCACAGATTTCTGTATCCATTCCTCTCTTGAGGGACATCTGGACTTTTTCCAGGTTCTGGCTATTATAAATAAGACTTCTGTGAATGTAGTGAAACATGTATCCTTATTACACATTAGAACATCTTCAGGGTACATGCCCAGGAGTGGAATAGCTGGGTCCTTAGGTAGTAATTTGTCCAATTTTCTGAACTACCAAACAAATTTCCAGAGTGACTGTACCAGCTTACAATTCCACCAGCAATGGAGGAGTGGGCCTCTTTCTAAACATCCTTGCCAGCATCTGCTGTTACCTGAGATTTGATCTTCGCCATTCTGACTGGTGTGAAGTGGAATTACAGTGTTGTATTGATTTGCATTTATCTGGTGACAAAGGATCTTTAATATTTCTTTCCCCCCAATGGCTCATTCTGACTTTTTATTTATTTTTTTTTAATTTTCTACTTTTTTTTATTTACATTCCAAATCATCTCCCCTTTCCCATTTCCTCCCTCCCCGAAAGTCCCATAAGCCCCCTTCCCTCCATCTGTTCCCCATTTAACCCCCTCACTTCTCTGTCCTGGCATTCCCCTACATCTAGTCTTTCCAGGATCAGGAGTCTCTCCTTCCATCTTCTTGGAAATCTATTGATATACAAATTGTGTCTAGGGTGTTCCGAGATTCAGGGTTGATATCCCCTTATCAGTGACTGAATACCATGTGTGTTCTTTTGTGATTGGGTTACCTCACTAAGGATGATATTTTCAAGTTCTGACCATTTGCCTAGGAATTTCGTGAATTCATTGTTCTTAATTGCAGAGTAGTATTCTGTTATGAAAATATGCCACATCTTCTGAATCTATTCCTCCATTGAGGGACATCTGGGTTCTTTCCAGCTTCTGGCTATTATAAATGAGGCTGCTATGAACATAGTAAAGAATGTGTCCTTATTGCATGCAGGGGAAGCCTCTGAGTATATTCCCAGGAGTGGTATAGCAGGATCCTCCCAGAATATCATGCCCAGGTTTCTGAGGAACCCCCAGACTGCTTTCCAGAGTGGTTGTAACAGCTTGCAATCCCACCAGCAGTGGAGGAGTGTTCCTCTTTCTCCACATCCTCGCCAATAGCTGCTGTATCCTGTATTTTTGATCTTAGCCATTCTGACTGGTGTAAGATGGAATCTCAGGATTGTTTTGATTTGCATTTCCCTAATGACTAAGGATGATGAACATCTCTTTAGGTGCTTCTCAGCCATTAGATATTCTTCAGGTGAGAACTCTTTGTTTAGCTCTGTACCCCATATTTTAATAGGTTTAATTGTCTCTCTGTAGTCTAACTTCTTGAGTTCTTTGTATATATTGGATATTAGCCCTCTGTTGGATGTAGGGTTGGTAAAGATCATTTCCCAGTTAGTTGGTTTCCGCTTTGTCCTTTTGACAGTGTCTTTTGCCTTACAGAAAATTTGCAATTTTATGAGGTCCCATTTGTCAATTCCTGATCTTAGAGCATAAGCTATTGGAGTTCTATTCAGGAAATTCTCCCCTCTGCCCATATGTTCAAGGTTCTTTCCTAGTTTCCTTTTTATTAGTTTCACTGTGTCTGGTTTTATGTGGAGGTCATTGATCCACTTGGAATTGAGCTTAGTGCAAGGAGATAAGAATGGGTCAATTTGCACTTTTCTGCATGTTGACCTCCAGTTGAACCAGCAGCATTTGTTGAAAAGGCTATCTTTTTTCCACTGGATGGTTTTAGCTCCTTTGTCAAAGATCAAGTGACCATAGGAGTGTGGATTCATTTCTGGGTCTTCAATTCTGTTCCATTGATCTACATGCCTGTCACTGTACCAATACCATGCAGTTTTTAGCACTATTGCTCTGTAGTACAGCTTTAGGTCTGGGATACGATTCCCCTAGAAGTTCTTTTACTCTCGAGAATAGTTTTAGCTATCCTAGGTTTCTGTTATTCCAGATGAATTCTACCTCAGAGTAAAAGGCCTGAAAACAATTTTACAAGCAAATGGTCCCAGGAAATGAGCCGGAGTAGCCATCCTAATATCAGATAAAACTTACTTTCAACCTAAAGTCATCAAAAAAGACACAGAAGGAAACTACGTACTGATCAAAGGGAAAATTGACCAAGAAAAACTCTCAATTCTGAATATCTATGCTCCAAACTCAAGGGCACCCTCATTTGTAATAGTAACTTTACTAAAGCTCAAAGCACACATTGTACCTCACACAATAATAATGGATGACTTCAACACCCCGCTCTCTGAAATGGATTATTCAGGAAAGCAGAAATAAACAGGGACACAGTGATTCTAATTGAAGCCTTGGACCAAGTGGAACTAACAGATATATATAGAACACTTCATCCTAAAGCAAAAGAATACAAATTCTTCTCTGCACCTCATGGCACCTTCTCCAAAATCGACCATATAATTGGTCACAAAACAGAACTCAAATGATATAAGAAGATCGAGCTAATCCCATGCCTCCTATTAGATCATTATGGAATAAGGGTGGTCTTCAATGGCAACAAAAACAACAGAAAGCCCACATACACATGGAAGCTGAAAAATGCTCTACTCAGTGATAACTTTGTCAAGGAGGAAATAAAGAATAAGCAGGCTGAGAAAGAAGTAAGAGAAATGATACCATTCATGATAGCCGCAAACAATATAAAGTATCTTGGTATGACTCTGACCAAACAAATGAAAGATCTGTATGACAAGAACTTCAAGTCTCTGAAGAATGAAATTGAAGAAGACCTCAGAAAATTCAAAAATTTGCCATGCTCATGGATTGGTAGGAATAATATAGTAAAATGACCATCTTGCCACAAGCAATATACAGATTCATTGCAATCCCCATGAAAATCAAAACTGAATTCTTCATAGAGTTAGAAAGAGCAATTCAAAAATTCATCTGGAATAACAGAAAACCCAGGATAGCTAAAACTATTCTCAAGAGTAAAAGAACTTCTGAGGGAAGCAGTATCCCAGACCTCAAGCTATACTACAGAGCAATTGTGTTAAAAACCGCATGGTATTGGTACAGTGACAGACATGTAGATCAATTGAACAGAATTGAAGACCCAGAAATGAATCCACACTCGTATGGTCACTTGATCTTTGACAAAGGAGCTAATACCATCCAGTGGAAAAAAGATAGCCTTTTCAACAAATGGTGCTGGCTCAACTGGAGGTCAACATGCAGAAGAATGCAATTTGACCCGTTCTTATCTCCTTGCACTAAGCTCAATTCCAAGTGGATCAAGGACCTCCAGATAAAACCAGACACAGTGAAACTAATAGAAAGGAAACTAGGGAAGAACCTTGAACATATGGGCACAGGGGAGAATTTCCTGAACAGAGCTCCAATAGCTTATGCTCTAAGATCAAGAATTGACAAATGGGACCTCACAAAATTACAAAGTCTCTGTAAGACAAAAGACACTGTCAAAAAGACAAAGCGACAACCAACTAACTGGGAAATGATCTTTACCAACCCTACATCCGACACAGGGCTAATATCCAATATATACAAAGGACTCAAGAAGTTAGAAATCAAAGACTTTTTAAAATTTATTGAGTATTTCTTTAGGTGCTTCTCAGCCATTAGATTTTCCTCAGTTGAGAATTCTTATATTTAGCACTGTGCCACATTTTTAATAGGGTTATTTGATTCTCTGGACTCTAACTTCTTGAGTTCTTTGTATATATTGGATATTAGCCCTCTGTTGACTATAGGATTGGAAAAGAAAATTTCCCCATCCGTTGGATGCCATTTTGTCCTATTGACAGTGTCCTTTGCTTTACAGAAGCTTTGCAATTTAATGAGGTCCCATTGGTCAATCCTTGATCTTATATCATAAACTATTGCTGTTTTGTTCAGGAAATCGCCCCCCTATCCATATGCTCAAGGCTCTTCCATACTTTCTGTTTTATTAGTTTCAGTGTATCTGTTTTTTTTGTGGAGCTCCTTGATCCTCTTGGACTTGAGTTTGTACGAGGAGATAAGAATGGATCAATTTGAATTCTTCTAAATGCAAACTGCCAGTTAAAACAGTACCATTTTTTGAAAATGCTGTCTTTTTTCCACTGGATGATTTTAGGTCCTCTTACAAAGATCAAGTGACCATAGGTATATGGGTTCATTTCTGGGTCTTCAATTTTATTCCATTGATCTACTTGCCTGTCACTGTACCAGTATTATGCAATTTTTATTACAATTGCTCTATATTATAGCTTGAAGTCAGGGATGGTTATTGCTAGAAGTTCTTTTTGAGAAGAGTTTTTAGTATCCTGAGTTTTTGTTATTCTACATGAATTTGCTAACTGCTCTTTCACACTAAGAAAATAAGCTTAGAATGTAAGCTCAGATAATTGCTGTTTGATGATTTTGGATCAACAAACTTACATTTGTAAGTGGGTTTAAGGTTTCTGCTTTTCAGGAGTTGTGAATTTAATAGTGTTGTTCTACTAAAATTAATTTCATGTCTGTCTGACAGCCTCTCCATCCCTCTCTATCCTGACTGTGGCTAATATTTAATTTATTCTTTTCTGTGAAATATTTGCTATTCTGTGTATTATATCAAAATGAAGTAATTCAAAGTAAGGTTCATCTGGACAGGCTTCTTCAGTTACATTTTCACTACTGAATTTCAGAAGCCATGTAAAAAGACAGGCATGGTTCAACTTGACAATAACCAAATATTTGAACCAGAGGTAGAGTATTATCTCTGTAGCTTACTGACCAGATATTTTAGCCAGTTAGTAAGCAATAAGTTCAATGAAAAACCCTATTTAAAAAAGAAAGATGGAGAGCAATTGGGGATTGTACCTAACTCAATATTCAAGTCCGGTTTCCCACTTCTTCATTGATATTTATACCTGTGCAGATAACACACATAAGCCATATATACAAAATGAATAGCAGTTATACAGGCTTCAATTTATAAGAATAAATTAGTATCATATACACTAAACTTCTTTACCATATCATGAATTTTGTCAAAGGGTGGTAAAACATGTAACTCTTGAGATCAGAATATGACAAAACAATAGCAAGTACACATAAAATAAAATGAGAAAAAGACTGAACAGTTCCAGGCAAAATAGAGCATATCATGACTCTAGATTTACTTGTAAATTATAATAACCCCAGCTTTCAGTAAGTCAAAAAAAATCTAATTTGAATGTGAAAAAAGGCAATGTTGAGTAGTCAATAACTAATAGCAAATATTTTGCTGATTTTATGAAATGTCTCAATATGACTATTAGTAAATGAAGCATGAGCTATCCAAAGCCCAAACTACTCAGTTCAGAGATACTGTTGTCCAAGAGTATAAGTAGCCAAATATCTTCTATATTGATGAAGGTAATTACTGCCATCAACATACAAAACAACATTCACCACTTGTAGCTAGAAAATTTCTCCTACCTTTATAGAGTAGCAAAATGTATATTAATATATGATTTGTTTTGAGTTTTTCAAATCTTAATAAATGTTTATAATGTCACCAATTCTTCATTATTTTTCTATAGGTATAACAATATGGCAGAAATCCAGTGAGATATGTCAGAGGATAAAGCATTTGCTGTACATGTATGAGGACATGAATTTGGTAGATGCAGCCATTTAGATGTAAGAATCCAATGTATTACAGAATTCCTCATAAGTTTATTGGGCCACTAGCCTACTGTACTGAGAAACAATAAGACTCTGAGTGAAAGAATGTGAAAGCCCCAATCCAACACCTGAGGTGTCTTCTCACCACTGAGAATATTTTGTGGCATGAACATTCTCTATCTTATTCGGACACATATGCATATGAATCAAGTACATGCATATGCATAACTTATACACACATATGTAAGCATGCCTTACATTGACACACATGGGCATCACTCACACAGAGAAATACATAGCTACACACACACATATACATACACAGAGAGAGAGAGAGAGAGAGAGAGAGAGAGAGAGAGAGAGAGAGAGAGAGAGAGAGAGGTCACTCAAATGCACCTACATGTTGTGAGGACCAGCATCAGCTTGACAAATAGTCCTAAGGAATGAGTAAGAGCAGTGTAAGAATGATTTGGTGTCACTGATGGATGCAAGGTGATAGCTCTGGAATCTGCTAGAGATAACTGGCTCTTGCATAAAAAAGTCCAGTCTTTTATTTGCATAAACTGTATTCTTAGAAATTGCCTATCAAAGTTCTCATTTGATCATCTCATGATTCATCATGCTTTGACATTAGCCCCTTGACTCGTAGAAACTGAAATGTAGAGCACATTCAAGGCAAATGAACCAGACAGCATTTATATATCCTATATGCTTCCCTAGGCATAGCACTTCTGGATGCCAAGGCTATTTTTGAGAAAGATTTTAAGTATAATGCTATTTTCATTTTTTTTTTTGTAATTTAGCAAGTTATGTTTATGCCAATGCAAATGTTACTGAAGCTCATTTTTGTAATTCTTAGCTATCTCAATGTATTCTTTAGATTTCTTTTGCTTTTTTGTATCAGCAACTCCAAGACTTATTATTGGAAAATACTAAACTATCCCAGAAAGTAGGAATACCATTAAGCCATCATTATTTTTCTTGATACCTGACATTTTGTCCATCCCTAACCTCTATTTGGATTGCACGTGCAACTACCTCTTTTAGGGAGTGGAATATATATTTCCAATTTAGTAGTTGATGGCTTCCATAGAGGAGAACATCATTTTATCACCAATATTATCTAATGGTATATATTTGAGACTTGTTTTTTTAACTATTTCTTTCTCTTTCATTATTTCTTTTCTCTATTGACCAAATCATGTCTGTTTCCTTAATGCATTTTTGACTAAAGTGACTCATTAGTGCAATTTCCTCTGATCTTTCAGGTTCTTGAAGCCACTCATACAATTCATATTGTATCCTTATATTTTGCATAGTTGAGAAATCCTATATAGAACAGCTCTTATATTAATTCATATATTCTTGAACTTATGTTTTCAGAGTTTTTTCCCACAGCCTTAAAAGCTGTCCTGTAGGTCTCAGCCTCATCATTTTGCTGAGAATCAATATAAATATTCTTGCTTTCCCATAATGTTGCAGTTTATGATTGACACGGAGTCATTATCCTTGGCATGGTGAACATTCTCTGAAGGAGGAATGTCAAGTAAACATGTACATTATTATGCAAACAAAGTTATGCCCACATCAACTATCACCAGCACTCAATGAGACCCATATCCTGCTGGGTTAGCTCTAGATGGAGAAAGTGTGTCACACTGTCCCTTCCAGGGCCATGCCAGACTCAGTATACATAGACATCACAGACATGCATACATATACAGCCATCACACACACACACACACACACACACACAAACACACACACACGCACATACACATGTTTGTGAATGTATGTGTATATGTGTGTATATGAATAATTTTGTGTCTGACCTTCACATTTTATACGGTAAATATGTTTTTTGACACAAAGTTTACATGAAAACATTATTTTGATTTTGTAGTATTCCAGTTATTATTGGCATTTTGCAACACAAAAATAAAAATCAAAATATGAAAAGCAAATAATATAAAATGATTATGGCTCCAAGAATTTATGAAGATAAATTGGATGCATTTTGCACTCTGAGAGACATATATACTTTTGAAAAATTAGACATGAAACGATAAAGATTTAAACAGATGAGTTGGATGTTAAGCTGAGACAATGAGGTTATTTAGCGAAATTGTCAAACATTGGTAAGAAATGATAAGGATATTAGGAATATCATACCTCTGTGAGTCTGTGAAAAAGGAGAAACAACTGTTCTGAGTGTAAGTTCCAGAGAAAAGAAGCAGAGACAAACTTATAAGCTCAGGTATGTTCTATACTGCTTCCTGGCTTTCTTAAGGTGAACTATCCTGTCCCTCACCAAGTCCTGTTACCACAATGGACTGAGATTTCAGTAACAATGAGCAAAACAAAACCCTTTTCCTGTGTCATTCTTTCAACCATTTGAACCAGTAGTAAAGAGCCAATTATTCAACATGATGCACTTGGTATAGTAAAGGCAAAAATACAAATATGAGAGCCAATCCAATGTTTGCATTCAATTTGGTTTTAGAATAATGGCATATTCTGGATAAAACACATTTAAATAAAATTGATATTAATTTTCAGAGTTCCATACAAAATATATTGATCATATTTATCTCCCCATTGCTCTGATGATATCCTCTTCTTCCTTCCACTGATGATATCCTCTTCTTCCTTTCACTGTACTCAATACTCTCTCTCTCTCTCTCTCTCTCTCTCTCTCTCTCTCTCTCTCTCTCTCTCTCTCTCTCTCTCTCTTTCTCTCTATTTCTCTCTATTTCTCTCTCTCTCCTATAATTTGTGTCCAAAAGATATTCTTGGACAAGGGATCTATCATACAATCTATTGTATATACTGGAAATCACACTGTTAAAGAAAACTGACTATGAATTCCCCAGCAGTTATCAAAATCCAATAGTATTCCAGCTAAGGATACACTAGCCAATTCAAGGTGGAAATTTTATGGCTTGAGTTTGCGTAGGTCTTGTGCATGTTGTAATGAACACCATGAGTTTATAACTACACACGCCATAGTGTACCCAAAAAATATATTTCCTTACATTTGTCTATTATCTCTTGCTTTTACAGTCTTACCACCTCATCTTTCATATGGAGACACAAATGTTCAGTGGAGGAGTGTGATATAGAAGTCCCATTTAAACTGAGATTTGTGAAGTCTCCACAATCCTATCCAAGAACATTGACCATTTACAAATCTCTGTAGTTCTTTTCTTTTGTCTTTTCTTTTTTTTTATTATTTGCCAGATAATTTTTTTTAGTAAAGCAATTTGCAATAGTTTAGGTCCTCTCTGGGGAGCATTGTTTTCTTACACAGATGACTTAAATTTTTCCTTGTTTTTATTACATATTTTCAGTTATTTACATTTCAAAAGTTATCCCTTTTCTCAATCTCTCCTCCAAAACCCTCTATCTTATCCCCCCTACACAGACTCATTAGCCCATCCACTATAGCTTCCCTGTCCTGGCATTCCCCTACACTAGGGGAACAAGCCTTCACAGGACTGAGGGCCTCTCCTCTTACTGATATCTGACAAGACCATCCTCTGATACATATACCACTGGAGATATTAGTCCCTCCATGTGTACTCTTTGGTTGGTTGTTTAGACCATGGGAGCTCTGGGGGTACTGTTGATTTATATTGTTGTTCCTCCTATGGGGCTACAAATCCCTTCAGCTCCTTGGGTCCTTCCTCAAGATCCTCCATTGGGGACCCTCTTTTCAGTCCAATGGTTGATTGAGTGAATTCCCCTCTGTGTTTGTCAGGCACTGGCAGATACTCTCAGGAGAAAGCTATATCATGATCCTGTCAGCAAGCACTTGTTGGCATCCTCAACAGAGTCTGGGTTTGGTGATTGTATATGGGATGGATCCCCAGATGGGACAGTCTCTGGATGGCCTTTCCTTCAGTCTCTGTTCCCCCACTTTTTCTCTGCATTTCCCCCATGTGTATTTTGTTCTCCCTTCTAAGAAGGACTAAAGTATCCACCCTTTTGTATTTCTTCTTCTAGAGCTTCATGTCATCTATCAATTGTATATTGGGTATTCCGAGCTTCTGGGCTAATATCCTCTTATCAGTGACTGCTTACCATGTGTGTTCTTTTGTGATTGGGTTACCTCACTCAGGATGATATTTTCTAGTTCCTTTTATTTGCCTAAGAATTTCATGAATTCATTGTTTGTAATAGCTAAGTAGTACTCCATTGTGTAAATGTACTACCTTTTCTGTATCTATTCCTCTGTTGAGGGACATTTGTGTTCTTATCAGCTTCTGGCTATTATAACGAAGGCTTCTATGAATGTAGTGGAGCATGTGCCCTTATTACAAGTTGGAGCATCTTCTGGGTATATGTTCCGGAGTGGTATAGCTGGGTTCTAAGGTAGTACATATATGGGATTTTCATAAGTACACACACACACACACACACACGCACACACACACACACACACACACACACACACACACACACACACATATATATATATATTTCTCACTTGGGGTTCATGTAATTTTATTTCTTTCTTGTTCCCATAGGTGAAGTGTTAAAAACACAGATGCATGCACCATTCATGCATTTTCATATATACCCTGGGAAATTGAAGTCTGGTTCTCATGTGTCCATAGGTAGTCATCTCCTCAGCACTATAATATATTTTACATTACTGAATGAAATTTATATTTAATTTGGTATAAAAATTACATATTAAAATTGGAAATTTTGAGTTTAAATTAAAGATAAGATGAAATATTTCAATATAAAGAAGAGAACAGACTATGAAAGGGAGGAGAATAATCATACAATGGTATATAAACATGCAAACATACTACAGGAAATTTAAAAAAAAGAATATTTTTAAATTTTATGTGTATTGTCTATAGAGATGCAGTGTTATCAAGGGACATAGGATTAATTTGAGAACAAACAGTGTGTAATGTATTAAGTAGTGATCTAGGGGTAATATTCTGATATTTCTCTGGTAAAATACATAAAGGACCTATAAACTGACTTTGGGAAGTTGTCAATGAGATGAGAGTTGGTGACTTATTTTGCATTTAATTGGGGTGTTCATGCATGTATTGCATATGATATCCTACATGAACACATTGTTATAAATTTTCTTGGAAGCTTATAGTTGATATAGAGTAGTGTTCTTTATCTATCTCAGCTTACTTTCTTGAAGTAAAGTATTCTTATGAACTCACAGCTCAAATTTTCTGTCAGTCTAGCTAGCTAGCTAGTGTCTACCCCTCGTTCCTCTGCTCAACTCTCTCTACCTCCTGAGTTCTGAGAAACAAAGTAGTTCTTGTATCCTACAAGTATTTATCTGGTGAACCACCAGCCAGTACCCAGAAAACATTTTAAGGCATAGACTAAGAAGGCATCCAAAGTTTTAGAAAGATAGGAACTAGAGTTTTGTGACCTGGAGACATTATCTGAAATGATACAGCCTTTAATTAATAGAAAGATTATAGAGGAACACTCCCTGGAGAATAACATAGTTTGCTTGTTTATTATTCTAATTTGCATTTTAGGGTATAAATGCACCTAAAATAGCATAAGCTAATTTTGCTTACTATAAAACACTGCATTCACCAAGTTACACTATGTGCATGCATTTTAGTCTTGCTTTCTTTACACTCATGAGTTTGCACATTTGACCCACAATCTTGTGTTTAAATGTTTAGATCATTCCTTTTTCTCAGTATAACATTCTGTGGTTCATTAGTTCAGAGAAGATACTCAGTAGAGTTGGCACTATGCTATTGCTGTCTTTCATAGGCAATGATCTCAAAATATTTATCTGTGAACATTTTGGCGCCCATATGTACAATTATCTGTTCCTATCTTTACATAATCTCTCTGGTTCTGTGCATTGTAGCTTAATTATACTTTACTTAATAATTAAAATCCATTTGTAAGTGGGTACATACTATATTTGTCTTTCTGGTTCTGAGTTACTTCACTCAGATTTTTCTGGCTGCATCAATTTGCCTGAAGATTTCATGAAATAATTTCTAATGACATTCTTCTATACTCCTAGAATGATGTAGTTTCTAGTGACAATCAGAGAGGCTTCCTCTGGCAGCAGATGAGAATGTATACAGAAAGCCACTAACAGAAATTATGCAGCAAGAGATAGAGTGTAAATTAGAGGCTTCCCTCATGACTCTTTTGTAGTAGATAAGAGAACCCTGCAGAAGAGAAGGACAGATTGTGTGATTCAGAGGAGATATAGAACACCAGGAGGACATGGGCATTGAATTAATTAAACAAGGCTCCCACGGGTTCACAGAGACCTACTAGCCAAGCAGAAGGCCTGTATGTGTCTGTGCAGGTCCTTTGCTTGAGTTATGGTAATTAGATTATATTTTTGGGGTACTCCTAAAGGCAGGGGTGACTGTATCTCTGACTCTTTTGTCTGTGATTTTGGATCTCCTTTTGACTGAGTGGGATGCCTTGCACAGTTTTGGCATGAAGTCTTTTGCCCTGTCTTTCTATACTAGTTTTGTGGTGATTGGATATTGTCTCTTGAAGGTCTGAAGAGTAAATGAAGAAGCAGTGAATCAGGGGAGAGAGAAAACAATCTAAAGCTAGGAGGAGAAAAGGGAGGGGAAAATGTGGATAGGATGTATTACATGAGACAAAAAATATCTATTTTCAATATAAGTTAAAAGCTAAATAAAAAGTCAGTACTATAATTACTTAATTAAATATTGTAATCTTGTTTCCTATATCTCTAATAGAGGTGTTATTCTTACAAAATGCAATTTAGGGGAGTTTATCCTAGCTCATATTTCCACATCATACCTAGTCTATCATTGTCAGAAACTTAAAGCAGGTGATTCAAATAAATTCTCACAGCATTTCCAAAGTACAGAGCAGAGAGAAATTTTCACATTTTTCACTTGCTTCTTTGTTTGTTGTCAGTTAGAATTCTGTCTTACACATTTCAAGAAGCCAAACCTAGGAGATGGTGTCACCTACCTCTCGCACCAATTCGCTTAAGACAAATCCCTACAGACATGCCCACAGTCTAACTCATTAAATATAATTACTCTTTGAGATTCTCATCCTTGCTTGTATGAAGTTGGCGGTCAAATTAACCCTCTGCTGTGTAACAGTTTCCTCTGAAATTAAGACACTCAATCCTGCATGAAGCTCTTTACTCAGGGAGGTACATAACTTAAAACATCTTCAGGTACTCCCTAAATCTTACCAGATTTACTAGGTTACTTGTTTTCAGAGCAAGCAATAGAGACTGCTGAGAGTCATTCTCAATGAAGCCTAGCTTCAAAGGAGACTCTGAAACCAGCTCAGCATTCTAGAATAAATGGAAATTATTTCAAGTTGCCTGAAAGAGGTTTAAACAAGAATCATTTGGAAAGGCTGTTCTCCAACCTGTTGAGCTGCCTGCAGGCTTTGCCATGTGTTCTAAGTTTCCAAGCTTTTATGAAATGTCACATATTCTTGGAAAAATTTTAATAATGCAACTGTCTTTGGGTAATTTCTGTTCCTATAAGTAACCTCTCACCTATATTGCTGTAAGTAACCACAATAAAATTCATTAGTTCACCAAAATTGGCTTTGATTGTATCTGTACATTTATTCTGTCCTGAGATTCCTATCTTGAGTAAGTACATGTTTGTGATGTGACTCTCCAGGAAAAGTTTTGTCATACATCACTGTCACAGGTACTGCATAGTTTAGTGATATGGCATGGAGTAAAGTCTCAACTATGTTATATTCTGGTATGGCATAAAGTAGAATCTAAGATATGGGGTTAAAGAAAAGGCAGCTCTTAAAAAATAATCCAGATGAAAGGTCTATACTCAGCATAAGACAAAAACCTTCACAAGATTGAAACTAAGTTGGAGCATCTGGTATGTAAGAGATCAGCAGAAAGCTCATTTTGTCAAAGTGTAGTATACAAGTATCATCTTGAGATAAAATATTGGCTATGGAGTTTACAGAGATGCATCACTTATTATTTGTGCTTCTTGGTCTTGTAGAGGACTTGTGCTTGGTTCCCAGAACTATCACAATCACTCCCAGTGATTTAAAGTACCCAGTAAGTCAGTTCCAGAAAATCCAGGACAGTGCTTTCTTCTGACTTCCATAGGCTTCCACATACATGTGATACAGATAAGCTGCCATATACAAACATAAATCCCCATGAAAAAATACATAGATAGATAGATAGATGATAGATAGATAGATAGATAGATAGATAGATAGATGATAGACAGACAGATAGATGATAAAGAGAGAGAGAGAGAGAGAGAGAGAGAGAGAGAGAGAGAGAGAGAGAGAGAGAGAGAGAGAGAGATCTTAAAAAAAACCAATGTGGCTCAATATTATAAGTATTTCACAAATTAACAAGAGAACCTGAGTAAAAATCCCCATCATCATACAGTAAACTGGACCTTTGTGTTTACCCATGATTCCAGCATTGTACAGTGAAGACAGGAGGACCATGGACTATGAGCCCAACTACAGGTCTAGTGATAAACCCTGTCTCAAAATAAATAAGGTACAAATGAACATAAAAGATTTTTGACATTCTTTGTGGCCTCCATTTGAAACCACCTGTGATTTCACTTGAACTCGGGTTCTCTGGATGAAGAGCTGGGGAAATAATGGGGTAACAATGAAGAGAAAACTTGTGTCAAGACACCATAGCTGTTCAAAGTCTGTCTTTTACATGGGGTAAAATGACAATATATGGTTTGGGGGTGTGACTCTCCTCCCATAGTTTCGAGGAGTTTTCTCATCGGGGGATCTGGCAATGTCAATTCTACAGTTCTGCTACTCTGTGGGAGATGCAGGTGGCTAGATCTTTTCTCAGGACATTGCAAATCCTTGAAGAACAAAAGACTTCACCTTGGTCCCAGAGCTCCACCAGGTGTGGGGAGGTGTTATTCAGAAGGATGCAGGCAGCTGGATCATAGCTGCTAGGCAACTAGGCACCCCAATATGACTTTCTACATCTCCTCCCTCTTTATTAGTTTTAAGATAAAGAGGTATCAAACAAGTGGATAGTCTTCCTTCCATGATGGTGGGTCTTTGACCAGGGAGTGGGAGCAGGGACCTGCTTCCCCTTGTGCAGAACCGATAATTGTTTCCACATCTTAGATGGCTCTTGGTGTCTAGGGGATAGAGCCTTAAATTAGTGGGAAATCCCCCACAGAGAGTCCGAGGACAGACACCAACCCCTATGCAAATCAGGTGTGCTCCCCAGGGACTCAGAAATGAACAATTGAATCCTCCCCATGCAGTGCTCTGCCTTGCAAACTCTTGCTGGTGCCCATGTTGGCTCATAAGCAGACACACGTAAATATGAGTTCAATGTGGCTCCATAAAGGAGATCTAGTTGTTTTGTCAGGTTTTGATGCCTGAGAGTCAATTGGTTGCCAAATGCCATGAAAGTGTCTTTAACAGACATGCCAGTTTTCAATTCAGGTGAGCCTGGGTGGAGACAATCTGTCTGCTTAAAATACAAGATAAGGAGTTAAGAAGGGAACAATGTTCAGTTGCAAATTAACTTGTCTCTGGAAGGTCCAAGGTATTCAATTCAGTTGCAAATTATCATCTCTTAAAACACAAAGCCTAGCTTCCCAGTGTTGGGGAAGTGGCTTTGAGAATCAACAGAGACCTCTTTTTTTTTTTTTGAATTAGTCATACTTACTGGAAGACACAGAAGACACAGAGTCTGTGTCCAATTGATGAACCAATCTTTCTGGCAATCTTCATAAATGGAATCTCCAATATTAGATTTATTTATAGACCACTCCAAGATTGAGTCAAACTGATCCCCATATTAAAATAACTGATCAGAATCATGCCATATGACAATAAGTGGATCCTTCTATCTCACCTAGGCTTCAGTTATGCCTAGTTGTTGGATGCTAGACACTCAGCAAGGAGTTCCTTGGTATCCAAATTTTTAAAATTTTCTTAAAATTATAAAATATAATTTAAATAATATGCACAGGGATACAATTTCCCTCTTTTTGTTTTTTATTTAGAAGATATTGTTTTAAGGTTTCACAATATCTAGTCTTTGAGAATTATAAAGAATTAAATTGTTAAAAAAATCTCAAATATTTGATGACTGTAATAAATATCCAGTTCCATTATTTGTTTTAATCTAAGTTGAAACACTAAGAATAGACAATAATGTAGGCAATGACTATGTAAGCATAGAAAATAAATGTAGCATTTTTAGTTGCTTTTCTTCTTAAAAAGATAAAATTATTCTCAAGCCATTACAATTTGGATGATGTAAAGAATATGATTATATGGCCAATTGTTTCTATGACTGAGCAACCTCTCTAGCTTTTGGATAAGTTTATTATACGTCTAGAGGACAGTCATTTAAAGGAATATATCTTTTCTTTACTTGAAATGTATTTGCATAAATAATTGAAAAATTTAAGATTTAGCAGTGTCTAAAAAAGGAAACAATTTTAAGCAATTGTAAGCCATGAACTATAAATATATTTATTGGCTTTCAGTATACAGATCAAAAGCTTGATTTTTAACATTTTAAAGGTAGCAGCTACAGCACTCAAGTTAATTATCTGCAGCTGAAGCAGGGGGAAACTCAAAGGAATAAACATGTGATCCAATTACATGAGCTTTACTCTCACAGTAGATGCATACTTTATAGGATGCATGCATAAATCTATAGAAATACAAAATCATGTATGGAAGCAAATTTTAAAACTTATCTTTTAGATAACAATTATTAATTTTGCCTAAAAGACTTGCCATGCGATAGACCACTTATCAATATAACACTTTACTTGGAGATGATAAAAGGTGATGGTAGAATTCGGACCTCCAGACACAGGGATAATCAGGCATAATATCACTTGGGTCTCAGCCAGCTTGTGTGCTCCCTGCTCCCAAGAGCTGGGCAGCTCTGCAGTAATCTGGGTGCCAGGTCTGCTGTGGGCCAACTGCCCTGCAGAGTGATCTGTGCTGAGAGTGCAGAGTGCACTCCGCCATCTTTGCTCCAGCAACAGGGCAACTCGGACCTCCAGACACAGGGACAATCAAGCATAATATCCTTGGGTCTCAGCCAACTTGTGTGCTCCCTGCTCCCAAGAGCTGGGCAGGTCTGTGGTCACCTAAGCACCAGCTCTGCTGTGGAACATGTGCCCTGCAGAGGGAACCCCCCCCCCCCACGCACTGGGAGAGAGCACACCTGCACAGGGCAGGAGCTTACCTGCCTCCCTTTGGTGACCACTGCACCAAGGATCCACTATGCTGAGCCTTTGGATGTGCAGGGATTCCCCAATATAACATCACTTGGGGCAAGGCACATTAGGACTCCAAAGTCTCTCAGGAGCAGGGCAGGCCCCAGAAATCTGTGCCAGGGGAATCCCAATAATCCGGGGGGGGGGGGGTGCAGAAATAGCCTTGCAGGCTCACAGGAGTTCCAACCAACATGCAGTGACAGCAGGATCAAATAACACCAGAGGTAACCAGATGACAAAAGACAAACGTAGGAACTTTACTAACAGAAATCAAAGCAATATGGCACCATCCAAACCCAACTCTCCAACAGCAGCAAGTACTGGATACCCCATCACACCCGAAAGGAAAGATCTAGATTTAAAATCACTTCTCATGATGCTATTAAAGGATTTCAAGAGGGACACAAATAAATCTCATAAAGAAACACAGGAGAACATGATTCAACAGGTAGAAGCTGTTATAAAGGAAACGCAAAAATTGCTTAAAGAAATGCAGGAGAACATGGGTCAACTGATGAAAACCCATAAGGAGGCAAGACAAAAAGAAATGAATCAACAGGTTGATACACTTACAAAGGAATCACAAAAATCGCATAAAGAAATGCAGAAGAATATGGGTCAACAGATGGAGGCCCATAGGGAGGCAACACAAAAATCGCTTAAAGAAATGAATCAACAGGTAGATGCACTTACAAGGGAAACACGAGAATCACTTAAGGAAATGCAGGGGACTATGGATCAACAGATGGAAGCCCATGAGGGGGAAACACAAAAATCGCTTAGAGAAATACAGGAGAACTAGGGTCAACAGGCAGAAATCCTGAAACAGGAAATGCAAAACAATCTGAAAGAAATACAGGAAAATACAAACAAAAAAGTGAAGGATCTGAGCAAATCCATCCAGGATCTAAAAAAGGAAGTAGAAACAACTAAGAAATCACAAAGGGAGACAACTTTAGAGCTACAAAACCTTGGGAAGAAATCAGGAGTCATAGATGCAAACATCAACAATAGAATACAAGAGATGGAAGAAAGAATCTCAGGTGCTGAAGATACCATAGAAAGCATTGACCCAACAGTCAAAGAAAATGCAAAATGCACAAAGTGTGTAACCCAAACCATCCAAGAGATCCAGGACACAATGAGAAGACCAAACCGAAGGATTATAGGTCTCGATGAGAGTGAAGATTTGCAACTTAAAAGGCCAGTAAATATCTTCAACAAAATTATGGAGGAAAACTTCCCTAACCTAAACAGAGAGATGCCAATGAACATACAAGAAGCCTACAGAACTCCAAACAGACTGGACCAGAACAGAAATACCTCCCATCATATAATAATCAAAACACCAAATGTAATAAACAAAGAAAGAATATTAAAAGCAGTAAGTGAAAAAGGCCAAGTAACATGTATAGGAAGACCTATCCGAATCACATCAGACTTTTCAACAGAGACTATGAAAGCCAGAAGATCCTAGGAAGATCTCATGCAGACTCTAAGAGAACACAAATGGCAGCCTAGACTGCTATACCCAACGAAACTCTTAATCACCATAGTTGGAGAGACTAAGATATTCTGTGATAAAACCAAATTTACACAATATTTTTCCACAAACCCAGCTCAACAAAGGATAATGGTTGGAAACCGACAATACAAGGAGAGATACCCCACCCTGGAAAAAATGTGATAGTAACCTTCTTTCATCAAACCCAAAAGTAGATAACCACTCAAACATAAAGATAGCGTCAAGAATGGCAGGTGGCAATAATCACTATTCCTTAATCTCTCTTAATATCAATGATCTCAATTCCCCAATAAAAGGACATAGACTAACAGACTAGATACATAAACACGAACCAGCATTCTGCTGAGTGCAGGAAACTCACCTTAGTGTCAAAGACAAACACTACCTCAGAGTAAAAGGCTAGAAAACAATCTTATAAGCAAATAGTCCCAGGAAACCAGCTGGAGTAGCCATCCTAATATCAGATAAAATTTACTTTCAACCTAAAGTCATCAAAAAAGACACAGAAGGACACTACATACTGATCAAAGGAAAAATCCACCAAGAAGAACTCTCAATTCTGAATATCTGTCCTCCAAATGCAAGGGCACCCTTATTCGTAAAAGAAACTTTACTAAAGCTCAAAGCACACATCGCACCTCACACAATAATAGTGGGTGATTTCAACACCCTGTTCTCTGAAATGGATCATTCAGGAAAGCAGAAACTAAACAGGCACACAGTGAAACTAATTGAAGCCTTGGACCAAACGGAACTAACAGATATATATAGAACATTTCATCCTAAAGCAAAAGAATATACCTTCTTCTCAGCACCTCATGGTACCTTCTCCAAAATTGACCATGAGGTCACAAAACAGACCTCAACAGATATAAGAAGATCAAACTAATACCACGCCACCTATCAGATCACTATGGAATAAGGGTGGTCTTCAATAGCAACAAAAAGAACAGAAAGCCCACATACATGTGGAAGCTGAACAATGTTCTACTCAATGATACCTTTGTCAAGGAGGAAATAAAGAAAGAAATCAAAGACTTTTAAAAATTTAATGAAAATGAAGGCACAACATACCCTAATTTATGGGACACAATGAAAGCAGTGCTAAGAGGAAAATTCATAGTCCTGAGTGCCTCCAAAAAGAAACATGACAGAGCATACACTAGCAGCTTTATAGCACACCTGAAAGCCCTGGAACAAAAAGAAGCAAATATACCCAAGAGGAGTAGAAGGCAGGAAATCATCAAACTCAGGGCTGCAACCAATCAAGTAGAAAAAAAATAAAACCATACAAAGAATCAGCAAAACCAGGAGTTGGTTCTTTGAGAAAATCAACAGGATAAATAAGCCCTTATCCAAACTAACCAGAGGGCACAGAAACAGTTTATAATTTAACAAAATCAGAACTGAAAAGGGAGATATAACAGATACTGAGGAGTTTCAAAACATCATCAGATACTACTACAAAAGCCTGTATTCAACACAACTAGAAAATGTGGAGGAAATGGACAATTTCCTAGACAGATACCAAATACCAAAATTAAATCAGGATCAAATAGACCATCTAAACCATTCTATAACCCCAGAAGAAATAGAAGTGGTCATTGGAAGTCTTCCAACCAAAAAAAGCACAGGTCCAGAAGGTTTTAGTGCAGAATTCTATCAGACTTTCAAAGAAGACCTAACAACAATACTCTTCAAACTATTCCATGAAAAAAAAAAAAACAAAACAGAAGGAGCACTACCCAACTCGTTCTATGAAGCCACAATTACGCTGATACCAAAATCACACAAAGATCCGACAAGGAAAGTGAATCTCAGGGCAATTTCTCTTATGAATATCGATACAAAAACATGCAATAAAATTCTTGCCAACCGAATCCAAGAACACATCAAAAAGATCATTTACCACGATCAAGTAGGCTTTATCCCAGGGATGCAGGGATGATTCAATATAAGGAAGTCCATCAATAATCTCAATAAATAATCTCAAAGAAAAACACCCCATGGTCATTTCATTAGATGCTGAGAAAGCATTTGACAAAATTCAGCATCCTTTCATGCTAAAGGTCTTGGAAAGATCAGGAATTCAAGGCCCATATCTAAACATAGTAAAAGCAATTTACAGCAAACTGGTAGCCAACATCAATCTAAATGGAGAGAAACTTGAAGCAATCTCACTAAAATCAGGGACTAGACAAGGCTGCCCTTACTCTCCATATCTTTTCAATATAGTACTTGAAGTTTCAACTAGAACAGTTAGACAACAAAAGGAGGTCAAAGGATACAAATTGGAAAGGAAGAAGTCAAACTATCACTATTTGCAGATGATATGATAGTATACTTAATTGACCCAAATAACTCCACCAGAGAACTCCTACAGCTGATTAATAACTTCAGCAATGTAGCCGGATATAAAATCAACTCAATCAAATCAGTAGCCTTGCTATACTCAATGGATACGCAGGCTGAGAAAGAAATTAGGGAAATGACACCCTTCATGATAGCCACAAACAATATAAAGTATCTTGGTGTGACTCTAACCAAACAAGTGAAAGATCTGTATGACAAGAACTTCAAGTCTTTGAAGAAGGAAATTGAAGAAGACCTCAGAAGATGGAAAAATCTTCCATGCTCATGGATTGGCAGGATTAGTATAAAAAAAAATCCTCTGTACTTATGCAGCTTGAGCAATGCATCCCTCCATGTGCTCTTTGTTTGGTGGTTTAGTCCCTGCGAGCTATGGGGATTCTGGTTGGTTTATGTAGTTCTTCCTACATGTTTCAAACCCCTTCAGCATATTCAATCCTTTCTTTAACTCCTCCACTGGGCATCCAGTGCTCAGTCCAATGGGTGGCTGTGAGCATCTCCCTCCTTACATGTCAGGATCTGGCAAAGCATCTAGGAGACAACTCTATCAGGATCCTCTCAGCCTGCACTTCTTCACATCCACAATACTGACTGGAATTGGTGACTGTATATGGGATGGATGCCAAGTTGGGGAAATTTCTGGATGGTCTTTCCTTCAGTCTCTGCTCCACACTGTCTCCGAAATTGCTTCCATATTTTCTTTCTCTTTTTTTGTTTTTTTTTATTTTTTTATTTTTTAATTTATTTACATTTCAAGTGTTAATGCCTTACCCAGTTCCCCCCTCCTGGAAGCCCCCTATTCATCCCCCCTCTCCCTGCTTCTACGGGAGTGTTCCTCCACACTACCATTCACTCCTGCCCCCCTCCTGCCCTCAGTTACACTACACTGCAGCATCTATCAAACCTTCATAGGACCAAGGATCTTTCCTTCCATTGATGCCTGACAAGGCATCCTCTGCTACATATGCAGTCAGTTCCATGTGTAGTTCCCTGTGTACTCCTTGGTTGGTGGCTTAGTTTCTGGGATCTCTTGTGGGTCTAGTTGGTTGATATTGTGGTTCTTCCTATGGGGTTGCAAACCCCTTCAGCTCATTCAGTCCTTTCTCTATTTCTTCCATAGGGGACCCCACAGTCAGTGCAATGGTTGACTGAGAGCATCCTACTCTCTATTTGGAATGCTCTGATGGGGCTTCTCAGAAGACAGCTATATCATTCAGCAAGCCTTTCTTAGCATCCACAATAGTATCAGAGTTTGGTGACTGTATATGTAATGAATCCCCAGGTGGGACAGTCTCTGGATGGCTTTTCCTTCAGTCTCTGCTCTGCTCTTTGTCTCCAAATTTGTTCCCAGGAATATTTTGCTTCCATTTCTAAGAAGGACCAAAGCTCCCATACTTTGGTCTTCCTTCTTCTTGAGCTTCAGGTAGCCTATCAATTATGTCTTGAGTATTCTGGACTTTTGGAGTAATATCCACTTCCCAGTGAGTGCATACTATGTGTGTTCTTTTGTAATTGAGTTACTTCACTCAGAATGATATTTTCTAGGTCTACCCATTTGTCTAAGAATTTCACAATTTCATCATTTTTAATAGCTGAGTATTAATCCATTGTTTAAATGTACCAAATTTTCTGTATCCATTCCACTGTTGAAGGACTTACGGGTTCTTTCCAGCTTCTGGCTATTATAAATGAAGCTGCAATGAACATAGTGGAGCATGTGTCCTTGTTATATGTTGGAGAATCGTTTGGGTATATGTATAGAAGTGGTATAGCTGGGTCCTCAGGTAATATCACGTCCAATTTCTGAGGAACTGCCAGATTGATTTAAGAAGTGGTTGTACCAGATTACAATCCCACCCACAATGGGGGAGTATTCCTCTTTCTCCACATCCTGGTCAGCATCTCCTTTCACCTAAGTTTGATCTCAGCCTTTCTGACTGGTGTGAGGTGGAATCTCAGTGTTGTTTTGATTTGCATTTCTCTGATGACTAAGGATTTTGAACATTTCTTCAGGTGCTTCTCAGCCCTTCAAGTTTCCTCAGTTGAGAATTCTGTTTAACTCTGTTTCACATTTTTAATAGGATTATTTGATTCTCTGGAGTCTAACTTCTTGAGTTTTTTGTATGTATTGAATATTAGAACTCTATTAGATGTACAATTTGTAAAGACCTTTTCTCAATCTGTTGGTTGTCTTTTTGTCCTATTTTCCTTTGCCTTAAAGAAGCTTTGTAAATTTATGAGGTCCCATTTGTTAATTCTTGATATTGAAACATAAGCTATTGCTGTTCTGTTTAGGAAATTTTTCCCTTTGACCATGCATTTGAGAATTTCCCCCTCTTTCTCCTCTTTTATCTTCAGTATATCTGGTTTTATATGGAGGTCCTTAATCCAGTTGTAAGTGAGCTTTTTTCAAAGAGAAAAGAATGGAATGATTTGCATTCTTCTACATGCTAACCACCAATTGAACCAGAACCATTTGTTGAAAATGTCTTTTTTCCACTAGATGGATTTAGCTCCTTTGTAAAGATGAAGTGAACATACGTGTGTGAATTCATTTTTGGGCTTCAAGTATATTCCATTGCTCTTCTGGCCTATTTATGTAACATTACCATACAGTTTTTATGAGTATTGTTCTGTAATATGGTCAGGGTAGTGATTTCTCCAGAAGTACTTTTTTTGTTGAGAATTGTTTTCTCTATCCTGGTTTTTATGTTATTCCAAATGAATTTGAAGATCTTCTGAGATCCTCTTCTATTTCTTTCTTATGAGACTTGAAGTTCTTGTCATACAGATCTTTCGCTTGTTGATCTTTTTGAGTTCTGTGGACTGTGCTTGGGTATTCTGTATTTTTTTTTTGTTTTTAGTTTTGGATAATATCCACATATTAGTGAGTACATATCATGTATGTTCTTTTGGGTCTGAGTTAGCTTGCTCAGGATGATATTTTCTAGTTCCATCCATTTGCCTGCAAAACTCAGGACATTCTTGTTCTTAATAGCTGAGTAGTATTCCATTGTGTAAATGAACCATATTTTCTGTATCCATTCTTCTATTCTGGGACATCTGGGTTGTTTCCAGATTCTGGCTATCACAAATAATATTGCTATGAACATAGTGGAACATGTGACACTGTGGGGCATCATTTGTGTATATTCCTAAGAGCAGTATAGCTGGGTCTTCAGGGAGATCTATTTCCAATTTTCTGAGCAATCTTCAGACTAATTTCCAGAATAATTATACTAGTTTGCAATCTCCATCAGCAATGGAGGAGTGTTCGTCTCTCTCCACATCCTATCCAACATGTGTTGTCCCCTGTGGTTTTCATCTTAGCCATTCTGATTGGTATAAGGTAGAATCTCAGGGTCATTTTGATTTGCATTTCTCTGATCACTAATGACTTTGAACATTTCTTTAGGTGCTTCTCCACCATTCAAGACTCCTCAGTTGTGAAATCTAGGTATAGTTCTAGACCCCATTTTTTGATTAGGTTGTTCAGTTTATTGGTGAGTATCTTCTTGGGCTCTTTATAAATTTTGAATATTAGCCCTCTATTGGATATGGGGTAAGTGAATATTTTTTTCCCATTCTGTAGGCTGCTAATTTGTCTTATTGACTATGTCCTTTGCATTACAAAAGATTTTCTGTTTCATAAGATCCCATTTATCAATTCTTGATCATAAAGCATGAACCATTGAAGTTCTGTTTAGAAAATTTCCCCCTGTGTCAATGAGTTCAAGGCTCTTTCCCACTTTCTCTTCAATTAGATTCAGTATATCCAGTCATATGTTAAGGTTAGTGATCCATTTGGATTTGAGCTTTATGCAAGGTGACAAATATGGGTCTATTTTCATTTTTCTATATACAGACAGCAAGTTAGGCCAGCACCATTTATTAAAGATGCTTTCTTTTCTCCACTGTATATTTTTGGATTGTTTGTCACAGATCATGTATCTGTAAGTGTGTGGGTTTATTTCTGGTCTTCGGTTCTATTCCTTTGATCACCATGTCTGTTTCTATACCAGTACCATCAATACCATGCAGTTTTTATCACTATTGCTCTGTAGTAAAATTAAGGTCAGGGATGGTAATTCCCCCAGAAGTTCTTTTATTGTAAAGAATTGTATTCGCTATTCTTTTGTTTGTTTGCTTGTTTGTTTGTTTGCTTGCTTGTTTTTGCCTTTCTAGATAAATTTGAGAATTGCTCTTTCCATGTCTATGAAGAATTGTGTTGGGATTTTGATGGGGATTGCATTGAATCTATAGATTGCCTTTGGTAGATGGCCATTTTTACAATGTTAATTCTGTCAACCCATGAGCAAAGGAGATCTCTCCACTTTCTGAGATCTTCTTTGATTTCTTTCTTGAGAGACTTGTAGCTCTTGTCATACAGATCTTTCACTTGTTTGGTTAGAATTACCCCAAGATATTTTATATTATTTGCGGCTATTGTGAAGAGAGTTGTTTCCCTTATTTCTTTCTCAGCCTGTTTGTCATTTGTATAAATAAAGACTACTGATTTATTTGAGTTAACTTTATATCTTGCCTCTTTGCTGAAGCTGTTTATCAGCTGAAGAAGTTCTCTTGTAGAATTTTTGGGGTCACCTATGTATACTATCATATCATCTGGAAATAGTGATACCTTTATTTCTTCTTTGCCAATTTTTATTCCCTTGATCTCTTTGTGTTGTCTTATTGTTCTAGCTAGCACTTCGGGTACCATATTGAATAGATATGGGGAGAGTGGGCATTTTTGCATAGTCCTAGATTTCAATGGGTTTGTCTGAAGTATGTCTCCATTAAATTTCATATTGGCTGCTGGTTTGCAGTAAATTGTTTTTATTATGTTTAGGTATGGGCCATGAATTCCTGATCTCTCCAATACTTTTAACATGAAGGAGTTTTGTATTTTGTCAAAAGTTTTTTCTACATCCAAGAAGACGATCTTGTGATTATTTTTCTTTGAGTTTGTTTATATAGTGGATTACTTTAATGAGTTTTCATATATTAAAACAACCTTGTATCCCTGGGACGAAGCCTACTTGATCATGATAAATGATGGTTTTGATGTGCTCTTGGATTTAGTTTGCACAAATTTTATTGAGTGTTTTTGCATTGATATTCAAAAGCAAGATTGGTCTAAAGTTCTCTTTTTGGTTGGATCCTTGTGTGGTTTAGGCATCAGAGTAATTGTGAGTTCATATAATGAGTTAGGTATTGTTTCTTCTCTTTCTATTTTATGGAATACCTTGAGGAAAATTGATATCATGTCTTCTTTGAAGGTCTGGTAGAATTCTGCACTAAATCCATCTGGCCTTGGGCTTTTTTGGTTGGGAGATTTTTAATGACTTCTAATTCCTTGTGCAATATAGGCCTGTTTAGATAGTTTACCTGCTCTTGATTTAACTTCAGAATGTGGCATCTGTCTGGAAAATCATCCATTTCTTCTAGATTTTCCAGTTTTGTTGAGTATAGGCTGTGATAGTAGGATAGGATGCTTTTTTGAATTATTTCCATTTCTGTTGTTATGCCTCTCTTTTCATTTCTGATTTTATTAATTTGAATACTGCCCCTCTGCCCTGTAATTAGTTTGGCGAGAAGTTTATCTACTTTGTTGATTCTCTCAAAGATACAGCTTCTGGTTTTATTGATTCTTTATATTGTTTTCTTTGTTGCTATTTGGTTGATTTCAGCCCTGAATTTTACTATTTTTCCTGCCTTCTACTCCTCTTGGGTGAACTTACTTCTTTTTGTTCTAGATCTTTCAGGTGTGCTGTTAAATTATTAGTGTTAGATCCCACCAGTTTCTTTACTAGGGCACTTAGTGCTATTAAATTTCCTCTTAGCACTACTTTCATTGTGTCTCATAAGTTTGGGTATGATGTGTGAATATTTGCATTAAATTCCAGGACGTCTTTCATTTCAGTCTTTATTCCCTAACCATTTTGTCATTGAGTAAAAAGGTTTTAGTTTCCATGTATATGTCATTCAATATTTTTTGCTGTTCTTGAAGACCAGTCTTAATACACGGTGGTCAAATAGAATGAATAGTATCATTTCAATCTTCTTGTGTCTGTCGAGGGTTGTTTTGTGGCCAATTATATGGTCAATTTTGGAGAAGGTACCATGAGGTGCTGGGAAGAAGTTGTATTCTTATATTTTAGGGTGAAATGTTCTGTAGATATCTGTGAAATCCATTTGGCTCATAACCTTTCTTAGTTTTACTGTGTCTCTGTCTAGTTTCTGTTTTATTGACCTCTCCAATGGTAAGAGTATGTTGTTGAAGTCTCCCACTATTATTGTGTGGGGTTCAATGTGTCTATTGAACTTTAGTAAAGTTTCTTTGATGAATGTGGGTGCTTTTCCATTTGGGGTATAAATGTGCAGAATTGAGAGTTAATCTTGGTGGATTTTACCCTTGATGTATATGATGTTTCCTTCTTCATCATGTTTAATAATTTTTGGTTGAGAGTCTATTTTATTGGATATTAAGATGGCAACTCCTGTTTGTTTCCTGGGACCATTTACTTGGAAGACCTTTTTCCATCCTTTTACTCTGAGATAGTGTCTGTCTTTGTTATTGAAGTATGTTTCTTGTATGCAGCAAAATGCTGGACCTTGTTTGTATACCCAGTCTGTTAACTTATGTCTTTTTAGAGGTGAGTTGACTCCATTAATATTGAGAGTTATTAAAAAGAGATGACTGTTGGTTCCTGATATCTTTGTTTTTGAGGGTGGTATTTTGTGCTTTTGGTCCTCTCCTTTTGGCTCTGTTGTGAGATGCCTGTTAGCTTGTCCTATCCTTATATTGGAGTTTTCCTTCTAGGATGCTCTGTAGATCTGGATTGGTAGATAGATACTTTTTGAATTTTGTTTCATCTGAATGTTTTGGTTTCTCCATCTTTGCTGATTGAGTGTTTTGCTGGGCATAGTAGCCTGGGTTGGCATTTATATTCTCCTAGAGTCTGCATGACCTCTGAACAGGCTCTTCTAGCTTTCATAGTCTCTGTTGAGAAGTCTGGTGTATTTATGACATGTCTACCATTGTAAGTTACTTGACCCTTTTCCCTTGCAGCTTTTAATATCCTCTCTTTGTTCTGTACAGTTAGGGTTTTGATTATTATATGACAATAGAATTTTCTTTTCTGGTCCCACTTATTTGGTGTTCTGTAGGCTTCTTGTTCTTTTATGGCCATCTCTTTCTTTAGGTTGGGGAGGTTTTTTTCTATGATTTTGTTGAAGAAGTTTTCAGGTCCTTTGAGCTGGGAATCTTCTCTATTCTGATTATTCTTAGATTTGGTCTTTTCGTTGTGTCCTGAATTTCCTGTATGCTTTGGATTAGGAGCATTTTATGTTTTGAAATTTATTTGACAGTTGTGTCAATCTCTTCTACAGTGTCTTCAACACCTGAGATTCTCTCTTCTATTTCTTGTATTCTGTTGGTGATACTTACATCTGTAATTCCTGACCTCTTTCCTAGGTTTTCCATTTCCAGTTTGCCTCCATTTGTGTTTTCTTTATTGTTTTTACTTCCACTTTTAGGACTTGGATCATTTCACTCAATTTCCTCAGCTGTTTGCCTGTGTTTTCCTGTATTTCTGTCAGTGAGTTATTGATATCCTCCTTAAAGGACTCCATAATCATTAGGAGATATGATTTTAGGACAGATTCCTGATTTTCAGGTGTGTTGGTGTATTCAGGCTTGCTGTGTTGGGAGAACTGGGTTCTGATGATGCCTCCATATATTGACTTCTGTTGTTTATGGTCTTGCATTTGCCTTTTGCCGTCTGGATATCCCTGGTGTTTGTTTGTCTGGGTGACTGTCTAGACTATAGTGGACCACCTGTGGAGCCTTCTAACTGGGGGCTCTTCACAGGGTCATAGAAGTTGGTGATCTGTTGCCCTGTCTGCAGTAGATCTCCTGGGAGTCTTTCAGACTGTTGCATATTCAGTGGAGCGGTCAATCTTTTATCCAACTGTTCTGCAGCCGATTCTCAACTGCTCTATGTGCAGTGGATCTCCAACTGCCCTGAGTGCTGTGGGTCCTCAACTGCTCTGAGTGCAGCAGGTTCACAACTGCTCTGAGTGCAGTGGGTCCTCTAGGATGGGTCAATATATTGTGTCTTCAAGGGAGCAGATTGCCTAGGAGTCTGACCCAGAAGGAAGGATGCGGCAGAAGGGGTGGAAGGGGAGTGGTATTCAGAGAGTGGGGTTTTTTGGTGGTTGATGGGTCCTGAGTCCACCAGGCTACCAGACACAGCTATAGGATTCTGGAGTGGGGAAGAGTGTTTACCAACTTCTCTGAGTGCAGCAGGTCCTCTGGGGTCAGAGTATTATGTCTTCAAGGGAGCAGACTAGCTAGGAGTCTGCCCCAGCAGGAAGAATCCAGTAGAAAAAAAAGTGTTGGAATCTCAACAAATGGCAAGTTTTCATAAAATAAACAATGCATTTTAGGCTGAACACTCCACTGTCACCTATTCTCTCTCACTTAACTCCCACTTACTGAAGTCAGGAGATTCTCTGATGAAGGCTAGATATAGCATTCATGTGGGAGTATAAACATGCCAGTTCAAAGAGCAATGTGACAATCAATCCTGTGACTGTATTGTGAGCTGCCCTTTGTCTGCTGAGAAACTCCCTACCCAACTGTGACAAGATCTCTAATTAAACTTAATGAGTCCCACAAAATAATGATATATAGGTGGGAGTGAGTTTATTTAGAAGAAGCTTACAAATACAAGAGGGAAGGGAATGAGAGGGAATAATTGGAGTAAAAATGGCCAGAATTCATTTTAGGAAACTACCATAAACAGGGGAAAAATAGAAACTTTGCTCAGAATATATTCCTGCTCCCTTTTATCCATCTTTGCTCTGTCATTTACTCTTCATTTTTGATAAACAGAGTTATTGAAGCAACTGCTCATGCAAATTTCTTGGTTTGTGAATGTGTATAATCTCTGGCCAAAATATCACCATTCTTATTAAATAAAACTAGCTGTTCTTCAGAGGAAGAAATCAGAGAGTGAATGGTACAGAAGTCAATAAAGATGAGAGTGAATTGTTGATCAAAACCAGAAAGTGAAACACTCATTTCAAAAAGCAATCATATTCTGAGGCTTTGATGAGAAGACGGGTATGTGATGTAGAAGAGTATTGAATTTGCTTAGAAATATAACTTCACTGGTGCATCCAAGGGATGTGTTCAATATTTATATGTCATTTAATATCTTGTCATGTTGTAGAGGATGGTTTTGATGTTTGGATTGGGAAGTTATGTTTATTGATACTGAAGGTTCTCGGCCCCAACTGGCTTTTGATCTCTTAATACCAGTTGACAATGGTTGGGTAGAAAGAAAGAAACAGTACTTCCAAGTTCCTGAAGGCTAGGAGAGAGTAGGAGAATAGAGAAACCTGGGGGAAGAGGTGTTGTGCTAGGAGTAAAGGCATCTGAGTAACTAAGCTTTGGGTAGATTTAAAGGTGTTGAGCTAGGTGTAAATGTGACTAAATAATTAACCTGAGGGCAGAATTAGAGATGTTTAGCTAGGGCTAAAGGTAAGAGGTACTAAGCTGTGGACAGACTTAGAGGTGTTAAGCTAGGAGTGAATGTAAAGGCAGGCTAGACACAGAAGGCTTAGAACCCAGCCACAGAATCAATAAGACAGTTCCAAAATGAACGTGTGTGTGTGTGTGTGTGTGTGTGTGTGTGTGTGTGTGTATTTTATTCATGGATCTGAGACAGCTTCTGGACAGGTGTGTGCATGTGACTTACTGGGAACTCAAAGTGATGCAGACAAAACTACATGCTTCACCATGTCGCTGTTATAAGTAAGGACTTCAGCAAGTCCATGTACAAAGTATTGTAAACTTAATAATATACAGTGAGAAATTAAAGAGCCACTAAAAAGGAATATCACCAAATTTGAGCTAACGACTCTTTTTGTCTCTTGAAGTTTTCTCAAGGAAAATCCTTCAGTACACTAATCAGGATTTTTAAGGAGAAAAAGGAAAGAAAACATTACACATTTATGGTGACCAATTATTGTCCTCATTAAAAATATAAAGTAAATTAAAATAAGTTTTACAGACCATTCTTCCTAATTCTGATTCCTTAAATTCTTCATTTCAGTGCCTTTATTTTATTTTACTTAATCTATTTTAATTTTGTGCATGCATGTGTGCATTGTTGCATTGTCATGTGTTCATATATGAATATGCAGACCAGAAATCAATGTCAGAATTCTTCCACAATTATTTCTTCACCATACCCCACCTTCCCACCCATTGCATTTTTTTCTCAATGGAGTTGAGTCAGTGTTGTCCAACACTCTTGGAAGGGGAGGGGCTACCATGGTGCCTGTTGACTTACTAGGAGTCAAATCATTTCAGAAAACCGATGACCTCTTCCACTCACTATCAAAAGCCACTAGTAACTCAGCTGGCACTGTAACTTTCTTAATCCACCTTCCCCTTACTCTTTTTGTCATTTTTCTTGTATTTGGTGTTCTATGTAATGCATGTCTTAATATTGCATGAGTCTTGAGGAACTCAAAATCACTGTGAATTCATATACTCAACTAAACTATTGTATCTAGAAAGCACTGCTTCTGTGATGTTATGTACTTATGTCTTTAACAGTCTGTCTCCTTCCTATATTTCAATAATTTTCGAGCTTAACATGATTGATTAGATATGGATGTCCCATTTAGGGTTGAACTCTCTGAAGCCATTTATTCTCTGGTCATCTACAAGAAAATGTTTCTGTGCTGATTTCCATCTGCTGTAAGAAAAAGATTCTCTATACAAGGCTGAGAGATGCTTTCATCTATGGGTACAGTGATGCAATTAGGATGCATTTTGTACCATGTCCACATATTAGAATAATACTGTTGGGTTTTTCTTAGGGACTACAACTTATCTACCCATAGGTTCTTGAGTCTTTTAAAAGTGCTAGGTGGATTCCATTTCATGGAGCAGCCTTAGATCCAACCAGTAGGTTGTTAATTACTCCAATAACATTAATACCACTGTTACACTAGTGGCCATATCTTTTCAAGCCAGTGTTTGCTACTGTTTGCAGATATGTTTTGCAGATATGTTTGCAGCTGGGTGAAATTCGGGTTTAATTTTATATTTAATTATCATGAAAACTAGCTGTAAAGAATTTAGTGTTCATGTAAGTAACAGTGTGATTTCTCTGTTTTACGACTTAGCACTAGTGTCATACAATAAGCTTGGAGGGTAGTTGAAAGTATTAATAATAACCAGTAATATTTAGTGATCTGTGTGAATCCATATGCCAACAACAAAAAATCAAGTAACTCATTAATTTTGTATTTTATTTTTGTGTAATTAAAATATAATTACCTAATGTTTCATTTCTTTATTCTTGGTACTGTTGTTATGTTTTTCTCTTTTTAATTTACTAGCATAAGGTATCTATTTGGGATATTGTCCCTTCATTGTAGAGTAATTGCATTAAATCATTTTTTATACACAAACATATTTAGGAAGCTACTATAGAAGTAGGTTTCTATATAGCTTCCTCAAAGAACTGTTGATGTTAATTATCTCTCCACACATTGTTTCTGATACTCTGTGATCCATCCCTTACATCATTTAATCCACATTGATTCATCACTTCCCTTCAACTCTTTATACTATGTCTTATAGCTCCCTTCCCCTGAAATACCCTCTCTGTCAAGGTGCCTTGCTAAATTACTGACTTCTTTAGATATTAAAAATAAAAGGGGATTCTCAGCTAGCATCCATAAATTAGAAAAAAATGCCACATTTTTAGGTCATGGTTAACTCATCCAGAATGATTGTTTCTAGCTCTATACCTGAAATATCATAATTGTGTTTAACTTAATGGCTAAATAACATTTTACTGTGAAAATGTTTTCACTATTTATCAATCAATGGACAATTGGGCTACCTTCATTTCCTGGCTAGTGTGAAGAGAACACCTATGAATATATAAATGAACAAGTATATCTATGGTAAAATATAGAGTTCTTTGTGTATATGCTGGGTAGATACATAGCTGGATCTCATGGTAGACATATATTCAATACTATCTTAGAAACAGATAGCTAACTTCCATGGTGATTGTAGCATTTTAATCTGCACCAGCAATGAGGGGGTATTTCTCTTTCCTATAACCATATTAGCATCTGTTTTCTCTTATTTCTTTGGTCTTAACCACTCCATCTGGAATAAGACAAAGAATTTTAATTTGCATTTCATGATGGCCAAACCTTTTCAATTTTTTTCTAGATTTTATATTTTGAGAATACTCTGTTTAGAACCTGTATTGGCTGGTTTTGTGCATCAACTTGACACAATATGGAGTTATCACAGAGAACAGAGCATCTCTTGAGGAAATGTCTCCTTGAGATCCAGTTGAAAGGTATTTTCTCAATTAGTGATCAAGCGTGGTTGGGTCTGCTATGGGTGGTAGTCTTGGGTTCTATAAGAAAGCAAGCTGAAAAAGTCAGGGAAAGTAAGCTAGAAAATAACATCCCTCTATGACTTCTCTATTAGCTCCTGCTTCCTGAACTGCTTGACTCCAGTCCTGACTTCCTTTGGTGATGAATAGCAATGTGGAAGTATAAGATGATTAAACCCTTTTCTCCCCAACTTGCTTCTTGGTCATAATATTTTGTACAGGAATAGAAAGAAACTCTAACTGAAGCAGATTCATACTCCATATTTTTAGTTAAATCGTTTATTTTTTCCCATTGGATATTTTCTTTATTTACATTTCAAATGTTATCCCATTTCTAGGTTTTCCCATATACAGCCAACAAACCGTGACACTACTGTGATTGCTGGGAAGTGCTTGCTGACAGAAGCCTGATATAGCTGTCTCCTGAGAGACTCTGCCAGAGCCTGACAAACACAGAGGCAGATGCTTGCATTCAACCATTGGACTGAGCATGGGATCCCAGGTGGAGGAGTTGGAGAAGGGACTCATGAGAGTGAGAGGTGTTGCAGTCCCTTGGATGGAGCTACAGTGTCAACTGACCAGACCCTCTGGAGCTCCAGGGACTGGACCACCAACCAAAGAATACACATAGAAGGATTCATGGCTCTGACTGCATATGTGAAAGAGGATGACCTTGTTTGACATCACTGGAAGTAGAGGCCCTTATGCCTGAGGGTGTTCTATGCCCCAGTGTAGGGGAATGCCAGGGAGGGAAGATAGGAGTGGGTGGGTGAGGGAGCACCCTTAAAGAGGCAGGGGCAGAGGAAGGGATAGGGATTTCTGAAGGTTGTTTCTTGATGTTTTGCTTTTGTTTTTGGTTTTGTTAGTTAATCTGTTCTGTGTGCTTCTGTGTGTATTGTTGCTGTTTTTGTTGTTGTTTACTTCTTTGCATATTCTAGATAGCAAATTTCTGTCAGATTTGTTGTGGATAAGTACATTTTCCCAACACATATTCTGCTACTTCAAATGAATAGTGGTATCTTTGGATGTACAGAAATTTTAGTTTAACACAGTCACATTTGTCAACTTTTGGCTTTAATATTGTGTTATTAGGGTTCTATTTAGAAAGCCATTAATTGAGCTGATAAGTCAATGATGTTCTGTATTTCCTCCTCTCTCAGCTTTGGGGTATCAGGTGGGTTTTGTTTGTTTGCTTGTGTGTGTGTGTGTGTGTGTGTGTGTGTGTGTTCATTTGTTTGTTTTTTGTTTTATGTCTTCTATCCAGTAATGACTCAGTTTAGTGTCAGGTGAGAGATAGGAAATATTTTGTTTTATCATATAGCTATGAAGTGTATTAAAGATAGTCAAATTCTGGAATGAGACTTTTTGGCTTCTTTGTCCAAAATCAGATGGCCTTAGGTATGCCAAGGATCAATATGTCCTATTTTATGCAGCACCATGCTTTCTAAAATTATAGATTATATATCTCTCTACAAAGTATATCTTGAAGTCTTGGATGGTGATATTTGTAGAGTGTATTTTATTGTCTAATATTTTTGGCTGGTGTGTGCATGAGTGCCTTTCCAAATAAATTTAAGGTTATTCTTTTTGAATATATTTGAAATTTAAGTTAAAATATGGTAGATTGAAATAAATCTTTAATATGCTTTTGATAGAATGGCCATTGTTTTTATTAATCATCTTAAATGTTTACATTCCAAATGATATCCTATTTCCTGGTTACCCCTTTACAAACTCCCATCTTATCCCCCTTCTTCCCCTCCCCTTTGCCTCCATGAGGATGCTCCTCCACCCACTCACCACTCCCACCTCACCACTCTAGCATGCCCCTATGCTACAATATTAATTCTATTGATCTGTGAGCATTGGAAATCCTTTCATAGTCTCACATCTTGAAAATTTATCTATACAACATCTTAACAATTTAATTTAAAAATTCTCCCATTTACTTAGTTCAGCTTATTTCAGTTTATTCTATTGAAAAAATTGTAAATGGCATTGTTTTTCTTAATTTTCATATTTGCCATTTATATAGAAAGGCTACTAATCTGGCAAGAGTATTTACAACCAAGTCTTAATACCTGATTTCAGTCTTAGAACTTATTTGTGGAAAGGAGAAAAGTGACTCCAAGATGCGATACTCTAACCTTCACATTTGTGACTAAGAAATCATAGTCATAAACACACATGTGCACATACATGGTTGAAGAGAAAGAGAGAGAGAGAGACAGAGACAGAGAGACAGAGAGACAGAGACAGAGAGACAGAGACAGAGACAGAGAGACAGAGATGGAGGGAATTACAGTAAAATGAAAAAAAGGCTTAATTTCTACAAATTTAGTTTTAAGTGTATATAATGCATTTTCTTTTATTTTGGATCATAACAGCTTACATTTTATTACAGAATATAATTATGATGTTGCCAAATAATTCTGAAACTGTTTCTTTTCCTCAATGGTTTTTGTATAATCAAAATAGTCAGATAAAATATTTTATTTTGCATAAAATCAACCAAGGACACAGAAGTAAAAATGCTGCTTTTTATTCCTATATAACTTGGTAACCAACTAGACAAAGTATACCTATAGGTTCCTTTAGCACTTAAATTTCATCTGTCTTATCTTGGAAAATTAGAAATCTCATGGGCAAGCTATATGTTTCAGTGGGTTAAGGAGCTGGCATCTAACTAAGCCTGCAACTTAAATTCAATTACAATTAACATGGTTGAGGGAGAAAAAAAGATTTCTGTAAGTTGTCCTCTGATATTGCAAAATGTACGTTAGCACACACACACACACACACACACACACACAAACTACGTGTGGAAAAGTTTCAAAGTATGAAATCTATTATATTTCCTCTAAGAATCTATAGAATTACAATACAATGCTTAATGTTTGTTTATTTAATTGTGTGTGTGTGTGTGTGTGTGTGTTTGTAGGAAAGAGAAGAACCATATTACAGTACATTGTTTGCACATCTCTATACATACTTCAAGTCAAGATGAGTTTTCCCCTAGAATATATTCTTTTTTTTTTTTTTTTGCTTTGTTTTATTACCACGATATCACTCCAACCTTTGTGCCTGGGGGGAAATGCATAGATTTGTAGTATTCTTCTATTTCTACTTATTTCATCTTAAGTATTTTCAAAATAACTATATGTTATGGAATGTTGGAGTCTGTAATAGACTGCCTAGTGGAAGGCATTAAATAATTGGTGCTATGTTCTCACAGGGAGACTCATTTCGGGTTTCTTCTCTTGCAAAGAAACACCAAGACCATAAAGTAAGTTGGCAGGCAAATGGATGGAAGAAGAAAATATATTCCTGAGAGAAGTAAACCAGTCATCAAAGAACAACCATGGTATATACTCACTGATAAGTGGATATTAATCCAAAAGCTCAGAATACTCAAGATACAACTCATAAATCATGCAGAGTTAAGAAGAAGGAAAACCAAAGTATGGATGCTTCTATCCTACATATATGGAGGAACAAAATAACGCCAGGAGGTAGAAGGACAGACAAATGTGCAAGGGAAAAAGTAGAGAGTAAAGAGGGCAGAGTCACATATTGGAAGGGACAGGAGAGAAGTACAGAAAGTCAACATATCAAATAGAAATATATGTATCAGTAGGGGATGGAGAATTGGGGATAGCCACTAGAAATTCCCAGATATCAGGGACTCAAGAGACTCCTCAGACCTAATGGAAATGACCTTAGCAAAAATACACAGCAAAGGGGAGAAAGAACCTGTAGAGACCAAGACTACCTCCAGTAGATAGGCATAGTCCCCAGATGAGGGATGTGGCCACCCACCCATCTCAAAATTTTATCCCAGAAATATTACTGTTCAAAGGAAAGACAGGGACAAAACATGAAACAAAGACTAAAGGAAAGACCATAGGGATCCATCCCAGCTACATACACCAACACAAATATTATTGCTGATGCCCAGAGGCACTTGTTGACAGGAGCCTGGTATGGCTGTTCTCAGAGAGCCTCTATTAGCACCTGACCAATACAGATGCAGAAACTCACAGCCAACCATTAGACTGAGCACAGGATCCCAATGGAAGAATTAGGGGAAGGAATGAAGATGTTAATCGGTATTGCAAGCCTATTCAAAGAATATTATAAACTATTCAGAGCACCCAGAGCTCTTAGAGAATAAACCCCCAGCAAAAGAATATACATGGAGGGATCCATGTCCCCAAATACATATGCAGCAGAGAATGACCTTATCTAACATCATTGGGAGGAGAGGCCTGATGCTCCAGCATAGGAGGATGCTAGAGCAGTTAGGTGGGAGTGAGTAATAGGTTAGGTAGGTTGAGGCACTCCCTCATAGAGGCAAAGCAGAGGGAGAATGGGTATGGTTTGGATGCATTTGTGAGGAGGTAACAGGGAAGGGGCATATCTTTTGAAATGTAGATGAATACAATGATTAACTTTTTTAAAAAAGAAATTATTTCACCATACAGTTCTAAGGTTCATCACAATGAGAAATCTCCATCATGGTGATACAGAACACTATGATGGGTAAATCCATTATATTGAGGAAATCTAGCACATTGGAGAAGTCCATCACAGTGGGAAGGACCACCATGGGGAAAATTCATTACAGTGTGGAAGTGCATGATAGTGAGGAAGTCTCCAACATGGTGGGAGAGTGCATCATGATGGTGAAGTGTTTGTCAGTTGGAAAGCCCATCACAATAGAGAAATCCACCATAGTGGGAAAGTCCATCACAGTGGTGAAATCCATCATAGTAGCAAAGTACATCTTAGTGGGAAAATACATCACAGTGGGGAAGTTCATCATATTGAATAATTACATCATTGTAGGAAAGTCCACCACAGTGGAGAAGTATATCACAGTAAAGAAGGCACGGCCTCATAACCAGCAGCAACTAATCACATTCACCTGCATCAAGAAAGCATAGAGAGATGAATAGCTCAAATCATTTTCTTCATTTTGTACAACCTAGCATCCTATCCCATAAAATGATGAAGGCTCCACTCAGGGTGAATCTTCCCACTTCTGCTAATCAATACAAAGTTGCAGACATGATGAGAAATATTTTCCCAAAAGCATTCTAGATCTTGTCAAGGTTACAATCATTATTAACCACTACAAAATGTCACAATGGTCACCTAATACTTCAAATATTAGCAACCTTCCAAATTATAGTTAAAACATGAATTTGTCTTTATTATATTGACATCTCAATTTTACATGTGTAATTATTTTCTTCTTGAGTGAAAGGAATAGATAAGAAACTGGGATTTGAAAATGCAGGCCCTCTACTGAATAGATCACTTGACTATCTTTTTCTGTGGGTGAAGATATGGAAATATGAATAGATTTCAGAAACTAGAGAAATAATATATAGGGACACAAAATTACATAGTGTACAGTATAGGCAAAGAAAGACTTGTATCATCTTAGTGTGTAGAAAATATAGACCATGAGAAAAGTATACCCGCCCCAAATTCAGTCAAGGAAAAGCCTTCTTGTGTTATTGGCAAAAGCAACACATTCATGAAATAGGTGATTACTAGCAAAGTCAAATAATGAGCAAATATATTGTTGTAAAACCTTATCAGGATTGATCTGGTACTGCTATGTATTCAAATGCTAAATGCTGGTCCCTACGATCTGTTTATCACTGAGTATGAGATCCTCAGGGAAGAGGAGATCCTCACATACACCAAGTAATGTTATGTAATCTTGCTAGCCAAGTTAGTTGATCAATAAAGGCTAAAGCATGTGATTGGGCAGTAATTAGCGACAAGTTATTTTTAAGTTATCTGGCTTGGGGTTGCAGATAGAAATAGGAGAAGAAAAAAGGCTGCCATGAGAGGAGAGAGGAGATGGACCATAATCATGTGGCCAGGAGAAACAGCAAGTAACAAGAGGCATATGGCTGGGATGTCAGTTAAAATAGCTCTAGTACCTGTCCAATATGGCTTACAGCTTTCCCATAATATACCTGGATTTTATGAAAGCTAGCTAGAATTTTAATTCATTTTACATTTGCCATCCAACATGACAGAGAGAATAAAACTAATCTGACATGAGTTTCCATGTAGTGGTATATCGCTCCTTGAAAATGCGCATGAAGGAGAGACTAGGGATGTATACTAAAGATGCAGCAGAATGTAAATGAAAAACTTATTGATGCTCCCAAATGCTACATGATTTTTAAAGGTCAGAAGCTTTGCTACAGAGAGCTAACAGGGATGGTCCTTCTCTACCATGGAAGCCTGAGTAATCTGTCCAAGCAAACCTCCCTGAGTGGAGGCAGCCCTCCAGCCCGGACTGGGGGCTTAAGGTTTAGCTAGTGTTCCAAGACAGTGGGGACTCCTTACACCTACAAGACAGACTAGACAGCACCTAGGGGTAGAGCACTACTACCTGGAGCCTAGCCATCTCAGCTGAAGATCAGCAGCTGAAACTCTGTGACAGGTTATACAATGCTTTTCTCATAGAAAAAGCAGGCGACTGATGGTATTTCTGTCTGAACTTGCCTTCCTGCATTCTGGCTCATTCATGCTACTTTCTTCTACAATCAGTCAATTAATTACTGATACAACTGGCAGTATCACATTAATAGCAGTAATTTCCTATATGGTCTTTGATTTTTCTGTTCAAATGGGGAAGATGAGAAATATAGTACTGTAGTGACAACCATTGCTTAGTCAACACGAACAGTGCATTGTGAAGTGGAATGGCAATGTGATCATTGATGTAATTGTCCACATATCCCCATATTCATTTGCTTCATTAGATGAGAGTGAATTCAAAATTAAAATATCTTGGTTTTACTCAACTGAAGTATTTGTTAATTGAATTGTGTATCAGCTTTGCTGATATTTTAAAAAAAAAGTGTCCACATCACATTAGTGTTTATATATATTAATATATATATATATATATATATATATATATTAATATAAGTGAATCATGTTGTTGAAAACTTTAAAAGAAAGCATTAAAAAGATGTATCAGACTTTACTCTGTTGGGGTTGGCATGTACTATCTTTAGTGCAATGAAATTTGTGATTCATATGTTCAGACAACTTCAACCTCCTGTATTAGTCAGGGTTCTCTAGAGTTACAGAACATATGGGTAGTCTCCATATAGTAATGGAATTTGTCAATGACTTACAGTTTGTAGTCCAACTCCCCAACAACAGTCAGCAGCAGATGTGGATGGAAGTCCAAGGATCTAGCAGTTGCTTAGTCCCACGAGGCAAGCAGTCATGAAAGAGTGAGTCAGTCTTCTTCCAATGTCCTTATACAGGTCTCCAGCAGAAAGTGTGGCCCAGATTAAAGGCTGTAGTTCTCCAGCAGTGGGTGTGACCCAGATTAAAGGTGTGTGCCACAATGTCTTTAATCCCAGATGACCTTGAACTTGGAGATCTTCTTGTCTTAATCTATAATCCACAGCCACTATGCTTCAGGATCTTCATGCCAAGATCCAGGTCAGAAACATGTATCTCTGAGCCTCCAGATTAGGATCATAGTTGAGCCTTCCAAGTCTTGATTAGTTCATTCCAGATATAATCAAGCTGACAACCAGGAATAGCCACTACAACCCACCCCTTGTCAATTTGATACAAGTAATATCTCATATCCACAATAAGAAGGCCATGAATACTCCTAACATGATATAACTATTCCTCATACAATGGCAAATGCATTTGTAAATTTACAATGGGTGATGTCCCTTGGGAACATTCTTTTAGTGTCTCAATTCCAATTAATGATAAAGAAATTGGAAGAAAGAAAAATGTATCTTTGACAAAATAAGACAGAAGCATTCATATCACTTATAATCTTCATTTCTGCAACTGGTTATGTGGCCTTAGCTGGTATTTATAACTACCTTCCTCTGCTATCCTTTCTGTATTTCCTTCAACTTCAGCAAGCACTTCAGCAGGTCTTGGCTCTTTTCCTGGAGGATTGACCCATACCTTCATTCCTGATGGGTCTGAGTCCTTTGTCATCCTGCTTGGATTAGGCTGTTGTAGGTTCCCATTGACTTTAATCACAGGACATGGTAGGACTAAGAGACACTCTAAGGGATCTCCTGCATTCCAGACATAATCTTGCTTACCTCCATTCTGGAGAGATAATACAATTTCCCCATGGTAATCTGGATCTATCACCCCTCCTAACACTGTTATGCTTTTCATAGCCTGTTGATTCAAGGGCAGTAGAAGCCCAAAATGATAAGGGGGAAATCTGAGATTCCAGTTCAATGGAATGCTTGCTGTGGCCCCTGGTAGGAGCACTCCCCACTCTGGAACCAAAACTTCTAGGCCAGCAGAACCTAAAGTTTTGGGGACAGGGAGCAAAACTTTTCCTAGAGGGTCACTAGGATTGATAGTGAGTGGAACTATTCCCTTTTCCAACCCTTGATTCCTGGACCCATGAATCCTGGTTATGGGAGAAACTGTACCATATATTGAATGCTGATTTAAAGCACATACTGCCTTCTGAAGAATTCTGCCCCAGCCCTCCATACTGTTGCCACATAATTGACATTGCAACTGTGTCTTCAAAAGGCCATTCCAACTTTCTATCAGACCAGCTGCTTCAGGATGATGGGGAACATGGTAAGACCAGTGAATTCCATGATCATGGGCCCACTGTCACACTTCTCTGGCTGTGAAATGCTTTCCTTGGTCAGAAGCAATACTGTGTGGAATACCATGATGATAGATAAGGCATTCTGTGAGTCCATGGATAGTAGTTTTGGCAGAAGCATTATGTGCAGGAAAGGCAAATCTATAACCAGAATAAGTATCTATTCCAGTAAGAAAGAAACTCTGTCCTTTCCACAGGGGAAGTGGTCCAATGTAGTCAACATACCAACAGTTTGCTGACTGGTAATCTCGAGTAATGGTGCCATATCTGGGGCTCAGTGTTGATTTCTGCTGTTGGCAGATCTGGCATTCAGCAGTAGCTGTAGACAGGTCAGCCTTGGTGAGTGGAAGTCCATGTTGCTGAGCCCAAGCATAACCTCTGTCTCGGTCACCATAGCCACTTTCTTCATGTGCCCATTGGGCAATGACAGGGATGGCTGGGGAAAGAAACTGTCCATAGAACGGGTCAACTATCCACTTGATTACTGAACTCATCCTCAACTGAAGTCACCTTTTGGTGAACATTTACATGGGGCACAAATATCTTCACATTCTTTGCCCATTTGGAGAGATCTATCTACAAACTTCTTCCCCAGATGTCTTTCTCACCAATTTTCCAATTGTGATCTTTCCACATTCCTGACAAATCCAGTCAATTCATTGGCTACAATCCATGAGTCAGTGAACAACTATACATCTGGCCATTTCTTCTTCCAAACAAACTGTAATACCATGTTTACTGCCTGAAAATTTTCCTTCACCTGTATCTTTCAGGGTTGTCCCATAAAGGGGTTGTAAAACTGCAGTTGTCCACTTCTGGGTGGTGCCTACATAACATGCAGAGTCATCAGTAAACCAGGTCCTAGTCTACTCTTCTTCAGTCAGCCATTCATAGAGAACACCCCATAAGGCTATCAGGGCATGCTTGGCTGCAGATGGCATTGTAACAGGAGTAGAAACAATAGGCACCTAAGCAAATTCTTCATGTAACTTGCTTGTGCCTTCAGGACCTGCTCTGGCCCGATAATCTATATATCACTTCCATTTTATAACAAACTGCTTCTGTGCACTCCCTACTTTATGACTTGGAGTGTCTGATAATACCCAGCTCATGATGGGCAGTTAAGATGGCATAGTAACTTAGTTTCCCATTTTCAAATATTCAGCTCTCACTAAAGCCCAATAGCAGTCTAAGAGCTGTTTTTCAAAGGGAAAGTAGTTGTCTGCAGATGATGGTAGAGCTTTGCTCCAAAATCCCAAAGATCTCTTCTGTGATTCACCTAAAAGGTCCTGACAGAGGCCCTAATAGCAACTCTATCTGCCACTGACACCTCAAGTACCATTGGGTCTGCTGGATCATATGGTCCAAGTGGTAGTGCAGCCTGCACAGCAGCCTGGACCTGTTGAAGAGCCTTCTTTTGTTCCAGGCCCCACACAAAGCTATCACCTTACCTAGTCACTTGATAAATATGCCTGAGTAACACATCTAGGTGAGGAATGTGCTGTCTCTAGAATCCAAATAGAGACACTAAATCTTGTGCTTCTTTCTTGGTGGTGGGAGGGGCCAGGTGCAATAACTTATCTTTCACCTTAGAAGGAATATCTCTGCATGGCCCACACCACTGTACTCCTAAAAATTTCACTGAGGTAGATTGTCCTTGAATTTTGGTTGGATTTATTTCCCATCCTCTGATATGTATATGTGTTACCAATAAATCCAAAGTGGTTGCTACTTCCTGCTCACTTGGTCCAATCAGCATAATGTCATCAATATAGTGCACCAATGTGATATTTTGTGGAAGAGACAAATGATCAATATCCCTTCTAACTAAGTTATGACACAGGGCAGGAGAGTTAATATATCCTTGAGGCAAAAATGTAAAGGTATACTGCTGGCCTTGCCAACTGAAAGCAAATTTCTTCTGGTGGCCCTATGGACAGGTACTGAGGAGGAAGAGAATCTGGAGAGTTTTCAGTATTCAAAGGTGTTGATGAATTACCAAACCAACTCCAGATTTTTAAAATATTCATCCTTATACTTCTGCTCCTCTAGAACCACTCCTGGTACCAACTTCTGTATTAGTCAGGGTTCTCTAGGGTCGCAGAACATATAGGTAGTCTCTATATAGTTAGGGAATTTGTCGATGACTTACAGCTTGTAGTCCAACTCCCCTACAATGGTCAGCAGCAGTTGTGGATGGAAGTCCAAGGATCTAGCAGTTGCTCAGTCCCACAAGGCAGCTGTGGATGGAAGTCCAAGGGTCTAGCAATTGCTCAGTCGCACAAGGCAAGCAGGCATGGAAGTCCAAGGATCTAGCAGTTGCTCAGTCCCAAAGGCAAGCAGGCCTGGAAGAGTTAGTCAGAATTCTTCCAATGTCCTTACATAGGTCTCCAGCTGAGGGTGTGGCCCAGATTAAATGTATGTGCCACCATGCCTTTAATCCCAGATGACCTTCAACTCAGAGATCTCCTTGTCTTAATCTTCTGGAATTCATAGCAACTGTGCTTCAAGATCTCCATGCCAAGACCTAGATCAGAAATTTGTATCTCTGATCCTCCAGACTAGGATCATAGGTGAACCTTCCAATTCTTGATTAGTTCATTCCAGATTGATTCCAGATATAGTCAAGTTGACAACCAGGAATAGCCACTACACCTCCATTCAATTTTATTCTTGTCCTAAGATTGGCCAACTGACAATAAATAGGTGTTTTTTTAAGAATCCCCACCTGACAAAATATTCATATAACTCACTGTCTTTGATACTAGTTCTTATTCCTCCAAATTAGTGATGTTACTTATTTTTTTGTTTTTTGTTTTTTGTTTTTTTTTGGTTTTTTTTTTTTTGGTTTTTCAAGACAGGGTTTCTCTGTATAGCCCTGGCTGTCCTGGAACTCGCTCTGTAGACCAGGCTGGCCTCAAACTCAGAAATCCTCCTGCCTCTGCCTCCCAAGTGCTGAGATTAAAGGCGTGTGCCACCACTGCCCCGCCTGTTACTTATTTTTTTAAATCTGTGTATGTGTTAGCACTCCTGTTACTGTGGAAAGTGCAGGGACAAAACAACTTGAGAGGTGAATGCTGGTGCTCTCATTGCTTTGTCCCTTTTATTTAGACCAGGGTCCAAGTGAATGGAATGGTGCTACCCCATATTTAGGGTGGTCTTCCCACACCATTTAACCCATGTCTCCTTCAGAGACATACCAAGCGACTTATCATTTTGGCTGCTCTATATCCTTTCAGCGTCACAATAAACATTATCCATTACACTCTTGTACTCACATTCTGCATACTATACATTTAAGATTTAGAGATTTGTTTCTACTGACCATTTATTTGTTATGCTGCATATATTCAATGATTTACAAATTATTAGGAGTATGATGTTCATAAAATATATTTAATCGTTATTATCTGCTGGGGACAGCAAACAATGACAGAGACAGCCTGCAGTAGGCCAGTAGGCCTGGATGGAGACATCAGAAGACCACAGCAGTTCCTTGTAGAAAAGGATGGTGTCTGGGACCCTGAGAAGCAGGACACAAATATCTCTAGGGGCCTGGCCATCTGAAATAAGGGACTGCCTGCTGTAGGCCTGGATATAGACATTTCAGTAGCCCATGGCAGCTCTCTGTAACAACAGTTGTTCCCATTTCTCCTAACCTTAGTCCTGGACAACGGCTGTACAGATTTCATTTGTGCATGACTGCTTTTCAGTTGGCCTTGGTGTGCATAATTATTCTATTGTATCTGACTTTCTTACTTCTTTTTCCTTCTGCTCTGGTAAATTCTATGAAACTAGGTGTTCCCTGATATAATGATTTTTAAACAATTAAAAATTGAAACATGGGGCATAGCACAGCACAGCGCAGTCCTAATGGCACAGGTGAATGCTGTGTGTTCTCACCTTAGAAAAAATGCAATAACTGCACAATGGTAGCTCCAGATTAATGCTTGATTTGCAAAGAAAGTTTGACAAAATTATTAAAAAATGAATTAGAGTCAACATTGGGACTCCAAAGAAAGAAAAAAAAACTATGAAAGTTATGAAATAAGTTTTATACAACATTTGAGAATGGTTCCTGGATAATCAAGAATAGAATATGTAAAATCTTATATTAGTAAAACTAAGTTATAAAACTGGGACTCTTAGGAGAGTCATTGTGTGCAATGTATAGAAGCTGAAAGCTAAGAGAACTACCAAGTAAAGGGTTAGCTTGATTCTTTCTGGCCACTGCCTGGCAGCTGTGCCCATGTCATTTATCATTAGAGATTTACAAGTAAATGCAAGTAACTGGCCTTGGAGCTCTGAGCTCTGAAGCATAGTAGTTAAAGTTAAAGCTTAAATAATGATAAGTTTGCAATTATTATTAATTTGGCTATAGGCCTGGGAATAAGGAAGCTTGAACATTTGGGGAACAATTGTAATTCTTGATTCTTTGTGGGATGTGGTTATTCTTTTGAGTTTGATTTGACAAGGATTATACAATGTCTTTTTTATCTGCTTTTGGAGTATCAATGAAAGACTAGGGCAAGAAGAAGACAAGAGAGCATGTAGATAGTTAGTAGTGAGCATGTGAAGAACAAGTGAGAGAGCAAATGTGGAGAGCATGAGAACAGCTTGTGAAGAGTGAGTGAGGAGAGAATGTGAGGTGTGTGTGAAGTATGTGTGTGTGAGTGAAAGGAGAGTGCATGTAGTGTGTGTGTGAGAGAGATGTGTGCAAACAGTGTATGTTTGAGTGAAAGGGGAACACACAGAGGTATGTATGAGTGTGAGAGTGCAGGAAAAGAAAAGCACACAGGAGAAAAGCAGAGTGCCCAGGAGAATGCAGAGTGTGTGCAGCCTCAAGCTGTGAGTGAATGAGTAAGAAAGAAAGAGAGCAGAGAATGAGAGAGAAGAGAAACTTTAAGCCTTGAAAAATTGTCTGCTTGTACCCAAAAAGTAGTCTGTGTATATTTATTATGTGCCTTCCAGATATCCCTGCTTCCAGTTGAGAACTCAGATCCTATGTCAAGACTGGTCCCCCGGCAATCATTGCCGAGAATGACCTTCAACTACGTGAGTTCAAAATACCTGATTTTGGAAGAGGGGTGTATCAACTGTGATCACAGTAATCTTCAATAACCCATAATTCAGAATCATTTCATGTTCTGCTTACAGGAATACTTTACAGTCCACTTTTTCTGTAAAAGTTCAATAGAATTTAGCTCAACCTAAAAATAAATGTCTACACTTTCAGAAGTTGGGTGTAATGCTAGTGATTATTGCTATAATTTGCAGTATTTCAGAGCTTTTAGTAATATGAGTGTGCTGTTTGAGCAGCCACTCAAACAGCCACAGATTTGTTGCATCTCCTATTTCCCTAGTGCTTTTAAAATTACAATAAAAGACACACTGCAGCTTCCATGATGAGATTTTTGTTTTTTTATTGTCTTAGTTTTTGTTTATTATTTTTATACAGGGGGAGAAAAGAGGAGGCCTCCAAAGTCATATCATGTTATAGTGTTAAACATAATGTGAAACATTTTGACTTTGAATTCAGAGAAGCTCTATGTACCATATTTGCATCTCTCTGCCCCACCCATAAAATGGGGCGGGGGTGTGACTACCAACAAATACCTGTATTCAAGCAGGAAGAAACAACAGCAATCCCTGAATTCTGTCAGCGGAATGAAGCCTATCTCCTCACTATGGCTGTAAGGGCCTGTGTCAGAACATGGTCAAAAGAATAATGTGAGATAAACAATAACTTGGGGGATCTGTGAGACAGGCTCCAGGAAAAAAAACAGAAGACATTTTACCCAAGCACATCTTCTTCTCTGAGTTGTTCTTAAATATAATTTTGCCACTGTGACAAGCACTTACATTCAATTTATAAGACAGTCTATTCTTGTTAAACATCGGAATATAGCTGTAGAATTCAATGTGGTTATTGTACCCTACACTTGCATATGGCCTTCTGCCTTGTTTTCATACTTTCTCAGAAATAATCTATAGTATGTGCTAGGCAACTGTATTTAAATTAGTCTATCCTGAGAAAGGTCTAAGAAAAGGCTTCTTTGTGAATATTTAGTATGTGTTTACTGACATTTATTCACATAATTTCCTGATCTTGATTATCTGAATTCAAGCAATCTTCCTTGCTTTCTTTGTTACATTTGTATATAAAAATACACTGAAAATGAAGTAAGGTTGTCTACTGTATTAGACTGTAGCTGTCCTGTTCTTTGAATGCTTCTAATCCCAGGTCCAGAACACTGAATTCGTATAACATGACTGAAAAATCAACAGGGTTGCTCCTTTACAAAGGTCTTCTGTTATTTCCAGAAATTTATTTCCTAATTCTTTAGTCTAAAGGCTCCTTCTGTTCTTCTTTTAAATTTTAATTCTTTTAAAGACCTTATCTTTCACTACTTGAAAAATCCTATGTTTACTGCTTCAAAGTTCTCTCAATCTGATTTTTGACTGTATACCTTTAATTGGAAAATAAAGAGAACCTAAATATTTTGTTCTCATTTTATTTTGTTCCCATTTAAATGAATCTATCTCCTTTGTTCTCACTAGCACCAATGTTAACAAGGTAACATTTCTGAATTACGTGGTTTTCCTGGAAACCTGATGGAATTTTCTCTGCTCCTCTATAGACAGCTTATATCTACTTGAGAACAGTTCTCTTTAGTTTGGGTCACCTTTGCTGGTGTGTGGTAACATACTCTGACTCCATGTTAACACAGTTTGCTTTTTCTTCCTCTTTCTTCCTCAGCATCCAGAAGTTCTTTCAGAGAGCTTAGAGAAGAACAGTCTCATGTTTTTATTCATTTTAAAATCAGCTGTAACATATGTTTTTACTTCCTTTGGAGATAAATATTACTTTGACATTGTGTTTGGATAACTAAACATGGTAACTAAAACATAAAACCTATTAACTTCTTAAACCCTGGATGTAAAATAGTCATAGCACTCTTGGTTTTTCTGTAGTTACTTACTGTCTGTATGCAATGCCAGCATGAGACTGCACATTTCAACATGCCACCATAGCAGGAGGAGGACTTGTGAGGTCCCATCTCTCCCTGAGAATTGACAAAGAGTTAACATTTGCTCAGGAGGACTTCATATGTTCTTCACAATTCTAAGGTTCCAAAGACCAATTAGTGGCTGACAGGTATTCTGTCATAATTTCCTACAAGGTAGTACATTTCATCTTATAGGTAAAGTCTTAGGTTCAGATTTCAAAAATCTTAGAACTCCCTGAAACTGACAAAATTCATTAGCCCTTCCTTACTCTCAAGTATACATAAGCAGAAAGGTCTAATGAAAGACACTCTCAGACCAGCTGAACTGTCTGGAAGAAACACTCCTCAACCTACCAAACTTACTAGAAGTTGTACAGTAAATTCCAGTGTTCCAATTTTCAAGAGTCTTGAGCCATTCTATCATTAGTGTCTCAACAGTCAATGAGTGTTTTCTGCCACATATAAATACTCTAACCCATTTTGTTGTAAGCAACTTCAATAAAACATATTGTTTCACTGAGCTGGATGCAGAGAGTAGCCATATTTTATTTTGTTTGTTTTTCATATCAGAGATATTTGTTCACTATTCCCCAGGAATAGCATCATAGAAAAAGGAGAGAAGGACACTGGGTATCTGCCTGTAAACTTCAGGAATTCTCCTCCCTCCACCTCCACTGGAGTATTGAGATTACAGCTGTGTCTGTTTTTTCTGGAGTTCAGGTGTTCAGGCCCTGACACCTCCACAGAAAGTACTTTACCTGCTGACGATTTCCTTAGCCAAGTATATTTTAGGTTTTATTCTGAAAATTGCAATACTAAATAAAATACTACCAAATATAAAAACATAAACATGTAAAATTTTTATGTGAACTTTGAAATGTTTCAATTTTTGATATGCTCCCATATCCTTATGCTATACAATCTTATTTTATAATAGTACTGTTATTTAAATCAAAGCCTAGAATGAAGGCAAAATACCCAATTAAATGCATTTTAAGCAGCAAAAGTAACTCCTTCTACACATCTTACACACCAGCACCCCAGATATCACCAACCAAAAGATATCACAAACCAAAATATTTGGTTGATAATATCAGATTGAGCCTAATCTTCTTAAAATAAAATATGTCTTTGATGAAGCCATTTGAATACATAAGTATATTTTGAGTGACTCCCTTCCTTAAAGATCTTTAAAAACAGAGTGCTGGGGGCATCATTGCATATGGTCAGGAGATTCTAAAAGCAAGTGCTAAGTAGAAGCCAGAATACTCTTACGATCTGTCACCCTGGAGATTGCCAGCATGTTGTTTTTATTAATTTAAAATATATCTATATATTTCCATAACATTTTAAAATAGTGTAAAATGTAATTAAAATAGAAACATAGCTTAATATTTCTGTTTTAGCTCAAATTCACTTCAAATTTAAGAGGTCTTGAAAATATGTGCCTGAATTTATATCTACTTATCTCTCTCTCTCTCTCTCTCTCTCTCTCTCTCTCTCTCTCTCTCTCTATATATATATATATATATATATATATATATATATATATATATATATAATTATATTTTCTAGAACACACAGTTTAATAAGTTTATGGCATTATGGCATCAACAAACATCTAGGTTATGCTTTCAACATTATATAAAGGAGAGAAAATTATATCGAAGAATTGTTATGACCATGCTCTTGAAGAGGATCAAAGGTCACTTCCAGGATCAATATTGGGTGGTTCACAACTGCTTGCAAAAACAGTTCCAGAGGATCCAATGTCACTTTCTGGCCTCTGCTGGCACTGTATCCATTCATAAATAGAGACACATACCCATAAACATAATTATAAAACACAATTCAAATAATGTATAAACACTATTCATAATATTTAATACTCTCCTCATTCTTTACCTAGCCATGAGTCCATGAACAAACCATTATTTCATTTTCCTAAGGTCACCTGAAGCAAAGTGTTGCTGGATTTCTCACTTATTGAGATGTTAATAGATTTATCATCATCATTATATTTATATCATAATTATGTATACATACATATATAAATATACATGTACAAACACTTATGTGTACATATACATATATGCACATACATATATATAATATATATATAATATTAATTGTAGTTTGAATGTGAACTGTCTCCACATGTTTGATAACTTAATCCCTATATGATTGTAAAGGTGGTGACTCCCATGTGCACCCCAAATTAAGCTAAAATCACACATGAACACCTATCTCTACAAAGATATTCTTTATTGAGTAGGGAAGAAATGGAAAAGCTTTCTGACAGGCAGAAGAACAGCAACAAGTGACCCTGCAGATGAAATTGTTGAGAAAGTGGATGTTCTGTGTTAGAATGAGCTAAGATGTGGTGGTATATTCTGATTTTGCATGTTAATTAATTTCATGAATCCAATGGGTCATTTGATGACTACACTTTGGTAGTCAGCCTCAGAAGGGAGTCTGGCATAACAAAGTGTCCAAATAAAGGAATAAATTGTAATAGGTAGCTTTAGGGTTTACAAAAGGAGAGGGAAGGGCAAGACCTGCCATGTCTGTGGTTGCCAGGCCCAGGGCCTGCTAGGTCTCTTCAGGAATCCAATCTAGATAAATTGTGAAACAATAAGGAGATGGAAAATTTCTGGAGGAAGTGAGTCACTGGAAGTAGGCTGTGATTGATAACCCAGTCCATTTTTCCATTCACATTCTCCTTGATAAACACAGATGTACTCAACTTGACTTGCCATATTATTCCATGCACCTCCATTGCACCTGCAGATCTACCTCCACTGCATATCACAATGCTCTGTATGTCTCTTACTGTAAACCCAAGTTCTACAATCTTCAGGTGGTTTGTGTTGAATATTTCATCAGGGCAATAAGAAAAGTAACAAATAACAGCATCCCATACTCTCTTAATTAGGCTTTCTGTTTCTGTGAAGGGAGACAATGACCATGGCAACTTCTATTAAGGAAAATATTTACTTGTGTCTAGCTTACAGTTTTAGAGATTCATCCATTATCTTCATGGCAGAAAGCATGACAGCACTCAGACAGACACAGACATGGTGCTGTAAATACCGCAGAAAGTCCTACATCTGGAAAAACAGCAGGAAGAGAGAGTCAACCACTGGGCCAAACTTGATCATTTAAAATCTGGAAGGACACTCCAAGTAATAAACTTCTTCCTACACCTGCTCCAACAAGAACCATACCTACTCAAATAAGCATACCATCCAACAATTTGGGACATTTCTCTCAGTGACACTCCTAATGAATCTATGGAGACCATTTTCATTCCAACCACCACACATACCATGCATCTATTTTTAGTTATGAAGACCATATTTGATTATCAGGAATGAGTTTTTCTCATCATTCATAGATCTGAAAAATTTATGGAACAGTAAATGGGTGATCTGCTAAAGAGATTCTGATCTGATAATGTTCTCATATGATTCATTCATATGAGTGACAGGTAGGCTTTGGAGAGTGGTTTTGAGGAACCTAATTTATGTAAGCTTTCATGAATGGGTTCAATAGCTTTCCTGAAAATGAAGCTGTAGGGAAACCTAATGTTGCTGAAATTTTTCTTCTGAGAGATTTTGGAATTGTTATTCTTTGTACCTCAAGGTTTTAATACACTTTAAATAATTTTTCATTAATTTTTGAGGGTGTTACATAATGTATTCTTTAATTTAAAATGATAATATAATTACATCATTATGGTATTTTTTTAAAACTCCAGTCAGTGTATGCATGATAGGATTGAAGAGCATATATAGGGGGGTTGGGGGGGGGCAGAAAACAATCTTTTTTTGTCTCCTCTCATGGTCTCACCATCTGCCTTACTCTAGAAAAGGCCTCTTGTTCTTCTCTGCAGTGTTCCCAGTCCAGCTTACCAATAAACATCTGGAAGTTCTCTTGACTCTGTCATTCCTGTTGCCATGGAGACATTGAGTTATACACTCTATACTATTGTGCCTAATTTTACATGAGCATGCTCTTTACTCAACCCATCTCCTCAAACAAATAATTTAATATTGAACCTCAGAACTTGTGTTTGTTTATAAAATCCTACTTAATGTATTATTTGAGATATAATTTGGTGAACAACATACTCCAAAACCATATTTGAAGACAAGGTTCTATGCATAAACAGTTTGAAAAGTATAATGTTCTTCATGAAGGATGATAAGAATAGCTAGACTATCATAAGACTAGAAAGAAGTCTCAGCAATAAAGAATGTTTTCTGCTCTTGATAGGACCAGGACTTGGTTCCTAACACCCTCATCAAGCGACTCAAGCAGTCTAACTGAATCAGTAAACCCATGGTCAGTTTTAGACCTTGTCTCAAAATAAATACAGTGGAGGGTGACTGATAATGATACCCAATGTTGAGCTTTGGCCTTATGCACATGCACCTGCAGACACAGGTACTCACACACAAACATGTACACATAAAATATTGTGATCCAATAAGCAGATGTCTGAGTACCTGATATGCCTTTTCAGAAATTCTCATGTACTCCAATAGCTCTCCTACATTGCACTGTTCCTTATTGTTTACACTTTATCCTTTCCTAATTTTAGATATTTTATGTCTATTATCTGTCTTTCATAATAGAATTTTATCTTTAAAACCCATCTCATAGTTGTTTTATTCATTTGCTTCCTTAGGTTTAGGCAACAGAAACAATCTTTTAACTTATTTTTACAGGGGACTGGTGAGATGCCTGAGAATGTAAGAACATGTACTATTCTTGAAGACCCATGTTAGATTCACAGATCAAGATGACTCATAATCACTGGTAATTTTAGTCTGAGAGGCCCAATAGTATCTTCTGGATTTCAGAGACAACACCAAAAAAGCAAATATTCATACATATAATTTAAAAAAAATAATTATGTGTATATATATATAATATATGATATAAAATAATTATATATATGTATACACACATACACACACACATATTTATTCAATTGTTTTCCAACACTACTTTTTTACTAGGACAAAGAGGATAAAACTATTCAACCTCCTATAGATTTCTAAAGAGGAACATTTTGCCTTCTCAATTGGAGACAAACCCCCACAGATTGAGAGGCATCTAATTTTAAGTTGGCACAAATATCCACCGTATCCTTTAATGTGCTTTTGAATTGTCTTTTTCTTTTTCATAACGGGTATTGCTTATAATTGTCTTGGTGCATATTTGGATTTACCACAGGCTTCTTTAAATGTTATCTAACTGCTTTGATTTTAATTTCTGCTTGTCTCTCAATTAGCTTCTCACCCTACATTGTTATCCTATTTTATCACAGATTTTATAGTACCCATGCTCCATAAATTTGAAGAAGACAATTGCAAATGCTGCACAAAGTCTTGTTCTCTTCCTTACAGTCATTCTATTAAAAAACATTGACTTTTGCCTTTTTTGTTTTGTTTCTTTGTCATAAGCAATTTCCTTGTGTTTAATATTATTGTTTTACTCTTTCGATTTATCCTTTTAAAGTGAGAAAATAGAAAATTTGTTGGAGTGGTTTGTGAAAGAAAATGAGGATGATACCTCTTGTTTATATTTTGATGTCTTCTCCTAAGTTTGAAAATAGTGCTCTCTCAGGATGATATTATCGTGAGTGAGGTAACCTAATCACAAACACACACACACACACACATACACACACACACACACGTGCGTGCATGCATGTGCACACATACAGTATATGCACTCACTAATGAGTGGATATTAGCCCAGAAACTAGGAATACCCAAGATATAATTCACAGACCACATGAAGCTCAAGAAGAAGGAAGACCAAAGTGAGGATACTTCGGTCCTTCTTAGAAGGGGAAACAAAATATGCACAGGAGGAGATACTGAGACAAAGTGTCAGGCAGAGATGGAAGGAAAGGCCATCCAGAGACTGTCCTACCTGTTAGTCCATCCCATATACATTCAGCAAACCCAGACACTATTGTGGATGCCAACAAATGCTTGCAGACAGGAATCTGATAAAGCTGTTTCGTGAGAGTCCCTGCCAGAACCTGACAAATAAAAGGAGGATGCTCTCAGCCAACCATGGGACTGAGCACATGGTCCCCAATGGAGGAACTAGAGAAAAGACCAAAGGAACTGAATGGAGTTTGAATCCTCATAGGAAAAACAACAATGTGAACCAACCAGTACCCCTAGAGCTCCCAGGAGTAAATCACCAACCAAAGAATACACATGGAGGGACCCATGTCTCCAGCCACATATGTAGCAGAGGATGGCCTTGTCAGATATCAATGAGAGGACAGGCTAGTGGTCCTGTGAAGGCTCGATGCCCCATTGCAGGGGTTGCCAGAACAGGGAACCTAGAATTGGCGGGTTAGGGAGCAGTGGGAGGGAAGATGGGATAGGGGTTTTTTGAAGGGGAAAAGAGGAAAGGGGATAAATTCAAACAAAGAAAATAAATAAATGAAAAGAAAAAAGTGCTGATTCAGCAACTCAGTCCTCCATAGGGAATCCAGTGGGAATAACCAATGACTTCTGATGGACACCAAATCTCCCTAGACTCGTATGCATTAATGTCTTTGTAGACACACCTGAAATTTTACAACTGATAGATGACTCTAAAGCCATGTTGTTGGTGGATTTTTTTTTCCTACTCTACCTCATGTTTCAGAAAGAATGAGGAATATCATTTTTGAAACAAGGCCACTTGTTTCTATTTCATGAATTGTGACTCCATGACCTGGGTTCTCCTAGTAGTATTTCTGACCTTGCCACCTGGTTATAAAGGAGAACATTTTGTTACATGAAGCACATTTCAGTGCAGATACTTTCTCCTCTACCATGCAAGGGAAGGTTCCTTCAGATCTAAGTGATACATATACAATTGTTTTCTGCTCAACCGAGTCACAAAATTTCCTGTTGAAAAGTCTCTGGGATATATAAGATCCATATATAAGCTTTTTGACTCACCAATCTGAGCAATACATTTTTCTTAGTCGGAACTTATGGTAACCAGGAGTTGTTTAGCTTATCCCTGCAAGACCAACTCGTCATTACATGGACTATATATATTCTAAAACTTCTCAATAATATGTTCTGTTGTAGTGTAATACTAGGAAGTAATTCTATTACACATTTTTTATGGCATCAAGAATGTGTAAAAGTGAAGACACATATGTATAGGACACTTTCTCTAAGTCTTTGTATGTATCAGCTTTACAGAATTCTTAGTATATCTCAGGTCAATCCATTTCTTTATTTTAATTTATGCATATATTTTAAGTTCTGTATTCATACAATTCCAATTTTCTGATTGGTTTTAGGTATTTGTTTATTTCTCCATTAGATTGCATACATGTGGATTGACAGAGTATAATTTATGGCAGTCATTTCCACTTTCCATCATGTATATCCCAGAGATCAAACACAGATTATCAGTCTTGGAAGCAGGTGTCTTTGCCTACTGACCCATCTCACTGTTCCTAGTATATTTCATAATTTACTGTTGCAAGTCCATTTGCTACCCCTAGACCAAAAATAATGATCTCTTGCTTGTATTGTGATGTGAAGCATTTCTTTGGAGTAAGTTATTGTTCTTTCTCTTTTATACTTTATTATGATATTTCTACTCTTTGTTTTTATCCTAAAAACATTATTTATTATTTCTTCTCTCATTAATTACATCACACTGACAGTTACCCTTCCCTCCATTCTTTTCAGTCATCCCCATTATTTCCCCTCTCCTTGAGATTCACTCTATCTCCACTTCCCTTCAGAAAAAAAGGAGTTCTCACAGGTTATCAAGGGAACACAGAATAATAAATTATAACACTAGGTACAAACACTCATATCATGGCTGGACAAAGCAGCCTAGCAAGATTGAAATCACCCAAAGAGCACACAAAAGATTCAGAAACCCCATCCCACTATCATTGTTAGACATTCTACAAGAAAATCAAGCAACACAACCATAAAATATTAAAGGGCATGAGAACTTTTAGGAACAAGTTACCTCCTATTGGGTCTTTTTTTAATGTAGTATGAACTCCTTCTAGACTTTTAATGAAAATTCTGAAGATGGAGCTGGAAAGTGGTTCACTGGGTAAAGAGAATGCTGCACAAGCAAAAGCACCTTAAGTCCAACCATACAGCTATCATGCATCCATAAAATAAATACAGGCATTTTTGCTTCTACCTGTAAACCCAGCACAATTTTTAGGGGTAAAACTGGTGGATTGCCAGGGTTTTCAAGCTTTACCCCACTCCAAAAAGTCTCCAGGCACAGTGAATTACCCTGCTTCAAACAAAAATACCAATAGGAAGAGATAGAAAAAGATACCTTACATTAACATTGATGTCTAAACTCCATGTAAGGAGGCATGGATAAACAAAGACTCAGACACACACATATATACACACACAGACACACACGCATATGAGCACACACACACATACAAGTGCAGGCACACACAGAGAGACTGTATGCATGCAGATACACTTGTACACAAATAATTGCACTGACATACACAAACTTAGAGGCATATACCACCACACTCCCACTCACATACTGTGTGAGTGGGTTTTTTATCAACTTGATATAAAATTAGAGATAAATGGGAAGAAGAAATCTTAACTGAGATCAAAATTCTCCATAAGATTATCCTGTTGGAAAGCCTATGGGGAAATTTCTTGTTTAACAATTGTTATGGGAGGGCCCAGCTTATTATAGGTAGTCTCACTTCTGGGTCTGTGGTTCTGGGTTTTACAAAAAAGCAAGCTGAGCGAGCCATAAAAAGCAGACAAATAAGCAATCTTCTTCCATGTCTCTCCATCAGTTCCTGCCTGCTTAACCACTGAGTAATCTTCCCAACCTTGTTAAGTTCAAAATATTTCAACATTCAAGAAAATGTGTAAGACAGTCTTATTCTACTACCCTCATCTTTGAAACGCAGAGCATCACATATGACAGGACAGAAAGTTTCTTCCATAAATGTAGGCATTCTGAAAGGTTAAGACTTTACAAACAATACTTAATACTAGGTGCAGTTAAGAAATAGGTAGATAAATCTCAACAAATTAATTGTATATTTAATTGCCCATATAAAAGGATTTTAAGGAAAGTAATTTTTGACTCCAAAATGACTCAGCTGCTAGAAGTCTTTGCTGCCAAGCCTGATGACTTAAGTTTGATTCTTATCACCCATATATGGAAAGAAAGAACTGACATCAGCAAGATAAATTTTACCCTCCACAAGTGGCACTGATTTTGTGTTCAAACATGTATATCCATGAAATCAAATATACATTCTCATACAATACTCACACATATTCACACACAAACACACAGAGAGATGGGGGATTTTAATGCAGCAACATGGCTGTTCTGGCAAGGGATTACATCCAAATACCTTTTAAGTCTATATAATTGGACCAGAATATAGACATGCCATGGATAACAGTATGAGCTGGAATAAATAGAGACATGTCCTTATTACACAAATTTAATCCCTAAAATGATGGGAAGATTAGTTTATAAAAGGAAGTAACCATGTTTGAAAATGGAATGTCATTGAGGGTCAAATAAAATAATGAATCAGAAAAAAATGACAGAAAGAATCAGAGATAAAATTTGCCCAGTTCACATGAGAACAGCATTGGAGAAAGAGAAAGAGAGACAGAGGCAAGAGAAAGAGGAGACAGCCAGAGCAAGAAAAATAAATTGGGGTGTGTGACATATGGTTTGGCAGTTTTATTGGGATGGTTTTACAGACACAGCTTCTGAGAGAATAAGTTAGTCACAGGTAAAAACAAAACAAGGATCCAGAAAATTATAACATATTCCCTAAGTTAATATGAGTCCAAGCAGAGCAATTCAGGCAGAAGTCAACAGAATCCATATTGAATCAGTCAGCTTGGAATATTAGATTTTATGGAAGCTAGAATCTTCTAGGCCTAGGTCTAGTGAGAGTTAGAACAGAGAAAGGAACACTGGGCTCAGCCTAATAAATGTATTTGCACAGCTTGGTTACAGCTCTTATCTCATTCTTTTCTCTGAGGAAATAAAAGTAACATTTACAAACACACTTACACACAAATATGGGGGTATAAATAAATGTAAAATATTTTAAAAATATGTTTATACATTATATATTAAGATGATTTTTTATTAATCTCAGTTTTTTTTAGAAATATATTTTTTTAGACTTATTGTAACCTTTGAAAGAGTTTCCCCATACTTTGCTGTGCCCTGCTTAGAAAATAATTGTTACTTGTAAACGATACTTTTTATGTATATTTATGTATCTCAATAAAAATGTACAAATTCATGGATATGTCTCCAGAGTCCTGAAAAACATGTTCTATTGCCTGTAGCTATAGTTAAAAGCAGGCTGTTACGAGGTAGTAGGCAAAAGTGTTAGGAATTGAACTTGGGTCCTTTGTAATAGCAATCATTCTCTCAGGGGCTGATCATCATTCATGCCCACATATTATTTTTACTGTGTTTTGCATGCAAAGGACCTTGGAAATGGCAGAAGGAAAGCAGGATCTGAACAACACTCTGTTGGTTTTATAGCACTCTTTAAAAGCTAGACAAACAAACCTGGTTTCCTTGCTTTCTGTACCATTCCCATAGTAGTATTTATATACCTTTAAAATATAAAGAGAGTAAACTACTTTCAATTTCTCCTTCTTATACAAGGTCAAAATGAACATTTTAATGTATTTTAGAAGATATGTTCTCTAGACAATTAGCAAGTTCTTCCTTCAGATGGAGAATATTTGAAGAAGTAGATACTTAGACTTCAATCTAAAATGACCTCAGAAGAGGACCAAAGATCAGTGGAACTAAAATATTAAAAAAGGCATTCTTATCAAAAGCAATCTATAAATTTAATGCAATCCTCATCAAAATTCCAATACAATTCTCCACAGTCATGGAATGAGCAATTTTCAACTTCATAGGAATAAAAAAACAACAGTTTGAAGGTCTGATAGAATTCTGCACTAAAACCATCTAGACCTGTGCTTTTTTTGGTTGGAAAACTTCCAAGGACCACTTCTACTTTTTCAGGGGTTATAGTACGGTTTAGATGGTCTATTTGATCCTGATATAATATTGGTATTTGGCATCTGTCTAGGAAATTGTCCATTTTCTCCAGATTTTCTAGTTGGGATGAATATAGGCTTTTGAGGTAGGATCTGATGATTTTTTGAATTTCCTCAGTTTCTGTTTTATATCTTCATTTTTGATTTTGTTAACTTGGATACTGTCTGTGTGCCCTCTGGCTAGTTTGGCTGAGGGTTTATATATTTTGTTGATTTTCTCAAAGAACCAACTCCTAGTTTTGTTGATTCTTTGTATGGTTTTATTTGTTTCTATTTGATTGATTTCAGCCCTGAGTTTGATGATTTCCTGCATTCTACTCCTCTTGGGTGTATTTTCTTCTTTTTTGTTCCAAGGCTTGACCTAAAAATCAATACTCTTCAAAGTATTCCACAAAATAGAAACAGAAGGAACACTACCCAATTCATTCTATGAAGCCACAATTACGCTGATACCAAAATGACACAAAGAACCGACAAGGAAAGAGAATCTCAGGCCAATTTCTCTTATGAATATTGATGCAAAAATACTCAATAAAATTCTTGCCAACCGAATCCAAGAACACATCAAAATGATCATTCACCACGATCAAGTTGGCTTCATCCCAGGGATGCAGGGATGGTTCAATATAAGGAAGTCCACCAATGTAATCCACTACATAAACAATCTCAAAGAAAAAAACCACGTGGTCATTTCATTAGATGCTGAGAAAGCATTTGACAAAATTCAGCATCCTTTCATGCTAAAGGTCTTGGAAAGATCAGGAATTTGAGGCCCATATCTAAACATAGTAAAAGCAATTTACAGCAGACCAGTATCCAACATTAATCTACATGGAGAGAAAATTGAAGCAATGCACTAAAATCAGGGACTGGACAAGGCTGCCCTTTCTCTCCATATCTTTTCAATATAGTACTTGAAGTTCTAGCTAGAACAATTAGACAAAATAGGAGGTCAAATGATAGAAATTGTAAAGGAAGAAATCAAACTATCACTATTTGCAGACAATGTGATAGTATACTTAAGCGACCCAAAGAACTCCACCAGAGAACGCCTACAGCTGATAAACAACTTCAGCAAAGTAGCCAGATGTAAAAGCAACTCAGGCAAGTCAGTAGCCTTCCTATACTCAAAGGATAAGCAGGTTGAAAAAGAAATTAGGGAAATGACACCCTTCATGATAGCCACAAAAAAAATATAAAATATCTTGGTGTGATTCTAACCAAATAAGTGAAAGATCTGTATGACAAGAACTTCAAGTCTCTGAAGAAAGAAATTGAAGAAGACCTTAGAAGATGGAAAAATCATCCGTGCTCATAGATTGGCAGGTTTAACATAGTAAAAATGACCATCTTGCCAAAAGCTATATACAGATTCAATGCAATCCCCATCAAAATCCCAACTCAATTCTTCATAGAGTTAGAAAGAGCAATTCAAAAATTCATCTGGAATAACAGAAAACCCAGGATAGCTAAAACTATTATCAAGAGTAAAAGAACTTCTGGGGGAATCAGTATCCCAGACCTCAAGCTGTACTACAGAGCAATAGTGCTAAAAACTGCATGATATTGGTACAGTGACAGGAGTGTAGATCAATGGAACAGAATTGAAGACCCAGAAATGAATCCACACTCCTATGGTCACTTGATATTTGACAAAGGAGCTAAAACCATCCAGTGGAAAAAAGATAGCCTTTTCAACAAATGCTGCTGGTTCAACTGGAGGTCAACATGCAGAAGAATGCAAATTGACCCATTCTTATCTCCTTGCACTAAGCTCAATTCCAAGTGGATCAAGGACCTCTACATAAAACCAGACACACTGAAACTAATTGAAAGGAAATTAGGGAAGAACCTTGAATATATGGGCACAGGGGAAAATTTCCTAAACAGAACACCAATAGCTTATGCTCTAAGATCAAGAATTGACAAATGAGACCTCAAAAAGTTACAAAGCTTCTGTAAGGCAAAGGACACTGTCAAAAGGACAAAGTGGCAAGGAACAAACTGGGAAATGATCTTTACCAACCCTCCATCCGAAAGAGGGCTAATATCCTATATATATATATGTGTGTGTGTGTGTGTGTGTGTGTGTGTGTGTGTGTGTGTGTGTGTGTGTGTGAAGAACTCAGGAAGCTAGACCCCAGAGAGCCAAATAACCCTATTAATGGTGTACAGAGCTAAACCAAGAGTTCTCACCTGAAGAATATCTAATGGCTGAGAAGCACCTAAAGAGATGTTCAACATCCTTCATCACTAGGGAAATGCAAGTCAAAACAACCCTGAGATTACACCTCACACCTGTCAGAATGGCTAAGATCAAAAACACAGGAGACAGCAGTTGTTGTGGAGGATGTGGAGAAAGAGAACACTCCTCCACTGCTGGTGGGATTGCAAGCTGGTAAAACCACTCTGGAAAGCAGTCTGGCAGTTCCTCAGAAAAGTGGGCATGACACTTCCAGAGGATCCTGTTATACCACTCCTGGGCATATACCCAGAGACTTTACCTGCATGCAATAAGGACACATGCTCCACTATGTTCATAGCTGCCTTATTTATAATAGCCAGAAGCTGGAAAGAACCTAGATGTCCCTCAATGGAGGAATGGATTCAGAAGATGTGGTATATTTACACAATGGAATACTACTCTGCAATTAAAAACAACGAATTCACTAAATTCCAAGGCAAATGGTCAGAACTGGAAAATAGCATCCTTAGTGAGGTAACCCAATCGTAAAGGAATACACATTGTATGCAGTCACTGATAAGGGGATATTAATCCAGAAGCTCAGAATACCCAAGACACAATTCACATATGAATAGATTATCAATAAAAAGGACAGAGAGACCCCTGGTCCTGGAAAGACTGGATGTAGGGAATACCAGGACAGAGAAGCAAGAGGGGGTTGAATGGGGAACAGGTAGAGAGAAGAGGGATTATGGGTCTTTCAGGGAGGAGGAAACGGGAAAGGGGAAATCATTTGGAATGTAAATTAAAGAAAATATAGAAAATAAAAATAAATAAATAAACAAAACCAAAAACCCCAGGATAGCAAAAACAGTTCTTAACATTACCAGAAATTCTGGTAGAATCAACATCTGTAATGTTAAGCTGTAATGCAGTGAAATAGTGATAAAAATTATGTGATGTTTATACACAAGCAGACAGAGTCATCAATGGAATAGAATTGAAGACCCAGAAATAACCCCACACACCTACAGACAATTGATCATTGATAAGGGAGCCAAACCAAGATAATAATAATAATAATAATAATAATAATAATAATAATAATAATAATAATAATAGAAAGCATCTTCAGCTAATAGTGCTGGTCTAACTGATAGGCTACATAAAGAAGTATGCATATTAATAAATTTTTATCAACTTGTACAAAGCTCTATTCCAAGTAGATTGAGGAACTCAAAAACAAAACAAAAGAAAACAAAACAAAAATAGAACATAGAACAGATATACTGACTCTAATAAAAAAGAAAGTGTGAAGAGAGCCTTATTGGGGTTCCATGCAACCTGGCTGGAACTTGACATCTACCAATGTGAAGTTTCTCCCCCAGCCTTTGAGTGGGAACTCCTTTGTTAGCCCTAATCTCCTCCACCTGGGGTGGAGCACTAAGGCCAAAGTTAAGCCCACTGTTCTTCAAGAACTTGCAGTTTCCTGAGAAACACTAGCCACCTGTAGAGAAGCTTCCAGCCTTTGGAGGAAGGGTTTTCCCCTGCCTATATATTTGGAGTTCTCCATTAAACTTTGACACCTTGAATAGCAGGTGTTGTCTTGGTCTTCATCTCTTTTTGCGGCCTTCCCATACATCCCCAGCTTCCCTTCCAGGTAACCTGTTCGATGTAACTGTGGGCAGCTATAAAAGTAGGAAAGAAACCTCAATCACATTGGCACAGAGAAAATTTTCCTAATGAAATCAACAATGACAAGTGGGACCTCATGAAACTGAAAGGCTTCTATGAGACAAAGAACACTTATCAATAGGACAAAATGTCAACCCACAAATTGAGAAAAGTTCTTCAATAACCCTACATCTGATGAAGAGATAATATCCAAAATACATACAAAAATTAAGAAGCTAGATTCCAAATAAAAAAATAAATAACCTAATTTAAAAATGGGGTACATAGCTAAACAGAAAATTCTCAACAAAAGAATATTGAATGACCAAGAAGAACTTAGAGAAATGTTCAACATTGAACATTACAACCCTTAGTTGTAAGGGAAATGGAAATCAAAATAATCCTAAGATTCCTGCTTATACCTATCAGAATGGTTAAGATCAAAAATATAAAGCTAAAGTTCATGCTGGCTAGGATGTGGATAAAGAGGAACTATCCTCCATTGGTGGTAGGATTGAAAATTGGTGCAAACACCCTGAAAATGATTCTGGTTGGAAACATTTCTACCTGAAGAACCATCTATGCCACTCCTGGGTACATACCCAAAATATATTCCACAATATCACAAAGACACATACTCCATTATATTCATACCAGCCTTATTTATGAAATCCAGAAACTATAAACAGCCCAGATGTCTCTCAACTGAAGAATGGATACAGAAAATGTGATTCATTTACAAAATTAAATATTACTCAAGTACTAAAAATGAGGACATCTTGACTGTTGCAGGCAAATGGATGGGACTAGAAAATTACATCCTGAGGGAGGTAACTTCCTCAGGGTCTCCCAGAAAGGTAACTCCCAGGCAGGACTCCCATAAAGGGATAAGGACATCCTTTTTTTGTCAATAGTTACTTCAACCAAATAGTAACTGATAGACTTAATCTAAACCTCTTAGTTCTGACTACACATCTGTATTCCTGGCGGAATTGCAGAAATTATTGCTACTATCTAGAAATTGAAGTACAGGGTTTGGGTACCATAATTCCCTTTAACTCTCCTATCTGGCCAGTGCAGAAGGCAGATGGGTCATAGAGAATGACAGTTCACTATGGAAACTAAATCAGGTAGTAACTCCAATTGCAGCTGCTGTATCAGATGTAATTTCATTACATGAGCAGTTTACCACATATCTTGGTAACTGGTATGCAGCTATTGATCTAGCAAATGCCTTCTTCTTAGTACCTGGCCATAAGGACCAGTAGAAGCAATTTTCTTTCAGTTGGTAACCATAGCAGTATACCTGTACAGTTTTGACTCAAGGATACATTAACATCCCTACCTTCTGTCATTACTTAGTTAGAAGAGATCTTGACCATCTGTCTCTTCAACAGAATATCACATTGGTGCACTATATTGATGACATTCTGACTGGATCAAGTGAGCAGGAAGTAGTAACAACGTTGGACTCATTGGTAACATATATGTGTATCATATATATGGTAAATACCAGAGGATGGGAAATAAATCCAACCAAAATTCAAAAACCATCTACCTCAGTGAAATTTTTAGCAGTCCAGTAGTATGAGGCATGCAGAGATATTCCTTCTAAAATGGAAAATTAATTATTGCACTTGGTCTCTCTGATCACCAAGAAAGAAGTACAACATTTAGTGGGTCTATTTGGACTCTGGAGACAGTACATTCCTCACTTGGGTTTGGGATATTACTCAGGCTCATTTACCAAGTGACTCAGAAAGCTGCTAGCTTTTTGTGGAGCCTGGAACAGGAGAAGGCTCTCCAACAGGTTCAGGCTGCTATTTAGGCTGCTCTACCACTTGAACCATATGATCCAACAGACCCGATGATACTTCTGGTGTAAGTGACAGATGAGATTGTGTTCGGGCCCTCCGGAAGGTTCCTGTGGGAGAATCACAGAAGAGACCTTTGGGATTTTGGAGCAAAGCTATACCATCAGCTGCAATCAACTATTCTTCCTTTAAAAAACAGCTCTTGGCCTGAAATTGGGCCTTAGTGAAAACTGAATGCTTGACAATTGGACATCAATTTACCATGTAACCTGAACTGCCCGTCATGATCTGGGTGTTATCAATCCCTCCAAGTCACAAATTAGGATGTGCACAGCAGTAGTCTATTATCAAATGGAAGTGGTGTATATGTGATCAGACCCAAGCAGGATCTTAAGGAAATAGCAAGTTACATGAAGAAGTTGCTCCAGTACCTATGGCTTCTACTCCTGTTGCAATGCAATCTTCAGCCAAGAATGTACCTACAGCCTATGACCAGCTGACTGAAGAGGAGAAGACTAGGACCTGGTTTACTGATGGCTCTGCACATTATCCAGGCACAAACCAGAAGTGGAAAGCTGTAGCATTACAACCCCTTTCTAGGACAACCCTGAAAGATTCAGGTAAATGTAAATCTTCAGAGTGGAAGTAGAGAGCCACATTGGGGTGTCATGTCACCTGGCAGGAACTTGACATTGACCAAGGTAAAGTTCCTTTCCCAGCTTTTGAGCAAGGAATTTCTGCTCCACCTAGGCTGGAGTGAAGGTGAAATTCATTGTTCCTTCAGGTCTACGAATTCCTGAATTAAGTGACCCACCCAGCTGCCCAAGCTGTAGAGCCAATGCAAGAACAGTTCCCCAGAACACACCCTGGAAATTGGGGGAAGGGTCTTTCCTGAAACCTTAAATTCTCGGTCCCCCAATAAACCATGGACTTTGAACATCAACGTTGTCTTGGTCCATGTTTTCCTCATCACCCCGATTTTATCCCCTGCTGTCTGTCCAGAGAACCCGATAACCCATTCATATGTAGCCGCATGCAGTTGCTAGTGGGCACAATTTCTGGTGGTACACACTGTATTATAGTTTCATTGATTCATGTGAGTTGTAGCCAATGGATTGTCTGGATGGTCAGAGACTTGGAAAGATCACAATTGTAAAAGTGGTGAAAAAACATCTGGGGAAGAATTATGTGAGTAGATCTCTCCAAATCGGCACAGAATGTGAAGATATTTGCCATGTAAATGCTCATTAAAAGGTCACTTCAGCTGAAGAGAAGTTCAATAATCAAATGGATAATCCCATTCTTTGGACAGTAAGCCTCTTTTCCCATCCATCCTTGTAATTGCTCAATGGGCACATAAACAAATTGGCCATTGTGGTTGAGATGTGACATATGCTTGGGCTCAACCACATGGACTACCACTCACTAAGGTAACCTGGATATAGATGCTGCTGAATTCCAGTTCTGCCAAGAGCAGTGACAAATGCTGAGCCCCAGATATGGCACCATTCCTTGTGGTAACTAACAAGCAACCTGGTGGTAGGTTGACTACATTGGACCACTTCCTCCATGGAAAAGAAGTTTTGTTCTTACTGGAGTAGATACTTATTCAGGTTAGGGATTTGCCCTTCCAGAACATAATGTTTCTGCAAAACCACTATTCTTGGACTTACAGAATGCATTATACAACATCATGGTATTCCAAGCAACATTGCTTCTAAACAAGGAGCTCATTTCACAGTTAGAGATATAGAGTGGACCCTCAGTCATGGACTCTACGGGTATTACTTGTACCCCACTTCTGGTACCAACTTCTGTCTTAGAACAGGTTTTAGTGTTATGAACAGACACTAAGGCCAAGTCAACTCTTATAAGGACAACATTTATTTGGGGCTAGCTTACAATTTCACAGGATTATAACTTAGTCCATTATCATCAAGGAAGCTACATGGCAACATCCAGGCAGGCATAGTGCAGAAGGAGTTGAGAGTTCTACATCTTCATCTGAAGGCTGCTACCAGAACACTGACTTCTGGGTAGCTAGGACTAGAGTATTAATGCCCACACCTACAGTAACACACCTATTCCAACAAGGCTAAACCTCCTAATAGTGCCACTTACTGGGCCAAACATATACAAACCACCACAATGGATGGCCTTTCCTTCAGTCTCTTCTCCATTTTCGTCCCTGCATTTCCAATAGACAGGAGCAATTCTGGGTCAAGAATTTTGAAGATGGGTAGGTGGGTGGCTCCATGCCTCAACTGAGGTCCATGTTTATCTACTGGAGGTAGTCTCTTCATGTTCCATATCTCCTCTGTTGGACATTTTCAGTTCAATGATCCTCATTATGTCCTGGGAGGCTCTCACATCCCAGATTTCCAGGGCATCCTAGAGGTTCCCTCCACCCTGAATACCCAGTAGCTTCATATTTCAATTCACTCTCCTTGCACTCTGGGGCTCTCTCCTGACTACCCCCATTCTTAATCCTGCCACCTTTTACCTCCCCTTCCCTCTCCCCCGGGTCTTCACTCCTAGTGCCTCTCTTGATTTTTTTTTTTTTTTGTTCATCCATCTAAGTGAGATTAAGGGATCCTCACTTGGACTAACCATTTTGTTAAACTTCATAGGGTCTGGTGGGGTATCATGAATAGTCTGTACATTATGGCTAATATCCACTTTTAACTGCATACATGCCATTCATGTCTCTTTGAATCTGGGTTGCCAAACTCAGGATGTTATTTTCTAATTCCATCCATTTGCCTGAAAAATATATGATATCCTTATTTTTAATAGCTGAACTGTATAAAAACTATGTTTTATTTTCTCTATCTTTTCTACTGTTGGAGGGTATTGGGTTAGGTCTAATTTCTGGCTCTTATGTGTAAGAGTGCTATGAACATAATGGAGCATATGTACTTGTGATATGGTAGAGCATCTTTTGCATATATACCCAGGAGTGATATAGCTGGTTCTTCAGGTAGTAGTCTTTCTAATTTTCTGAGGAACTGCCAGATTGATTTCCAGGATAGTTGTAAAAGTTTGCAAGCCCACCAGCAAAGGAAGAGTGTTTCCTTCTCTCTATATCCTTACCAGTATGTTCCGTCATTTGAACTTTGTATCTTAGCCACGCTATCCCCTGGGAGAATCTACCATCAGCTAACTGAGATAGATGCAGATACTCATAGCCGAGCATTGGCATCTGGTCAGGGACAACTAAGAAATAGGTCGGGGAATGATTTAAGTAACTGAAGGGGATGGAAATTCCATATTCAGGCCAACAATGTCAATTAGCCTAGAATGTTGGGTGCTACCATAGACAAAGCCACTAAGCAAAGAGCTTATCTGTGTGTGGGTGGGTAGGTGGGGGGAGCCGGTCTGAGGCCCTTTGTAGATATGTGTCAGAGAGGTGCATTGTTTGGCCTCAATAGGAGAGGAAACACATAAAAGTGTAGACATTTGAAGCCCCAAGGTGGAAGGATATACAGGGGTGGGTCACCCTTTCAGAGGCGAAAGGGAAAGAGGGTGGAGGGAAGAACTCTGCTAGAAGGCACAAAGAGGGGTCAACAATTGGGATGTAAATAAATAAAATAATTACTTAATACTTTAAAAAATGTGAGCAAAAATTATCAAAACCAGTCTCTCTTTGTGAAGATCTGAGGTCATTAAATTGCAAAGTTTTTGCAAGGCAAAAGACACTGTTAAAAAGACAAAGCGGCAACCAACTAACTGGGAAATGATCTTTACCAACCCTACATCCAACAGAGGGCTAATATCCAATATATACAAAGAACTCAAGAAGTTAAACTCTAGAGAGCCAAGTAATCCTATTAAAAATGGGGTACAGAGCTAAACAAAGAGTTCTCACCTGAAGAATATCTAATGGCTGAGAAGCACCTAAAGAGATGTTCATCATCCTTAGTCATTAGGGAAATGCAAATCAAAACAACCCTGAGATTCCATCTCACACCAGTCAGAATGGCTAAGATCAAAAACACAGGAGACAGCAGTTGTTGGCGAGGATGTGGAGAAAGAGAAACACTCCTCCACTGCTGGTGGAATTGCAAGCTGGTACAACCACTTTGGAAAGCAGACTGGCAGTTCCTCAGAAAACTGGGCATGAGACTCCCAGAGGATCCGGCTATACCATTCCTGGGCATATACCCAGAGGCTTTCCCTGCATGCAATAAGGACACATGCTCCACTATGTTCATAGCAGCCTTATTTATAATAGCCAGAAGCTGGAAAGAACCCAGATGTCCCTCAACGGAGGAATGAATTCAGAAGATGTGGTATATTTACACAATGGAATACTACTCTGCAATTAAAAACAATGAATTCACGAAATTCCTAGGCAAAAGGCCAGAACTTGAAAATATCATCCTTAGGGAGATAACCAAATCACAAAAGAACACACATGATATGCAGTCACTGATAAGGGGATATTAAACCAGAATCTCAGAATACCCTAGACACAATTTGCATATCAATAGATTTCTAAGAAAATGAAAGGAGAGACCCCTGGTCCTGGAAAGACTGGATTTAGGGGAATGCGAGGACAGAGAAGCGAGAGGGGGTTGAATGGGGAAAAGAGGGAGGGAAGGGGGCTTATGGGACTCTCTGGGAGGGAGGAAATGGGAAAGGGGAAATGATTTTGAATGTAAATAAAAAAAACTTAGAAAATAAAATAAAATTTTAAAAAAGTGAGCAAAAATTATCAAAACCACTCTCTCTTTGTGAAGGTCTGAGGAGTCCCAAAAATACTCAGCTTTGAAATCTACCCCACCAATAATCTCATAGTCTGGGCTCCTGGAACACAGAATCAAAGTGACTTTCATTATATGACCCACCCCTATGGCTTCCAAAGTAGCCCTGCCATCATCACTCATCATCATCATCATCATCATCATCATCATCATCATTATCATCCATCCATCCATCCATCCATCCATCCAACACTGGGGAAAACAAATGTCTAAAGGACAATATAAGAACAAATTAATAAGAGCCAGGACATTATGGTACCATGCTAGACCAGGTATACCTGGCCTATAATGGGTCCTATAAAAAGCCCTGAGTATCCTAACAAAAACAATGTACAAGAAGATGATGAATAAATCCCCTGAAGAAACACAAGAAAATATGTTCAAACTATTATAGGCATTAAAAATATTAAAAAAAACAACAAGAGCAACATCAAACAAACAAAATATGCAAATATCAAACAGGTAAAGGATATGAATAAAATTTTCCAAAACCTGAAAATGGAAATTGAAGCAATAAAGAAAACAAAAGCAAGGTATTCTTGGAAAGAGATTATCTAGGAAAGTGTATAGGAACTACAAAAATAAGCATCACCAACAGAAAACAAGAGATGGAAGAAAGAATCTCAGGTATTGAAGATACAACAGAAGAAAGTGATGCATGAATTAAAGAAAATAAAAAGCCTAAAAAGTTCATGACACAAAACTTCCAGGAAATTTTGGACACTATGAAATGACCATACCTAAAATTGGTTGGAAAAGATGAAGGAGAAAATTCCCAGATCAAGGAACAAAAGAAAAAGTAAGAAAGAAAAAGCTTCAATAAAATCATAGAAGAAAAGTTAAGTTTCCTTATCTAAATAAAGGGATGCCTATGAACATAGAAATAATTTACAGAACACGGAAAAGATTTGACTAAAAAAGAAAATCCTTCTACCACATAGTAGTCAAACCACTAAATGTACAAAACGAAGAATATCAAAATTTGCAAAGGAAAAGAGGCAAGAAAACATAAAGGCAGAATTAACAGAATTATACTCAACTTCTCAACAGAGTCCCTAATCTATATTAAGGCCTGGGCAGATGCCTTGCAGACCATAAGAGACCACCAAAGTCAGCCCTGACTACTATACCTTGCAAAATTTTCAATCAACATAGATGGAGAAAAAGTTATTCCATGACAAAAGCATATGTAAACAATGTCTTTACAGTAACCTAGCCATACAGATGATACTAGAAGAAAAATTCCAACCAAGTGAGCCTAACTACACTCAAAAAACACAAGAGATAAATAATGTGACAGAATTAAAATCAATAGAAGAGAAAACACACACACACACACACACACACATTACCACTGCCAATCTCAAAAGATCAGAAAATAACAATTATTGGAATTTAATATATCTCAACATCAATAAATTCAATTAGCCAATAAGACACAAGCTAACAAAATGAATGCAGTAACAGAATCCATCATTCTCCTGTATACAAGAAACACACCTCACCAATAAAGATACATTTTGCATCAGAATAAAGGGCTTGAAAAAGCTTTTCTAAGCAACAGTATCCAAGAAAGAAGCTAGAGTAGACTATTTAATATATATTAAAACACACTTCCAACCAAATTAAACCAAAAAAGACAGGAAAGGACAGTTCATAATTATTTAAGGAAAATACAGAAAGAGGACACCTAAATTCTGAAAGTTCTAGAAAAGCAAAGAAAAAACATGCAAAAGGGATAGACAAAAATTAAATAACCAAACAGAGGGCTGAAATCAATCAATCAGAAACAAAGCGAACAATACACACAATCAAGAAAACCAATAGCTAGTTCTTTGGGAAAATTAACAAGATAGACAAACCCTTAGGCAAATTAACTAAAAGGCAGAGAGCCAGTACCCAAATTAATAACATCAGACATAACAACAGACACTGAGAAATTCAAATAATCATTAGATCATATTTCAAATTCCTGTATGCTGGAAAAAGGAAAATCTAAATGAACTAGAAAATTTTCTAGTCAGATAGCAATTACCAAAGTTAAATCATGATCAAGTAAACTATCAAAATATAAGTATAATGGCTAAGAAAATAAGTAGTCACTAAAAGTCTCCCAAACAAGCCACATAGTTTTAGTACAAAATTCTACCAGACTTTTCAAAGAAGAGCAAATGCTAAAAATCTTGGAGAGATCAATGATACAAGACATATACTAATTACAATAAAGGCAATATCCAGAAAGTCAATAACAAACATTAAGTTAAATGGAGAGAAACTTAAATTTCACTAAGATCAGAGAAAAGGCAAAGCTTTTGATATCATCCAATTTCTTTAAGGTATTGCTTGAATTTCTATTTAGAGGAATAAGAAAACTAAAGAAGATCAAGAAGATACAAATCGGTAAGGAAGAAATCAAAGTACAGCTATTCACAGGTGATATGATAGTATAAATAAGAGACTGGAAAAATTACACTGGAGAACTAATACAGCTGATAAGTACCTTCGGCAGTGTGGCTAGATACACAATTACCTCGAAGAACTCAGTAGCCCTCCCTTATACATGTGATAAATGGACTGATAAAAAATTTAGAGGACCCTCAGGCCTTCTGATTTCTGTCTCTGGCTGGGGATCATTCTCTGCCACAGAGTGCCATATCCAGGTGGCAAAGGGAGATTGTTTACCACCCAGTAGTGCCTTGAGGCCTGAGAGAAGAGGTAGGACCACCCCTGCTGCTGAGAGGAACCAGTCCAAAACCCTGAGGACACAAGATCCCAGAAGCAGTCTGGGACAGGAGTTCTCTGAATTAACTCTGCACCCAGAGCTGATCCTGGGCCACAGAACTACAAACACAAATACCACCAAACGGGAACTAGTCTCCCTAAACAGCAAGTCCTAGATACCTCAACATACCGGAAAAGCAAGATCTGGATTTAAAAATCACATCTCCTAATGCTGAAAGAGGACTACAAGAAGGACAAAAATAACTCCCTTAAAGAAATACAGGATAACATGGGTCAAGAGGTAGAAGCCCTTAAAGAGGAAACAAACAAACAAACAAACAAACAAAAAATCCCTTAAAGAATTACAGGAAAATACAAACAAACAAGTGAAGGAACTGAACAAAACCATACAAGATCTAAAAATGGAAGTAGAAACAATAAAGAAATTTCAAGCCTCTACCCCTCCCTCCTCTGCTGCCCATCCTGTTCATTCTGAAGTGGTAGAACTGTGTTATGTCTGCACGGGGGAAGACCCCATTTCCCAGTGCTTTCTAGAGAAACACAAGCAGTAGGGCATTCAAGATCCAACAGCAGCAGGCATTCAAGATCCAGCATTCGCAGGGCATTCAGTCTGTGGCAGGTCTGCCTGGGGGAAGTCTGCATTTCCTGAGATCCAGCAGCAGCAGGGCATTCGAGAACCAACAGTTTGCAGGACATTCAACCCTTGCCAAGTATACCACAGGGAAGAACACATTTCCTGATACTTCCTGAAAAACCAACTGTATGCAGGATGTTTGAGAGAAAGGGAATCCCAGGAGTACAGATACACAGGCCTGAAGGACAGAGAAGTCACAGTCAGAGACAGCAACACCAGCTAACACTGGAGACAACTAGATGGCCAAAGGCAAACGCAAGTTCATTACCAACAGAAACCAAGGCAACATGGCACTATCAGAATCTAGTTCTCCAACAATAGCAAATCCAAGATACTCTATCACATCAGAAAAGCAAGAGTTGGATTTAAAATCACATCTCATGATCCTGTTAGAGGAATTTAAAAAGGATGTAAATAACTCCCTTAAAGAAATAAATGAGAACATGGGTCAACGGGTAGAAGCCCTTAAAGAAGAATCACAAAAATCCCTTAAAGAAATGCAGGAGAATATGGGTCAACAGGTAGAAGCCTTTAAAGAGGAGACACAAAAATCGCTTAAAGTAATATGGGAAAACATGGGTCAACAGGTAGAAACCCTTAAAGAGGCAACACAAAAATCCCATAGGGAATTATGGGAGAACATGGGTCAAAATGCAGAAGCCCTCAAAGAGGAATCACAAAAATCTCTAAAAGAAATACAGGAGAACTTGGGTCAACAGGTGGAAGCCCTTAAAGAGGAGACACAAAATTCCCTTAAAGTATTTCAGGAAAACACAAAAAATCATGTGAAGGAACTGAACAAAACTATCCAAGATCAAAAAAGGGAAGTAGAAACTGTAATGAAATTGCAAAGTGAGACATCTCTGGAGATAGAAAACCTTGGAAAGAATTCAGGAGTCATAAATACAAGCATCAGCAATAGAATACAAGAGATAGAAGAAAGAATCTCAGATGCTGAAGATTCCATAGAAAACATTGAGTCAACAGTCAAAAGAAATACAAAATGCAAAAAGCTGGTAACCCAAAACATCCAGGAAATCCAGGACACAATGAGAAGACCAAACTGACAGATTATAGGTATAGATGAGTGAAGATTTTCAACTTAAAGGGCCAGTAAATATCTTCAGCAAAATTATGGAGGAAAACTTCCCTAACCTAAAGAGAGAGAGAGATGCTGATGAACATACAAGAAGCCTACAGAACTCCAAACAGACTGGACCAGAACAGAAATACCTCCCATAATAATATCAAATAATCATAATAATCAAAACACTAAATGTACTAAACAAAAAAGAATGTTAAAAGCAGTAAGAAAAAAAGGCCAAGTAACATATAAAGGAAGACCTATCCAAATCACATCAGATTTCTCACCAGAGACTATGAACCTAGAAGATCCTGGGCAGATCTCATACAGATTCTAAGAGAACACAAATGCCAGCCTGGACTACTACCCAGTGAAACTCTCAATCACCATAGATGGAGAGACCAAGATATTCCATGATAAAACAAATTTACATAATAACTTTCCACAAACCCAGCCCTGCAAAGGATAATAGGTGGAAATTGCCAATATAAGGCAGAAACTACACCATAGAAAAAGCAATAAAGTAATATTTCAACAAATCCAATAGAAGATAACTGCACAAACAGAATTTCACCTTTTACAAGGAAGATAACAGTAAGCAGCAAAAACTTTTCATTAATATCTCTTAACATCAATGGTGTCAATTCCCAAATAAAAAGACATAGACTAACAGAATGGATACATAAGAAGGACCCAACATTTTGCTGCATACAAGAAACCCACCTAAGTAACAAAGACAGTCACTATTTCAGAGTCAAAGGTTGGAAAACAATTTTGCAAGCAAATGGTCCCAAGAAACAATCTGGAGTAGCCATTTTTATATCGGATAAAATTAACTTTCAACCAAAAGCTATCAAAAAAGATAAGGAGGGTCACTTCATTCTGGTCCAAGGAAAACTCTACAAAGATGTGCTCTCAATTCTGAACATCTATGCTCCCAACACAAGGACACCCACATTCATAAAAGAAATTTTACTAAAGCTCAAAGCACACATTGCACTCCACACAATAATAGTGGGAGACTTCAACACCCCACACTCCACAATGGACCAATCATGGAAACAGAAACTAAACAAAGACACAGTGAAACTAACTGAAGTTATGGACCAAATGGATCTAGCAGATATTTATCGAACATTCCACCCTAAAGCAAAAGAATATACATTCTTCTCAGGAGCTCATGGCAACTTCTCCAAATTTGACCATATAATTGGTCACAAAACAGTCCTCAACAGAAACAGAAATATTGAAATTATTCCATGTACATTCTCAGATCACCACGGACTAAGGCTAGTCTTAAGCACAAACAAAAACAATGGAAAACACACATACATGTGGACTTTGAACAATGCTCTTCTCAATGATAGCTTGGTCAAGGAAGAAATAAAGAAAGAATTTAAAGACTTTTTAGAATTAAATAAAAATGAAGACACATCATACCAAATCTTATGGGACACAATGAAAGCAGTTCTAAGAGGAAAACTCATAGCTGTGAGTGCCTCCCAAAAGAAAATGGAGAGAGACTACACTAGCAACTTGACAGAGCACTTGAAAGTTCTAGAGCAAAAAGAAGCAATTACATCCAAGAGAAGTAGGCAGCAGGAAATAATCAAACTCAGGGCAGAAATCAACCAAATAGAAACAAAAAAGAACTATACAAAGAATGAACAAAACCAGGAGATGATTCTTTGAGAAAATCAACAAGATAGATAGACCCTTAGCCAGATTAACCAGAGGGCAAAGAAGCAACACCCAAAATAATAAAATCATTAATGAAAAAGGAGGCATAGCAACAGAAACTGTGGAAGTTCAGAAAATGATCAGATCCTACTACAAGAACTTATACTCAACAAAGTTTGAAAATCAGGATGAAATGGACAATTTTCTTGAAACCTAACAGGTGCCAACGTTAAAACAGGATCAGATAAACCATCTAAATAGTCCCATAAATTGTGAGGAAATAGAAGCAGTCGTTAATAGTCTCTCATCAAAAAAGAGCACAGGGCCACATGGGTTTAGTAGAGAATTCTATCAGATCTTCAAAGAAGAGCTAATACTGATACTCTTCAAACTACTCCACAAAATAGAAACTCAAGGAACACTAACCAACTTATTCTATGAAGCCACAATAATGCTTATACCTAAACTAAACAAAGACCAAACAAGAAAGAAGAACTTCAGACCAATTTCCCTCATGAACATCGATACAAAAATACTCAACAAAATTCTGGATAACTGAATTCAAGATTGCATCAAAATTATAATTTACCACAATCAGGTAGGCTTCATCCCAGGGATGCAGGGATGGTTCAATATATAGAAATCCATCAAAATAATACACTATATAAACAAACTCAATGGAAAAAAATACACATGGTCATTTCATTAGATGAGGAGAAAGCTTTTGACACAATCCAGCATCCTTTTATGATAAAAGTCTTGGAGAGAGCATGAACACAAGGTCCATACCTAGATATAGTGAAAGCAATATACTGCAAACAAGTAGCTAACATCAAACTAAATGGAGAGAAACATGAAGCAATCCTGCTAAAATCGGGGACCAGACAAGTCTGTCCACTCTCTCCCTATCTATTCAATATAGTACTTGAAGTTCTAGCCAGAGTAATCAGACAACAAAAAAGATCAAAGGTATACAAGTTGGAAAAGAAGAAGTCAAAACATCACTGTTTCCAGATGATATGATCGTATACTTAAGCGACCCCAAAGCTTCCACCAGAGAACTTCTAAAGCTGCTAAAAAAAACTTCAGCAAAGTGACTGGATATAAAGTTAACCCAAGCAAATCAGTAGCCTTCCTCTACTCAAAGGATCAACAAGCTCAGAAAGAAATTAGGGAAATGACAGCCTTCACAATAGTCCCAAATAATATTTCATACATTGGTATGAACCTAATGAAGCAAGAGAAAAATCTCCATGACAAAAACTTCAAGCCTCTGAAGAAAGAAATCAAAGAAGATCTCAGAAGATGGAAAGACCTCCCATGTTCATGGATTGGCAGGATCAATATAGTAAAAATGGCCATTGTTCTGAAAGCAATCTATAGATTCAATGCAATTCCCATCAAAATCGCAAATTAATTCTTCATAGATCCAGAAAGAGCTATTCTCAAATTCATCTGGAATAGCAAGAAACCCAGGATAGAAAAAGCTATTCTCCATAACAAAATATCTCCTGGGGGAATCCCCATCTTTGACCTCAAGCTCTACTACAGAGCAATAGTGATAAAAATTGTTTGGTATTGGTATGGTGATAGGCAGGAAGATCAATGGAATAGAACTGAAGACCCAGATATGAACCCAAACACGTACGGTCACTTGATATTTGACAAAGGAGCTAAAAATATTCAGTGGAAAAAAGACAGCATTTTTAACAAATGATGCTGGGTCAACTGGTGGTCAGTATGCAGAAAAATGCAAATCGACTTATTCTTATCTCCTTGTACGAAGCTCAAGTCCAAGTGGATCAAGACCTACATGTAAAACCAGACACACTGAAGCTTATAGAGGAGAAAGCGGGGAAGAATCTTGATCACATGGGCACAGGTGAAAATTTCCTGAACAGAACACCAATGGCTGATGCCCTAAGAACAAGAGTCGACAAATGGTACCTCATGAAGCTGCAGAGCTTCTGTAAGGCAAAGGACATGGACAGCAGAGCAAAAAGGCAACCAATAAATTGGGAAAAGATCTTTACCAATCCTACATCTGATAGAGGGCTAATATCCAAGGTATACAAAGAACTTAAGAAGTTAGGCTCAAGAGAGTCAAAAAACCCTAATAAAAAATGGGCTAAAAAAGGGAATTCTCAAGTGAGGAAACTCAAATGGCTCTAAAGCAGCTAAAGAAATGTTCAGCATTCTTAGTTATCAGGGAAATGCAAATCAAAACACAATTGAGATTCCATCTCACACTGGTCAGAATGGCTAAGATGAAAAACTCAGTGGACAGCAGATGCTGGATAGGATGTAGGGAAAGAGGAACATTTCTCCATTATTGGTGGGACTGCAAGGTGGTAAAACCACTCTGCAAATAAGTTTGGCGAATCCTCAGAAAATTAGACATAGTAGTGAGGTACCTGGGGACCCTGCTATACCACTCCTGGGTATATACCCAGAAGATGCTCCTACATGTAATAAGGATACATGCTCCACTATGTTCATAACTGCCTTATTCATAATAGCCATAAGCTGGAAAGAACCCAGATGTCCTTCAACTGAGGAGTGGATACAGAAACTGTGATATATATATATATATATATAATGGAGTACTATTCAGCTATTAAAAACATTGAATTCATGAAATTCCTAGGCAAATGGATGGAACTAGAAAGTGTCATCCTGAGCGAGGTAACCCAATCACAAAAGAACGCACATGGTTTGCTTGGAATACCTGAGATATATTTCATAGACCCAATGAAGCTCAAGAAGAAGGAAAAACAAATTATGGATACTCTGGCCCTTCTTATTTTAAATTATATATATATATATATATATATATATATATATATATATATATATAATTTTATTTACTATATTTTTTTTATTTACATTCCCAATGATTTCCCCTTTGCCAGTTCCTCCCTCCCTGAAAGTGCCATAAGTGCTTTTCCCTCTCCTTGTTCCCCATTCATTCCCCTCTTGCTTCTCTGGCCTGGTATTCCCCTACATCCAGTCTTTCCAGAACCAGGGGTCTCTCCTTCCATCTTCTTGGAAATCAATTGATTTGTGAATTGTGTCTTGGGTATTCCAAGTTTCTGGATTAATATCCCCTTATCAGTGACTGCATACCATGTGTATTCTTTTATGATTGGGTTACCTCTTTCTCCCTATCCCTGCCAACACCTGCTGTCTCCTGTGTTTTTGATCTTAACCATTCTGACTGGTGTGAGGTGGAATCTCAGGGCTGTGTTGATTTGCATTTCCCTAATAACTAAGGATCTTGAACATTTCTTTAGGTGCTTTCTCAGCCATTCGATATTCTTCAGGTGAGAACTCTTTGTTTAACTCCGCACCCCATTTTTTAATAGGGTTATTTGGCTCTCTGGAGTCTAACTTCTTGAGTTATTTGTATATATTGGATATTAGCCCTCTTTCAGATGTAGGGTTGGTAAAGATCTTTTCCCAGTTTGTTGGCTGCTGCTTTGTCCTTTTGACAGTGTCCTTTGCCTTACAGAAACTTTGCAATTTTATGAGGTCCCATTTGTCAATTCTTGATCTTAGAGCATAAGCTATTGGTGTTCTGTTCAGGAAATTTTCCCCTGTGTCCATATGTTCAAGGTTCTTCTTAAAAGGGGAAATTAATATACACATGAGGAGATACAGAGACAAAGTGTGGAGCAGAGACTGAGGGAAAGACCATCCACAGATTGCCCCAACTAGAAATCTATTCGATATACAGTTACCAAACACAGACACTCTTGTGGATGCCAACAAACCCTTCCTGACCAGAGCCTAATATAACTCTCACATGGGAGGCAATACTAATAAAAATGGTTTGGCATCAGTTTAGAAACAGACATGATGGCCAATGAAATTGATTCTAAGACCCAGAAATATACCCACAGACCTACAGACACTTAAATTTTGACAAAGGAGTCGAAAACCATACAGAAGAAAAGGTAAACATCTTCAACAAATAGCTGGTCTTACTGGTTGTTTCTATGTAGAAGTATGCAAATAGATCCATGTCAATTACCCTTTGAAAAGCTCAAGTCCAAATGAGTCAAAGACATCAATACGAAAATAGATAAACTGGAAATAATGAAAGAGAAAGTTGAGAATAACTTTGAATCAAACTGTACAGCAGAAACTTCCTGAGCAGAACACCAATGGCTCAGGTACTAAGGTCAACCATTAACAAATGGTTGTTTTTAACAGCTGAGTAGTATTACATTGTGTAAATGTACCACATTTTCTGTATTCATTCCTCTGTTGAGGGACCTATGAACACTAGTTAAGTCCACTATCAGTAGGATATGTGGATCCAACAGTGGCCTTTTTATGTAGCTAGGAATGACTGCCAGTGGAGGATTAAGACAGCAACCCACCCACAAAAACTTTGACCCAAAATGTTTCCTGCTTATCAGATGTGCAGGGACAAAGATAGAGAAGTGTCTGAAGGAATTGCCAACTAAGGACTGCCCCAAACTGAGACACTTCTCATGGGCAAGAAGCAATCCCTGACACTATTAATAATGCTCTATCTATTGTGCTTTCTGACAGGAAGCTAGAAAAACTATCTTCTGAGAGGCTCCAGTTAACTGCCAGTGGAAAGTGTTGCTGAGATCCACATCTAATCATTAGATGGAGCTCAAGGAATCTCATAAAAGAATTGGGGGAAGAATTGAGGTACATAAAGAGAATGAGGCCTCCACAAGAAGACCAAAAGCATCAACTAACTTGGACCCTTGAGGACCACCAGAGTCTAATTACAAACCATAAGAAATAGATGTGCAGCTTGTTTTTCATGTGGGTATCCCAAGAACTGGAGCCGGTCCTGTGCTTAAAACTATTGCCTTCCTACCTGTGGATCCCATTCCCCAACTGTGTAAGAGGAGGTTCTGATGTTAAAGCCTTGCAAAATCGTTCTTGATTTGTCAATAACGAAGGCCAGAAGCAAATTGCTGGTCAGAATATACAGCTGGGACTTCCCAATCCCATGGGCAAAAGGAGAAGCAGGCAAGGAGAGAAGGCTGTTCTGCCATGGAGAAGAAGGAAGAAGAATGCACAATCATATAAGACCTGGCAGGGGACAGGCAGGGGCGTATGGCCTTCAACCTCCACTATAGGCTAGTGGCCAAGGATGTTTGTCAGGTGCTGGGTTGGACTAGCCACTAAGTTTAGGGCAGGTGGAGAAACAGAGATAAGTTGGTAAGGGCAGGTTTATTCAGGTGGAAGATATGTACACCTCGCAATTTTGTCACAGAAGGCAAGCTGTAAAGTCACAAGCTGTGTGTGTGTATGTGTGTCTTTTATCCACAGATTCAAGAGTGTTAGGAATAGGCTGGCCACATGAGGTCAATTCCACAATCTAAGGCTGGGAAGAACATAAGGGAAGCTGGGAGGGGCCAAAGCATGGTCCAACCCTGAGACAAAAATGGTAGTGGTTTTAAAACTGCATGAAACACAACTATACAACGTTATTTGGCTGAAACTGGAGATATGAACCCACTAATGCAGTAATTTGATGTGTCAGAGAAGAATGGGTTGGGCTGAAGTGTGTGAGGGGAAAAGGAAGGAGGATTCTAGAGAGAATCTGTGTGAGGGAGTTCTGGGAGGAGAGGAGGACTGATATTGGGATGTAAAGTGAATGAATAAATTAATTAAAAATATCAAAACAACCTCTAAAATATTGATATCTAAAAAATTAAGGTGGAAAATGTTTTGAATATAAATGAATGAAGATTTTCTTTGGCTATAAGAGTGAACATATAATTAAGGTTCAAGAAACTGTGAATGCAGACACCCAGCATAGTAATGAAGACTGTTCTGGAAGAAAGGCATCTTTCTGAAGAAGAACAGAGATTTTTTGTCCATATTTTCATGTGCTTCAACAGTGAGAGTCTGCAACTCTCCTAAGGCATCACTTTCTTTCATGGCAATTGACATTTATTCATTTTAACATAGATTTAAGTTTTAGAAAATCACGAGGTGCCTAGGGTTGTGATTCAGCTGATAGAGTGATTGTCTAGCAAACAAGATGCATTCGGTGGGTGAGAAGCATCATGAGCCCAGCACCATACAATAAAGTGATAATGCATGCTTATGATCTCAGAACTTCACATGTGAAGTCAGAAATACCATACATTCAAGGTCATCCACAACTGTATAGCAAGAATCAGCTCAGCATGAGACACATGACATTTTTCATAAAATAAGGTATCACATGATTATTTATGGTACCATTACCATTACCAATAATATAGAAAGAGAATTAAAATTTTATCACTGATGACTAGTGATAAAAGCCAGCTGTAGCATTTGTAATCAACAGGGCTGCTGAAGAGATAGCATAGTGATGATCAATTCTCTAAAGAATTTTTAAAAACATAAAGTTAAAGGGAGTGTGTGTGTGCATAAAACTGAATTTCTATTGTTTCTTGGTCCTTGAACAATTATTGTAATAAATGTACTTAATAAAATATGTAATAGAAGTGATATAACATGACTATAGCACATGTTAAATGGGTTTCATTAAAATACACTAAGGCTGCCTTAGGAGATGTTTCAAGCAAGCTTTTCACTCTCTGGTGGTTAATGTAACAGAAAATTTCATTAGTGTAACATAATGTTGTCACTGTTTTATAACCATAATGAATTTAGCAAAATTATTTGTAGTCATGACTGTAATTAACACTACTGTTTATGTATAGCCTAATCTGTTACTTATGTGTTATGATAGAATTCCAGAGATTTTATCATCAACCTCGTAAAGGTATGTCAAAATGTATGTATACAATATGAATATACAATACAAACACATATCTATTGAAACATTGAAAAAAAACGAAGTCACTTCCAGAGATAATTTTGAAAGTAGATAGCAATACTTAGATTACAGATAACAGTTCAGGCTGTAGATGGTTCAGTTCTTATTAGCTAATCAGAAAAGCCTGAAATTTAAATCAAAAGCACATGCTAAAGACCATGGTGTGTCAAAGCTACATGTGACAGCACACACTTATAATTGCATGCACAAGTACTCACTACCCCATCACATAAAAAGGTCACATATATTAACTACAAGTCCACATTGTGCTTCCATATACAACCACTTCTTAAGTTTCTAAAAGCAAGACAGATGTGGCCAAGATGAGGAAACACAAGGTTGCATTTGCAAAGGTTTCCTTCAGAACACTTTAGCAGCAATTCATCTGCCTTCACTTTGGACAGTCTTAGAAACTATTTTCAAACAACTTTACCTTCCCATTACCAGAATCCTCTATAAGATTAATTATTATGACTCCTTGATTTTAGTATAGTCATTATTTTGGACATCTCAGCTTCATGGCAACCTATGTTTCAATGAAGTGCTTTGTTTGTGGCTGTATATAATTAGTCTAATTGATTCAGACATGGAACATCCAAGTGATTAGGCATTCATTTTATTTTCAGCCTTCATCTGTGTTTTATGTAAATAATAATTTATTCAGTATCTCACTGAAAGGATCCTGATGTGAATAATATATACATCTCTCCAAGTATCTATAGATACTGGGGAAATTAAGGTAATGCTGCTTACAAACTTTGGAATTGGAAGTAAAAGAAATATTTTTATTCAAATGTGATGGGAGTAAAACCACCAGTTACATGGATAAAATAGAATTCAGTGAGTTTCCCCTTGGTTAATATAATGACAATGCCAGTCATCAGCATCAGATAAATGACAGGAGTTTGAAGTCACATCATACTGCTAAAATGTTCTTGAACATAAGTGCTGTGCCCACTGGCTCCTTTAAATACAAATTAGAATAATAAATGTCAGTTTGATCAAACCTTGTTGGCATTTGATATCAGACTTTCCCGTATGCTAGTTGTATAATGTTCCTCAGCTTAAGTCATTCCTTCTTCTGTACATTTGTGTTCTAGACACCAGGTTTCATTGAAAATAGAAGGTATACATTCTTGTTCACAGAAGTACCTTTTTTTACTCTTAGAGAAAGGAGAAGTGGAGTTAAAGGAAGGAGTGTCACCTACGTTGTTGGCATCATATGGGTGACACTATAAATAGTCAATTGCAAATAAAATTATAAATAGAACAATGAAAATATCCAGATCACATGTGTAACACACCCAGAGACACAAAACTTTAGCCATTACAATTAGAAAGTCTAAATAGAAATGAATGTTTAAGAAGCAGCTTCCATTATCAATGATTACATAAATAACAATCCTCATATTCATCAGGAGAACTTCTTTTAGCTAAACATAGGAATAGATCAATATAAAAGGCTGTCTTCCATTTGTGGCTCTAGTTCATTTATTCCTAGAAATCAAATGATATTTCTACTCCCTTGTTTCAAGTCTCAAGGATCTTTCTCTTCCCCTCTAATAACTGAGATAGTGAATGCTTTCTCCATTGCCACATGTCATCTGATTTTCCTTGCAGGTGAGTTATAAGACTCATTTACTAATAGGGCTTTACAAATTCCTTAGTTTAAAAAAATTGCGTTTACTATTCAGATCAAAATGATGAGATCTAGGATGACTGAGAAGACCTGTCGTCTTTGTTCATATCTGTGGGGCATTTTTCTAGATTAGATTAAAGTACATGAGGTATGAAGACACACCTTAGCTATTGATAGAACTACCCCATTGGTTAGGGTTCTGGGGGAAAAAATGAGAAAACAATCTGAACACCAGCAGCCAGCATCAATCTCACTCTGTTTCCTGACTGTGAATGTTATGAAAACATCTGCCTTACTTTTGAAACCATGCCTAAACAACCATGATGGACTGTACCTTCAGACCTTGAATGGAAATAAACTCTTCCTGCCTTGAGATACTTTCTACCTGCTATTTGATTAGAACAACTAGACAACTAACTCAGACTGAATTTAAAGACACTGGATCCTCTTATTTTTTAATGGTTTTTGGGATACTTGGAAAATTCAAACCTTATTTTTGTATTGTTATGATGCTCTGTGCACCTCTTTGAAAGGATGGCCATCCATGAGCCATGAAGAGCCTCAGTTTGATCCCTAACTCTAACTTGGGTATTGAATACCTGCTACTTGTAGAGGAAAAATAATTTTATTGAGTTATGACACTTCCCAAGTTAGTTAATGTGTTTATTCTGGACCAACAGTCACATTATGTTCCAATGACAAACAAAATTTATACCTTGGTATTAAAGTTGGCAGCTTCTGACACAGAAAACTTATCTGTCTGCTTTTACTCCCACCCTGCTTTTATCAGTTGTCACTGTTTCCAGATAATTTGTTTGTCCACCTGGAAGAAAAAGAAACTTTTCTATGAAAATAGGCATTAGGCTCCTGACTATTCAGATAGCCCCTTAGAAATTCATCTGGAATGGCTACATTGAAGAACTGACCAATTGCTACAAAGTAGATAATCAGGAAGTCCAGTACAGTCATTTCAATGTCCTACCCTCTGTTCCATCTTCACCTGAGAAGCAGCTGTAATTAAGTCATTTGTATTTTATAAACATCAGATGATATCGAAAGTTGAAGGAATCTCTGAAAAGTAATCTTTACAGATCTTCCCTATTTTCTACACTATCAAATCTGCCTAACTTGAGCTTGGGAGAAAAATGGAGGGAGTTCTTCATGCCTCTCCAACCAGCAGCAAAACCATCATTGAGTCCTCTTGGCTTTATGCTGGAGTTCCATGCTCTGTGTGCCATAGCCTATCTCTTCTTGGCTACAATTATGACTCCAACATTTTGTTCCCCTGCATAGACACCTGGCAAAGCCATTTGCATGTACACTTGGAAAATTGTCCTGCAGATGGTCTGTATTCAAAATAAATCACATTTTTATTTTGAAATGAGTCATTAATTAAATGAAATAATTTAATTACATTTCTCTCCTCCTGATCTTCTTCCAAATCCTCTGACTTATGCCTTCCAGATCCTTCACTTTCATGTTGTGACATGCTTGATTAGAGGAAACACAGAGCCTTGTTTATCTTTCTGGTTCCTTCCTCACAAAACACTCAGTTCCTTGTTTATTTCTGTGTAGTTTCCTCTCTGTGCTTGAAAACTCACCTGTGTGTTGGTGAATTTCTTCTTAGACTACTGTTTTAAAAGTATTTTTTTTTTCATAGTTTTATATACATGATATAAATTTTGCTTTCTGGTCATTCAACCATTCGAAATTTTGCATTTGTCAAGTGATGTTAAGAACTGAAGGAGCTGAAGGGGCTTGCAGTGCCATAGGAGGAACAACGATGTGACTCACCCAGTATTCCCAGAGCTCCCAGGGACAAAACCATCAACCAAAGAATACACATGGAGTTACCCATGGCTCCAGACACATAGGCAGCAGAGGATGGTCTTATTAGACACCAAAGGAAGGAGAGGCCCATGGTCAGTCCTGGAAAGACCTGATGCCACAGTGTAGAGGAATACCAGGACAGGGAAGCAGGGGAGGGTTGATTGGGGAAGGGGAGATGGTTTATGGGATTTTGGGGGGAAGGGGGAACCAGGAAATAAGACAACATTTGAAATGTAAATAAAGAATATATCTAATCAAAAAAAGAATATAATCAAAATAAAAAAAAAGAAAACAAACATTCTACACTTTGTCCAACCACTCTACACTTCTAGAACCTTTTCCTCATCCCAAGCATTTCCTCACTCACTACAACCTCTCAATCTCTTTTTCTCAGGTTTCCACAGTGTCCTCTCTGATTTCTATATATATATACTTCACATTCTCATAAGACACCATGTAATGGAATCACACCTCATTTGTTTTTTTGTGTCAGGCTACATCCATTTACATGTCTATGGTTTCTTCCCCTTTGCTCTGCTTTTGTTGTTTTATCTCTAAATCAGGGCCTCTTTATGCAGCCCAGACTGATCAATTGATGCTCTTCTTCACCTACTTGAGTCAGGGTCTCATTATTTAACTGACCTGCTGGCAGTTGTTCAAACTTTTCTCGAGCTTATTCCTATTGGACAAACAATTCAACATTTTAGAATATAAACCACCAAAGTAGAAGGACAATTAATGCAAATGCCCTATTTATTCAGTGATAGGTCCTCAAATTGGAAATCCTCTAAACAAAAGTCAGTTTGGCTATTTTATAGACTCTCAACTTTTCTCTTTAGGTCCTATTTAGATGTGTATTCCATGCCTTCCTGGTCTTTGCCTTCTGGGAACAAGAAATTGCCACCTCACTAAGCTTACATTTGCTTTTGTTATTTATGTATGTTCCTATAACTGTACTTCAATTATATTGCACAAGTAGGCCTCCTTCCTCAGCCACTCAAGCACCAAATTCATTCTACTGAATGACAATGCATTTCCTCATATTTTACCTAATATCTTCTATTATGTCCTTCATTTTAGCTTCCTGATCACCAGGGGCAGATCAGGAGCTCCATTCCCAGCTCCTACATCCAGACACAGCCTATCTTCTAGGAGGTCTATCATAACCAAGCTCACAGATAAGATACCCCCATACCTACCCTAGCAGGCACCCCTATGGAGCCCAGCAGACACGGGCTGCTGGAGACACATCTTCCTTCTGGTTTCCAACTCCTCCCCAAGGCCAACTGGGCACTTCATCCTCTCTCCCACACCCAGATTCAGCCATCTCCCAAGAGGGTTGCCATAACCAGAGTAAGAGCAGGCCTTCCCTAACTAGGAATACATTAGCCCTACTAACCATAAACAGCATTGTTTGCCTCCCAGAAGGCCTATTCTAACATAACTCAGAGAGCTCGACCTGCTTAGAAGAAGGGACAGGCTCTAGTCAGAGACCACAAAGGTCAGGTAACACCGGAGGTAACCAGATGGCAGGAGGCAAGCACAAGAAAATAAACAACAGAAATAGATGCCACATGGCATGATCAGAACACAATTCTTTCACCACACCAAGCACTGGAAACACAAACACACTGGAAAAGCAAGATTCTGACCTAAAATACTGCCTAATAAAGATGATATAGGATATAGGATCTTACAGAGGAAATAAATAACCCCCTTAAAGTAATACAGGAAAACATAGGTAAAAAGGAGAGGCCATTAAAGAGAAAGCACATAAATCCCTTAAAGAAAAACAGGAAAATACAATCAAATAGGAGAATGAACTGAACAAAACTGTATAGGATCTAAAAGTGGAAATAGAAACAGTAAAGAAATCACAAATAGAGGCAATCTTGGAGATGGCAATCTTAGAAAAGAGATTAGGAGATACAGATAGAAACATCACCAACAGACTACAGGAGATAGAAAAGAGAATCTCAGGCATAAAAGATACACAAAACTCAAAGAAAATGCAAAGTGCAAAATGCTCATAACACAAAACACCCAGGAAATTCAGGACGCAATCAAAAGATGTAACCTACAAATAACAGAAATAGAAGAGAGTGAAGATTCCCAATTCAAAGGGTCAGAAAACACTTTCAATGAAATCAAAAAGAAAATCTTCCCTAACCTAAAGAAAGAAATGGCCATAAATGTAGAAGAAGCCTACAGAGCACCAGATACATTGGACCAGAAAAGAAAATTCTCCTGTCACATAATAAGCAAAACACTAAATGCACAGAACAAAGAGAATATTAAAAAGCAATAAGGGAAAAAGGTCAAGTAACATGAAGAATTATATTTAAAAGAATTACATCTGACTTCTCAAAACCAGAAGATCCTGGAGAAATGTCATGCAGATCCTAAAAAACAGAAATGCCAACCCAGGCTATTATACCCAGCAAAATTTTCAAGCACAATAGATGGAGAAACCAAGATATTCCATGACAAACCAAATTTTATCAATATATTTCCACTAATCCATCCCTAAAGAAGCTTCTTGAACCAAAATCCCAACACAAGGGAAACTACAAACAAAAAAATTCAAGAAATTGGTCATCTCACAAAAGGCCCCCCTACAAAAGAGAGAGAGAGAGAGAGAGAGAGAGAGAGAGAGAGAGAGAGAGAGAGAGAGAGAGAGAACTACACAAACATAAGATTACCACCAGCAACAAAAATAACAGGAATCAACAATAATTGTTCTTTAATATATTTCAACATCAATGGACTCAATTACCAAATAAAAAGACATTGGCTAAGAGACTAGATATATAAACAAGACCTAACATTTTGATGCATATAGGAAACACAGGTCACTGACAAAGACAGACACTACCTCAGAGTAAAAGGCTAAAAAAATGTTTTTTTTCCTTTTTGTTTGTTTGATTTTTGTTTTTTGGTTTTTTTTTTTAGGGGGGGAAGGGCAATGGTCCCAAGAAACAAGCTGGAATAGACATTCTAATATCCAGTAAAATAGACTTTCAACCAAAAGCTATCAAAAGAGAGGGAGAAGCATACTTTATACTCCTTAAAAATATCCACCAAAATAAATGCTCAATTCTGAAAATCCATACCCCAAATGCAAGGGTACCAACATTGGTAAACGAAAATGTTACTAAAGCTTAAAACACACTATGAACCTCACAAATATGAATGGGAGACTTTAAAACCTAGCTCTCACAGATGAATGTGTCATTGAAAGAGAAACTATAAAGAGTCAGAGTGAAACAAACAGAAATTAAGAACTAAAAGGATTCAACAGGTATCTATAGAATGTTGCATTTTAAAACAAAAGAATATTCTTTCTTCTCTGTACCTCATGGTACCTTCTCAAAAACTGACCATATTATCAAACACAAAACAAGACACAAAGAAATACAAGAAGATTGAAATAACACCATGCATTCTATCAGATCACCACAGTCTAAGGCTGGTCTTCAATAACAACAAAATCAACAATAGAAAGATACAAATAATCAACAAAAGTAAGAGCAAGTTCTTTGAGAAAACCATCAAGATAGATAAATCCTTAAGCAAGCTAACTAAAGGACAAAGAGACAGTATAACGAATTAGCACATCAGAAATGAAAAAAAGACATAACAATAGAAACTAATGAAATTTAAAAAAAATCATCAGATCCTTCTACAAAGGCATAATAAATTCAACAAACTGGAAAAATCTAGATGAAATGGATGATTTCCTAGATACAAAATATCAAAGTTAAATCAGGATAAGGTAAACTATCTAAACAGTTCCACAACCCCTAAGAAAATAGAAGCAGCCAGTAAAAGTTACCTAAGCAAAAAGAGCTCTGGGCCAAATGATTTTCACGAATTCTACCAGAACTTCAAAGAAGATCTAAAACCAATACTCCTATCTACAAAAATAGAAAGATAAGGAACACTACCCAAATTATTTTATGAAGATACCATTACTTAAATTACACAAAGACTCAACAAAGAAAGAAAACAGACCAATTTCTCTTATGAATATTGATGCAAAAATACTTTAAAATACTTGCAAATCAAATCCAAAAAAATCATTCACCACCATCAAGGTGGCTTCATTCCAAGAATGCTGGAATGGTTTAATATATGGAAATCCAGTGTAATCTACTATATAAACAAACTCAAAGGAAATAAATCACATAATCATCTCATTACATGCTAAAAAAAAGAGGCTTTGACCAAATACAACACCACTTCAAGTTAAGTCTTGGAAAGATTAGAAATTCAAGGCATGTACTTTAACATAATAAAAGCAATATACAGCAAGCCAACAGGCAATATCAAATTAAATGGAAAGAAAATAGAAGCAAACTCAACAAAATCAGGGTCAACACAAGGTTTTCTCACTCTCTCCTGAACAAGTCATTACAGTATTCAAAGTTCTAGCTAGAGCAATTAGACAACAAAAGGAGGTCAAAGGGATACAAATTGGGAAGGAAGAAGTCAAGTTATCACTATTTAAATACGATATGATAATTAAATAAGTAAACCAAAAAATTGTAAGAGAGAACATCTACGCCTGAAAAACAATTTCAGCTCAGTGGCTACATATAAAATTAAGTCAACAAATCAGTAGCTTTCTTCTATGCAAAGTATAAATGGGCTGAAAAAGATATTATGGAAATAACACACTTCACAACAGACATAAATAATATAAAATATGTTGTTGTAAATCTAACCAAGTAAGTGAAAGATGTGTATGACAACTTCAAGTCCCTAAGAAAGAAATTGAAGACCTCAGAAAGTGGAAACATCTATGCTCATGCATCAGTAGTATTAACACAGTAGAAATAGCCATCTTATCAAAAGCAATCTATAGATTCAATGCACTGCCCATCAAAATTCCAACTCACTTCTTCATAGAGATAGAGCAATTCTCAGCTTCATATGGGATAACAAAATCACAGTATAGTGAAAATAATGCTCAACAATAAAAGAACTCAGGGAATCACTATCCTTGACCTCAAGCTGTACTACAGAGCAAAAGTGACAAATACTGTATGGAATTGATGCAGAGACAGACAGGTCAAATAATGGAATAGAATTGAAGACCCAAAAATGAACCTGCACACCTATGGCCACTTGATATTTAACAAAGAAGCCAAAACCATACAGGGGGGAAAATAATGAAAATTGAATCATTTTTATCTCTTTGTACAAAGATCACGTCCAAGTGGATCAAGGAACTCTACATAAAGCCACATATGCTGAATCTAATAGAAGAGAAATATGGGAAGAGCCTTGAACACATTAACAAAGGGGAAGTTCGGAATAAAACACCCATAGTTCAGATTCTAAGATCAACAATTGTTAAGAGGACCTCATGAAACTGAAAATTTTCTGTAAGGCAAAGGACACTGTCAGTAGGACAAAACAGCAACCTATAAATTTACTAATCCTACATCCAATAGAGGGATCTAAAATATACAAAGAACTCAAGTTAGACTCCTTAGAACCAAATAATCCAATGAAAGAAAACAAATGGGGTAGAGTTAAAGAATTCTCAACTGACAAATCTTGAATGACCAAGAAGCACCTAAAGAAATGTTCAACCTCCTTAGTCATCAAGGAAATGCAAATCAAAATGACAATGAGATTCTACCTTACCAAAATCATAACGACTAAGATCAAAATTCAGGCACCAGAAGATGCTGGAGAGAATGTGGAGAAAAAGGAACACCTCTCCATTGCTGCTGGGATTGCAAACTGGTAAATCCACTTTGGAAATAAATCTGGTGGTTACCCCAAAATTTGGAAATAGTTCTACTTGAGTATCTAACTATACCACTCCTGGGCATATACCCTAATGATGCTCCACAATATCACAAGGACATGTACTCCACTATGTTCATTGCAACCTTATTTATGGTAGTCAGAAGCTGGAAAAAACCCAGATGTCCCTCAACTGAAGAATGAAAACAGAAAATGTGGTACATTTAAACAATGGAATACTACTCAGCTGTTAAAGACAAGGACTTCACTAATTGTGCAGGCAAGTGGATGGAACTAGAAAATATCATCATCCTGAGTGAGGTAACCCAGACACAAATGACATACATGGTATGTACTTACTGATAAATGGATATTAACCAAAAAATTCAGAATACCTATGATAAAACACAAGTGTCCTATGAATATTTTATAAAGCTGAACAAGAAGGGAGGTCAAATTGTAGATGCTTCAATTTCACTAAGAAGGGGGAACAAAAATATTTATGGGAGGCAGTGGGAGGAAGAGACCTGAGTAAGAGAGGGGAGGAGGACAGAAAAAGGGGGAGCGGGATCATGTATAGAGAGAAACAGAAGAGTCACGAGCCAGAAGAAACAGAAGAGCCCTTAGAGTCACGAGAATGAATAGAAATATGCAGCAGTGGCGTAGTGGAGAATGGGGGAACCACTGGAACCCAGGCACTAAGAATGTCAAGTCTCCCAGGGCACAATGACATTAGCCAAAATGCCCCACTGTGGGGAGATAGTACCTGAAGATACTATCTCCAGTAGATACAAATGGCACCCAGTTGAGGAATGGGACCACACACCCATCTCAAAATGTTCATCCCAGAACTCTTCCCATATAAAGATATGCAGGGACAAAAATTTGAGCAGAGACTGAAGGTAAGGCCATCCATAGACTTCCCTACCTTGGCATACATACTATCCACAGACACCAAACCCTGATACTATTGTTGATGCCAAGATATTCTTGCAGAGAGAAGTCTGGCAAGGCTGTCTTCTGAGAGGCTCTGCCAGCACCTAAGACAGATGGAGATGCTCACAGCCAATCATTGTATTAAGCACAGGAACTTCAATATAAGAGTTAGCGGAAAGACTGAGGGAGCTAAAGAGGATTTCAATCCCATAGGAAGAGCAACAGTATCAACTATTCCGGACCCCTCAAAGCTCTGTGAGATTAAGCCAGTAGCCGCGGGCGTCCATGGGCTGGTCTGTGGCTCCCACTACATAAGTAGCAAAGGATTGACTTATCTGGAATTAGTGGGAGGGGAGGTGTTTGGTTCTGTGGATTCTTGATTCCATAGAAAAGGAGTGAGGTGGGAGTGAGTGGGTGGCTAGGTGGGAGCTCCTTCTTAGAGGCAAAGGGGTGAACAGAAGGAATGTGGGTTTTGTGAAGGGATACATAGCAGGGGACAACATTTGAAATGTAAATAAATGAAATCATTACTAAAAAAACATGTTCTATTGTGTTCTGTTTTAAATAAATGATATCATACCATTGTACTTCAACTCAACTTCATTCTTGAAATGTATTTATATTAGAAAATGTAGTTTCATTGTCACTTTTTAAAGCTTTTTTGTTATTTATTTAAATTGTGTGTGCATTGACCTGTCATTGCTGTTCTTTCAGAGGCCAGAAGAGGGTGACACTTTGCCTGGAACTGGAGTTTATAGGCCCATGTGAGCTGAAATTAGTACTGGGTACTAAAGTCAGGTGCTCTGTAAGAACAGTACTTTCTCTTCACAATTAAGACTTTTCTCTGGCTCCAAATTTGTTATATGTTAGGTAGTTCAATACAATGATCATAAGTTATGTATTTCTCTCATTGATGCAACTGAATTCTTTAGTTTTAATTTGATTAATACTAAGTAATAATGCTCTGGTTTAGAACCTTTTGCTTAAAATTGTTGCACTGTGGTGATGACCCATACCCTTATCCCAGTAGATCAGGTGAATCTCTGTGAGTTCTAGGAAAGCTTTGTCTTTAGAGATTTTTCCAGGATATCTAGACGTCCACAAAGTAATCCTGTCTCAAAATCCAAAAAAGAAAAAAAAAATTGTTGAACATCATGAAAATACCTGCAGTTGCGTGTCTTGTGAAATCTTGGCCTGTGTTATTGCTTCACATCAAAAATTGACCCAGAGCATCTTGAATTTACTTGTGAAAAAGTGTGTCTGCATGCATACATGGGAAAATTTGAAACTGGGTTATATATCTTCAAATTTCTAAGTGATTTTAGGACTGGACTTCATGGAGCTTCAAGTACTACCTATGTGCTCTATGTATCTACAATTATTGCCAGAGGTACAGTGATATTTATATCCTACATCAAATTGTAGACATAAAACAACAAAGGAATCATGTTTTCCCTTCATATGTTACAGTTAAAAAGACACTTTCATCCATTTGGAAAACACTAAAAGTTTTCTGTTTCTATTGAGGATGTGTATTATATTTCCTCCAAAGTACTTAACCTGAGCTTATAAGACTGAGTAACAACAGTTGTCCCTGGGTATAGAATTGAATTAAGATATATTCTTTATTTACATTTCAAATAATATCCCCTTTCCTGATTCCTCCCCTCACAGAAAGTCCAAAAACCCGTCTCCCCTCCCTGTTCCCCAATCAACCCCCTCCTACTTCCTTGCTCTAGTATTCCCTTATGAAGCTGCATTTGGCCTTTCCAGGACCAATGGACTCTCCTCCCTTTGATATCCAACATCTGGAGCATCTGGAGCCATGTGTAGCACAATGTATACTATCTGGTTGATGTTTTCATCCCTGGGAGCTCTGAGAGTACTGGGTGGCTCATATCCTTGTTCCTCCTATGATGCTGCAAACCCCTTCACCTCCTTGGGTCCTTTCTCTAGTTCCCTCATTGGGAACCCTGTGCTCAGTTCAATGGATGATTGAGAGTGTCCCCCTCTGTATTTGTCATGCACTAACAGAGCCTCCCAGGTAACAGCTACATCCGGCTCCAGTCAGCAAATACCTATGGGCATCTATAATAGTGTCTGGGTTTTGTAACAGTATATGGGAGAGATCACTAGGTGTGGTAGTTTCTGGATGGTCTTTTGCTCAGTCTCTGTTCTGCATGTTGTCTCTATATCTCCTTTTATGGGTATTTTGTCCCCGCTTCTAAGCAGGACCAGAATATCCATACTTTGTTTTCCCTTCTTTTTTGGGCATCATTTGATATGTGAATTGTGTCTCGGGTATTTCAAGCCTCTGGACTAATATCCACTTATCAGTGAGTGCATACCATGTGTGTTCCTTTGTGATTGGGTTACCTCACTTAGGATGATATTTTCCAGTTCCACCCATTTGCAAAAGAATTTCATGAATTCATTGTTTTTAGTAGCTGAGTAGTATTCCATTGCATATAGCAAAAACTTGAGGCATTTCATAAGTTGTCAGGTAGAAGGAAATGGACATGTGTAGTACAGTCATCTACCTAACATGATTGATCCAAGAACATAAGCCCAATAATGCAATTCAAGAAGATCATTTAGGAATAGGTAGAATGATAAGTCAATAAAGTGCTGATTTTGTGAACCTGAGGACCTTATTTTGTATCTGAAGCATACATTGCAAATATGGGTGTTTGGCAGACATCTGTAAACCCAGTTCTAAGATGGCAGAGGAAGGAGAATTCCTGAGACTTCATCACCAAACAGACAAGTTGGTTTTGTGAGCTTCATGTTCAACTTAAGATGCTGCTTCAAAACTCCAGGTAGAAAAGAATAAGGAAGATAGATATTATCAACATCTGGCCTCATCTACAAGTACACAAATGGGCAACTGCATGTGCACAAACACACACACACACACACACACACACACACACACACACCATGGACACTTTTTAGGTGTATATGAGTAAAAGGGCAAGTGTGAATGCTCAGTGGGTAAAGGCACTTGCTACCAAAAAGGACTACCTGAGTTAGCTTCCAAGAAGCCATATGGTGGATGGAGAATATCTACTTCTTCAGGTTTTCCTTTAACTTGTACATGTGTATCTTGGCTTACCATCTCCCCTTCCCCAATCAACCCTCCTCTGCTTCCCTGTCCTGGTATTCCTCTACACTGTGGCATCAAGTCTTTCTAGGACCAAGGGTCTGTGCTCCCTTTGGTGTCTAACAAGACCATCCTCTGCTTCCTATGAGTCTGAATCCATGGGTAGCTCCACATGTACCCTTTGGTTGATGATTTTGTCCCTGGGAGCTCTGGGAGTACTGGGTGACTCATATTGTTGTTCCTCCTGTGGCGCTGCAAACCCCTTAAGTTCCTTGGGTCCTTTTTCTAGCTAGTATTAGAGATTTTCTGGAATAGAGGGATGATTTTACCCTCATAAAGCTGTAAAATCTTGAGAACTTACTCAGCAACAATCCCCTCCTGCCCCAGTCCACAGTAGCCTTTGTTTTTTGTGGTCATCTCGTGGTACTAGTCCCCTCTATTTTGGAGTCTCCATTGCAACTGAAGCTGCATGGTCACCAAAGATTTATTCTGTCCTCTCTTCAAGGACTTCAGTCCTGTCACACAATGCTATACCTCACCTGTTCTACATGATGCCTTCATGCCTTCATATCAGAAAAATCTCTGTAACTCTTACATATCATCAAGTTTTGCCGCCACACATCTTGCCTCCCATGGGACCACAGCTTCTGTGTGTGGAACTTGAGTAAATACTTCAAAAAATTGTTTCTTCTGTGATGGTGATCTCTTCTTATTTACATCTGATTTTCCTGACCAAGCTAACAAGAATCATTTTTTTTCCCAGAAAGTAAAGGTTATAACTCAATGCTATTCAATTATTCTTAATATTTGATGGTTCCTTAACCCTGCTGACCAGATCTGTGGCTTATTAATGGAAAATAGCACACAAACATGCCTGGTACCTTTGCTTTCCTCTGAAATGTCATAAGCCAAGTCACCATCATCCTCACTGCTCTTGGGTTTATTTTCCAAGCTCATGCAATGGTATCCTAATAAGCTCTCAGTACTCAATGACTTCTCCAGCCCAAAGCTCTTCCACAGTTCTTTCCAAATCAACATGGTCTGACCTTTCGCAGCAAAATCCCAGGAACGTAGTATTGATTTCTGTTCATATTTGCCTTTCATTACACTGATAAAACATCATCATCAAAAGTAATTTAGGAATGAAAGACTTTATTTTGCTTACAGTTTATAGATTATAGGATCAGACCAAGGAAACAAAGACAGGAAACTGGAGGCAGGAACTATGTCAGAGATAATGGAGAAATCCTGCTTACTTGTTGGCTTGCCCAGGCCTTTTTAAGTTTTCTTTCTTCTATATTCTAAGACTACTTACCTTCGGATGACAAATGTCACAGTGAGGTGGGTCATTTCACAATGGCCATCGATTTAGAAAATTACCAATAGTCTTGCCTACATACTAATATCATGAGGGCATTTTTTCAATTAAGATTCACTTTTCCCAGGTGAACTTAAGTTGTGTCAAGTAAAAAAAAAATAACCACCACAAAATGGAAAAGAAAATTAACCAACCAATCATGGTTTTAGACTACCTTCACTTTGTAAAATAACTATAATTTTTGTGGTTCACTGTTCATACATACAAAATGTATGTGAACCTGAAAATACGACAGTTATTTAAAATCATACAAAAATTCTCTTTAAAAGATATATTTGTTAACAATTATGAAAGAATATTTTATAATTTTGGATTACAACTTCACATTTTGTTTTCCTTAGTAGTCTGAATATAAGTGAAAAATAATAGTTGAAATCTATGTAAGAGTCCTAGATATATCAAAAAAGTCAAAGTGTGAAATTTGCCTGGAAGTAAATAAGTCCTCTGGATACAGTTGAAGTTAAGTTGATGTTAGTTAATGTTTCTATTGCTATGATAAAACACCATGACCAAAAGGAACTTGTGGAGGAAAGAGTTTATTTTATTTCATATCAATCAGGGAAGTTCAGGCAACACAATCAGTGCAGGAAATTGGACAGCAGAAACTGAAGCAAAGACTATGGAGAAACATGATTTATTGGCTTGTTTCTTATTGACTTATCCTATTTTCTTATAAATTCAAGGCCATCAGCCCAAAGTGGCACTACCTATACTAAACTGGGCCCTCAACATTGAACATTAATAAAGAAAATGATTGACATATTTGCCTATAGGCCAGTCCTAGAGAGAATTTTTTTTTCAATTGAGGGACTCTATCCCAAAATGACTCTAGATTATGACATGTTGTCATCATACTAACAAGACCTACTAATATTAATTTAAAAAATTGGTAGTAAAACATTATGGAGTTACATGATGCCCACTCAATAAGAACAAATAATATATTTATTCAGTATACGTAAAATGAAGAAAGAAAGCCAGGGTCAGAGATATGACTGAGTGAGTATCTAACTTTCATAACTTCTATGAACCTGAGTTTAATACCTGTAAAGCTATATAAAGATAGGAGGAGAGGAGAAACTCCATAAATCTTGCCCTCTAACATAACACACTCTCAATAGCTTTCAAATTTTCAAATGATCTCACACACATCTTACACCACACACACACACACACACACACACACACACACACACACACAAACTATAAATTCACAAACAGTTCATTGCAATTGAAAACATTATTGAATCAGTTACAAAATATAGGTAAGAATGCTGGTAGCTTTGAACGAACAAATAGTTCTACAGTAAAAGAATGGGTTATCAATACACTACTTCCAATAACATTAAGAAACCCAAGACAGATCAACAATAAAGATAATAAAGGACTTAAACAGCAAGGGAAATAAATGAATCTAATAGCAGCGAACATAGTTCAAGACTGTCTCCTGGCCAAAGTCAGTTAAAAAAAATCACCTGTAGAACTACACACAATCCAGTAATTCTTCTGTGTGTACATGCCTCAAATTATATTTTCATTTTTAGTTATTACTGTATTATTTTCAAGAACAATATAATGTAAACAAGTCTATTTTCATAAAGAAATGTATAAAAAACTATAAATAGAGAGCATACATACCTGAACATACCACATGGTACTTGATCCAGATCTACTGATTGCCCATCTTCAATCCCAAGCATAGGTATCATCACAATTCTGTTATATGGTTCAACATGGAAAAGAGTGAAGGGAACTCTGTTAAAACCAGATTCTACTACAAGAAGATTCCCTTTATATGAGACATAGGAAGAGAAGCAATGGAAGCAGTAATGTGGTTCACTGGGTAATGGTGATCACTCCCAAATCTGAAGGCTTGAGTTTGATCCTGGTGCCCACGTGACAGAAGGGAAAATTAACATGGTGATGATGATATATATAGAAAATAGAACACTAGTTGTTGAAGTATGTTCAAAGAAGAAAGTGAGGCTTTGTATGTGATGGGTTTCATTTTGTGAGGATGGGAATGTCTAGGAAAATTGATGATGAAGGCTGCAAAGCAGTATGGGTTTGTTGTGCCATGAACTTACAACTATCAGAATATTTATAGTATATTATTCCATAAAATTCTACCATCAGGGAATTGATGGTCTAAGATGGCAGACAGCAAACTTATTAGAATTAAAAATACACATATCACCCAACTGTTCCTAATTTGGTACAAATAGTGTATTTTTAAACTAAATGAGTATGTATTTTGAAACCACAACCATGAACTTTGAAGTGTGCAGTATAGATTAAACTGTACAATTTTAGATGGTGGACAGCTAAATAGAATTAGGGGGATAGTAAGAAAGCAAGAGGGAAAACAGAAACAGAGAGAGATGTAGAGAGACAGGAAACAGAATGCATTTACAGAAGAAAAACAAGCTAATGATTGTCATGTCACACACATTTAAGGACAAAGAGAAAGTTCTTCTTTGCATGATTACAAATGTGCTTCCAGGTGTCTACATAGGCTGAGTTCTGAAGCTATCTGAGGACTGTGCCATCTCACTCCATCTGCCATAGTACAGAATTACCTTTTGTTGTGTGGCCAGGCAGCTTGTGTTACACAGACAAATGCAGTCCACTCTGCAATATCCACACCTGTTTATACCTGCAGATGACTCATTCTGGTCTTGGTGGCTAAGACTTAATCTCTAAATCTATGTTTGCAAAATTGTTATGAAATCCTTTCATGTTAGGAAGGTCAAGCTCAACCCTCTTTGATCTTCCTCTATTCAAAGACTATACAGGCCTCTCTGAGATGTTAATCACAGGTAACATAAAGAGAGATTTTACCACTGTTCATGTTTTTAAAGGGTCATTATGTAGAAGCAGTTGAATTAAACTCTCAGGGGCAAAAGTCAGTCGTGAACAGATATGGTCTATTATTCATCCAGTTCTCTCACATTCTAAGTACAAATTTTCCTCTTAGACTGACTACTTCATTGTCAATTAATAAAGGAAGTTACCAAACTCCATGTCTTTTTGATCCTTAACTAAAATGTCACTCAGAATGTGCTGACTGGACCACTGTAGGAAAGGTTCTTAGCAACCCTACTTCCTGCTTACTTCAAAAAATGTGTCAAAAAGTTGACTGTTTTATGAAGCAGCTGCCATGAGGTGAGAACAACAGATTTGAGCCTTGCATTCAGTTTAGAAAAACATCTTAACACCTACCACCTTGTCCAGCAGATTTAATAAATAATTCACCATGTGTGTATATGCATGTATGCATATGTGTATAAACCTGTCATACACATTTTAGTATTTGTGTGTGTGGCTGGGGAGGGGGTTACAGACCAGTGGCTCTTTTAGGACTCTCTAGACCTTTAGCACTAATTTGGGACTGTTTTAGCATCCACTGTCTTAGATTGAGCAGCCTCCCACTTCTTAGCCTCTCCAGTGAGAAAAAAGTCTCCCATGTCATATCATGTCAATTGATGTAAAATGTCCCCTTTTATGTATTTTTACAATCAGTTATATTTACCTTTACAATTGATTGGAACAACAACTAAATAGTTTGTTGTTAAATCCAAAATCTACCACATATTTAAGTCAATTTCCTCAAGTCAGATACAATAAGCAGAAAAAACACAAGAAGCATACAGAAGATTTGTCCTAGTGGTGACATCAGACACTGAAAATATTTTTTATTTCTTAACTGTGTATTGTGTGTGTGTGTGTGTGTGTGTATGCACACATGTGCACATACATGCACACCTGCCCACAGAGGCACGAAAAATATCTTGTTGTTCAATTCCTGCCATATTCACTTGAGATAATATCTCTCACTATATCTAGAACTCTTAAGATAGAAAGTCCAACAGAGCTCCCTGTCTCTGGCTCCCACTGTGAAAGAGTTACCGAAAAGATATCCACATGACCACACCTGGTACTAGAAATGTGAACACAGGTTATTATGCTTGGCTAGTAAGTACTTTTATGCATTGAGAAATCTCCCTAGCTCCAAGAATAACTTCAGATAAGCATGGTAAAATGTGTTTAAAATACAGTCAAAGATGAGCAAATAAGAGTTTGTTCTACCAGTCAGTGACTCCTCAATCTCCCAACACATTCCATGGTTGTAAGCTATGACTCTAGATGGCAATGCAGGGAATATTTAGGCCTTGTAGGTTGAAGTCTATTCATGGGGCTGCAGAGATGGATTAGATTTAAAAAGTTCTTACTGCTTTTTCATGAAGAACAGAGTTCAGATGCCAGCCCCCACAACTGTCTGTAGCACTAGCTGCAAGGGATCTGGTGTCCTATTCTGGCAAGTATGGACAGTGATTCATGCACAATCACATCCAATCACATAAACAAAAATGGACATAATAATAAAAATCAGTCCTTTCAAATCAATTCATGATTGAAAATTACTGCTAAAGTATGCCACATTTCCTGGATATCTTCATGCATTAAACTCTACCATGACATTCATCAGGATGACTCATAAGTTCAAAACAATCAATATGTCTGTTTTCAGATGAGAAACCAATGGTTCAAACTATGTTGTATGTCACAGAAGACTTTGAATATAAAAATACGCATTTTTTGTTGTTGGTGGGACATGTGTTCTCTAAAATGAAACAAGTGACTCCATCTTTGTGATTGATGTGTGAGACTTGGGAATTCTGTATTCAGCTTGAAATGTCACCACTTTTCTTTTTAAATTTCTTTCAACCACAGAGATCATTTGAAAAGTGAATATTCCATCTTATTTTTTTGTAAGACTGGATTTGTGGAAAGATACTGTGTAAATTTGGTTTTGTCATGGAATATATTGTTTTCTCCTTCTATGGTAATTGAGAGTTTTGCTAGGCATAGTAGCCTGGACTGGCATTTGTGTTCTCTTTGGATCTGTATGAGATCTGCCTAGGATCTTCTAGCTTTCATAGTGTCTGGTGAGACATCTAGTATAATTCTGATAGACCTGCCTTTATATGTTACTTGACATTTTAACCTTACTGCTTTGAATATTCTTTCTCTGTTTTGTGCATTTGGTGTTTTGACTGTTATGTGAGAGGAGGAATTTCATTCCTGGTGCAGTCTATTTGGAGTTCTGTAGGCTTCTTGCATATTCTTGGGCATCTCTTTCTCTAAGTTAGGGAAGTTTTCTTCTGTAATTTGGTTGAATATGTGTCCTGGCCCCTTAAGTTGAGAATCTTTGCTCTCTTCTATAACTATTATCCTTAGGTCTGGTCCTCTCATTGTGTCCTGGATTTTGTGGATGTTTTGGGTTAGGAGCTTTTTGCATTTTGCATTTTCTTTGACTGTTGTGTCAATGTTTTCTATGGTATCTTCTGCACCTGAGACTTTCTTTTCTATCTCTTTTATTGTGTTAGTGATGCATGTGTTTATAACCCCTAATCTTTTCCCTAGGTTTCCTATCTCCAGGATTGTTTCCCTTTGTTTCTATCTCCAATTTTAGATCCTGAATGTTTTTGTTCAATTCTGTCACATGTTTGGTTGTGTTTTCCTCTAATTCTTTAAGGGATTTTTATTTCCTCTTTAAGGTCTTCTACCTGTTTACCTGTGTTCTTCTGTATTTCTTTAAGGGAGTTAAAGATGTCCTTCTTAAAGTCCTCTGTCATCTTCATGGGTTATAATTTTAAATGAGAGTCTTGCTTTTCTCGTGTGTTGGGGTATCTAGGGCTTGCTGTGGTGTGAGAACTTCATTCTGATAATGCCAAGTAACCTTAGTATCTGTTGCTTATATTCTTGCCCTTGCCTCTCACCATCTGGTTATCTCAAGTATTTCCTGGTTTTGCTATCTCTGATTGTGGCTTATCGCTGCTCTAAGCCTGTGTGTCAGCACTCCTGGGAAACATGCTCTCTTCTGGAGGTACTTGAGTATGGAGAGTTGTGGCACAGGGTCACCTCCAGGGTGCAGATGATAACCAGAAGGATTCTGTACCAGGCTGCTCCTTGGGTCCTGTGTCCTGATATCTTCAGGCAGGTCCCTCACAAATCAGGTATTTGAACAGAAGTGGTGGTCTTACCTGTGCTCTCAGGTGTGTCAACACTCTTGGGAGACAAGTTCGCTTCCAGCAGTATTTTGAAGAGCTGGGGCACAGGGTCTGCTTCCATTTTCAAAATGTAGCAAGATTATTCCTGATTCTGGTAATCAGAATTTGAAGTCTATTGTAGATATTACACACTAAATTTTGCCCTGTGGTTGATTGTACTTTGGTTGGTGGAGGCAGGCTAGGTGGCAGTTGTGACTGGGAACACAGAGATGCATAGGAGAATTAAGCTGCATTTCTTCAGTCAACAGCATTTTCCATGGCTCCACATGGCAAATCTTCGTGAAAGAGACAGTTCATGTTTCTAAACAGTTTATTGGTTGTTCATGGTGAAAAGTGGATATGCAACATAACATACACACATCTAAGGGTAGACCTGACATTACCTTTTGCAGGGGAGGAATATCTGGGAAGGGAAGCTTAGTGGCTAAGGCTCCTGGGCTTCTAGGTGCCCCATTAGCATGGAGAACTCTGTTTTGGGTCTACACATGACCATAGAACATGTCTCTTTTATGTGAAAAGTATGGTACATGTTCTAGGCCAGGAGTCTGCCAGAGAGTGGGATGTTGCCTAAGTCTCAGGTGTGTGCCCACTGAAACTCTGGGTCTCTGCCTGCTCTACCTTATAAAATATCCTGGCATGGTTTTATGTCTCACACTGCACCAGCCACTTAGACCATATGATTCTATAGATTCCATGACTTGTATGTCAAATCAGTGTTTGATCCCAATGGTTCATTAAAACTGGCTATATTCTTAAGTTCTATTGTTCTTAACTAACATCAAAGTCTACTGAGCAGGTGAAGGTGTGGAAATATTAAACTACAGTAACACAATCAACCTTTAGTTCAGCCTTAGACATATCCATTTCCATGTTTGCAGACTCACTGAGTTACAATTTCAGATGCAAACTCATCTGTCACTTCTCTGCTTCCAAAGCTTAACTTATACACTAAACTTCTCTCCACTGTGTGTTAATTTTGACTGCATAGTATTTTTTCATATGTATCTTTATTTTCTAGTTTAAGCAGAAGATAATTTAGGCACTGTCAATCACATTTATTTCCCTAAAACTCATATAATATTTCTAGAAGAAAGATAAATTTTTGTCTCTAAGTTCAAGGGAATCTGTGATTCTGTAGTTCTTTAGTATGAGGTTATACAGATAATTTGCCCATGGAAGCCATCCATTTATCTTTTGATACCAATAGACTCCATTTCTAGTCAATGAGGTCTTTATGTTCAACTCTTTTGAATGTATAGTTTTATTCAATATTGCCCTCTAAACACACAAATCTTGAAAGGCAGAAAAAATTATGTGTACTAATGGAGCATATATTATACTTTTTGTTGAAAGACCATAATATAGGAGGCAGAATTCCATGTTAAAAAAAAAGGAATAGCATCATGCTTTTTCATGAGAGTCTGTAAGTCAATCACTTAATACATAAATTTGGGATTCTTCATCTGTCAGCCTGATTTATACATCCCAGTAATGTTCTCAGAATCAGAAGTAAAAAGCAAAATATAATGTGATTCTTCCCTCTCACACCTGTGATAGCAATCCTACTATTGGCCCTGCCTGGTGGGATGTACTTGTTCTTGCCCCTGCAGTTTTCCATGTGCTCTGTCACTTATATTTTCTAGTAACACAGTTCATCTTTAAACAAACAACACAATATAGCAATCTACCATCTGGGACATCTGGGTTGCACTGTGGTAGTAGGCCAACTGCTCTATCTGGGTGCTTTCTCTTAGCTACATTCATAAAAGGTGAGAACATCACCCTAATCATTATAGTTTTCTAATGAGACTGTAAGATAAAGGGTAAATATTGAATTTCTTATAGGACTATAATATTATTAAGTTTGCTTTTGGAAAATAAATTAAACACATGAATTCTCATGAAAGTTAAAACCAGTTCAAAAGCAAGAAAAATATCAGATGATCAGACAAATATAGACAAACTCACAAATGCCTGCTAATAAGAGTTAGGAGAAATAAAAATTTTCTTTGTTGTTTGGGGTTTTTATTTGCTTTGATTTTAAGTAAGTAATCTTGCACTTACTCTGCTATGATGTATTTCACCTATTTTCTGTCATCAAAAAGAACAGGGAAACACTCTCAAGTCAAATATGAGTTCATACCTCTTTTGTTTATAACACAAAAGGTAAACATGGTCATGTCCATATGTTGATCATATAAATACTTAACTTTTGCAGATGTATACACCTTGCTTTTGATACTAATTCGTCTAAAACTGTACTTTTGTTTTTAAAGAAGAGGTTTGCTGTATGGACCCAGGTTATGCTTGAATGTAAGATCCTTCTGCCTCAGCTTGTGGAGTGTAAAGATTAAAATGTCAAACATTATATTTTTATGTGCAATTTAAAAGCCTTCCAGAGCAGTGACACTGATTAAACAATTGAATGGTGAGTAGGAGTAGGTCTGATGACATGAAATGACATTTTCCACATTCTGAGTGCTTGGAAGACTGAAGTATAGGAGAGACTTCATTTCCCTTCTTTATCATCCAGTCATCTGCATACAACACTCTAAGATAGAAGGCAATATTTCTTGTATATTTTGCAACACAGAGAAGAAAATGCACAGCTGTAAATGTGAGATCTACATCACAACCCTTACTCCCAAGGCTAAGAGATGAATATAAATGAGGTTAGGTCAAAGATTTCAAGAGGAAATGAAGAATTGCAAAGAAACAGTATTCTCTAGACACAGCAGGGCAGATACACAACACATTCACAGCAGCTGAGACAGCATGCACAAGACAATACAAGCTCCAGGCAGACAAAATTCCAGCATGAGAAAAGAAGAGAGATACAAAGTTTCACTTCTGCTTGAATAGTTATTGGTAATTGATAGCTGCTGAGGAAGGGCATATCAGTTTCTTTAATTGTATGACCTCTTGTGGGTTTACCCCTCTCCAGAGAAAGATACATATACAAGAGTATATTGGTAGCACAAGATGGATATAATGGTCTAAAAAGTTAGACATAAGACTACAGTTGTGTGGATTATGAAGGGGGATGGATATAGGAGGGGTGAGAGTAAGGGTTAAAAACAAAACAAAACTAAACTAAACTAAAACAAATGGCTCAGTAGTCAAGAGCTCATCCTGCTGATGCAAGCTGTTCAGGTCCAGAACCAGAAGATTCAATATCCACCTCTAGCCTATGTGGGTAATTGCATTCTTATGCTTCACATGCACAGACTTGGCAGAAAGAAAAATGCTTCCTCCTGTACTGACAGTTTCTTTGCCTATAACACATCTTCAGAGAGCAACTGGTACTGTAATTCCATTTGACTATCTATTTTAGCATCGGCTGCATTTGCCTGCAGGACACAGGAAAAGCCACATTTGCTATGTCAATACATTTATAGCAAATTGAGGTGCAAAAAAGGTGTAAAGGATCTCAACACAAGGTCAGCTTTACAGAGACATTGAAGAAACAAAAAGAAGAAAATTATATCAGAAAAGAAAATCCCTGTGGCTTTCCAAAGGAAAATGAGACTTGAAAGAGCCTTAGAAAATGCAGTGATACTGTTCACCCTATAATTCCTTACACTCCTCCCACCTAAACTAAGGAGATGTGCTGCAAAAAGAGGATATGGAGATATTAGGAATCTCTTTTAGAGCTACATATAATTTCATGGCTGAGAGGGTATTGTTCTTTTAGAAATCATTTCCTGAGGGTCAGAGAGGTAAAAAGACTTTCTATGGATCATGTAGATAATTAGCTCCTTCCTAGATAAAGGCTCTTGCCTCTTAATGCCAAGGTATGAGGCAGGAGCTACAGCCTGCCGCAAATATGTAAGGGCTGTTACATACAGGCATGTATTTGGGGGACAAATTCTCATCTTAAAATCTGTCAAGTCTTCATGCCCCCAAACATGCTAGCAGTATACTCACTTCTCTGTTTCCATGTATTCTTCAAAGGTTAGACTGCAATCGACCCCTCAAGGCTAACTCACAGGCTACAGGAATGCATCAGTGCCACAAAGTCAGCTCACCTGGAGGGTTATTCAAGTGAGAACTCAGAGACTGAAATCAAGGTGGGAAGAAATTTTCAAAACTCCAGAAACTTAAAAAACAAGTTTTGACTTGTTAGATTCTTTTGCCATTCTTTCCTTACAACTTAGCAGAGCAGATGGAGGACCAGGGAAGGTCATTGTTAGTGTTCTTCATCCACTCACAAATAAGCTGGAAATGCATTAGTTTTGTTTGCTGTGCCTTCATATGGGCTAAGAAAAGTGGCTGTGTGGTGGTGTCTAATTGTCCTTCTGTGAATGTGTGTGTGTGTGTGTGTGTGTGTTTGAGTGTGTTCAGGTGCATATTTATTAATATGCATGCATATGTGCATGAACATGTGTGTACATCAGACATGAACTCAAATCTTGTTCCTCAGGAATTATCACTTACACTTCTGAGACAAGATCTGTCTCTGGGCAACCTAGAACTCTTCAGTTCAGTTTCTCAGGCTTGACAGTGAGCCACAGATTTTCTACTATCCACTTCCCCAGCACTGAATAACAGCTCTCCACATTTGACCTTTTGCAGGGATTCTGGGGGAAGGAAACCAGGTACAGGCACTTTTAAGACTAAGTCAGTCAGATAGACCCAAGTGTACCTTTATTAAGTAACACTTGTATTGACCTATCACTTGGGATACAACAGTGACTATTCACCAAACTTCCATGTCACTCAACCTTTCGAGAAAGATCATGTTTACTGATCATTTACAAGTAATGTCTCTTAAGTTTGGTAAGAAGACAAATAAAACAAAGCTTTAACAGAGTCTACAGTTTTATCAGCTTGGTCAATCCTGGCTAGCTGTACTATCATGGTCCTGTAAGTTTCACTTGGCTTGCTGTTCTCTAGCAGGCTACAAGTTCTCTCTTATCCTCTTTCTGGCATTATTTTGCATTTATTTAAATTACAGCTTTGACCATATGTAACTGTTGTCTTGGGCTCTTATGGCTTCTGTACCCTTCCAGATACAGCAGTGCAAACATTTGCAAACCAATAATTATAGTTTATCTTTGCATTAGAAATATAAGAATATAGAACACAATAATTATCCAAATAACTCTGAACTATTGAAAATTTAACATGTATAAAATAGCTGTATACTTCCTGAACTTAAGGATTTTCCTATGTGTCTGTTTGCATGCAAGATATTACTAAACACAAGACAGAGTAGAAATTCAGAAAGCTGAGTGGATAAATGTAAATTAGAAGGTAAATGTATATGGTATTTGTTATTTGTGTTCAATATTATCTAACAATAGAAATCATTGTTACATAAAAGAGATTTTTGTGACTGTCAGATGCTTCTGGAGTTTGAGCAGGCCTGAAAACAAAAGCATTAGATAGGTGGTAGCTCATATAAAGAGATAGTATGGGCTTTGGAAATTGCCCAGGTAGTAAAGTGCTTGCTGTGAAAGTAGGAGGAGTTTATGTTTAGCTCAGAGCCTATCTTAAAAATCTGGTGTGAGGTGCAATTATAATCTCATATCTGGGAAGGTAGAAAGAGATGGATCAATGAAACTTAAGTTGTGGGCCTTCAAAAAGTCTCAATAGCAAAAATGATCCTTAATTCCACACATACATGCACATATCTGCATCAACACATGCACATACACAGACACACACACACACAAACACACACATACACGTGCACACACACAAACACACAGAGAGAGAGAGAGAGAGAGAGAGAGAGAGAGAGAGAGCTCATAAGGCAATTAGTGAGAATGATTCCACATGTTTAAGGAACTATTAATTAGCACTATTTCCATGCAACTGTACAAGTCTCATGACTCATATCCTTAGCAGAACCACAAGTTGTAGATTTTGTAGGTCTCTATAAAGAAACACCAACTAAAAAAAGTGAAACAGTAATTTCAGATATTCAACATGATTATTTATTTTAAAAAGCCATGTGAGACACCTCTGAAAATCTTCAGAGGGTAGGAATGTTTGCATTCTGATATCTACATTTGTCTCTGAATCTATGTGTACATGTGCCCTGTATACACAGAAACTACTGCATATGTGTTCAAGGGCATGTTGAGGCCAGAGAACAAGCACATATATTTCTCACCCACTCTCCATCTTAGTTCTGAGTAGGTTACCCACTGATGTGGAGATCACCAAGTAAACTAAGGTGGCTCACCAGTGACTTTCAGGGCACAGCTGTTTCAGACTTTGCATCACTGAAATTGAAAGTGAATGCCACTGTTCCTGACTTTTTAAATGTGAATTCTCAGAATAAAACTCATGTTCTTTTAATTGCAAGTTCAGCATGTTACTGAGTATTCTTCTCCAGCCCTTTTCTTAGTAATTGCTAAGTAGAGACACAGCTTTGTTAATACCAGAACTTTAAATTTCAAGAAGGATTTAGCAAGGCATGGAAATAGCAGTAAAATTCACTTTGTCATCACTTCAAACCCACTAGGTTTGTAAGTGGAAATTCAGTTACAGTGACAGCTATTTTAAGTATGTATCACCTTCTTCAACATCAATTAATGAAGAGCATCAACTTAAATATATACATATATATATATATATATATATATATATATATATATATATATATAGTTATTTTTAGTTATGGCATTTCTAAGTTATGAGACACAACTTCTGGAAAGGTGAGCACCTGCTTTGAGAACTTTGACCACTATCGCAGAAGTCATTCTCTCTTTCTAAAGTTGAAGGTGATCTGTGAATTCCAACGTTGTGAGATCTACCCAAAGAATTGCTATTTAAGTAGAAAGTACTCAGTGTTGTATTTAATCATGCTGGATTCTATAAATGTGAATATAGCTTATTTATGCCTTTTATTGACAATTTATTCTTTTAAATAATAATCTTATAAGTGCATGTATTTTGATCTATGATATGTGCTAGCAATACATCAATTTATTAAAAACAGAAAACCTTAATTCTCATTGATAGGAATGAAATAAAAATGCTCAGTTAAAAATGCAAAATAAACAGTAGTGATGCATGCATTTAATCTTATAAATTAAGCAGAAGAGACAGGCTGATCTTTGTGAGTTTGAAGTCAGCTTCTGGTCTACAGAGCTAGTTCCAGGACAGCCAGAGCTACACAAATAAACTCTGTCTTGGGGGCTGGGGGGAGGGGGCAGTGACATGTGTATGCATTACAAGCATAAATAAATCTGAGTTTGGGCTCCAAGATCCATGATCCATGTTGAAAGAGAGAGAGAGAGAGAGAGAGAGAGAGAGAGAGAGAGAGAGAGAGAGAGAGAGAGAGATGCTGCCAGTTTTGGGGAGGCAAAGGCTGGCGGATCTCTGCGACCATTCCCTAACCTGCCTACCTGTGTTAGCATGTTTTATTCAGTGTGTATTTACAACTGAACATGTACACAGGAACCTACATGCATGAGTATACAGATAACACACACAAACATGGTAAGCAATATTAGTTATAATTCTAGAGCACCATGTTAGAGAATGGAGAGTGATGTTGTGCATTAATCATAGAGCAGGAGAAGTTTAAATAACTATATGTTGAGACATTTTAGGGACAGAGAGCATGCCTGATGCATCTGAGAACAAACATAGTTTTAGGAAAGAGCAATGCAGTAGCCCGTGGATGGATTTGGATGGGCACTGTGAAAAAAATCAAGTAAGGAATTGTCACAGCAGGCACACAGAGGACTTGAGAGAAGGAGTAATACATCATTAAGAAATACAGTGAGTGTCCAGGAAGAAAAAGGAGAATTGAGTGCAAAAATATGACAAATCTTGACATCTGACATTGTTTAAATACAGCAGTCCCAGCTGTCTTGTGAAAGCAGACTACACAAGAGCAAAACTTTAATAAAGGCTAGGACAACTGTGTAGAGGGCTGAAAAGCTCAGATACTGTCTACATCACAGACACATAGAAAGTAAGATGTAAAGGAGTGAGCAGCAGTAACAATGAAGACTGAAAGTCTATGACCCAAGTTTGTGTAAATGAAGTTACCTGCCAGTGTCTACAGAATATCATGTCAGAAGTTTCATGTTTGTCCATGGCCTATAGTTCCCCAAGAACACTGTCAACATGCTACATCTATAATTTACTCAAATCCACCTCATTCCAAAATAAATAACCAATGGGATTTTGTAACCAATGAATCATAAGTACCAAAATAGGAAAGATTATCTGTGGCACCACACTGTTAGACCACAACAGTCATTATTATGTTTAAGGTTTGCAAATTTTATTATTAAGTTCTCAAGACACCGATCTGTCTACATATTCTAAAACTGCCTGTGACCTTTAGTGTCTAATACATGTGAAAGTATTATTAAAATACACACCAGTTCTCTAGAATTATAATTTTTAATGTAAGGCCTTAGGAATCCATGACTTTAATGTATACCAAAATTTTGAGACTATTTCAGTGCAAAAGCATAATGCCAAATGATTCAGATAAAGTCACAGGAGTTTCCTCAAGGGTCACTTTTATTGCTAAAGTTTTAGTCATCATTTTATTAATACTTAAATATGGTAATTCATAGAATAAATCTCTATGAAGTCCTTTGTCTCACTCCTGGAAACTGTGGCCATTTAGACAGTTTAACTTATGTAGAAATTTTCTCTGAACTGAAACATCCCTTCTGGCAGAAATAAGGGTGGCTCCTTAAGACTCAAACAATAAACAACTCACAAATTCTCAGAGCATTCCTAAATATTCTAGGACTCAAAAGGTTCCATCTTCAAATTAGAGGGCATGGAGAAGAGATAACTCTAACACATGAGCAGTTTGCATTTCATTAAGGAAGGTTTTGCAGTGCAGATTTTGTGAGCTTCATTTATGCTGAAGTAATCTCGGTGGGAGAACTAAATTTGTGCCACCCATTCTCCTGTAAGTAATCTTTCACATAAGCTTCTCTAAGAAACCAGATAACTCACTTTCTCACCAAACTGGACTTGAATGGAAACATTAATTTGGTCAGACCTCAATGTCCTATATGGGACAAATCTCTTCCAGAAATGTCAGCTTCTCTATTTCATCCTCTAATAAAGAGGGATAATAATACTAGACCAAATGAGAAGATTATAGCACAACACAACTATTTACAGATTAGAAACAATAACCTGTTTGACATTCCATATTTCTTTGGTGAAAAAAAATAACCCACAAGGAAACATGATCTCAATTTAATTTATACATAACTCTCTTTCTATCTTTCAAGACAGGTGCTACGTATATACCATGACTGAGCCATTTCCTACTTCCAGAGGCCTGTGAATTATTATTAAAAGCATTTAATTTTAAAAACATATATCACCTACTCTCTGGAATCTTGTTAAGCCCCAACCAATCTGATGGAGACTGGGAATGATATATGAAATATAACAGTTAGCAATATACAACTATAAGAGGACACAAACAACTGACAATTTAAGTTACAGTATGTTTTTATTCATTAATAAAGCTAGAGAACAAGCTTTAGCCAGTTTAAACTCCATGGTTGCTCCCAAACTCTTCCTCTGCCCTCCTTGCTAGAACATACATGTAGTCCAACAGTGCACAGCCAAGAGACAGTTTGCAAAAGGGCTTATCTCCTTCTCCAAACATCTACCTATAGGAAGTGAGTCTATAAGAACCTTATCTAGAAATGGACCTTAAAAGCCATGCATAGACAGAGTCACTGAGTTAATAATCATGGTTTGGTCTAAAACAGCACATGGTGGGAAAATCAGCTTTGGAGCAGAAACATAGTGCCTCCATCCTGCTTTAATTTGGATTCAGAATTCATCAACACTGGTCTATGCATTAAATACTTGATACACAGATTGGTGCTGATGGCCTACGAAATCTAGGAAGAGCTCTTTATGTCATCTTTGGTATATTTAGAAGGTGAACCTAAAAAGGTACCCCTTTCTCTATTTATTTTTTTTCTCTCTTTATTGATGCAATGAGATAATTATCTTGCTATGAACTGCTTACCATGATGTGAGACCTTGTCTTAGCCCAAACCATCAGGTATGATAGCTCTCAGACTGGAAAATCCAAGACTTAGAGTGAAGCAAACTTTGTCTTTCTAATTTGCTTTCCACAAATACGTGGCTGACAAACACACTCCTCAATCTTCACCTCTAAGTACTGCAAAAAATGAGATCTATAGTTGTAAATATTAATACATGAAACAGAAAGAAACCATTCTATGAAAAACCATCATTTATGGATTTGAGAACTAGGAATGACAATCCATTGTTACTGAAGTAGATCAGTCTGTGACCTTAATGGGCTTCCGTGATGGGAAATGGAAGCCTTTTTCTGACAAATATCCAGAGATCAATCCATTATTTTATGTCTGGGACAATACTCTTGAGTAAGTAATTAATTTTTTCCAAGCAAATTGCTGGTATGGGTTTACTAAACATATCAATAGATCACATCAGATATTGTACTGTTTAAACAACTTTAAAAGTAAGGATATGGGATGATGAGATGGCTTCATGATTAAGAGCACTCGCTAAACTTGCAAAGGACCAGAGTTTAGCTTCTTAAACCTGTAACAGGCAACTTACAACCATCAGTAACTTCACCTCCAGGGAACTGAATGCCATCTCTAGCTTGATGGGCACCAACATAGACATAGTAAACACACACACACACACACACACACACACACACACACACACACCAAAAATAAAAAAAAATAAATAATCCACAAAATTGGAAACTATAATATACAATCAAAAAAGCTAATAACACAAAAAAAAAATACTACAAAAGGTAGTAAGAAACAAAACATTGACAAAATTAAGATTGAGGATTTTTTTTTCTGTTGGCCATCTACTAGGCATGGAACCCTGAAGTATAATTAATATATCCAATGAGAGGCCATTTGGGAAACTCATTTTACCTTTGCAAGTGGCTGTCACTCAAACATTATCAGTGAAGATTTTTCTTGCATAGATTGGAATTAACAGAGATCTACAAGTGCACAATGTGGAAAGAGTCAGAGACTTGGGAGCACTCAGTACAAATGGTATGTCTTTATCCTCCCCTCTGGAATCTGGCAGTTCTCCCCATCGAGTCAGTGGATAATATAATACCAGAGACATCTGTGGAACTCGTCAATACAGTTTGAATTGGTGCTAGTTTTTGTGCGTTTGCTTTTGTTTTTGTTTATTTTGTTGTTTTTCTTTTATCAAATCAAAGAACCAAACAGATCTTTCCATGTTATGCCACCTTGCCTTGCTTGTTTTCACAGAATTTTTATACATCAATAATAATGACCTGCCTCCCCTTGCTGACCTCTGCTCCAGGGATTGACTATGCTGAGCCTTCAGGTACACAGAGACTCCCCAATATAACATTGCTTGGGTCACAGCCTGCTGGGCTACCATCTGCGCCCAAGGGCAGGGCAGCTCCGTGGTCATCTGGGTGACAGCTCTGCTGTGGGCCATCAGCCCTGCAGAGTGATCTGCACTGAGAGGTTGCACAATGCACTCCACCATCTTTGTTCCAGCAACAGGGCAGTTGGGAACTCCAGGTGCAGGGATAATCAAGCATAATATCGTTAGGGACTCAGCCAGCTTGTGTGCTCCCTGCTCCCAAGAGCTGGACAGTTCTGTGGTCATGTAAATGCCAGATCTTCTGTGGGACATCTGCCCTACAGAGGGACCCGCACTAGTAGAGAGCACACCCTCACAGGGAGTGAGCACACCAGCCTACCCTTGGCTACCTCTGCTCTGGGGACTGGCTACACTGAGCCTTCGGATGTGCAGGGATTCCCCAATATAACATCACTAGGGGCAAGGCACACCAGGGCTCCAACATCACTGAGGAGCAGGGGAGCACCTCAGCAATCCGTTCCAGGGGAATCCCGGGCATCGAGGGGGGGCAGAAATACCCTTGCAGGCTCACAGAAGGTCCAACCAACAGCCAGTGACAGCAGGACCAACTAACACCAGAGGTAACCAGATGGCAAAAGACAAACATAGGAACATTACTAACAGAAATCAAGGCAATATGGCACAATCCGAAACAAACTCCCTGACTGCAGCAAGTCCTGGATACCCCATCACACACAAAAGGCAAGATCTGGATTTAAAATCACTTCTCAAGATGCTATTAGAGAATTTCAAGAAGGACACAAATAAATCTCAAAAAGAAATACAGGAGAAAAGGAATCAACGGGTAGAAGCCCTTACAAAGGAAACACAAAAATCGCTTAAAGAAATGCAGGAGAATATGGGTCAACAGATGGAGTCCCTTAAGGAGGCAACACAAAAATTGCTTAAAGAAATGAATCAACGGGTAGATGCCCTTAAAAATGAACCACAAAAATCGCTTAAAGAAATGAAGGAGAATGTGGATCAACAGATGGAAGCACATAAGGAGGAAACACAAAAATCCCATAAAGATATACAGAACTTGGGTCAACAGGCAGAAATCCTGAAACAGGAAACACAAAAATATATTAAAGAAATACAGGAAAACACAAACAAACAAGTGAAGGATCTGAGCAAATCCATCCATGATCTAAAAAAGGAAGTAGAAACAACTAAGAAATCAAAAAAGGGAGACAATTTTGGAGATAGAAAACCTGGAGAAGAAATCAAGAGTCATGGATGCAAACATCAACAATAGAATACAAGAGATGGAAGAAAGAATCTCAGGTGCTGAAGACCCCATAGAAAGCATTGACTCAACAGTCAAAGAAAATGCAAAATGCAAATCATGTGTAACCAAAAACATCCAGGAATTCCAGGACACAATGAGAAGACCAAACCTAAGGATTATAGGTATAGATGAGAGTGAAGATATGCAACTTAAAGAGACAGTAAATATCTTCAACAAAATTATGGAGGAAAACTTCCCTAACCTAAAGAGAGAGATGGCGATGAACGTACAAGAAACCAACAGAATTCCAAACAGACAGGACCAGAATAGAAATACCTCCTGTCACATAATAATCAAAACACCACATGTACTTAACAAAGAAAGAATATTAAAAGCAGTAAGAGAAAAATCCAAGTAACATATAAAGGAAGACCTATCCGAACCACATAAGACTTCTCACCAAAGACTATGAAAGCCAGAAGATCCTGGGCAGATCTCATACAGACTCTAAGAGAACACAAATGCCAGCCTAGACTACTATACCCAGCAAAACTCTCAATCACCATAGATGGAGAGACCAAGGCATTCCATGATAAAACCAAATTTTCACAATATCTTTCCACAAACCCAGCCCTGCAAAGGATAATAGGTGGAAACCGCCAATACAAGGAGAGAAACAACACCCTGGAAAAAATGTGACAGCAACATTCTTTCATCAAACCCAAAAGTAGGTAACCTCTCAAATATAAAGACAGCGTCAAGAATAGCAGGTGGCAATAATCACTATTCTGTAATCTCTCTTAATATCAATGGTCTCACCTCCCCAATAAAAAGACATAAACTAACAGACTGGATACATAAACAGGAACCAGCATTCAGCTGCATGCAGGAAATGCACCTCAGGGTCAAAGACACACACTACCTCAGAGTAAAGGCCTGGAAAACAATCTTACAAGCAAATGGTCTGAGGAAATGAGCTGGAGTAGCCATCCTAATATTAGATAAATTTGACTTTCAACCTAAAGTCATCAAAAAAGACACAGAAGGACACTACATACTGATCAAAGAAAAATCCACCAAGAAGAACTCTAAATTCTGAACATCTATGCTCCAAATGCAAAGGCACCCTCATTTGTAAAAGAAACTTTACTAAAGCTCAAAATACACATTGCATCTCAAAATAATAGTGGGTGACTTCAAAACCCCGCTCTCTGAAATGGATCATTCAGGAAAGCAGAAATTAACAGGGACAGAGTGAAACTAATTGAAGCCTTGGACCAAATGGAACTAACAGATATATATAGAACATTCATCCTAGAGCTAAATAATATACCTTCTTCTCAGCACCTCATGGTACCTTCTCCAAAATTGACCATATAATTGGTCACGAAACAGACCTCAACAGATATAAGGAGATCGAACTAATTCCATGCCTCCTATCAGATCAATATGGAATAACGGTGGTCTTCAATAACATCAAAAACAACAGAAATCCCACATACACGTGGAAGCTGAACAATGCTCTACTCAATGATAAGTTGGTCAAGGAAGAAATAAAGAAAGAAATCAAAGACTTTTTCAAATTTAATGAAAATGAAGGCACAACATACTCTAATTTATGAGACACAATGAATGCGGTGCTAAGAGGAAAATTCATAGCCCCAAGTGCCTCCAAAAAGAAACGGGAGATAGCATACACTAGCAACTTAATGGCACACCTGAAAGCCCTGGAACAAAAAGAAGCATATACACACAAGAGAAGTAGAAGGCAGGAAATCATTAAATTCAGGGCTGAAATCAATCAAGTAGAAACAAATAAAACCATACAAAGAATCAACAAAACGAGGAGTTGGTTCTTTGAGAAAATCAACAAGATGGATAATCCCTTAGCCAAACTAGCCAGAGGTCACAGAGGCAGTATCCAAATTAATAAAATCAGAAATGAAAAGGGAGAGATAACAACAGAAACTGAGGAAATTCAAAAAATCATCAGATCCTACTACAGAAGATTGTATTCAACACAACTAGAAAATGTGGAGGAAATGGACAATTTCCTAGACAGATACCAAATACCAAAATTAAATCAGGATCAAATTTAAATCAGGATCAAATGGTCAGAACTGTAAAATACCATCCATCTAAACCGTCCTATAACCCCTGAAGAAATAGAAATGTTCCTTGGAATTCTTCCGACCAAAAAAGCACAGGTCCAGACAGTTTTAGTGCAGAATTCTATCAAACCTTCAAAGAAAACCTTACACCAATACTCTTCAAACTATTCCACAAAATAGAAACAGAAGGAACTCTATCCAACTTGTTCTTGAAACCACAATTATGCTGATACCAAAATCACATAGAGATCCGACAAATAAAGAGAATATCAGACCAATTTCTCTTATGAATACCGATGCAAAAACAATCAATAAAATTCTTGCCAATGGAAATCAAGAACACATTAGAATGATCATTCACCACAATCAAGTAGGCTTCATCCCAGGGATGCAGGGATGGTTCAATATAAAGAAATCCATCAATGTAATCCACTACATAAAAAATCTCAAAGGAAAAAAAACATGGTTATTTCATTAGATGCTGAAAAAGCATTTGACAAAATTCAGCTTCCTTTCATTTTAATGGTCTTGGAAAGAAAGGAATTTGGGGCCCATATCTAAACATAATAAAAGCAATTTACAGCAAACTAGTCGCCTACATCAGTGGAGAGAAGCTTGAAGCAATCCCACTAAAATCAGGGACTAGACAAGGCTGCCATCTCTATATATATCTTTTCAATATAGTACTTGAAGTTCTAGCTAGAGCAATTAGACAACAAAAGGAGGTCAAAGGGATACAAATTGGAAAGGAAGAAGTCAAACTATCACTATTTGTAGACAATATGATAGTATACTTAAGTGACCCAAAGAACTCCACCAGAGAACTCCTACAGCTGATAAACAAGTTCAGCAAAGTGGCCAGATACAAAATCAACTCAAGCAATTCAGTAGCCTTCCTATACTCAAAGGATAAGTAGTAGGCTGAGAAAGAAATAAGAGAAATGATACCCTTCATGATAGCCACAAACAATATAAAGTATCTTGGTGTGACTCTAACCAAACAAATGAAAGATTTGTATGACAAGTACTTCAAGTCTCTGAAGAAAGAAATTGAAGAAGACCTCAGAAGATGGAAAAAACTTCCATGCTCATGGATTGGCAGGGACTAATATAGTCAAAATGACCATCTTGCCAAAAGCAACATTCAGATTCAATGCAATCCCCATCAAAATTCCAACTCAATTCTTCATAGAGTTAGAAAGAGCAATTCAAAATTCATTTGGAATAACAGAAAACCCCGGAAAGCTAAAACTATTCTCAACAGTAAAAGAATTTCTGGGGGAATCTGGGGGAATTTCTTGAGGCCAGGCCTCAAGCTCTGCTACAAAGCAATAGTGTCAAAAACTCCATGGTATTGGTACAGTGACCAGCATGTAGATCAATGGAATAGAACTGAAGACCCAGAAATGAATCCACACTCCTATGGTCACTTGATCTTTGACAAAGGAGCTAAAACTATCCAGTGGAAAAAAGATAGCCTTTTTAACAAATGGTGGTGGTTCAACTTGTGGTCAACATGCAGAAGAATGCAAATTGACCCATTCTTATCTCCTTGCACTAAGCTCAATTCCAAGTGGATCAAGGACCTCTACATAAAAGCAGACACACTGAAACTAAGAGAAAGGAAACTAGGGAATAAGCTTGAACATATGGGCACAGGGGAGAATTTCCTGAACAGAACACCAGTAGCTTAAGCTCTAAGATCAAGAATTGACAAATGGGACCTCACAAAATTACAAAGTTTCTGTAAGGAAAGGACAAAGCAGCCACCAACAAACTGGGAAAAGATCTTTACCAACCCTCCATCCAACAGAGGGCTAATATCCAATATATACAAAGAACTCAAGAAATTAGACTCCAGAGAGCCAAATAACCCTGTTAATAATGGGGCACAGAGCTAAACAAAGAGTTCTCACCTGAAGAATATCTAATGGCTGAGAAGCACCTAAAGAAATGTTCAACATCCTTAGTCATTAGGGAAAGGCATATCAAAGCAATCCTGAGATTCCACCTCACACCAGTCAGAATGGCTAAGATCAAAACCACAGCAGACAGCAGGTGCTGGCTAGGATATGGAGAAAGAGGAACACTCCTCCACTGCTGGTGGGATTGCAAGCTGGTATAACCACTCTGGAAACCTGTCTTGAGGTTCTTCAGAAAACTAGGCATGACACTCCCGGAGGATCCTGTTATACCACTACTGGGCATATACCCAGAGACTTCCTCTGCATGCAATAAGGACACCTGCCCAACTATGTTCATAGCAGCCTTATTTATTATAGCCAGAAGCTGCAAGGGAACCAGATGTTCCTCAATGGAGGAATGCATTCAGAAGATGTGGTGTATTTACACAATGGAATACTACTCTGCAATTAAAAACAATGAATTCACGAAATTCTTAGGCAAATGGTCAGAACTGGAAAATATCATCCTTAGTGAGGTAACCCAATCACAAAAGAACACACATGGTATGCACTCACTGATATGGGGAAATTATCCCAGTAACTTGGATTACCCAAGACACAATTTGCATATCAATAGATTTCCAGGAAGATGGAAGGATAGACCCCTGGTCCAGGAAAGCCTGGATGTAGGGGAATGCCAGGACAGAGAAGCTAGAGGGGGTTGAATGGGGAACAGGGGGAGGGAAGGGGTCTTATGGGACTTTTGCGGAGAGAGGAAACAGGAAAGGGGAAATCATTTGGAATGTAAATAAATAAATATAGAAAATTAAAAAAAAAACAATCCAAAAATTCTGTTAGACTGGCAAACCAACATGATTTGAGAGTGAGATATTTTCATTATCCTATTCCCCAATTGTGATATCCCCAGTCCATTGCAGCAGGGGAAAAGGACTATCTGATTTGCCCTTGCCTTCTTCAAACCCCACAACTTTTGTGGTAAGAGGGTAAGGAATGGATAAAAGCAATATTAAGTTTAGCATGTGAAATAAGCCAAATGCCCAAGTTCCAAAAAAGTCCCTCCCACAGCACCAAGCTCAAGAAAACAGTTGTCAGCATACAAATGTGGGTTGATCCTATGCAAATATCACAAATAGTGTCTGGGAGTCACCCACCACCTGGAACACTTAAATGTCTGCTTTTCTGTCAGCTCACTGGTCCCATTTTCAGGCTTGCTTTTCTTGTCTTTGCCTAAGGACACAAGAATTTAGGTATTCCAGCAGATGCCCAGGACACTTGGAAAAGACTCTGGGACTGAGAACCACGACTGCAAGATTTTCATTGTTAACTCAGAAATTCAAATTTCACTGCTCTATCTGTTTCAATTTTTATTCCTGTTTCAACTGCCACAGACACTGATTTCTGGGTAAGTTATTTGTAAGGGAATGAAGATGCTTGAAGTATCTCCTTTTATGGTGTGTGTCACTCATAACGCATTCCGTGAAGCAGTGGAGCTACATGCTAAGGCAAAGCTGTTTCTAATTGAAATGTTTGGGAAGTAATGAAGAAAAGTCCTAAGTGCCTAACTGGGTTACCTGTGAGAAACAACAATATGAATCCAAATACTATAAAACAATGTTTATGTCAAGAAATTCACTCCCACCTTATAAAATTATTATACAGATGTTTTAAGTCACTTGCCCCAAACTCAGTAAGAAGTTTGTATACACAAAAGTCCTGCTACATTGTCACCCTCAGATTAAAGTGCCTGAGCCTTTCTTCTATTAATTTCCAATGTACTAATTCTTTTAAACTATCCAGTCAAATAAACTGTGAGGTCAGATACCAGTCCATGGCGAAAAAATACTGTCACAACCTGGATTAGAAAAAAAAAATCAAGTGTGCTTCCTGTATCTCTGGGTTATCTCCTCCAAATACCTGATCAAAAGTAATGTTTTGTCTTGTCTAGATTCTTCAGGCAGACAGTCACTTTCTTTGTGTCCCTGAATTTATTTTTAACACACCGTAGTATATATGTGTGTGTGTGGGGGGGGAGGATTGTATTCATGTGAGGTATTCATACATTCAAGTATGATAAACATGCCCCTGGGTACATATGTAGAGGTCTGTGCTATTATTTTCTTCCTTTGTTGATATCTGCCTTGTTGCCTTGACACAGAATATCTCAGTGAGTCAGTAGCTCATTCTTTCATTAAGAAGAAAGCTCCATACATGTGCTCTCTTTGTCTTCCAATGCAGAAGTTACATGTTCTGCTTTTACATGAGTTCTAGGTGGCCAAAGTCAGGTGCTTGTATTGGTAGCTCTCTTCCATTGAGCCATTCTCTTGACCTTGATCACTATTGATGAGCTATTTGTACTTTTGATCAGGTACTGACAGCAGGATGCAATTGAATGAAGGTAGAAAGTGAGGGAGAAATGGGATAGAGGAAAGGAGAGACAGAATATACATGCAAAGAGAATAAAACAGAGAAAGAAAAAACAATTTGGGATTAAGAGATAATATATGAGTGACAGCATGATAACAAGAAGATAGAAAGGAAGAGAAGGAGAAAGAGAGAGAGACAGAGACAGAGATAAGGATAGAGAGTCAGAGACATGTTTGTTCCTACTGTTAGGAGTGTCACAAAACATCAATCTAATAGTCATAATATATACTCAGAGGATCTGGTACAAGCTTATGTTGGCCCAGCTTGTCACTTCTTTCTTTGTGAGCTCATGAGCCCTGCTTTGTTGATCCAGTAGGATACAGTTTCAGTTTCTCTCTCTCTCTCTCTCTCTCTCTCTCTCTCTCTCTCTCTCTCTCTCTCTCTCTCTCTCTCTCTCTCTCTCTCTCCCCCCCAGGTATTTTATTTATTTACATTTCAAAGGCTTTCCCACTTCCCAGTTTGCCCTCCTCAAAACCTCCATCCCATTACCCCTCCCCTTTGCCTCCAAAAGAGTGCTCATCCACCCACCCACTCCTGCTTCACCTATCTAGCACTCGCCCTAAGCTGGGGCATCAAGACTCCACAGAACCAAGTGCAGTCCTCTGCTACACATATGTAGCTGGAGCCCTGGACCCATCCATGTATTCTCTTTGATTGGTGGTTTAGTCCCTGGGTGCTCTGGGGAGTCTGGTTAGTTGATATTGTTGTTCTACCTATGAAGTTGCAATACCCTTTAGCTCCTTCAAACTTTCCCCTAACTCGTCCTTTGGGGACCCTGGCCTTAGACCAAAGGGTTCAAAGGAGTATGAATTTCTGTCTGGGACTTCATTTCATTTTATGCCTATACCATAAGAGTTTTGTTGCTATAGCTATGCAGTACCACTTGAAACCAATGACGGTAATACCTCTATCAGTTCTTTTATGTTCAGGGTTGTTTTATCTATGCTGGGCTTTTGTTTTTATTTATGAATTTGAGAACTGTCTTTTCAAGGTCTGGAAAGAATCATGTTGAAATTTAGGTTAGGATTTCACTGAATCTATAGATTATTTTGATAGGATGAATATCTTTTTAGCTATGTTAGTCTTACAGATCCATGAGGACAGGAAATACTTTCCAACTTCTAATGCTTTTCTAAAATTTCTTTCTTCAAAAATGTGAAATTTTATCATATAAGTTTTTCAGTTGCTTGGACAGAGTTACCACAACATGTTTTATATTGTATTTAGGCTATTCTAAAAGGTGTTGCTTTTCTGATTTCTTTCTCATTCATTTTCTCATTTATATATATATTAAAGCTACTGATTTGTGAGATGAAATCTTGTATCCAAACACTTCATTAAAGGTATCAGCTGAGTTCTCTGCTAGAAAGTTTAAGGTCATTTACATGTATTATCATATCATCTGGGAATAGCAGGACTCTCACTTCTTCATTTCCAGTTGTATCAACTCATTTCCTTCAGCAGACATATTGTTCCATCTAGAAATTCAAGTACTGTATTGAATGGATTTGGAGAGAGTGAACAGCTTTTTCTTGTTTCACATTGTAATCTGGATCTATCACCCCTCCTAACACTGATAATCCTTTCTTAGCCTGTTGATTTAAGGGCAATTAGAAGCCCAAAATGATCAGGGGGAAGTCTGAAATTTCAGTTCCCTGGAATGTTTGTTGTGACTCCAGGTAGGAGCATCCCCCCTTATACCAAAACTTCTAGGTCAACAGAACTTAGAGTTGTGGGGACAGGAAGGAAAAGCTTTCTTAGAGGTTCACTACGAGTGATAGTGAGTGGAACTATTCCCCCTTTTCCACCCCATGATTCCTGGACACATGGATCCTGGCTATGGGAAAAACTGCACAATATATTCATACTGATTCAAAGCATATACTACCTTCTGAAGAACTCTGTCCCAGACCTCCATGCTTTTGCCACCTTATTGGCACTATAACTGTGTCTTCAAAAGACCATTCCATTTTTCTATCATACCAGCTGCTTCAGGATGTTGGAGAACATGGTGAGACAAGTGAATTCCTTGATTTTGGACCCCCTGTCACACTTCTCTGGCTGTGAAATGAAGTCCTTGGTCAGAAGGAATACTGTATGCAATACCGTGACTATAGATAAGGCATTCTGTGAGTCCATAGATGGTGGTTTTGGCAGAAGTATTGCATGCAGGAAAGGCAAATCCATAACTAGAATAAGTATCTTCTCCAGTAAGAACAAAAAATTGTCCTTCCCTCAGAGGAAGTGGTCCAATGTAGTCAACCTGACACAAGGGTGCTGAGTGGTCACCTCAATGAATGGTGTCATATCTGGGGCTCAGTGTTGATTTCAGCTGTTGGCAGATCTGGCATTCAGCAGCAGCTGTAGCAAGGACAGCCTTAGTGAGTAGAAGTCCATGTTGTTGAGTCCAAGCATAATCTCCATCTCAGCCATCATGGCCACTTTGTTCATGTGCCCATTGGTCAATGACTGGGATGGCCTGGGAAAGAAACTGACTGTCCAGAGAATGGGTTATCCTATCCACTTGATTGTTGAACTCCTCCTCAGATGAAGTCACCTTTTGGTGAGCATTTACATGGGATACAAATATCTTCACCTCCTTTGCCCATTTGGAGAGATCTATCCATATACTTCTTCCCACATGTCTTACTCACCAGTTTTCCAATTGTGATCTTTCCAAGTCCCTGACCATCCAGCCAATCCATTGGTTACAGTCCATGAGTCAGTGAACAATCATATATCTGGCCATTTCTTCTTCCAAACAAGCTGCAATATCATGTGTACTGCCCAAAGTTCTGCCCACTCTGAAGATTTTCCTTCACCTATATCTTTCAAGGTTGCCCTGGAAAAAGATTGTATTGCTGCAGCTATCCACTTCTGAGTGGTGCCTGCATAACATGCTGGGGCAACAGTAAACCAGGCACCAGTCTTTTCTTCTTCAGTTAGCTAATTGCCAGGAGTCAAACTGACCTTACTTTATGTTTAGATTCCATTTTAAAGATAGACTTAGGTTTTGACTTCTCCTCAACTACAGACCTAGGAGAAATTGGGTGATCGGCAGCACTGGACCCTGCCAGAAGAAGAAAATATCTTACAGCTGCCAGAGATTCACCTTGGCAAAATGCCCAGGCTTCTTGGAAAATCCCATTTGCTTTATTTCTTCCCCTACCTATATAAAGTCCCTGAGAAAATACAGTTTCTGGGGGCGGGGGCTTGAATAGGAATTCGGTCTTGGCCTCGTTTCTTCTGTCTCCTGTCCTTCCCATTCTCTGTCCTTCTCTCTTAGTGGTCCCCATTGAAAACCTCAGCAGGACAGGACAGCTAAGCATAGGGAACACCACATGAGGCTATACCCACATGCTTGGCAGCAAATGGCATTGTAACAGTAGAAACCATAGGCATTTGAGCAACTTTTTTCATGTAACTTGCTTGTGCCTTTAGGACCTGCTCTGGCCTGATCATGTGTATACCTCTTCCACTTGTTAATAGACTGTTGCTGTGTACGTCCTACTTTGTGACGTGAAGGATCTGATAGTATCTGGCTCATGATTGGTGGTTCAGGTTGCATAGTAACTTGGTGTCCTATTGTCAAACATTCATGTTCTACTAAGGTACAATAACAGGCCAAAAACTGTTTTTCAAAGTGAGAATAGTTGTGCGCAAATGATGGTAGATCTTTGTTCCAAAATCCCAAAATTCTCTTCTGTGATGCACCCACAGGGGCTTGTCAGAGGCTCCAAGCAGCATCTCTATCTGCCACTGACACCTCAAGTACCATTATGTCTGCTGGATCATACAGTCCAGCAGTACAATACTGTTTTGATTCACTATTTTCGTTGGCAAAGTCAACTCTAAAGGCTTCCATTTAGCCTTTCCAACCATAATAGACTTCACTCCAAAGGTAAAGAAATCTTTATGTGAGAATTCTTTCAGTTTCTGAATATATCCATCCCAATTATACATTCCGCAACTGAGGAAATGACCACAGGATGTGTTCGGAGACTTACTGGACCTAATGTGAGTTGGATATCAATCAATGCTCCATTAACTATCTGTTCTTCATAAACCCTTACTCTAACTGAAGGGTCACAATATTTTTTGGGATCTCTTGGGATCAGTGTTGATTCAGAACAAGTATCCAATAGACCCCAGAAAGTCTGATTGTTTCCTTTCCCCAGTGTACAGTTACCCTTGTAAAAGGCTGTAGGTCCCTCTTGGGAAGAATGGGAGAAAGGCTAATAGCAAAACTTTTAATGTCTTATCAAAATCCTTCCTGGGGGGAACCTGACCACCATTTCATTCAAGGGGTTCTGGGTCTATAAACTGGCTCAATTCTGGAAATTGATTTATTGGCCAAGATTGGATTTTGCCACTATCTAATGTAGCTTTTCTTTCCTTTGTTTAAGAATTTTTCTGCTTATACAGACCAACAGATATGCAGTATGCTTCCTATCTGTTTCATGCCTGGAAACACAATGATTGATTAGCCAATACCAAATGTCCAGATGAATTATGCCATTATAAAATTCACCTATCCTGTGCTGACAATTATGGAGTATGTAATGATAAACACTGTTTTGTTTAAGCTGTCCATTATAATAACTATTATCACATTTTCTCTGGCGATTCAGTGCTGCCACCTGGCCCTTGTTACATTGGGATGCAATTAAACCCATTGAATTAAATTCATTTAATTCAGCAGCAGCTCCACACTTTGTCTCTGATCTCCTCCTGTGGGTATTTTGTTCCACCTTAAGAAGGACCAGAGTATCCATACTCTGTTCTTCTTTCTTCTTGAGCTTCATTTGGTCTGTGAATTGTATCATGGGTATTCCAGACTTCTGGGCTAATATCTATTATCAGTGAGTGCATACCCTGTGTGTTGTTTGGTGATTGGCTTATCTCACTCAGGATGACACTTTCTAGTTCCATCCATTTGCCTAAGAATTTCATGAATTCATTGTTTGTAACAGCTGAGTAGTATCCCATTGTGTAAATGTACCACATTTTCTGCATCCATTCCTCAGTTGAGGAATATATGGGGTCTTTCTAGTTTCTGGCTATTATAAATAAGGCTGCTATGAACATAGTGAATCATGTGTCCTTATTACTTTCTGGAGCATCTTCTCGGTATATACCAGGAGTGGTATAGCAGGGTCGTCTTGTAGTTTTATGCCCAATTTTCTGAGGAACCACCAAACTGATTTCCAGAGTGGTTGTAACAGCTTGTAATCCCACCAGCAGTGGGGGAGTGAGACCGAGGGAAAGATTATCCAGAGACTGCCTTTCCTAGGGATTCATTCCATATATAGTTACAAAACCCAGACACTATTTTGGATACCAACAAGTGCTTGCTGAAAGGAGCCTGATATAGCTCTCATCTAGGATGCTCTGCCAGTGCATGACAAGTACAGTTGGGGACATTCTCAACCTTCCACTGAACTGAGCACAGGATCCCCAGTGGAGAAGCTAAAGAAAGGACCCAAGGAGCTGAAGGGGTTTGCAGTGCCATAGGAGGAAAAACAATTTGAATTACCCAGTACCCCCGGAGCTCCCAGGGACTAAACCACCAACCAAAGTATGGAGATTTACACATGGAGGGATCCATGGCACCAGATGCATATGCACCAGAAGATGGCCTTGTTGAACATCAAAGGGAAGAGAGGCCCTTGGTCCTGAGAATGCTAGATACCCCAATGTAGGGGAATGCCAGGACAGGGAAGCAGGAGTGGGTAGATTGGTGAGCGGGGGGAGTGGGGACAAGTTAGGAAATTTTTGCAGGTGGGTACCAGGAAAGTGTACAACATTTGAAATGTAAATAAAGAATATATCTAATTTAAAAAAAACAGAAAAATAAAAAAGAAAATAATGAACAGCAGTATCTCTAACCCTAAGTTCTGGCACAAGGAAAAGGGAAAGAAAAAAAAAAAACTCTTCAAATGTGCTGGTTCCCCTCTCACCAGTTTGCATCCTAAAGGGTTGCTGAAGTGCATATCTTTTGGGCCTTCCCATTGTGGAGCATTAGGTTTTATAAAGCTTATCCATTCTGGCATTGCAGTTTCCTTGAAACTTAAATTTCTTCATCAACACTAAGTCAAGGGATATCAGGCATCTCCAACTCCTTTTCAGTATGCCATCCTTTGATAAACATTTCAGCCTACCATTCAAACAAACTTCTGACACCTTTTTTAACTGTGCAAGCTTCAATATTAAACCTAGAATCTCCACACAGAGAGCTCATGACAGTAAACTCAGCCTGACCTAGTTTTATGTTCCTTCCACCATTATGCCACACCCTGAAAATGCATTCCCACACATATTCCCCAGACTTCTGCTTCAAGTAATTAACAAACTCATTAAGCTCCTTAGTAATATAGTATATTTCCTCATGTACTATACTTTCTACCTCCCCTCTAGGGCCTGTTTTTCTTTGAGTCTGGTAATAGGTCTGGAGAAGCTATTGTCACATCTTGAGAAACATGGATTTTCGCTGCCATTCAGCCAACCTTATAATGAGGGCTTCAATTTAATTATCTGCAACTTGAGCTCTATTGCTGATGGAGAGAAGGTTCTATTCAATGACACACTCAGCAACTTTTAGATTGTTTATTTGCATCTGGAGCTCTTCGATTTTATTATGTAACTTCTTCTTTTTCTTCACTTTTTCCCCAAGATACTAAGAGCAACCTGCCAGCAAAATCATTTTCCTATTTTTTCCCCAACTTGTAGAAAATTTTGTACACCTAATCACCGAAATCATCAAGATAATCAAAGGCATTAGCTTATTTAAGTTGAAATATAGTTTCAACCACAGGTTTTCAATATTCTCCAAGCTCCCAGGAGAGAGAGAATCTGGAAAGGTTTCAGTAGTTGGAGGTACTGGTGAGTTCTCAAACCACCTCCAGATTTTGAAAGATTGATCCTTATACTTCTGCTCCTCTAGAACTACTCTACTCCTGGTACCAACTTCTGTATTAGCCAGGATTCTCTAGAGTCAGAGAAATTATGGGTAGTCTCTATATAGTAAGGGAATTTGTTGCTGACTTACATTTTGTACTCCAACTAACTCCCCAACAATGAACAGGAGCATCTGTGACTGGAAGTCCAAGGATCTAGCAGTTGCTCAGGCCCACAAGGCCAGCAGGCAAAGAAGAGAGAGCTAATCTTCCTTCTTCCAATGTCTGTATGTAGGTCTCCATCAGAAGGTGTGTGTGTGTGACCCAGATTAAAGTTATGTGCCACCACATCTGGATCTGGGACTCGCTTCAACACAGATGACCTTGAACTCAGAGATCTCCTTGTCTTAATTTTCTGGGATTTGTAGCAACTGTAGTAATCACGGTTTCTATTCCTGCACAAGCATGACCAAGAAACAAGTTGAGGAGGAAAGGGTTTATTCAACTTACACTTCCAAGTTGCTGTTCATCAACAAAAGAACTCAGAACTGGAGTCAGGTCAGGAAGCAGGTGCTGATGCAGAGGACATGGAGGGATGTTACTTACTGGCTTATATCCCCTGGCTTGCTCAACTTGTTTTCTTATAGAACCCAAGAATACCAGCCCAGAGATGGTATCACCAACAAGGGGCCCGCCCCCTTGGTCACTAATTGAGAAAATAACCCACAACTTGATTTCATGGAGGAACTTCCCTAATTGAAGCTTCTTTCTCTGTGATAACTCCATTCTGTGTCAAGTTGAAATACAAAACCAGCCTGTAAACCTACTATGCCTCAAGATTTCTATGCCTGAGATCCAGGTCAGTATCTTATATCTCCCAGCCTCCAGATTAGGATCACAGCTAAGTCTTCCAATTCTGGATTGTAGTTCACTCCAGATATAGTCAAGTTGACAACCAGGAATCACCACTACGGTTAATTCCAATATTTGTTGTATAGTTTTTGTCTGGATAACATGTCCTACGGTTTGAGAGTGGGTTATCTTATCCTTCCTCTATTGCTATTTGTAGTGGGTAATAATTAATAAAGAGTTCTGCCCCTCGAGGTCTCTGCACCATTCCTTCCAAATATCTGGTAAAGCATGACACTTAAACTTGAATAGTTAACCAAATATCTTTATGTATATAAAATTCACAATTACATAATGCCAATTTACAATGATAAAGTCTTATCCCAATTTTTCTAACCTCTCCAAAACACCAGAAATACATCTGAAGTCATGTGGATATCTGTGCCTCTTTCTCCACTCCATTTGTCTCATCCACTGAGTCTCCCCCCATCAATCTCTATCTCTCTCTCTCTCTCTCTCTCTCTCTCTCTCTCTCTCTCTCTCTCTCTCTCTCTCTCTCTCTCTCTTTATCTCTCTCTATCTCTCTTTCTTTGACCCTCACTTCCCTTAGCTCCTCCTCCTCTCTCCCCTCCAATCACTAGCCTCTCACTGCCTTAATGTGAATGGATAAGAAATATCTTGCAACAGTTATTAGTTTTAAGTTTTGCCTTTTCATATTGTCCCAGATTTCCTGCATTTTTTGTGACAGAATGTTTTGTTTTGTTTTTTACATTTAACATTTACTTTAACTAATGTATTTTTTTTCAGTAGTACCTATAATGGCTGAGATTCTTTCTTCTATTTCTTGTATTCTGTAATTGAAGCTTGACTCTGTAATTCCTGTATTTATTTATAAATATTCATTTCCAGAATTTCCTCTTTGTGTTTTCACTATTATATCTGTTTCCATATTTAGCTTTTGAACATTGTTAGTCATTTTCATTAACTATTTCTTTTTTCTTGACTTTCTCTAAGGTATGTATCCATTTCCTTCAATTGTTTTGTTTTCCTGGTGTTCAAGAATTTCTTCCTTTCCTGTTTAAGAATCTCTAGCATCTTCATATAGTTGGTTTAAAGGTCTTTTTCTTGTACTTTGGCTATTTTAAAACTTTCAGAACCTGCTGTGGTAGAATAGCTGGACTCTGGTAGAGGTTCTGAACATTATTGATTGGGTTCTTAAGATGTCATTTAGGCATCTGTGTTTGTGGTGATTATACGTCTAGCTGCTGATTTCTGAGAGTGTCTTTTTGGATTGCTGCTTTGTTTCTTAGTGTCTGTTTGCTTCTGGATTTGAAAGACTAGTTTGTCTGTGTAGTGGCTGTTTTCCTTACCTCCTTGTCACACATCAGCACATGCACACATGTCTTTACACAAGCCTGACAAAATGAGATTGATTTCCAGAACACAAGGTGAAAGATAAAACGTTACTTTTGAAAGCTCTCTTGCAATATTCATATTCATGTTGTGGGATAAGTTGCATACACAAACACACACACAAAGAGAGAGAGAGAGAGAGAGAGAGAGAGAGAGAGAATATACACAATACACAGAAACATGGACACGTAAATTTTAAAATGTACAGAAAGATAAGCTAGTAAGATGAAATAAAGAAGTAAAGGTTGGTGAAATGCAAGGCCAGGTTTTCCATCACAGTCAATTTCCACAATACTCTAGCAATGGGAATTAGAGACCTGAAATTGAGTTTCACATTGAGTGCCTAATACTTTTGAAATGGTACAGGTCAATATAAACCCAGGATCTCAAAATCAGGAGGTCATTGTTTCAAGGTACTGAATAATGAGCTCAAAGAACACAAGAGAATTTTGATCATGATTTCTTAAGTGATTTTCAGTGACAGCCTGTTAATAAAAATTTTAAGAATGACTCACCCCTTGTAGATAAGCAACAGAAGTGTCTTTATTATAAACAGAGAGAAACATACCCCTTGTGATCATGGTTGTAGCCTGTGGTTATTTATAATATCTAACTCTGCTTGTGTACTAAACCTTATCTTTGTTTCACCATCTTTAAAGGAACAAAATGGCCAGTGACCAACTCTTCACCTCAGCATGTATTCATAATCTGCAGAACCTGCAAGGAAACTGTCAGACCCTGGAAAGCTTCCCATGCACATGAAGGATATCATTTATGATTCTCCCCTAGCCAGTTCATGGAGATGATTTGTTTAAAATACAACTATCTATTTAACTTTGAAATGAGCTTTAAAGTCTTCAGATACTATCACTGTATGTTCATGTGTTCATTGAGGAATCATATAGTTAGATGTTTGAACATCTGTGTGGACACTAGACGTCAAGTTGTGATTCTGTTCCTCAGGAATCTTTCACCCTGTCTTGTGAGACAGGTGATCTTGCTCAGATCTTGGGAATGTCAGTTAAGCTAAGGTGGCCAGCCAGTGAGGCCTAGGGACTTACTCAACTCTACTTCTAAACATCTTGGATTACAAGTACAGTTCACCAGGCTTTGCTTTATTTAATTGGGTTCTGTGATTTGAACTCTACTCTTTAAAGGTTGATAGAGAATACTTCTTTGATCTAACTGTCTCTTGCTTGCTAAAATTGAAATCTAATTATGCATGTCATCTGGCATATGTCATATAACATTTACTACATAAGGTGGCTCCTAAAGTTAATTGCATAGAAACTATTTTAATTTGTCCTGACATTTTCCTCTAATAATGAATGCATTTTAAAGAAAGTAGGACATCTCCAAGAAAACACAGGGCGGCTTGTAGCCACTACTGCTGCTAGGATACAATGTCAGGATCATGGTGGCTTCTCTCTTAGTTCCCTCCAATTTTAGAACTAAAAACAATAGTGAACTTTACATAGCAATAATATTCAGGTTGGATACCCTGGAATAGAACATAGCCAAGGAAAGTGAGGCCTGAAAAGTGAAGTACACTGGCTTTTATCACTGAAAAGTGAATTTTTATCTACCATCCTTTAGGCAGGACATGGTGGGGTGGAGGGGGAATGTCAGAAAGTACTGTACACAGTTGGCAAAAAGAGGTGGTCATAAAGAGATGAAAAATATCCAAGTGTTCAAAGCTTCTTTTCTGAGTAGGATACAAGAGGTTTATTGCCAACAGACAAATCTCTGAATTGATTTGATACTATTTTATCTTGCTTAGACTTTTCATCAGTTGAGTTGTCTAGTGCAGGCAGGCATAAATATCTATATGAAGACAGTTTGTTTTTTTTTCTTCTTTATTTTTTTTTAATTTACATTCTGAATGATTTCCCCTTTCACATTTCCTCCCTCCCCAAAAGTCCCATAAGCCCTATTCCCTCCCCCTGTTCCCCATTCAACCCCCTCTCGCTTCTCTGTCCTGGAATTCCCCTACATCCAGTCTTTCCAGGACCAGGGGTCTCTCCTTCCATCTTCTTGGAAATCTATTGATATGTGAATTGTGTCTTGGGTATTCTGAGATTCTGGGTTAATATCCCCTTATCAATGACTGCATAACATGTGTGTTCTTTTGTGATTGGGTTACCTCACTAAGGGTGATATTTGCCAGTTCTGATCATATGCCTAAGAATTTTGTTTGAGCAGAATGATACATTCAAAGCTACTTGAACCAAAGTACTTCAAATGTAATCCAGCCTACGTCAGGAACAGGAAATATCTCAGTATCACACATTGACTACTGTCAGAGTATGTAACTGATTTAGGTTTGAAGGTTTTGGGGACAAAATAAGAGAGAGAGAGAGAGAGAGAGAGAGAGAGAGAGAGAGAGAGAGAGAGACTTGATATCAACAACCTGATATCTCAATTGTTTTCCATGTCAAAAACAAATATGTGGGATATTGTAGCCAGCATTAGCTACTTTGTAGGTTCTTTTTTTCTTCCACTCTTCTACACCCTTTTCCCATTCTTTCAATCCTTTAACACTAAGTAGGAGAGAAAAAAAGTTAGAGGGGAAAGGGGGTGACATTAGCATTAGACTACTTCCTGCTGATTAGGGGCATCAAGGTCCTTGGGACAAATTTGATCATCAATGTCAGGATATCTATTTTTTTCTGCTTGTTGTTTTGTCTTTAAGCACAATTACTCAGCAAAACACAACCACCAATAACAAACAACCAACAAATAACATAACAACTCTGATTCTAGGTTTCTATCATTGAAATACCCTCCAAAAAGTCCCCCAGAATTCCAACCTTCATACAATTCCACAAACTATCTGCAGCCAACAAAGTCACACCCTTGCTAGAGCTAAAGGAAAATCACAGCTGCTGTGGACAATATGAAGCTTCCTCATATCCTACTCTGGGAATTAAAACAAAATATGTTTGCATAATATTTCTGTGTTTTTCAAAGAAACTAACATTCTCACTACAGTTTATGATGAGACCAAATGTGTAATAATGTCTAAGAATAGACACAGATACGTTGGGTGTGGCTATGAGGGGTGTTTTAAGGAGAACAGATAGGAAAATACATGAACATGCTTGACCATGAGCAAATGTATATGAAAGTCAGCCTTCAGCTTATTCTTCAAGCAATATCTACCGTATTTGTTGATACATTGGCAAGGATCTCCTTAGTAGGTATGGCTGTCTGGCTGTGACGTCACTCGATAAGCCTGTCTCTCCTTTGCTGAGACTATAAGCACAGCAATGAACCTAGCTGCTGCTTCTTCTTCTTCTTCTTCTTCTTCTTCTTCTTCTTCTTCTTCTTCTTCTTCTTCTTCTTCTTCTTCTTCTTCTTCTTCTTCTTCTTTTTTTTGAGACAGGGTTTCTCTGTGTAGCCCTGGCTGTCCTGGAACTCACTTTGTAGACCAGGCTGGCCTCGAACTCAAAAATCATCCTGCCTCTGCCTCCCAAGTTCTGGGATTAAAGGCGTGTACCACCACCGCCCGGCTGCACCTAGCTTCTTTACAGGAGTTCAAAGAATTAAACTCAGGTCTTCATGCTTGCATGGGAAACTTTATAATGGTTGAGCCATCTCACCAGCCCTAGAATATCCTTTCAAAGAAATCAGTTAAAACAAACATGGAGTGAGAAAAATTTGGCAGATCTATGGAAATAGTTAAATCTATGAAATAACATATTAACTCTTTTACTGTGGCTACTTTGTTGACTAAACCTTTCATTTAAATAAACCTCGGGTGCCTGCAGAGGTTTCTCAATTAGTGAAGCACTTCTCATGCAAGTCTGGGGGACCTGAATTTCACCATCTAGTACCCATATTTTAAAATTTGGATATAGTGGTATAATACTATAATACCAGTCTAGAAAAAGTGGAGAGAAGTACTTGCTTGTGTCTCAAGGGCTATCTAGCCTAGACGAATAGAAAACTTCAGTTCTAATGAAAAAGTCTGAAAAAAGAAAAGAATATGGCAGAGATTGAGAAATAAAGTCTTTCAATGTAGATCTCTGACATCTACCAGCATATGGACACATGCATACCATCAGGCACATGCATCAACAAACAAGCACACACCCCATACATACGCAAAGAAATCAGCTTAGTGGTCTTTAATGCACGGTTTATATATGAGCTGCCTCATCATTTTCTCTGCAACTAATTAGCATCTAGTAGAAATTAGCATTTAGTAGGCAGCCTGATTGATGCATTACCTCTTGAACCTCTCTCACAGAGTCACTGCCACATTCCCTCCTCCCCTTCACCTCTGAGCATTTAGAGGCCTCTCTGGATATACTTTGACCCTGGCGCATCAAGTTCTCAAAGGACTAGTACAGACAAGGCAGCTCAGTTAGAAGAGGACATACAGATTTGCAACAGCTTTAGTGATAGTCCCTATTCTATTTGATGGAGCACCAATATGAATATGGAGGTGTACATCTGCTACATATATGGGGGAGAGCGTGACAAGGTCCAGCCTATGTATGCACTTTGATTAGTGGTTCAGTCTCTGAGAGGCCCCAAGTGTGAGGTTAGTTGACATGGTTGGTATTCCTGTGGAGTTCCTTTCTCTGTCAGCTCTTCCTCCAGTTCTTCCACCAACTCTGCATAATACTGGCTGGCTCCCTCATATATTTGGTAGTAAATATCTGTTTCAGTCAGCTGTTGGGTGAAGTCTTTAGAGGACAGTTTTGCCAGACTCCTGTCTGCAAGCATAACAGGGTATCATTAGTAGTGTCAGGGATTTGTATGTGCCCATGGAATGTGCCTCAAGTTAGACCGTTATTGGTTGGCCTTTCCCTCACTCTCAGCTGCATCTCTCGCTGCATTTCTTTTCCTTTTTTTTTCTTTTCTTTTTTTAATTTTATATAATCTTCATTTACATTTCAAATGCTAAAACCTTTCCCCGTTTCCCCCCTTACCAAAAACCACAACCCCTCCTCTCACTCCTCCAAGTTTAAGTCCTTCCACACGACCCACTCCCATATCCCCTGCCCACAAACCCTTGATTTCCCTTTTTTGGGGCATCAATTGAGCTTTCATCAGACCAAGGACCTTTCCTCCCACTGATGCTCGACAAGGCATTCCTCTGCTACATTTTTGGGTGGAACCATGTGTACCTCTTATTGGATGGTTTAGACCCTGGGTATACTGGCTGGTTTTGTGTGTCAACTTGACACAGACTGGAGTTATTACAGAGAAAGGAGCTTCAGTTGGGGAAGTGACTCCATGAGATCCAGTTGTGGGGCATTTTCTCAATTAGTGATCTAGGGGCTAGGGCCCCTTGTGGTTGGTACCATCTCTGGGCTGGTATTCTTGGGTTCTATAAGAGAGCAGGCTGAGCAAGCCAGAGGAAGCAAGCCAGTAAGGAACATCCCTCCATGGCCTCTGCATCAGCTCCTGCTTCCTGACCTGCTTGAGTTCCAGTCCTGACTTCCTTTGGTGATGAACAGCAGCATGGAAGTATAAGCTTAATAAACCCTTTCCTCCCCAACTGGCTTCTTGTTCATGATGTTTGTACAGGAATAGAAACCCTGACTAAGACACTGGGAGTCCTAGGGCATCTGGGTGGCCTTCATCATTGTTCTTCCCATGGGGCTGTGAACCCCTTCAACTCCTCCAGACTGCCCTCCAACTCCTCTGTTAGGGACCCCACGCCCAGTCCAATGGTTGGCTGCTAGCATCTGCCTCTGTATGCATAAGACTCTGACAGGGCCCCTCTAAAGACAACTATGACATGCTCCTTTTGGTATGGGTTTCTTGTCCATAGTAGTGTCGGGGTTTGATGACAGTCTCTGCATTTCTTTTAGACATGACAAAGTTTGGGTCAAAAGTTTTGTGGGTATATTGGTGGTTTTATCCTTCCACTGAGGATTTTGCATGGATGCAGGAGGTTGTCACTTCAGTTTCCATATTCCCACTATTGGGAGTCTCAGCTAAAGTCACCCCCATAAACTGGTATTCTTCCATATCACAGGTCTCTGGCACATCCTACTGATGCCCCCACTCCTATACTCCACCTAGCCACCAATTTCCATTAATTCTTTTGGCCTTCTGGTCCTCTGTTCTGTTTCTACCCACACTTGATTCTAAACCCCACGTCCCATTCTCCTCCCCATCCCCTCTCTGATCCACTTCCCTCCATCCATCTGCCTCCTATTTTATTTCCCCTTTTAAGTGAGATTCAAGCATCCTCCCTGGGGCTTTCCTTCTTGTTTATCTTCTTTGGGTCTGTATAGACTGGGTATCCTGTACTTTATGACTGATATCTACTTATAAATGTGGACATATTGTGAATGATATTGTTCCATCCCTTAGCCTGCAAATTTCATGATGTCTTTGTTTTTCATAAGTGAGTAACATTCCATTATGTAAATGAACAACATTTTCTTTATCCATTCTTCATTTGCAGGGCATCTGGATTGTTTCCAGTTTCTAGCTATCACAAATAAAGCTGCTATGAATATAGTTGAGCAAGTGTCCTTGTGTTTTGGTAAAGCATCTTTTTGGTTTTCTAGTGAGAGATATTGAGGCAGAACAATTCCCAATTTTCTGAGAAACTGCCACATTAATTTCCATAGTGGTTGTTCAAGTATGCACCCCCCCCCCACCAGCTAATGACCATCCTCTTCTGAGATGAAAAGGAGAAGAGTATGATGGAAAGGTTGTGTGAGAGGATACAGAACTGCAAATGAGATATAAAGTAAGTGAATAAATAAATAAATAAATAAATAAATAAATAAATAAATAAATAAATAAATGGAAAAATATTTTGGTAGACATAAGAATGTAAACTTATAACCCCACCTCGAATCTCCAGCAACATCTTATCCATCTCCATTAGACTCCCAAACCATACTGACAAGATTCCCCTTCCTCACTCATCTTGCCTACTCTCTCAGACCTCTGGGACAAGCCAAGCTTCTCTGAGAAGACTTCTATCCCAGGGGGATCTCCATTCACCTACTGCTCCTTCCCAAACTTCATGAGACCTGAAACTCCTTAAAAATACAAGATAGTGACCCTTCCACCACCAATCTATCCCACTCTCCCTGAGTCCCATCTTCCTTCTGTTCTACACCTCCACCTGAACTGGTATCAGATCTGCATGACTGCTCTCTTCCACCACCCAGACCCTACAAGTTACCTGTCTCCCAGGAGGTCTTCGATAAGCAAGAACACAGGTGAGACCCTCGCCCCAATACCCACAACACCTGGGACTGCCAAAGAGCTCAGAAGATGTTGGATCTATCCCCAACTGCCTGGGCCCTATCTTCCTTCCAGTCTGTACCTCCACCTGAACTTGTAGCATATTTACCTACCTTCCCTAAGACCCTAAAGCCAGGCTGCCTCCCAGTGGCCGGTTCTAACCCAGATCAGATAGCTCAACCTATCTCCAACAAGGCGTGCTCCAGCCAGAGATACCAAGGCTAGTTAATACCAGAGATAGTCATATAGCAAAAGACAAGCACAAAATTATAACAAGAGAATCCAAAGTAATTTGACACCATCAGAACTCAGTTGTTCTACCACAGAAAGCACTAGAATTGATAAATGGAACCCCGTAAAATTACAAATATTCTTTCTGTAAGGCAAAGGACATTGTCAATGGGAAAAAAACAGCAGCCAACAGATTGGGTAAAGATCTTTATCAATCATGCATCTGATAGAGGGATAATATACAATATATAAAAAGAACACAAGAAGTTAGACTCCAGAGAAGCAAATAATTGTATTAAAAAATGGGGTACAGAGCTAAACAAAGAATTGTAAACTAGGGAATACTGAATGGCTGAGAAGCACCTGAAGAAATGCACAACATCTTTATTCATCAGGGAAATGCAAATCAAAACAACCCTGAGATTTCACCCCACACCAGTCAGAAAGACTAAGATCAAAAACTGATGTGATAGCAGATGCTGGCAAGGATGTGGAGAAAGAGGAATACTCCTTCACTGCTCTTGGGATTGCGTGCTGGTACAAACACTTTGGAAATCATTCTGGCTGTTCCTCAGAAAACTAGACATATTACTACCAGAGGACTCAGCTATACTACTCCTGGGCATATACTCAGAAGACTCTCCAAATGTAATAGGGACACATGTTCCACTATTTTCATAATGGCAATATATATGATAGCCAGAAGCTGGAAAGAACTCAGGTGTCCCTCAACAGAGGAATGGATGAAAAAAATGTGGTACATTTGCACAATGGAACACTACTCAGTTATTAAAAAACAATGAATTCGTGAAATTCATAGGGAAATGGGTGGAACAAGAAAATAACAATCTGAGTGAGATATCCCAATCAGAATAGAACACATGTACTATGCACTCACTGATAAATGAATATTAGCTCAGAAGCTCAGAATACCCAAAATAAATTTCACAGACAACATGAAGAAGGAAGACCAGAGTATGGGCACTTTGCTCCTTCTTAGAAGGTGGAAAAATATACATGGCAGGAGATACAGAGACAAAGTATAGAATAGAGACTAAAGAAAAGATTATTCAGACACTGCCCCATTTGGGGATCCATCTCTTATACAGCCACCAATCACAGACACTATTGAGGATGCCAACATGTGCTTGCTGACAGGATTCTGATATAGCTGTCTCCTAAGAGGCTTTGCCAGATCCTGACAAATACTGAGGTGGATGCTCTCAGCCAATTATTGGACTGAGCAGAAGGTCCCCAATGAAGGAGCTAGAAAAAGGACTGACAGAGCTGAAGGATCTTGCAGTCCCACAGGATGAACAACAATATAAACCAACTAGTACCCCCCCCCCATGCTCCCAGGGACTAAACCACCAACAAAAGAGAACACATGGAGGGACCAATGGCTCCACCTGCATATATAGCACAGGATGGCCTTGTTGGACATCAAAGGGAGGAGAGGCCCTTGGTCTTAAGAAGGCTAGATTTTCCAGTATAGGGGAATGTCAGGACAGGGAATCGTGGCTGAGTGTATGTTGGCGAGCAGGGGGAGAGGGGGTGGGATAGGGGATTTTTGGAGGGGTAACCAGGAAAGGGCATATCATTTGAAACATAAAGAAAATATCTAATAAAAAATAAAAATAAAATAAAAAGATGAAAGCTAACTACATCCGAGAAAACACAAGAAATCATTCATCACATGACAAATCCAACTATAGAAAATCACTCACACATGATCCCACTTCCAATACAAAAATAACAAAATCTAAAAATCATCGGCCTTTAATAACTCTCGACATCAATAAAAATACATAGGATAGTAGACTGGATACACAAACATGATCCATCATTTTACTGCATACAAGAAACACAAGTCAGCATCAAAGATAGACACTACTTCTGATTAAAGGTCCAAAGAAAAGTTTTCCAAGCAAAGGGTCTGAAGAAATCAACAAGAGCCGCCATTCTAATATCCAAAAAAAAAAAAAAAAAAAAAACAGACTTTCTACCAAAAGTAGTCAAAAGAGATGGCAAAGAATACCTTATATGCATCAAAGGAAAAATCTACCATAATGAAGTATCCATTCTGAACAACTATGCCCAAATTCACATTCATGAAATAAATTTTACTAAAGCTCAAACACAGATCGAAAACTACTTGATTATAATAGTGGATGTTGACACCCTTCTCTCACAAATAAATAGGTCTTTGAAACAGAAACTAAACAGAGACACAGTGAAATTTACAGAAGTTATCAACCAAATGGATTTAACAGATGTCTACTGAACATTTTACCCAAAAACAAAAGAATGAAACAGATAAATGAAGATTAAAATAATTCAAGCATTCTATCAGATCAACATGGAATAAGGATGGACTTCAATATCAAGGGAAACTGTAGTAATTCCACATACTCATAGAAATTAAATAACTTTCTACTCAAGGATAACTTGATAATGGAAGAAATAATAAAAGAAGTTAAATACTTTCTAGATTTCAGTGAAAAGAATGGCACAACATAAGCAAACTAAATGAATATAATGAAATCAGTGGTAAAAGGAAAATTCATAATACTAAGCTCTTTCATAAAGAATTTGGAGAGATACTATGCTATCAACTTAACAGCACACCTGAAATCTCAACAACAAAAAGAAGCAAACACGCCAAATAGGAATGGATGTCAGGAAACAAACAATTAGAAACAAAGGGAACAATGCATAGAATCATAAAACTAAAAGCTGATTCTTTGAGAAAATCAACAAGATATACAAACTGTTTGCCAAACTAACTAAAGGGCACAGAGATATCACCTAAATTAACAAAATCAAAATTGAAAAGGAAGACATAATAGCAGAAAATGAGGAAATTCAAAAATCATCATGTCTATTAACAAAAGCCTATACTTGACACAACTGGAAAATGGATGATTTTCTAGACAGACACCATAAACCAAAGTTAAATCAAGATCAGGTAAACTATCTAAACAGTCCTGTAATCCCTAAGGAAATAGAATCAGTCATAAAAAACAAAACAAACAAAAAAACAAACAAAAAAAACCCCAAAACTTCTCAACCAATAAAACCCAGGGCTATATGGAGTATACTGAATAATCTTTACTTTATGAACAATGATACACTGAGACAAATAAATATAATCAGCCATTGAAGTGGAGGCAAAATTTGAGGTGAGAGAGTTCACTACTGAGGAAAAAAAATGGTAATTAGTAGTAATTGGCTTGAGTTACTAGGGGAGGTGGTGTGTCACTTTTAAACCAGAAGGAATGAAGAGCTAGAAAACCTGGTTTCTGGGAAGGTTGGAGGCAGAGTTGAAGGCTTCCTTTCCTTTCTAATGATAGTGGAAATTACATAGCAAGGGCTAATTTATTCACTGTTGGCCAAGCAATTAGCAAGGTTTTAATTTTGGCCTTAATAAGATATTGTACACTGAATATTTTTTGTGTTTAATAGAGTTTGAAATTAACAGCAGCACTAGAGCAATACTCATTGATATTACATCCAGTCCCAGGAGGGGAGCACAGTACTGGTCCTCTACGCTTCAGTCCATTGGGATAATTCCATGCTAGCTCTGTGACAGAGTAAGAGCAATAGGTTTTGAGGATCATTATTTTTTGTATTAATAGTACTTATCTGTCAAGGTCTGTAATACTGTTTTTCAGTTTAGGAGTTTATCTTCTGGTGAGTGAAGTTTGTTTAGGAAACTAACCATGTCAGATGGCCTACCTCAGTGTTGAGCAAAAAAAAATCCAATTCTCTATTGAGGAAATATCTCTGTGCAAAAGTGTTGTGAACATGGGACAAAGTCCCTGTTGCATAAAAGAGGCAAAGAAAAGCATTTAGTAGCAGCACCTGTTATCCTTTACCTGTCTAAGCATCGATTCTCCACTAAATAGGTTTTCTGAATTCTTTGATCCATTCTGTTCTCCTACACAGATTGAGAGACATAAAACCTAATGCAACTGTTCATTCTGGGAATTGAATGTGATAAGAGAAAGAAGGGTCATGGGTGCTGGGGAAATAGCACAGTGGTTTGAGCCTGTAATCCCAGTACTAGGGAGGTAAAGTAAGGTTGATTCTATACAGTTGCCAGCAAAGAAGTCTTGGTGAATTGGTGAGCTTCATGTTCAGTGAGACTTCCTGTCTCAAAAGATAATGTGAAATTAGCCAAGGAAGACAGTCAGTTTCAGCCTCTGGCTACCTCATGCATATATATATATATATATATATATATATATATATATATGTGTGTGTGTGTGTGTGTGTGTGTGTGTGTATGTGTGTGTGTGTGTATGTGTGTGTGTGTGTGTGTGTGTATGTGTATATATGTATATGGATGTGGAGAAAGAGGAACATTTATCCATTTTTATCCATTTCTGTTAGGATTGCAACCAAGTAAAACTGCTCTGGAAATCAGTATGGTGGTTCCTCAGAAAATTGGACATAGTACTACCTGAGGATTCAGCTATACCACTCCTGGGCATATACCCAGCAGATGCTCCAACATGCAATAAGGACATATGCTCCACTATGTTTATAGCAGCCTTATTTATAATAGCAAGAAGCTGGAAAGAACCCAGATGTCCTTCAACTGAGGAATGGATACAGAAATTGTGGTATATGTATACAATGGAGTATATTCAGCTATTTAAAATAATGAATTCATGAAATTGTTAGGCAAATGGATGGAACTAGAAAGTATCATCCTTAATGAAGTAACCCAATCACAAAAGATCACACATGGTATGCACTCACTGATAAGAGGATATTATCCCAAAAGCTCAAAATAAACATGTTACAATTCACAGACCACAGGAAGATCATGAAGAAGGTAGACCACAGTGGGGGTGATTTGGTTCCTCTGAGAAAGGGAACAAAATAATCACAGGAACAACTATACAGACCAAGAGTGGAGCAGAGACTGAAGGAAAGGCCACCCAGAGGCTGTCCTACTTGGGGAGTCATCCTATAAACAGTCACCAAACCCCGAAACTACTATGGATGACCAGAAGTACGTACCGAACCGAAAGGAGCCTTTTATGGTTGTATCTGTAAGGGCCCTGCTAGAGCCTTAAAGATACAGAGGTGAATACTAGCAGGCAACCATTGGTCTGAGCGTGTGGTTCACTATAGAGGAGCTGGGGGTCAAGCTGGAGGAGTTGGGGGAGGGTTGCAGTCCCATAGGAAGAATGACAATGTCGGCCAACCAGACGCCCCAGGGCTCCCAGGGACTAAGCCATCAACCAAGGGGTATATGTGGTTCCAGCCAAAAGACTGGCAGAGGAATGCCTTGTCAGGCATCAGTGGGAGGAGGAACCTTTGGTCCTGTGAAGACTCAATAGAGACCCTAGTGTGGGGAAATCGAGTGGGGGTCATAGGAGTGGGTTGGGTGGAGGAGCATATTCTTGGAGGCAGCAGGTGGGAGGATGGTTTCGGGGTTTTCAGGGAGGGGGGAAACGGAGAAGGGGTATAACATTTGAAACGTAAATGAAGAATATATTCAATAAAAATAAAAGAATCAATAAGCTACAATGCATTTACGGGATTCCCAAGTATGTGGTCTTGTCCTTATGTTGGTTTGTCTCATCAAACTATGATGTCAAAAGTTTTGTTTTATCTTATTATATTTTATGTTGTTATTTTTTAATATTATTGCTTAGAAGCCTCTTCATTTCTAATGAGAGAAAAGGAGTGCTTGATCTAGATGAGAGGAGATGTGGGAAGGAACTAGGAGGAGTAGACAGAGGGTAAACTCTAATCAGGAAATAGTATATGAGAAATTAATCTCTTATTAATAAAAGGAAAAACTAAAAATAAATTAACAAATTTACTTGTCTTAGAACTTACCATATAAAATTCATATGGTAACTAACAATAATTCATTGTAAATATGCTATTGGATTATTTTTATTTCATGTTTCTATTTTACATACTCATCTTTCATATATTTATTTTGAAACAGGGTTTTGTTATGTCATTCAGGCTAGCCTAGAATTCAAAATCCTCCTGGCAAGTCCAATGCATTACTGGAATATGCTTGCACTGTCATCTCCATCAATCACACAGAAAAGAATTGTTAAAACAATGCCCAGTGTACCCTAAGTTCTGTGAGTTTCATTAAGTGTCTTTACTATCTACTTAATGTGCTTGCCGTGTTCTGAAAAACATAGCAATTCTAACTCTGTCAAGAGACTCAAATCACAGAAATCAACAGTTCATAGCTGAGGTATGTGCTATAAATTTATATACCAGACTGTAAATAAACATTTTAATCATTTCAAACTTTCACTAATTTCCACAGAGGAATAATCAAGGTAGTTAAGTAAGTAGAATTGTGGAACATTGTTGGAATATTTACTAAGTAGAAAGAAGTAGCATCCTGGTACATTTAAATTTTACCTAGGTAATATATTTTAGAGTATCAAAGAAATTATTTTAGGAGCTTTCGATATATCTTAGGAGATAAAGGCAGCAGCTATATAATCCTGGTGACATAGATGGAACTGATTCAACAAAATTGTCTTCTGACCACTACATTGGCACTGTACTTCAAACACACACACACACACACACACACAGAGAGAGAGAGAGAGAGAGAGAGAGAGAGAGAGAGAGACAGAGACAGAGACAGAGAGACAGGGAGAGACACAGACAGAGAGACACAGACAGAGAGACACAGACATAGAGACACAGACAGAGAGACACAGAGAGACATGGAGAGAGCAGGAGAGGAAGAAGAAAGGGAGAAGGGAAGGAAAGGAGGGAGAGAGACTTCCATAAAAAGAAATACACTTATTTAGAAGGAAAGAAAATGGGTATATTAAAGGATATAAAATCACAGATGAACATAGCTAGAGTTTTAGTATGCAACAAAAATACGGTATTATATTAAGGAATTCTGTTAAGGAGGTTTGAGCTGTTCATATCCCACAAAGACTGTAATTAGGTAAGTATGAAGTTATATATAGGAACATTAGTTGGTTTCACCATAGCAACCATTTTATTAACATTATGTATTCAATAACATGATATTCTAATCCTAGAATACTCACAATATGGTTTGTTTCCCAAATAAAAATGAGGGATGTAATTATCCAAAATGTACTTGCATAAAATAGGGTTTGTTGTTTCTTTAGAGATCAGACAAATACTTAGGTTCCTATATTTTACCAAGAACCATGGTTTGAGGTCACCATAATGCCATTCTTGTTTGATAAAATGTAGGTCTACTTAGTCCATTAACACAACACAGTATGCACACCTGTATCTTAGGCAATTCATACTAAACTAACAAGGTTTTAGATGCTTAAAGGAAAGGCAGGAAGGCTTTTATCATCAATAATATTTATGTATTTCATCAGATACATCTTCTCCTCAGAGAGTGTTATTCTTTTTTTTAAATTTTTATTGAATATATTCTTCATTTACATTTCAAATGTTATACCCAATCCCAGTTTTTCCCCTCCAAGAAAACCCCCAATCCTCCAAGAAGATGCCCTTCCATCCAACCCACTCCCACCTTCCTCCACTTGATTTCCCCGCGCTGGGGCATCTATCTAACCTTCATAGGACCAAGGACCTCTCCTCGCACCCTATGCCCAACAAGGAATTCCTCTGCGACACTTGTAGCTGGAACCACGTGTATCCCTTGATTGAAGACTTAGTCACTGGGAGCCCTAGGGGGTCTGGTTGGTCAATAACATTTTTATTCCCAAAAGGCTACAAATACCTTCAGCTCCTCCAGTCCTCCTTCCAACTCCTCCATTGTGGATCCCACTCTCAGTCCAATAGTTGGCTGCTAGAATCTACCTCTGTATCTGTAAGTTTCTGGAGGGTCCCTCCAGAGACAACCATAACAGACTCCTTTTGGTAAGCACTTCTTGTTATCCATAATAGTGTCTGGGTTTGGTGACTGTTTATAGGATGAATCCTTAGGAAGGACAGTCTCTGGGTGGCCTTCTCTTCAGGCTCTGCTAAACACTTTGTCTCCCTAATTGTTCCTGTGAGTATTTTGTTCCCTTTCTCAGAAAATCCAAAGCACCCACCCTTTGGACTTCCTTCTTCTTTAACTTCCTGTGGTCTGAGGATTGTATCTTGTTTAGTCTGAGCTTTTGGGCTAATATCCACTTATCAGTGAGTGCACACCATGTGTGTTCATTGTGTTACCTCACTCAGGATGACACTTTCTCGTTCTGTCTATTTAACTAAGAATTACATGAATTCATTGTTTTTAATAGCTGAGTAGTAGTCCATTGTGTAAATGTACCACATTTTCTGTATCCATTCCTCTGTTGAGGGAAATCTTGGTTCTCTCCAGTTTCTGGCTATTATAAATAAGGCTTCAATGAAAAAGCGGAGTATGTATCTTTATTACATGTTGAATAATCTTCTGGGTATGCCCAGCAATATGTCCAGGAGTGGGATAGCTGAGTCCCCAATTAGTACTATGTCTAATTTTCTGAGGAACCACCAAACTGATTTCCAGAGTAGTTGTACCAGCTTGCAATCCCACAAGCAATGGAGGAGTTTTCCTCTTTTTCCACATCCTCACCAGCACCTGTTGTCCTCTGAGTTTTTCATCTTAGCCATTCTGACTGGTGTGAAGTGGAATCTCAGGGTTGTTTTGGGTTGCATTTCCCTGATAACTAAGGGTGTTGAACATTTCTTTAATTGCTTCACAGACATTTGAGTTTCCTCAGTTGAAAATTTTCAGTTTAGCTCTGTATCCCATTTTTAAATAGGGTTTTTTTGACTCTCTGGAGTCTAACTTCTTAAGTTCATTGTGTACATTGGATATTAGCCCTCTGTTGGATGTGGGACTGGTAAACACCTTTCCCAATATGTTGGTTGCCATTTATCCCTTGGACAATGTCCTTTGCCTTACAGAAGCATTGCAGTTTTATGAGGTCCCATTTTTTTGGTTTTTGTTCTTAGAGCAAAAGTCATTGGTGTTCTTTTCAGGAAATTTTCCCATGCCCATGTATTCAAGGCTCTTCCCCACTTTCTCCTCTATAAGCTTCAGTGTTTCTGGTTTTATATCCTTGATCCACTTGGACATGAGCCTTTTACAAGGAGATAAGAATGAGTCAATTTGCATTTTTCTACATGTTGATATCCAGTTGATCCAGCACCATTTGTGAAAAATGCTGTCTTTTTTCCACTGTATGTTTTTAGTTCCTTTGTCAAATATCAAGTGACAGTAGGTGTATGGATTCATTTCTGAGTCTTCAATTTTATTCCATTGATATTCCTACCTGTCTCTGTACCAATGGCATACAGTTTTTATCACTATTGCTCTATTGTAGAGCTTGAGGTCAGGGATGTTGATTCCCCAAGAAGATCTTTTGTGGTGGAGAATAGTTTTCAATATTCTGAGCTTTTTTTTGGTTAGTCTGGCTAAGGGCTTATCGATCTTGTTGATTTTCTCAAAGAACCAGCTCCTGGTTTTGCTGATTCTTTGTATAGTTCTTTTTTGTTTCTATTTGGTTGAATTCAGACATGAGTTTGATTATTTCCTGCCTTCTACTTTTGGGTATGTTTGCTTCCTTTTGTTGTAGAGCTTTCAGGAGTGTTGTCAAGCTGCTGGTGTAAGTTCTCTACATTTTTCTTTTTGGAGGTAATTAGAGCTTTGAGTTTTCATCTTAGCACTGCTTTCATTGTGTCCCATAAATTAGGGTATGGTGTGTCTTCATTTTCATTAAATTCTAAAATGTCTTTAATTTCTTTCTTTATTTCTTCCTTGACCAAGCTATCATTGAGTAGGGAATTGTTCAGTGTCCTTGTGTATGTGTGTTTTCCATTTTTTTAATTTGAATTTAAGACCAGTCTTATATCATTGTGATCTGATAGGGCACATGGAATTATTTCAATATTCCTGTATCTGTTGAGGCATGTTTTGTGACCAATGATTGTGTTTTTCTTATTTTAATCTGCATTCAGAGATATAGTATGTATAGTCATGTTTTTAATATTATATTTCACTCAAGAATTTCAGAATCTGAGCAGTCCTTGCCTGATGTCCCTGCACCCAGTCCCACAAAATCCAAAGGAAGCTCGACTCCCAGGTGCTTTTTTACACCCAGGATCACAGACAAGGAGACAACAACATCTGCCCCAACACCAGGAGTAACTACGTTCCAGGTGATACAGGGTTGCAGGAATTCCTCCCCAGCCAGTGGCACAGGTTCCTTCCATTCTGAGTCAGTACCCTTATTAGACTTGGCAGACGATCTACACCCAGTTCTACAAACTCCAGTGGAAGCTCAACTCCTAGTTACTCTAACATGACCAGGACCTCAGGATCTCAAGAACTTGATCACACCAGGATTTCAGGATCCCAGAGGCAGCTTAACTCCTAGAAGCTGCGACACACACAGGATATCAGGATTAAAGGATCCCAGAATCACAGCAACACAAAGAGAGCTGAACTCTGAGGAGTTCTGAAACAACCAAGATTAGAGGAGGGACAGGCTCCAGTCAGATACAACAAGGGCAGGTAGCAATCAAGATAACCAGAAGGTGAGAGGCAAGCACAAGAACATAAGCAAGAGAAACCAAAGATACTTGACATCATCAGAACCCAGTTTTCACATCATAGCAAGTAAGAGATACCCCATCTCACTGATAAAGCAAGATGCTCATTTAATATCATATCTTATGATGATGATAGAGGACTGTAAGAAAGACATAAATAGCTTCCTTAAAGAAATTCAGGAGAACACAGGGAAACAGATAGAAGCCCTTAAAGAGTAAACGCAAAAATCCCTTAAAGAATTATGGAAAAACACAACCAAACAGGTGAAGAAATTGAACAAAATCATTCATAGTCTAAAAATGGAAATAGAAAAAATAAAGAAATCACTAAGGGAGATAACCATGGAGATAGAAAAACTAGGAAAGAGATCAGGAGTCATAGATGCAAGCATCACCAACAGAAATAAAAAAGATAGAAGAAAGAATCATAGGTGCCGAAGAAACCATAAAAAAGGCAAAATGCAAAAACTCCTAATTCAAAACATCCAGGAAATCCAGGACACAATGAGAAGGCAAAACCTAAGAATAATAAATATAGAAGAGAGGGAAGATTTACAACATAAAGGTCAAGTAAATATCTTCAACAAAATTATAGAAGAAAACTTCCCTAACCTAAGGAAAGAGATACCCATAAACATACAAGATGCCAACAGAACTCCAAATAGATTGGTCCAGAAAAGAAATTCCTCCTGTCAAAAAATAATTAAAATACCAAATGAACAAAACTAAGAAAGAATATTAAAAACAGTAATGGAAGAAGGTCAAGTAACATATACAGGCAAACCTCTGAGAATTACACCAGATTTCTCATCAGAGACCAGAAGATAATAGGCAGATATTATACAGACCATAAGAGAACACAAATGTCAGGCCAAGCTACTATATCCAACAAAATTCTCAATTACCACAGATGGAGAAACCAAGATATTTCATAACAAAAACAAATTTACACAATATCTCTTCACAAATCTAGCCCTTAAAAGGATAATAGATAGAAAACTCCAACAAAATAAGGGAAAATACACAATAGAAAGAACAAGAAATAATCTTATTTCAACAAACCCAAAATAAGATAGCCATATAAACATAAATCTACCTCTAACAATTAAAATAACAAAAAGCAAAAAAAAAAATCACTTTTCCTTAATGTCTCTTAACATCAATGGGCTCAATAATCCAATAAAAAGACATAGATTAACATACAGGGTATATAAGCAGGACCCAGCATTTTGCTGCATAAATGATACACATCTTAGTGACAGACAGACACTACCTCCAAGTAAAGGGCTATAAATTTTTTTCCCAAGCAAATGGTCCCAAGAAACAAGCTGGAGTAGCCATTCTAAAATAGAATAAAGCTAACTTTCCACCGAAAGTTGTCAAAAAGGATAAAGAAGGACAATTCATACTCATCAAAGGAAAAAATCTACCAAGAAGAACTCTCAATTCTTAGCATCTATGCTCCAAATACAAGGGTACCTGTATTCATAAAAGAAACTCTACTAAAGCTCAAAGCACACATTTCATCATACACAATAAAAGTGGAAGACTTCAACAACCCACTGTCATCTATGGACAGATCAAGGAATCACAAACTAAACAGAAGCACAGTGAAACTAACAGAACTTATGAACCAAATGGATTTAGCACATATCTATAGAACATTTCATACTAAAACAAAAGAATACAAGTTCTTCTCTGCATCTCATGTTACCTTCTCCAAAAGGGACCATATAATTTGTCACAAAACAGACCTCAACAGGTATAAGAAGACTGAAATAATCCCAGTATCCTATCAGACCATCACAGATTAAGCTGTTCTTCAATACCAACTAAAACAATGGAAATCCCACATACACATAGAAGCTGAACAATGCTCTACTCAATGATACTTTGGTCAAGGAAGAAATAAAGAATGAAAATAAAGACTTTTTTAGAACTTAATGGAACTGAAGGCACAACATACCCAAACTTATGGGATACAATGAAAGCGGAGGAAAACTCATAGCTCTGAGTGCCTCCAAAAGGAAACTGGAGAGCACATACAATAGCAGTTTGACACTACAACTGAAAGCTCTAGAACATAAAGATGCAAAAACACATAAGAGGAGTAGACAGCAGGAAATAATCAAACTCAGTGGTGAAGTCAACCAGTTAGAAAACAAAATAACTATACAAAGAATCAACAAAACTAGGAGCTGGTTCTTGGAGAAAATCAACAAGACAGAAAAACCCTTAGACAGACTAACCAGAGGGCATATTTTGTTAAATTAACAAAATCAGAAATGAAAAGGGAGACCTAACAACAGAAACTGAGGAAACTCAAAAAAGCATCAGATCCTATTACAAAAGCATATACTCAACCAAAGGGGAATTCTATAAGAAATAGACAATTTTCTACACAGATACCAGGTTCCAAAATTAAATTATGATCAGATAAACCATCTAAACAGTCCCATAACCCCTAAAGAAATAGTGGCACTCACTAAAAGTCTCCCAATCAAAAAAAGTCCAGGACCAGATGGTTTTCGTGCAGAATTCTGTCAGATATTCAAAGAAGACCTAATACAAATACTTTTCAAACTATTCCACCAAACAGAAGCAGAAGGAACACTACCCAATTATTTCTATGAAGCCACAATTCTGCTTATAACAAAACCACATGAAGACCCAACAAAGAAACACAATTTCTGACCAATTTCCCTTATGAATATCTATGCTAAATACTCAATAAAATCCATGCAAACCCAATCCAAAAACTCATCAAAATTATTATCCATCAAGCTCAAATGGATTTCAACCCAGGAATGCAGGGATGGTTTAATATACAGTAATCCATGAACATAATTTACTATACAAAGAAACTCAAAGGAAAAAAAATACATGATCATCTCATTAGATTCTAAGAAAGCATTTGAGAAAATTCAACACACCTTTGTGATAAAAGTCTTGTTAAGATCAGGTATTAAAAGCCCATACTTGAATGTAGTAAAAGCAATATACAGCAAACCAGTAGACAACATCAAACTAAATGGAGAGAATCTTGAAGCAATCCCACTAGACAAGGCTGTCCACTCTCTATCTAGCTATTCAATGTAGTACTCAAAGTCCTACCCTGAGCAATTAGACAACAAAAGGAGGTAAAAGGAATATAAATTGCAAATGAAGAAGTCAAAATATCACTATTTGCAGATGATATGATAATATACTTACGTGACTCCAAAAATTCAACCAGAGAACTCCTAAACCTGGAAAACAACTTCAGCAAAGTGGCTGGATTTAAAATTAACTCCAACAAATCAGTGGCCTTCCTCTACTCAAAGGACAAACAGGCTGAGAATGAAATTATAGAAATGACACAATTCACAATCATCACAAATAATATAAAATACCTTGGTGTGATCCTACCCAAACAAGTGAAACATCTGCATGACTTGAACTTCATGTCTATGAAGAATGAAATCAAAGATCTCAGAAGATTGAAATATCCCCCATGTTCATGGATGGACAGGATTAATTTTGTAAAAATGGCCATCATCCTGGAAGCAGTCTACAGATTCAATGCAGTCCCCATCAAAATTCTAACTCAATACTTCATAGAGTTAGAAAGAGCAAATCTGAAAATCATTTGGAATAAAAAAAACCCAAGAGAGTGAAAGCTATTCTCAACATTAAAAGAAATTCTGGGGGAATCAGCATCTCTGACCTCAAGCTGTATTTCAGAGCAAGAGTGATAAAAACTATGTGGTATTGATACAGACACAGGCTGGAAGACCAGTGGAATAGAATTGAAGACCTAGAAATGAATCCACACACCTATGGTCACTTTATCTTTGAAAAAGGAGCTAAAATCATCTGGATGAAAATAGACAGCATTTTCAACAAATGGTGCTGGTTCAACTGGAAGTCATCATGTAGAAGAATGTAAATGGGTTCATTTTTTCCACCTTGTACAAAACTCAAGTCCAAGTGGATCAAGGACCTCCTCATGAAGCCAGATATACTGAAAGAAAAGCCTTGAAAACATTGGCACAAGAGAAAACTTGCTGAACAGAGCAGCATTGGCTTGTGCACCTGAGATCAATAATCAACAAATGGAACCTCATAAAATTGCAAAGCTTCTGTAAGGCAAAGAACACCATAAATATGACAAAATGGCAACCAACAGATTGGGAAAAGATTGTTATAAATCCAACATCAGATAGAAGACTAATACCCAGTATATCCAAAGAGTTCAAGAAGTTAGACTCCAGATAATCAAATACCCTATTAAAAATGGGGTACAGAGCTAAAAAAAAAAAAGAATTCTCAATTGAAAAATATCCAAAGACTAAGAAGCATCTAAAGAAATGTTCAACATCCTTAGTCATCAGGCAAATGCAAATCAAAACAATTCTGAGATACTACCTCACACCTCTCAAAATGGCTATGATCAAAATTCAGGTGAAAGAAGATGCTGGGGAGGATGTGGAAAAAGAGGAACACTACTCCATTGTTGGTGGGATTTTAAGCTAGTACCACCACTTTTGTTATCAATCTGAAAGTTTCTCAGAAAATTGGACATACCTGAGGATCCAGCTATACCACTCCTTGGCATATACCCAAAAGATGCTCCAAAATATGACAAGGACACATGCTCCACTATGTTCATAAGCCTTATTTATAATAGTCAGAAGGTGGAAACAACCCATGTCCCTTAACAGAGGAATGGATACAGAAAATGTGTTACAATTACTCAATGGAGTACTACTCAGATACTAAAAACAATGAATTCATGAAATTCCTAGGCAAATGGATGAAACTAGAAAATATCCTAAGTGAGGTAACCCAATAACAAAAGAACACTCATGGAATGTACTCACTGATAAGTGGATATTAGCCCAAAATCTTGGAATACCCAAGATAAAATTCACAGACCACAGGAATCTCAAAAAGAAGGAAAACCAAAGTGTGTGTGCTTCAGTCCTTCTTATAAAGAGGAACAAAATACTCACAGGATGAATTACAGAGACAAAGTGTGGAGCAGATACTGCAGGAAATGTCATCCATAGACTTCCCCTCCTAGGGATCATTTCCTATATACAGTCACCAAATGCAGACACTATTTTGCATGCCACGAATTGCATGTTGACCAGAGCCTGATATAGCTGTCACCTGAGGGGCTCTGACAAAACCTGACAAATACAGAGGTGGATGCTCACAGCTAACCATTAGAGTGAGCATGGGGTCCCCAATGAAAGTGTTAGGGATAGGGCTGAACAAGCTGAAGCGGTTTCCAACCCCATAGGAAGAACAACAATATCAATCAACCAGAGACCCAGAGCTCCCAGGGACAAAACATCAACCAACATGTACACATATAGGGGCCCATGGCTCCAGTTTCATATGTAGCAGAGAATGGCCTTGTTGGGCATCAACGAGAGAAGAGATTGATACCTAAGTGTTGGAGAATGCTAGTGCAGGGAGGTGGGAGTGATGTGTAGGTGGGAGAACACCCTCACAGAAGCAGGTGTTTACAGGGGGGGCACAACTGGGACAGGGGATAACACTTGAAATATAAATATAGAAAATATTCAAAAAAATTCAAAGTACTTTATAGGTAATTACAGTATGAAAGTGTTTGTGGCTACACCAAAGTAGGCAGGGATCATGTACTATTTATAATCACTTTAATTAGGGTGAAACTGAGATAGAGAAAAGTTTTTTGGTTTGATAAACATCATGGAATGAATCACTCCATTTTATCCATGATAACATTTTATCTGGGGATAAAATCTTAGACCTGGGTAGCCTGGAGTTTTGCATGCACAAATTGTGGGAGACTTTTCATTAAGGATAATATTCTGTCAGACTGTTTTTTTTTTTTTTTTTTTTTTTTTTGGTTTTTTGAGATAGGGTTTCTCTGTGTAGCCCTGGCTGTCCCGGAACTCACTCTATAGACCAGATAGACCAGGCTGGCCTCAAACTCAGAAATCTGCCCACCTCTGCCTCCAAGTGCTGTGATTAAAGGCATGCACCACCACTGCCCAGCTAAGGATAGTATTCTAATCCTGCTTTGAGAATAAGAACTACCAGAATTTCAAGAAGATGTAATGATTACTAATGGTTTTCTTTATTTAATACATTTATCTATTTACAGTGTGTGTATGGAGGGGGGAATGGATCATTGTTCATATGGTAACAGAGGAGTTTAAGAAGCATGTTCCTCAATTGCTCATCAGGGCATCACTTGAATACAGAGCTCTCCAATTTCACTTTTCTGGAAGTCTGGTTTGCCCTTGAGTACTGAGGTTGTTAAGTTGCTTTCTGGGCCCGGCCCAGAAAGGCATCTTCTTATGTCTGTAAAGCCAACTAGTCAGTTCTGACACTTGCATGGCAAGTGGCTTTACCCAGTGAGCATCTCTTTGGACTCCCCTGATGTTTTCCTTACCTGCTTCTATTCACCTCCCTCCCATCACACTCAACATGGTGCTTTTCCTGAGTGCAAGCACTTCCTTGTGAAACATGAAGAGCTGAGGTTCAATATCCATCTCAGGTGAGCTGGGCAACTTCATAGGAGGCTAAAGAGAGTTGGAAAGATGCAGGTGTTAGAACTAGTGTTACTTTAAATTAGAGATTGCCATTTTTCAAGGAGATGTTTATAAATTCTCCAAAGTCTCCAAGCCTAAGAGTCCTTAGCTCAGTCATACAAACATTTGGGTAAATGTTGACATTTTGTACTCCTAAAAATATCATTCGTAAAGCTGCCAGATTATTCTTCTGTCAAATTTGAAAAAAAGTCCTAGCATCTAATGTTCATGTAATTTATTTTATTTTGCTTCAATTTTATATTTAAAATATTTTTTTTTGCATTAAAGATTTAGTGGGTGGAAAGAGAATTTAAATATGTTATGGTATATTGGATGTCAGAAGACTACATACAATTGCTGGCTTTCTCCCTCCAGAATGTGGATCTCAGGGCTCTTGAGACAGTAGAGGGTTTGAAAGCAGGTGCCTTTACCCACTGAACTACCTCTTCAGCCCATTTATTTTCATCAGTTCATAGTATCATGAGATTAACAACAACAAGCTTCAAATGTCTTATATGGCATTGAAACACTGTGATCTGATGGATTGTAAGCTAAAAAAAGAGGGAACATTACCCAAGAATGTGTGCCTAGTTTCAAAGTTACCCCAAATATTATTTAACCTGAAACCATGCCTCAGTTAATGTGACTCCTACAGATCTTTGAGTAGGGTCCAGGTGCACCTTCTCTACAGCTGAACAATTCATTTATAAGATGCTATATATTTTCTCTATCTATCCAAAAGCAATCCTATCACAGATTTGGTATTCAAGCTAGTGTTGTCTACAGGCAACTCTTGAGTTACGTATCTTTGCTGCATATTATCTCACAGGGGAATGGTCTCGGGCCTGGGAACAGTTCACCTTTAAGAGGATTGTAAAATTTTCTGGACCTCATTCACTTTATATGCAAACTAAGTGTAATGAGACCTAACTTAAATGCTGGTTTTATGAATTAAATGGCATAGTATTAGTATCATTTAATTCATGAGTTAAATGGTATGGTTCTCTCCACAATAATACTCCATTTTAATTAAGTGTTTTCACAAATTGAAGTTGGAAACCTTGCCCAATATGTGTCCACTTTTTGGGCAGTTTTGAAAGGAGACTACATGATTAAACTACATAGAAATATATCTCAAAATAGTTCATTGGAATTAGAACAGTATTATTCACAAACTATATGTCTGTTCTTATGAAGTTATAAAAGAGAACACTTTGCTTTGGTTAACAAAAAGGTTTCATTCTCTGCATAACAGCCCAACCCATGGAAATATATTCTGTGCTAGTTTGAATCAGAATGATCCCCATAGACTCATATGTTTGAATACTTGGGCCCCAATTGATAGAATTGTTGAGAAGGATTACTATGTGTGGTATTGCTAGAGTTGGTGAGTCACTGAGGATGGGCTTTGAAATTCATATAATTCACGGTATTACCATTATCTTCTCTGCCTCTTACCTGCAGCTTGAGGTATGAAGTCTAGCTCTTCTGTCTGCCATGACATTGCTTCACTATCATAGGTGAGAACCATTTGAAATATTAACCCCATTTAAATGCTGTCATTTGTAAGTTAACTTTTCATAGTGTTTTGTCACAGAAATATGAAAGCAACTAAGTGATTATGTAAATTGTTTCCTTCTATCATCAGTCCATTAAATATTCTCTCACAATCTAAAATGTCATTTCTATTTCTAGTGTTACACAAAAAATGAGAAGAAAATGTACAATATTGTTACTAGATTGTAAAAGAAAAGGCTCAACTCTTCACTGGCTGCTTCTGCTGAAGACCCGGGATTCAGTTCCAACACCTACATGGTGGGTTAGAACCACTGGGAAATTAAGTTGCAAGAATCTGTTAGCCTTTTTTAGTCTTTGCAGACAGCACACATATATATACACTCAGGCACACACACACACACACACACACAGAAGCCCATGCAAAGACACACATAACTTAAAGAAAAATCTTGCATTTATTCAACACTTATTTTATATCAAAGTTGTTTATCAAATACTGACTCATCATTTAAACACATTTCTAGAATTTCATAGCATTTTTTCCAGTTATTTAACCATTTACCATCTGATAAAAGTCTTATTTTGTGTGGTGAGTGTAGCTATGAGTGCTCATCATGTCAACACAATACTCAACAACAAACAGGACTATCTTCATGATGGACCATGATCCCAGGACCAAGTACTTGCTACATTCCCATCCTGCCTATGTTCATCTTTTTGTCCTTTGTTACTCCTCTTTTTAAGGCATCACCTAAGTCCTGTGTTTCTATCTACCTAAATCTGACATCATGACTCATTATATTCAATGGTGTTCTTTACCTACCCATGGCAAATAGCTTCTAGAATGTCTGAAAATGAAGTGTTGGATTGTGGCTTCTCTCTTCACCTCCCTCCAATTTCCTTTGTGCCATCCCTAGTCAAATTCAGATAATGCACTGAATCCCTTTCTGCTCCCGTCTACCTCCATGTAATCACCCAGGCATATTCATCTCCATCCTCAGTCTCATAGATTCATATTTCATGGGTATCTCTCCATCAGACCCTTTGACACGGAGTCACCTTTTGGAAACTGTTACTAGGGTTCATGTTTTTGTTTTTAGTTTCTGAATTCTCTCTTTTAGACATAGGAAAATAAAACTATATCCAAAAGGGATAATGAAACAATGAGCAAAAGATGAATGTGGCTGCAGTTTTAATATGCATTAAAATAGTTTCTACATAGAATTTAAACAGATTTATACATTTATCATACCTTGGATAGAATGGCTGACATAAGCTATTTTTACAACGGAAGGATTTATTCAGTTCACAGTTTTGGAGAGTTCAGCTCAGGTTCACTTTATTTCATTTCATATAGTTGGGCACTAGAACAGATGACACAGGTCTCTTTCTAAATTTCTTCTCTTCATATCTCATGGACACACAATTGTGTCCATTTGTGTGTGTGTGTGTGTTAGAGCTGCACCTTTGGATACCTTCTACTCTTTTGCTTGAGTTGCATGTAATTAAAAAAAAAAACACAAACAATATACACTTTCCTGAGAACTACCACCTTGGAGCTGCAGCCTGCTATTATGTTCTTCCCAGCTTATCTTTGCCAAACCACCAGCACTGACCCAACTTCTCTCTTTCCTACCTCCCTTTATTCCTGGTGGGGTCACATTACTAACCCTGGTCGAGATCTTTTAATCTGAGGATAAAAAATGCACACTTTGCTTTATCACTTTATAATTTGCCTGACTAATATAGTTGCTGGGAACAGAATCGCCTGCCTAAACTTCACAGCTAACCTGTATTGTCTAATCCCTGCCAACCTACCTAGTTCACACTTGTGGGGAGGCTGCAAGTTCTAGTTTCCTAATATCTTACATTATAACTGCATGCCCCTCTTTTCCAGAGCATGACAGAAAAGCCCCTTCTCTTTTCCTGCATCTTCTTTTCCTTTTCAGGAGCTGGAAGTCTCACCTATCCCTTCCACCCAGCAATTGGCCTCCGGTACTTTTGTTGACCAAATCAAGAAGCAATTATAGAACCAGACCTTAGTATTAGCACCTCACCTACATGTTTATAGGGTCTCTACTAACCTGGAGATTGGCCACATGTGCCAGGCCAGCTGGCCTAGGAGAATCAAGGTGTTATTCTGTTTCTGTTTCCTGTCTCACACTGTTGCTGGCCTTTGTCCAGTTCACCATCATATAAGCGTGTTATTTTGTGGATGGAGGGAGGAAAAGGGAAGATGGAAAGTACAAAGAGGAAGAGAGCATAGACAAGATATGACAGAAGACTTGATTTCAGTGACCTGTCTTCCTGGACTAGATGGCTTCTCCTAAAGTTTTCAGAAACTGTCAAATAGTATCACCAATGTCCCACAAAATACTTTACACATAAAAGCATATGTGGTCCACCTATAGTAAAGTCATTAATAGCTCCAATGTGATGAGGTTAATGGGGCCACGTTTTAGGAGCTGATTATGTACTAAGTTTGTATCCTCACTGAAGGGATTAGTAAGCATATTTTTTTTAAAGCTTGAAAAAGGAATATTAATTGTTTTACATTTATTCTCTGCTGCTATTATAAAAATACCCAGAAAAAGAAAGTTAAGGGTTAAAGAGTTTGTTTTGTCTTGCAGTGCAATGATACACTTCATGGTCTAGAAGTCAAGGCAGGGAAAGTCAACTGCATTTTGAGTCATGCAGCAGAGCAATAAATGAATTTTGTTGTGATCAGCTCACTTTCCTGTTTCATGTACTACAGGATCTCAGTCAAGGTAATGGGTGCCTCCCACAATGGCCTGGTCATTCTACCTCAGCTCATGCAATCAAAAACTCTTCTTACAGACATGCTGAGAGACCCATCTCTCAGTTTACTCCAGCTTTGCCTTCATCAATACCTTCCACAGTGTGAGACTACTCTATCTATAATATCTATGAGATAAACTTTTCTGTGCAAGAAGTTTAATTGGTTACTTCTGAAATGTAAGACCAACCCCAAATATCTGTACGATCTTCTAGGTAAGACTTTACAGTTATAAGGTCATTGGTTTAAAAGATTTTACTTTTTGTCTGCTGTCTATCACCTGCTTGTGAGTGATTTCTCTGGTGCTGTCACAATCCTGCTGTCTTTGCTGCCACTAGAACCCATTTCCTTCAGCCTTAAAATGGGAATCCTCTAGGTTTTACACTCTAAGTTGGAACTGTTAAGACCTCCAGCCCCCTAAGCAAAGTATAGTTTCTTAGCTTACACAAAATGAAGAGAGTCAATGTTATACTAATCAGGGCTTATCTCATAAGACAATCAAATAAATACCACTTTAATAACATCTACTCTATGATTTTCTGTTTCTCTAGAGAACTCTGATAAATATAATAGCTGATAATTATTTTTGACATCTTTATTGAGAAGTAATCTTGACATTATTTTCTAGGCTTGGTGGTCTGGAAAGTTGCTGCCACATCATCACATGAAATATTGATTGTGGATTAGTGCCAGAAAGACTTTATAGACTCAAATATTTTAATTGCATAAGGTTTTCATATATCAGAGAATTAATATTTTTGTTATTTTTAAGTGCTTGAAAACTTTGGTTTAGCCCAAGGGATATATAAAAATAGAAGATAAATTGAATCTGAGTCAAATAATACATGTACCTGCTGTTTTAAAAAATCATTATGAGGGCCTCCTGTGAGTTTCAATAAAGCTATTGCACATCATGCATGGATCCTGGATTGTGAATCTAATAATTGAAAGGAAAAGTATAATTGCATGTATTTCTTATTTTCACACTAGAGAGGAAGGGTAACAGGCTAATCAGAAGGTCAAGGTCATGCTCACATATACAGTGAATTTGAGACAAGCCATTCCTACATGTGTACCTGTGCTAAAATAAACCGAAAAACTCAAAGAGAAGAAAATTTGGGTAAGTAATTGACTGAGAGCTGGATGTCGAGGATGACTACCTAGAGTTTACCCTCAACTCATACTTTATATAGACCTGTGACCTTGAACTCCCTAGATTATTCAGAGGGAGCTTACATGTAGTTCTCAAAGTCCTTTTCTTTTTTTTTTTTTATTTTCTAAGTTTTTTTTTATTTACATTCAAAATCATTTCCCCTTTCCCATTTCCTCCCTCCCCAAAAGTCCCATAAGCCCCCTTCCCTCTCTCTTTTCCCCATTCAAGCCCCTCTCGCTTCTCTGTCTTGGCATTCCCCTACATCCAGTCTTTCCAGGACCAGGGGGCTCTCCTTCCATCTTCTTGGAAATCTATTGATATGCGAATTGTGTCTAGGGTATTCCGAGATTCTGGGTTAATATCCCTTTATCAGTGACTGCATACCATGAGTGTTCTTTGTGATTGGGTTGCCTCACTAAGGATGATATTTTCAAGTTCTGACCATTTGCGTAGGAATTTCGTGAATTCATTGTTTTTAATTGCAGAGTAGTATTCCATTGTGTAAATATACCACATCTTCTGAATCCATTCCTCCGTTGAGGGACATAGCTTTAGAAAATATACAGGCATTAGCAATAAAAATAAGGAAAGAATTAAAATACTAAATGAACAAAACTAAGAAAGAATATTAAATACAGTAATGGAAGAAGGTCAAGTAACAAATACAGGCAAACCTCTCAGAATTACACCAGATTTCTCATCAGAGAATGGGTCAATTTGCATTCTTCTGCATGTTGACCTCCAGTTGAGCCAGCACGATTTGTTGAAAGGGTTATCTTTTTTCCACTGGATGGTTTTAGCTCCTTTGTCAAAGATCAAGTTACCAAAGGAGTGTGGATTCATTTCTGGGTCTTCAATTCTGTTCCATTGATCTACATGCCTGTCACTGTACCAATACCATGCAGTTTTTAACAATATTGCTCTGTAGTACAGATTAGGTCTTCTTTGAAGGTTTGATAGAATTCTGCACTAAAACCATCTGAACCTGTGCTTTTTTTGGTTGGAAGACTTCCAAGAATCATTTCTATATCTTCAGGGGTTATAGGGTGATTTAGATGGTCTATTTGATCCTGATTTAATTGGTATTTGGTATCTGTCAAGGAAATTGTCCATTTCCTTGAGATTTTTTTAGTAGTATTGAATACAGGCTTTTGTAGTAGGATCTGATGATTTTCTGAATTTCCTCAGTTTCTGTTGTTAAATCTCCCTTTTTGTTTCTGATTTTATTAATTTGAATACTGTCTCTGTGCCCTCTGGATAGTCTGGTTAAGGGTTTATCTATCTTGTTGATTTTCTCAAAGAACCAACTCCTAATTTTTTTGATTCTTTGTATGGTTTTATTTGTTTCTACTTGATTGATTTCAGCCCTGAGTTTGATGATTTCCTGCCTTCTACTCCTCTTGGGTGTATTTGCTTCTTTCTGTTCCAGGGCTTTCAGGTGTCCCATTAAGCTGCTAGTGTATGCTGTCTCCCATTTCTTTTTGGTGGCACTCAGGGCTATGAATTTTCCTCTTAGCACTGCTTTCATTGTGTCCCATAAATTAGGGTATGTTGTGCCTTCATTTGCATTAAATTTTAAAAAGTGTTTGATTTCTTTCTATTTCCACCTTGACCAAGTTATCATTGAGTAGAGCATTGTTCAGCCTCCATGTGTATGTGGGTTTTCTGTTGTTTTTGTTGCCATTGAAGACCACCCTTATTCCATAGATCTGATAGGAGTCATGGGATTATTGTGATCTTCTTATATTTGTTGAGGTCTGATTTGTCACCAATTATATGGTCGATTTTGGAGAAGGTACCATGAGGTGCTGAGAAGAAGGTGTATTTTTTGCTCTAGGATGAAATGTTCTTTCTCTCTCTCTTTATATATATATATATATTGTAGAGGTTACTATCTCGTTTTTTCCAGGGTGTTGTTTCTCTCCTTGTACTGGTGGTTTCCACCTCTTATCCTTTGCAGTGCTGGGTTTGTGGGAAGATATTGTGAAAATTTGGTTTTATCATGGAACATCTTGGTCTCTCAATCTATGGTGATTGAGAGTTTTGCTGGGTATAGTAGTCTAGGCTGGCATTTTTGTTCTCTTAGTGTCTGCATGATATCTGCCCAGGATCTTCTGGCTTTCACAGTCTCCGGTGAGAAGTCTGATGTGATTCGCATAGGTCTTCCTTTATATATATATATATATATATATATATATATATATATCGGTTAGTTCCATTTGGTCCAAGGCTTCAATTAGATTCACTGTGTCCCTGTTTAATTTCTGCTTTCCTGAACGATCCATTTCAGAGAGCAGGGTGTTGAAGTCACCCACTATTATTGTGTGAGGTGTGATGTGTGCTTTGAGCTTTAGTAAATTTTCTTTTACGAATGAGGGTGTCCTTGCAATTAGAGCATAGATATTCAGAATTGAGAGTTCTTCTAGGTGGATTTTTCCTTTAATCATTATGTAGTGTCCTTCTTTGTCTTTTTTGATGACTTTAGGTTGAAAGTCAATTTTATCTGATATTAGGATGGCTACTCTGGCTCATTTCCTGGGACCATTTGCTTGTAAAATTGTTTTCCAGCCTTTTACTCTGAGGTAGTGTTTGTCTTTGACACTGAGGTGCATTTCCTGCATGCAGAAAAATGCAGGGTCCTGTTTACGTATCCAGTCTGTTAGTCTATGTTTTTTATTGGGGAATTGAGACCATTGATATTAAGAGAGATTAAGGAATAGTGACTATTGCCATCTGCTATTCTTTACACTATCTTTATGTTTGAGTGGTTATCTACTTTTGTGTTTAATGCAAGAAGGTTACTATCTCGTTTTTTCCAGGGTGTTGTTTCTCTCCTTGTACTGGTGGTTTCCACCTCTTATCCTTTGCAGTGCTGGGTTTGTGGAAAGATATTGTGAAAATTTGGTTTTATCATGGAACATCTTGGTCTCTCAATCTATGGTGTTTGAGAGTTTTGCTGGGTATAGTAGTCTAGGCTGGCATTTTTGTTCTCTTAGTGTCTGTATGATATCTGCCCAGGATCTTCTGGCTTTCACAGTCTCTGGTGAGAAGTCTGATGTGATTCGCATAGGTCTTCCTTTGTATGTTATTTGGCCCTTTTCTCTTACTGCTTTTAATATTCTTTCTTTGTTTAGTACATTTGTTGTTTTGATTATTATGTGACAGGATGTATTTCTGTTCTGATCCAGTCTGTTTGGAGTTCTGTAGGCTTCTTGTACGTTCATTGGCATCTCTCTCTTTAGGTTAGGGAAGTTTTCCTCCATAATTTTGTTGAAGATGTTTACTGGCCCTTTAAGTTGCAAATCTTCACTCTCATGTATACCTATAATCCTTAGGTTTGGTCTTCTCATTGTGTCCTGGAATTCCTGGATGTTTTGGGTTACACGTTTTTTGCATTTTGCATTTTCTTTGACTGTTGAGTCGATGCTTTCTATGGTATCTTCAGCACCTGAGAGTCTTTCTTCCATCTCTTGTATTCTATTTTTGATATTTGCATCTATGACTCCTGATTTCTTCCCAAGGTTTTCTATCTCCAAAGTTGTCTCCCTTTGTAATTTCTTAGTTGTTTCTACTTCCTTTTTTAGATCCTGGATGGATTTGCTGAGATCCTTCACTTGTTTGTCTGTATTTTCCTGTATTTCTTTAAAATATTTTTGCTTTTCCTCTTTCAGGATTTCTGCCTGTTGACCCAAGTTCTCCTGTATTTCTCTAAGCGATTTTTGTGTTCCCTCCTCATGGGCTTCCATCTGTTGATCCATATTCTCCTGCATTTCTTTAAGCGATTCTTTTGTTTCCTTTGTAAGGGCATCTGCCCATTGATTCATTTCTTTAAGCGATTTTTGTGTTGCCTCCCTATGGGCCTCCATCTGTTGACCCATATTCTCCTGCATTTCTTTAAGCAATTGTCGTGTTTCCTTTGTAAGTGCATCTACCCGTTGATTCAGTTCTTTAAGCGATTTTTGACTTGCCTCCTTATGGGCCTCCATCAAGAGATCCATATTCTGCATTTCTCTAAGTGATTTTTGTGTTTCCTTTGTAAGGGCTGCTACCCATTGACTCATGTTTTCCTGTATTTCTTTATGAAATTTATTTGTGTCCTCCTTGAAATCCTCTAATAGCATCAGGAGAAGTGATTTTAAATCCAGATCTTGTCTTTCGGGTGTGATGGGGTATCCAGGACTTGCTGCTGTTAGAGAATTGGGTTTGGATGGTGCCATATTACTTTGATTTCTGTTAGTAAGGTTCCTACGTTTGCTTTTTGCCATCTGGTTACCTCTGGCGTTAATTGGTCCTGCTGTCACTGGCTGTTGGTTGGACCTCCTGTGAGCCTGCAAGGCTATATATGACACCCCTGGATTACTGGGATTCTCCTGGCACCGATTTCTGTGGCCTGCCCTGCTCCTGAGTGACTTTGAAGCCCTGATGTGCCTTGCCCCAAGTGATGTTATATTGGGGAATCCCTGCACATCCAAAGGCTCAGAGTAGTGGATTCCCGGGTCAGAGGTCACCAAAGGGAGGCTGTTAGGCTCCCGCCATTTGCAGGCGTGTGTGATCTCTCCCAGACGGGGAGGGGGTCCTTCTGCAGGGTAGAAGTCCCACAGCGGAGCTGGAGTGTTGGTTACTGCAGACATGCCCAGCTCTTGGGAACAGGGTACACACAAGCTGCCTGAGACCCAAGTGATATTATGCCTGTCTGTCTCTTAGCCTGGAGGTCCCAACTGCCCTGATGCTGGAGCAAAGATGGAGGAGTGCACTCTTCACTCTCTCTCGGAGGCGCAGGTCACTCTGCAGGGGAGATGCCCCACAGCAGAGCTGGTGCCCAGACGACCCAGTGCTGTCCTGCTCTTGGGCGCAGATGGAAGCCCCAACAGGCTGTGTCCCAAGGGATGTTTTATTGGGGGAAACCTGGGTACCTGTCTCCTCAGTGCAGTCGATCCAGGAACAGAGGTCTCCAAAGGGAAGCTGGTAGGCTCCCGCCCAGTGCGGGGGGGCCCCCTGCAAGGCAGAAGTCCCACAGCAGAGTTGGCATGCCAGTTACTTCAGATCTTCCCAGCTCTTGGGAGCAGGGTACACACAAGCTGCCTGTACCTGTCTCCTCAGTGCAGTCGTTCCAGGAACAGAGGTCGCCAAAGGGAAGCTGGTAGGCTCCCGCCCAGTGCAGGGGACCCTCCAAAGTCCTTTTCCTGAATTTGATGGACAGCTGTCTAGTGCCTGGATGGCACAAATTCACAAGTTCTCATTTTCTTCTCTCTCTCTCTCTCTCTCTCTCTCTCTCTCTCTCTCTCTCTCTCTCTCTCTCTCTCTCTCTCTCTCTCTTGCTTTTGCTCTCTCTCACTCTCAAATAGGGGGAAGTGTTGGCTATTGGGGATAAGATGATAGCACACAAGGCCTGGAGAGATGATGTATGGAGTTAATACTATTGACAGAACAAAATTTAATTATCTGGAGCTGGCAAGAATTTCCAGTAAGAAACTCGGAACTCTTTTACATACATATAGACAGATAGAATATTTATATTCAGTAAATAAGTCCTGCTGGCAGCAAGAGCAGTTAAATAAAGGATTAGAGTTAGAGTTTCTTTCTCTCTTGCCTGAGAGCCTTGCCTATCCCTGGACAGACTAGAGGGAGGCTTGGAGCTTTAACTCTTTTTAAACCAGAAAAAGAAAGTCACACTTGCAGAAAGAAAATATTTTACCCAAGCAAATACACAGACACCACATACATCCATGCACATATAAATGTGTGTGTGTGTGTATGTGTGTGTGTGTGTGTGTGTGTGTGTGTGTACATTTAACAAGTGGAACAAAAGCTCACAATAACTGGTTTATTTGAACAAGTGTCAATGCAGAAAAAACTCACTCATTCGGGATGAACTATAACCTCTAACCTTTATTGCACAGAGAAAGAAAAAGCTTCTACCTTTTTATTTTTTTTTTATTATTTTTTTAAATTTTTTAAATTTTATTTTCTAAGTTTTTTTTATATACATTCAAAATCGTTTCCCCTTTCCCGTTTCCTCCCTCCCCGAAAGTCCCATAAGCCCCCTTCCCTCCCTCCTTTCCCCATTCAACCCCCTCTCGCTTCTCTGTCCTGGTATTCCCCTATATCCAGTCTTTCCAGGACCAGGGGTCTCTCCTTCCATCTTCTTAGAAATCTATTGATATGCGAACTGGGTCTAGGGTATTCCGAGATTCTGGGTTAATACCCCCTTATCAGTGACTGCATATCATGTGTGTTTTTTGTGATTGGGTTACCTCACTAAGGATGATATTTTCAAGTTCTGACCATTTGCCTAGGAATTTCGTGAATTCATTGTTTTTAATTGCAGAGTAGTATTCCATTGTGTAAATATACCACTTCTTCTGAATCCATTCCTCCATTAAGGGACATCTGGGTTCTTTCCAGCTTCTGGCTATTATAAATAAGGCTGCTATGAACATAGAGGGCTAATATCCAATATATACAAAGAACTCAAGAAGTTAGACTCCAGAGAGGCAAGTAACCCTATTAAAAAATGGGGTACAGAGCTAAACAAAGAGTTCTCACCTGAAGAATATCTAATGGCTGAGAAGCACCTAAAGAGATGTTCATCATTCTTAGTCATTAGGGAAATGCAAATCAAAACAACCCTGAGATTCCATCTCACTCCAGTCAGAATGGCTAAGATCAAAAACACAGGAGACAGCAGTTGTTGGTGAGGATGTGGAGAAAGAGGAACACTCCTCCACTGCTGGTGTGATTGCAAGCTGGTACAACCACTCTGGAAAGCAGTCTGGCGGTTCCTCAGAAAACTGGACATGACACTCCCGGAGGATCCGGCTATACCACTCCTGGGCATATACCCAGAGGCTTTACCTGCATGCAATAAGGACACAAGCTTCTAACTTTTTTTTGTTGAATGTAAGAAACCTTATAAGAAAGCATTGGATTTCATTATTGTTGTTCTTATACTTTTACAGTATACAGAATCACATGATTTTCCAAGCATCTTTACAATCCAAAGTTTACAATAAATCAAATAGGAAGTTTCAGCAGAAATATTTTCATGTGTTTACAAGTTATATATGTAAAACTAGCTATATAATTAAATATTTATTATTTAAATTGTTACTAGGTCACAAGTTCATTAAGCATTTAGAACAACAATTATTTTGTCTTAAGTTAGCACGGTTTTATCAAAAAGTAAATCATTTGACTTGTGTCTCATTAGTTTTGATGTTTTATTTAGATAAATCAAGTCAATATCTTATCTTCTGTCCTTCAACCTACAATAAATGGTCATCTCCCAGTTTATGACCTTCAGTTATCATACAATGGTTTCATACCCAGCTCAGAAGAAATGCTTTCCTTAATCACAAATCTATTCCAAGCTGTTTCCTACTGCCATCAGTCCATGGTACCTGAAGATTTACAGAGCCCTAATTGCAGCTTTTATACCAATGAGTGATCAAAATTACTTGTTTAAATATAGGAGTTCTATGGAATCACTGTTAGAAAATAACAAATCATTAATTTATCCACATAGCTTTACTAGAAAAGAGTACATCTTCATTGATCAGCAGAGAACCTGGCCAATAGGGTGGGCTAGTGTGTAGAACTTATCATATTATTATAATAATGACAGAAAAGGCATATAAGCAGCAATCCTGAAATGAAGTCTCTTTGAGCCTTGCCTCTTCGAGCTCACCCAGTGCAGAAGATCCAATATGATGGGCAATCTACCGAAATGTCACTCCCATACCTTTAGCCTATCCTAAATGACTTCTGAGAGGCAGCCACTTAATTTTTTTGCACTCTGCAGTAGAATAATGTGCTCTGTCCTCAAAAAGCTCATCTGAGTAGAAAGGTAGATGCTGGAATATAGTCCACCAGGTAAGGGAAGGCCAGGAGTGATGAAAGACATCTCATTCATGAATTTGGCCTTTTCTGAAACAGGAATTTGCGTTTCATTGTTAATTATGGAATAAGAATCATAGTATAAAATTAATGTTACAATATTTTCTTGTAATGCCAGTTGCAAATATTTTATCTTTACCATGTCAGAGAACTGACAGGTTAACTGCAGCATGACCTTGTGAGTATCATATTTGAAAGCCCTAGATCCACAATCTGTTCACTGTAGATATGGATGCTTTTCTTAAGTGCATTTACCAGTAACACAAACTATCTGTTTCCTTTAGTGATATAGTATCTTAGTCTACAACATGGTTCCAAATGATTGTTAGAGATTGCTTTTCACAAGTCAACTTTATCTGTTGCAGGAATGATTAATAAACCCAGAGCCAACCTTGCTTACAACAATGACAAAAAAAGAAACACATGAGGACAAGTTTGTATTTGATGAAGCTGAATCCAAATTTTGTGGACAGGATTAAAGTCAACCATATGAGATGCCATGGGGTGGGCACCCTTTCCATTGTTCAGAAGAAGAGAAAGAGTATGGGGTGTCACTTCAGGCCTGTGGTGGTTAAAATACTATCACCATGTCAAGATATAGGGTACAAAGTTATGGACATATCTTTGAGGTTATTTTCTGTATTAAGTTAATTAAGTTGGAAAGAACCTGTGGGCAGCACCAATTGAAGGGTTTGGGATACTGGACTGAAGCAAAAGGAGAAAGGGGACTGAGTACCAGCATTCATCTTCCAGCTCTGCTTCCAGTTTAAGATATAGAATGAACTGGCCCCTCATTCTCCTGCCATGATTTCTTCATCATGATAAACTGTACTATAAAACTGTGAGTCAAAATAAACTCCTCCTTTACTAAGTTGCTTTTGTTGGTATTTTGTCAGTGCCAAAGTAGAAGTAGTTGTCCTACCTACTCCTAATTTTAAGTGTTTTTTTCTTGAGCATTATTATCATCAGTTTTGCTATCATCCCTTTTTACTAAAATTAAACTGATTTTTTGTTTGGTATCTTAGGTTGTTTCTCTTTCTTTCTTTCTAATTCTGAGAAAGTAGAACAATTAGAGCATGTTCTCTGGTTCTTCAACAATTTGTGTTTCATTATCTTATATCTTTAGCTCACTTACGGTTGTCTTTGTCTGTGCTGGAGGCTTAAGGGAACTTTCTGCTCTTGAAGAGGACTGCAGTTCAGTTCTCAGCACGCATGTTGGTGATATGCAACCTTCTATAACTCTAGCTCCATAAAATCTGATACCTTCAATTGGACTCCTTGTGCACAGAATATATATGGCATATACTCATAGACAAAAATAAACATACAAATAAGATAAATATTTTTATGTATCATAGGATATGTGGAGTTGACCCAATGATCTGTGTCCTTGACATCTTGCAACAATTTAGTGCCATTACTGTCTTTGTTTGGTGCTCTCTCTTTAATTTATTTATTTTTTTGTTGATTTATAGGCAGTGGAGAATGTGTGTAGTACTATCTCACTGTTGCCTACCCTTGCTTATTGCTAACTCTATATCCTCAGACAGAGAACCATTCAGTTCTTTCACTCTTTGCATCTTTCTTTTTTACTTGCATTAATTACTTTGTGTGTTTGTGTGTGTGTGTGTGTGTGTGTGTGTGTGTATACATATGTGCCTGTCATGGAGGTCAGAAGACAGTGTCAATTGAGCTAACATATTGTTCAATTATAAGTTACCTAACAGATCTTTGCTCCTGTGACTGAGCAGACAGGTGCAACCAGATACGCAGGGAACACCCGAGTGTACGATCACTTGTGACATGGCCTGCCAGGGTCCCACCTGCACTCAGGAGCTGGGCAGTGCCAACACAGCCATCTGTGCACCTATCCTGCTAGGGGACATCTGCTCTGCAGGGAGTCCAGTGTTTAGAGGTGAGGCCACCATCTTCACTCCTGCGACTGAGTGAGCTGTTACAGCCAGGAATGGAGAGGGCACCCAAGTGTAAGAACACTTTGGACTCGAATGGCCAAAGACCCACCTGCATCCAGGAGTTGGAAAGTGCCACAGCCTTCTGAGCATCTACCCTGCCAGGGGACATCTGCTTAGCATAGAGTCCCACAGTTAGAGGGAGTCCCACATTTCGAGGTGAGGCCACCATATTTGCCCCTGTGACTGAGTAACCAGGTGCACCCAGGTATGCAGGGAACACCAGAGTGTAAGATCACATGGGACACTGCCCACCAGGGCCCCACCTGCACCCAAGAGCTGGGAAGCTACACATCACTCTGTGCCAGGTGAAATCTGGTCACCCAGGGGTACTGAAACAGGCTTGCAGGTAAACATGAGGGACAAGCATCAGTCAGTGACAGCAAGACAATCTAACACCAGAGATAACCAGATGGAAAAAGGCAAATGTAGGAATGTTACTCACAGAAATCAAGGCAATATGGCACCATCCAAGACAATTCTCCCGCAAAAGCAAGTCCTGGATACCCAAACACACCAGAAAAGCAAGATTTGGATTTAAAATCACAGCTCATGATGCTGATAGAAGGTTTCAAGAAGGACATAAATAACTCCCTTAAAGAGATACAGGAGAACACAAGTAAGCAGGGTAAAGCACTTAAAGAATTATAGGAAAACACTCACACACACACACACACACACACACAAAAGAAAAAAAAACAACAGGTGAAGGAATTGAACAAAACCATCCAGAATCTAAAAATGGAAGTAGAAACAATAAAGAAATCACAAAGGGAAACAACTCTTGACATAGAAAACCTAGGAAAGAAGTCAGGAGTCAAAGATCCAAGCATCAACAACAGAATACAAGAGATAGAAGAGAGTATCTCAGATATAGAAGATACCATAGAAAGTATTGACAAAACAGTCAAAGAAAATGCAAAATGAAAAAAGCTTCTGACCCAAAATATACAGGAAATCCAGGACAAAACGGGAAGACCTAAGGATTATAGGTATAAAAGAGAGTGAAGATTTCCAACTTAAAGGGCCAGTAAATGTCTTCAACAAAATTATAGATGAAAACTTCCCTAACCTAAAGAAAGAGATACCCATGAACATACAAGAAGCCTACAGAACTTCAAAATGATTTGACCAGAAAAGAAATTCCTTCCATCACATAATAAGTAAAGCACCAACTATACTAAACAAAGAAACAATATTAAAATCCGTAAGGGAAAATGGTCAAGTAACATATAAAGGTAGACCTATCAGAATTATATCAGACTTCTCCCCAGAGACTTTGAAAGCCAGAAGATCCTGGGCAGATGTCATACAGACCCTATGGGAACACAAATGCCAACCCAGACTGTTATATCCAACAAATCTCTCAATTACCATAGATTGGAGAAACCAAGGTATTCCATGACAAAAACAAATTTACAAAGAATCTTTCCACAAACCCAGCCCTTCAAAGGATAATGAATGGAAAACAATAACAAAAGGAGGGTAACTACACACTAAAAAAGTAAGAAATTAATCTTCATTCAACAAACCCAAAAGAAGATAACCACACAAACATAAAAATTACATCAAAAATAGTAGAAAGCTACCAACAATCACTATTCCTTAATATCTCTTAACATCAATGGACTCAGTCCCCCAATAAAAAGACATAGACTAACAGACTGGATAGGTATACAGGGCCCAACATTTTGCTGCATACAGGAAAACGTATCTCAGTGTCAAAGACAAACACTACCTCAGAGTTAAAGGCTAGAAAACAGTTCTCCAAACAAATGGTACCAGTAAATAAATCAGAGTAGCCATTCTAATATCCAATAAAATAGACTTTCAACCAAAAGTCATCAATAAAGGCATGGAAGGACACGTTATACTCATCAAAGGAAAAATCTACCAAGAAGAACTCTCATATCTGAACATCTATGCTCCAAATATGAGGGCACCCTCATTCATAAAAGAAACTTTACTAAAGTTTGAAGCAAAGATTGCACCTCCCACAATAATTGTGGGTGACTTCAACACCCCACTGTAACAGTTACAGGGGATTCACAACCATCTGTAGGGTCTAATTAGTTACCTCTTCTGTACTTCATGTGCACACACATTTGAATGTGCACACTCATGCATATATGCACACAAAAATACCCACAAGTAAAAATACAAACCAAATTTAAAACATCAGAAAATAATGTGATCCCAAAAAATTATTAAGCATACCATATTATCAAAAGATATTGTTTCCATCTCAGATCTTAATTAAGATATGTTTTTAATCTGTCAGCTAAAGAATTAAAAGGCAGGAAATCTCTTGAGTGAAATAGGTAGCAGCAGAAGAAATTTCAGATACAATAGACTACAGCTGTTAGGGTTCAGAAATTGCAGAAGGATGACCTCAGATTCAAAAAATTAAGTATGAACGAACAGCATTTATTCTGCAGCAACAACCAAGATGAAGGGTTCACCACTGCATCAGACCAGCAAAGATACAAAGACACCGAACCACTTTTTATAATAGACTCTATAATTCTGTAAGTATAACAAGTTCATTGCTTCTGACATAGCAAATAGGCATCTAAGATTTAAAGCACATTTCCAGGGGTTGTAAAACTATTAACCAAAGGTCATAAGGAAGGAACTAAGGATTTACACTATGGACTTGGTTTATCTATACAAAATTAAGGACAACTTAGTTATGGTTTTTAACAATCCATGAATCTGAAATGCTAGTAACAAATGATGAATATTTAGCCAAATAAAGACTCCTAGTGAATATGCTTATAGACATTCTATGTTATAAAATTCTTATTTATGACCTGAATTTATGTGTAATTTTGTAGTGAAATTTTTACCATGTGATCATGCACTCTGAAAGATGTCCAAGTGTGGAGAACAAAGAGCAGAGATAGGCCTCCCTCTCCTTCTGCTTCCTTCTTAAACTTATAGCCATGCAATTCCTCCAGAGATAGAACAAAGGCTACTTTACCTAGCCCCATGATGTTTTTCTATAAGGTGTTAAACCAGAGAATATAACTTCTAACCTCAGAAAAACTCAGACAGGCAGACCAGCTACAGACACAGAGTAACTTACAGTTGTAATAGATAAACTTTTATTATTATATTGTTAGAATTACACAATTTAAGACCTCATTACTGGGTGCCAGAGATGCCCCATATGGGCTGCAATCCTGTGTCACAGATGATTAACCACAGGGTAAGCTGTTCATCACAGATAGCCTATTCTGAGATAAGATAGCAACTATTTATGTGGCTATCTTTAAGCTGTTCTTTGAGTGAGGGATTTTACTGTCTTGTTCCTGGACTTTGGGGTCTGCTGCTGGAGCAAATAGTTTATGACATAGTTTCTGAGTAAAGATGAAATGAGATTAAAAAAAAAAAAGGTGCCTTCACAACTGCTGGTAAAAGAATGATTTACTGGGACAGGGAAACATGGAATAGCAGTAAGTCACATGGGGATAATCCTCCACAGAGCAAGTGGGAGATGAGCAGGCTCAGGAAATTGAAGCCTGGTCTCTCCGCTATGCTTGTTAGTTTTAAAAGTTTTTGAGATCTTATGTCCCCAATTTAGGGTTGATCTGTTTGAACAAGAACAGAGAAGGTAGATTTTCTACCCTGATTTGGCAACCTTGAATGTGTCAGACAAGTCCATAGTCCGAAGTTTCCTAGCAGAAGGAGAAAATACCCATGAAATATTCATTTTAACATGCTAGGTTTTTATCTCAGGTCATGATGGTGAAGAATAAGTCAGTCAGCCTTAAAGGTCACCATTTCTGTTACCTATTCATGACCCTTTTCCCTCTCAGTTTAATTATAAAAGTCACCATATTTATTATGTAGTCATGGCCCATTTCTTTCTCTGTTTAACTATCAGGTAATATGTCTAAGTCTCAGTTTCTTTTCTTTTCTTTTTTCTTTTTTTGGTTTTTTGAGACAGGGTTTCTCTGTGTAGCCCTGGCTGTCCTGGAACTCACTCTGTAGACCAGGCTGACCTCGAACTCAGAAATCCATCTGTCTCTGCCTCCCAAGTGTAGGAATTAAAGGCATGCACCACCACTGCCCAGTCTCAGTTTCTTATTACAGCACTTACATCTGATCTACAAGAAGAGAATTCCAAATGCTAGACTAGTGTAGGTCCCATCAAGTTACCATATGGCTGCCATGTGTGTGTATCAAGAGACCAAGATGCAAAGAACTCATGTCTTTGTTCATGGCTTTCTGTCAGCATGGTTCCATGAATGATTATGACCCATTTTATTTGCCTTCACACTATAAATTTCTCATTCCATCCATTCATTCCTCTGGACATAGCCCTGCTCTAACTGATAAAAAAGGACTCAGATGTGTTTAATTGGAATACTGCAGCATGTTGCCTTCTTAAGAGGTTTATAAGAAAATTTAGTAATGCTGTGGGAAGAGAGCATGTGGATAATTTGGCAGAGGCTCTTGCAGTAAGTTCAAGTCAGTGAGGCTAAGTAGGTAGTTGATTCATACAGTGAAAGAAGGACAGCTTCAAATATCCAGGCTCTTTCTGACTCACCAGTGTGGTAATTAGCTCTTTTGCTGCTAGGATAAAGCAGACTGAACCAAAAATAACTTCAGGTGGAGGTTTTCATCAAAAGTTTGTCATCAAGAGAAGCCAAGGAAGGAACACCAAGCAGTAATGAGAAGCTAAGATTTGAAGCATATGTATACCATAGAAGAATGTTGTTTTGTTTTTCTTTTATGGTTTGCTCATCTTATTTTCTTGTACAACCCAAATTCACCCAATGGTGGCACTACCCACATCAATCACTACTCAAGAAAATATCCAATTAGACTTGTCAATATGACAAAGATAGTTCTCAATTGAAGTTTTCTCTTCCAGAAGTGACTAAAACATTTTGACAAAAAATTAACTGGGATGAAGAGGAGGAGGGGGTGTATTCAACAATAAGTCATTGATGGCTTAATTCTGGAAATATACTGGTTCAGGCACCTAGGGAATCCTTTAGGGAGATATAGACTCACCAGTAGCCTCCCAGCCATGAGCCTTCCTGTAGCTGGAATGCTAATATTGCACCAACAAAACTAAAACAACCCAAACAGGCACAGGGGTTCAGCAAACCAAGATCTTTATTTGAAAACTTGATGAGTCAGAAACAATAGCACGGGCTTGTGAAGGAGCTCACTGTGTCTTTGAATGTTCATCTCATTAACTATTTAAGGACATCACAACATTCTGTTGCATTTAGGAAGCTACTGAGTTATCACTTCCACAGTACAGATTTGGATGCTAAACTGTGATGCCAAAGAGAAATTATTCAGCATTTGTAAAGGCTGCGACCACAAAGCAAGGGGGAGCAGGGTGGACTGTGGCATTGTCCAGTCATATTTTGATGCAAGGGGTTAGGCAAGCAAGTAAATACTGGTGACTGAGCCTAATCTTGATCACCTGGTTTCAGGGTCCTAGACTCAGCTTTTTCAGTCAGGTCCTTTCCTGGACTTCTGGCCCAGAATTCAGAAATGTCTAAAATCCAAACATAGAATTCATGGCATTGCTATGTTTTAATTTTAGACGAACATTATAGCCTTTTTCATTGCCACTGTACCTAATCAAAATATCCACTCACAGTGTACAAGGGTGCTTGTCTCTTCTTCTTCTTCTTCTTCTTCTTCTTCTTCTTCTTCTTCTTCTTCTTCTTCTTCTTCTTCTTCTTCTTCTTCTTCTTCTTCTCCTTCTCCTTCTTCTTCTTCTTCTTCTCCTTCTTCTTCTTGGACTTAGCTTCTACCCATAAATTTGGAGATAGCTATTTTTACTTGTATGAGATTGTGATAAGCCTGGCAGAAATGAAATTATCTTTAAGAGATACTTGTGTCTTCAAATCTGATTATCACAAAGAAAAAGTAATCTCCACAAAAATCCCATGCTAGGAGAAAGAAAAGGCACCACCCACTGGGTGAAAATTATCTCTAAGAAAGATATTTCATACAGTTCTAACAACTTATCAAAACACCTGGCAGGATGAGACTAAAGTCCCTAAAACCTTGAGACAATGGTGGATGGGACCACACCTTTATATGCATATTCCTGGCCCTGAAAGAGACTTGTGCTTTACTTTAATCTTCTTGTCCCTTTTTTTTAATGTGGCCACATTGAACAAATTTCTTTCTGCTTCTCATTTTAATTCAGCTCCTTTAATTGGCTAACCAATGAAAGGTAATCAGATCTGGCTTATGACCCTTGAATTGATAACAATATCTTACATTTATGACTTTTATTATTTTAAGTAGGTATTTTAAATAATAATAAGATATAAGGATATAGCTTCAATTTTCTGTTTTCTTTTAACAATTCCTGCTCTTTACATTTTTTGAAATCAGTTGGATGTACAATGTGTCAATACATTAAAGCTCTCTACTCTGACAGAACAATCCATTTTTTTTCTATTAGATATTTACTTTTTTTACACTTCAAATGTTATACCCTTCCCCCCTTTCCCCTCCAAAAAACCCCTATCCCTTCCCCCCCACACCCTTAAACACTAACCCACCCTCTCCTGCTTCCCTGTCCTGTCTTTCCCCTACACTGGGGCAATGGGTCTTCACAGGAACAAGGGCCTATCCTCTCACTGATGTTTGACAAGGTCAACCTCTGCTACATATGCTGCTGGAATCATGGGCCCCTCTTTGTGTCCCTGGGAGCTCTGTGGATACTGGGTGGTTCATATTGTTGTTCCTCCTACAGGGCTGCAAAGTCCTTCAGTTCCTTGGGTCCTTTCTGTAGCTCATCCTTTGGGGACCCTGTGCTCAGTTCAATGGTTGGCTGAGAACATCCCCCTCTATATCTGGCAGAGACTCCCAGGTGACAACTATATAGGATCTTGTCAACAAGCACTTGTTGGCATCTACAATAGTGTCTGGGTTTGGTAACAATATGGGATGGATTCTTAGGTGGGGCAATCTCTGTATGGTCTTTCCTTCAGTCTCTGATCCATACTTTGTCTCTGTATTGCCTCCTGTGGATATTTTGTTCCCCCTTCTAAGAAGAACCAAAGTATCCACACTTTGGTCTTCCTTCTTCTTGAGCTTCATTTGGTCTGTGAATTGTATATTGCTTATTCCTAGCTTCTGGGCTAATATCCTCTTATCAGTGAGTGCATACCATGTGTGTTCTTTTGTTATTGGGTTACCTCATGCAGGATAATATTTTCTAGTTCCAATCATTTTCTATGAAGTTCATAAATTCATTGTGTACATTGTGTTAATGTACCACATTTTCTGTACAATTTTTATGTGAAATGAGTAACATGGTGTTTTAATTGCTGTAAAGGTAGACTATTATATGAAGTTAGTATAGTGCTTCCTATTTTATTCTTTTTCTTCAAGACATGCTCAGCCATTTTATACTTCTGTGTGAGTTTTAAGTTACTGTTTCCCACTAAAATTTCTTTCCTACTTTATTAAAGATTTGCAGAATATGTAGATGGCTTTGATTATATAAATATTTTGACAAAATTATTTTTCCATTCATGAATTTTGGCATTTTTCCTTTATTTTGTGTCCTCAATTACATTCCCAAATACGTTATAATCCTCTTTGTAGATGTATTTCTCCCCCTTAGTCTTGCATATTCCCAGGCTAGTCGGCAGATTAAATAAACAGGATTGTTGTTTTAAGTTCTGTTTTTCCCTATTGTCATTTAGCTGTTGGCATATCAGATGTTGATAAGCAGAGTTTATATATTTACTTATAAAATTATTTATCAATTAGTTTTATACACATATAAACACATATACAAGCAGACGTATGAAAAGATAGAGATGATACAGAACATATATTGTAAATGATGAAACAATTTTAATCTATTTTGATGCCATGTTCATTTGAAACTATAAATCACAGAATGACAATTCTTAAAAGCTGTGACTACAAAGCCTGATTAACTGATTTAGAACTTCAAAGGAGTGGAAAGGTTGAAATGTTGCAGATGCTAGAGCCTAGTTTCTTATTTCAGGTTAGTTTAGCCCCCTAAAGTAACCATTTCTTGCCCACTATCATATTAGACCTAACATCTTTTGACTAATAGATATTGATATTCTAGGTTCTATTAATAGACCACTATCTTTCACTAACCCCAAATATACAAATGTCATTAAATAACATTTGAAGCTTTTGGGAGGTATGTGCCCATCTTAGTGTAAAACCATTGATGCTAATTCCAAGAATGATTTTTTAAAATATCTTGATCTATGATATTATTTGTTCTATTATTAAAAGCTTCATAAAACTGATATTGCATGTGATTGGTAAATCTGGGTTAACATAACTTCATGTTTCTAGGACCATGGTCACTCAAATTTGGCTTCAGGATAGACAATTACCTGTTAGTTTTGAGGTGAGAGCTATGGACTGCTGAAGGGACAATGTGACACAGTTTCCCTCTAGGAGCAGAGCCAACAAGACATGGGTCTCTTCTAGTGCTATAGAGTTAAGGTAGGAATAAAGATTGTTTGCATAATAGTGTACTTAGTTCACATCATGTTCCTTCGTCTGGGCACTTTTATCCTGCCAAGGTTAATTACTCCACGGTAATTCACAAATTTCATAATCCTGGGATACAAGAATGTGCCTGCTGTTCCCCAGCAAAGTGATTACACTGTGACCTTTAGGACAGCCATTAAGGTTGTGGGAGAGAACTCTGAAACTATAAGTTCAAGAATGATATTAGTGTGAGAATTGTTCTTTACAGGGTTTCTCAATTATGCAAAATATGAGGGCAATATGAATTGTATCAGAGGTTTCACAGACCTGAAAACTGAGGCAGCTGCATTAATGAGTCAGCTTAGTCAGAAAAATATTAAAGAAGACATGATTTGGTCAATAGTAGAAGAACCTGGATCATGAAGGAAAAAGGAATAGTTAAAAAAACAAAGCCCAGATAGGTGATTATGTAATATTAGTGGTAAAATGGTGGTCTCTTCCACTGAAGCCATCAACAGTTAATTTTCATCCAAATATTCTACTCCCAAAAGGAGTTATATTCATGTGCAATCCCAATAGAGGTTGGGAATGGTAATGGACAAAAATAATATTCCTACTTTCTGGGATCATTTAATGCATTCCAGTAGTAATCCTTGGAAGTGCTGAGATCAAAAAGAAAAAAATCCAAAGAATAACAGAATATATTGAGGCAAGTAAGAACTATAAAAATGAGCTTCAATGCTGCTTTCATCTGCATAAACAAGAGCTCAGTAAAGTGCAAAGTATTGTAAAAAGTATTATACTTCAAGCTTACTTTCTCACATAAAAATACCCTCTCTGTCTAGACTTGGCAACTGCTATGCCTACTAAAATTTATAGGACTTGTGTTAAAAAAAAAAAAAGGACTTGTTTGCTATTTCATTTTCTATCCTAAACGTCAAGGAGCTAAGGTCAAAAAATGCTGATTCTTGTGTTTCCTCTTTAAGGGTCTTTACCATTGGATGCATGTTCTCCTGTATTTCTTTAAGGGAGTTATTTATGTCCTTCTAGATGTCCTCTAACAGCATCGTGAGAAGAGACTTTAAATCCAACTCTTACTTTTCTGGTGTTTTGGGGTATCCGGGACTTGCTGTGGTGGGAGAACTGAACTCTGATGTTGCCAAGTAGCCTTGGTTTCTGTTGGTAGGGTTCTTGAGCTTGCCTTTTGCCATCTGGTTATCTCTGGTGTTACTTCTACTTTCAATCAATTTAGGAGTATTTTTATGCCTACCATCTTATCTGTATAATTTTTCATGAAATAGTCAGTTTTTCTATATATTTCTTGAGTTTTATCAGAAATATTTTCCTTGTAGATTTTCAATTTTATGAGAAAATGTTTATAATTCCACTTTCAATCAACTTAGGAATATTTTTATGCCTACCATTTATCTGTATAATTTTTCCATGAAATAGTCAATCTTAACGTGTTTTTCTATATATTTCTTCAGTTTTATCAGACATATTTTCCATATATATTTATACAATGGAATACTACTCAGCAATTAAAAACAATGAATTCATGAAATTCTTAGGAAAATGGGGAGCTGTGGAGGGAAGAGGGCTTATGGGACTTTCGGGAAGGGAGGGAACCGGGAAAGGGGAAATCATTTGGAATGTAAATAAAGAATATAGAAAAAAAAGAAAATGCTGATTCATCGAATGATCAAAAGGAAATCTGAGGGGGAAAAAATTTACTTTTATGAAACTTCTAAGGAATTACCTCATGCAAATAAAAAATTGGGCATTGGTCTGCAAAGGAAAGCTATCTCTAGCAGATTACAGATTTGCATCTATTACTGACTCTGAAACATTCTTCCACCTTGCCCAAGCTTCAGAGCCCCCAACCAAGCTGAGGTCTCTTTTTACATTAATTCCCACATTACTTAGAATTTGCTCAGTCTTGCCAAGCTTTACTTTAAATGAGTAAGAAGCATCTCAATATGCAAATTTGACTTATAGAAACACAGGAAGTGGCCCATCAAATTGGGGTTGTGGTAAAGGTAAAATTGAACCAGCAGTTGGAATAGAAGCAAAATGAAACCAGCTGATATCAATATCACATACATGTTTGTATTTTTTATGAAGGAGTATAAATGCAAGCACATATAGCTCTATGAACTGTTCTTGTATTAATCTTAAGAGAATAGTGATATTCTTTTCCTATATTTGTAAAAGGTAAACTAAGGAAAAGAAAGAGCTAATTATCTACTTCTGTATTTATAGTAAGGCAAAACAATTAATTGTAATGTATTTACTGCAGTGACAGGTCTATTAGTAACATGTTTTCCGAACAAGCTTGTGTTGCTCTACTAATTAAAGTCTATGTCTATCATTGTCCTAATGGCCTTTAGGGCAATATGGAAGACTCCCTTCATTAGAAGACTTCCCACTTCTCTGACCTTATCAGGGGATTGAAAAACTACACCTGCAGAATGTCACATAGGCTTAGTTAGGTTAGCTAGTACCTAAAATTCCTGAAATGTTTCCCATGTTAATGAGGCATTTCAGTACCTTAAGCTTATAATCAATTACCTTTTTCCATCCAGGATATTCTTACCACTAGTCCCCAAAACTACATAAGTTTTGAATCACTCCAAGTAAATTTAATATTCCTCACCATAGCTTATCTCCATATCATCATTACATACACATTCTCAGGGCTTCAAAACACCCATTCATCCATAGTCTCTCTGTTCCCTTTGCTTTTGCAGACCAATATTGCCTGATAATCCCTTGGGAGGGGGCGGTCAGGAAGAGTCATAAACATGGAGCCTTGAGTTCAGATTTCCATCAAATATGTGAAAGGCCAGACCCAGCAATATGTACTTATAATACATGCACAGAGTGGGAAGAGAGAGTAGCCTTAGAGATCAAAACTATTCAGATTATTTGAATCATTGTGCTTTGTTTGGTGAGAAACTTTGTTTCAAGAAAAATAATATGGAGAGTTACCTTAAAGGACACCTACCTTTTGCTTCCACATATACCTGCACACACACATATATACATATAAACTGAACTCTTGCAAAAAGCAGTAGCATTCTGTTTGTAAGGTAAAATAAAAACACCTAGCTATCTGAATTTTTGAATTTTATTCTTCGAACTATATATGAGTAAAATAATATACCTGCTTTGTGTTGATATTCTCAAAGCATGAGGCATTTTACACTACCATGTGGAAACCACCTAAGAAAGGTTATTCCTTGAGTCTGAAAGTGCCAATTAATACAGAGAAACTCTGTGAAACCTGTAATAAAAAGAAACAAGTTACCCTTAGAATTAAATAAACAAAATTTACAAGTCACACAACAGTTGTCTTTGCATATCTATCAAGAACCTGCAAGATGTTATTCATTTCATTCCACCCTTAGGAAGTGTGATTGAGTTCATTCTTAAATTTGGACCCAAGGGTAATGAAGTTAAATTTCCTTCTCTAGAAAAGATATTGAATGTTAATTAGCTTCCTGGCACCTGGTTATGTCTTCATTAATTTCCCTTCTATCTTGGCATGAGTTCAAATATAGACATAAAATGGATATCATTTTTACTATTTTCCCTCGTTTGACATAGGTAATAGTCATAGCAGGATTAGGCTATTATTGCATAATATTTCCTTTTAAATGAACAAGTGTCCCAACTATTTCTCCTCAGTATCAAGAAGTTATAAGTTGAAGATTCAATATTTCACCTCTTTTTAAATATCCATTTGGAAATTCTGATCAAAGGCAAAGTGGACTTCATCACACAACCTACATCTACAACCTTTAAAAATCAAGAAGTTTCTTCTAGAAAAGGTAACAGGAAAAATGTAAGAGTCTGAAGAATCGTGGAAGGTTTCATTTCTATCATGCTAGATCTGTTATGTTTTTGAACTCTCAGCAAAGGTGATTATATGAATAAGACTTATATAAGGTTGGGTCCTTTGATATCATTATAGAAAGAAAGGTGAACATAATGATTTATAAACAGATTATGATTGGTTCTGGTGAAAGAGATACTTTAATAGTAAACACACAAGAACATGTGCATACTCTCATGTGTAAATGTGCACATTCACACACACACACACACACATGCACACACACACACACACAAACACACACACTACAAACTTTTGGACCATAATTCAAGAGAGCAGGGGTAATGGTGCACCCATCAAGATCTTGTGCAGTTTTTGAAAAAAGGCAATTAGTATAGTACTGAGTGTCTCAAAAACTAAGGCCAAAAGAAAAGACTGGAGGTTAAAATTTCATAGTGTAAAAAATGACACAACTTTGCTGCTTAGAAGTAAAAAGATGCTTCTGATATCATAGAACTTATAGAAGTTCATTTTGAGATGCAGCTTACATGGAGGTATCTGCCCAGATAAGACCAACATTGAGATGCATCTGTGTCCACAACTATCCACATGTCTATTTCTTTTACAGTCATTTCATACATATGTATAAGTCTTCTTGAGTGTATTGGTATGATGAGCTTACTATGTGAAAAAAGAATTTCAAAATAGACATCTATAATGACCAGATTGATAAAAGTAAAGCAAATTCCTAGTCATAGCTGTTATATAATTCAGAATTTGTTTCACTAGCCTTGGATTTCTGCATCCAAAAGCATCATTAGGTGCTTATGGTTCAATCAAGTCCAGAAAACAGTCTTTATCAGTAAAGAGGTTCTAATTTGCATTCAAGGAAGACTAAATTATTGGACTGATTTTTTTTCACCTGTGTGTGTGTTGTGTGTGTGTGTGCCCTTGTATGACTTTATACCAATGTCAACAGAAAACAGATGAGGTCAGTGCCCCAGGAATTGTAATTAATGGCAATTTTGAGCTGTCTGTTGCTGGGATTAGGAATAAAATCCAGGTCTTCTGCAAAAGCAGTAATCACTCTTAAATGCCAACTCTGGACTCATGTACTAGATCTTAAATATTCTCATCTACAGTAAAGACACTATGACTCATAGCCTGGAAGGCTTGCTCCCTTGTGCTCTTACATGGAAAAGGTGCATGGAAAGAACATTTTACATGCTAAATTTCTAACACTGATTTCTATCTAATCTCGGCATGTTTTGCAATATGAGTTAGTTAGTGAATTCTAACTCATGGAATTTATTTGTTTAAGAAGTATTCATTAGTTTTCTACCATTCTAAGCCTTAAAACTAGGCATCAAATACAAAAGGGGAAATGTAGTTAATGTTAATTTAGGAAGAAAATATAAAAGTCTTTGAACAGGCTTCATTGCTAGTAGTGATCTGGTAAATGCATACTTTGACTGAACATAAAAGAAAAAGAACAATTTAAATATCAGGGTTTGGGAGAGAATTCAGTTAGTTAAGAGCTTTCAATATAAGCACAAAGAGGACCCAAGTTTAATACCCTGCTTCTGTGTAAAAACCAGTTGTAATCGCTCACAATTGGTTTTACTGTTTTTATTATTTATTCTTCTTTCATGTATTATAGCTCAACTATAGTTCTACCCCTTCCAGTTCTCCCAAACCTCTGTCTACCTCCCTTCTTCTGCTACTCCTTCATAAGTAAGTAAGTCTCCCAATGATACCATCAACATGTGTCATAAAAAGTTCCAATAAGAGTACGCGTACACTCTGATATCAAGGCTGGGAGAGACAACCATGTAGGAGGAAAAGGGTCCAAAAATTAGGCAAGAGAGTCAGAGAAAACAGATGTGGGAGAGCAGGATCCCTGAGACACACTGACAAAGCAAAGTCAGTGAGATTCTGGTAAAACCAAGAGGCCTTGTCTCAAAAAACAAGATGGATAGCTCCTAAAAGAGGGCACCCAAGGTTGTCCTCTAGCCTCTACATACATCTACACAGATAAGAATGAACACACACACAACACACACACACACACGCACACGCACACGCACAGGCACATGCACACACACACACACAAACAAGTAGGGAGCATACGTAGGGACAATAGACTTGGATATTAATTAAATGAGAAAAAATCTAATCTGATCACTGAGACAATATTTCCTTATTTCTCAAACATCTCGGATTAGCTCACTGATACATTTCAAAATGTGTGCTTCAAGTGTACAAATGCACAATTTTCTCTTAGGGTCGATGCCAGCCCAGACTTTTACACAGTAAAACTCTCAATCACCGTAGATGGAGAAACTAAGATATTCCTTGTTAAAAACCAAATTTACACAATATCTTCCCACAAATCCAGCCCTACAAAGGATAATAGATGGAAAATGCCAACAAAAGGAGGGAAACTAAACCCTAGAAAAAGCAAGAAAGTAATCTCCTTCCAACAAACCCAAAAGAAGATAACCACACAAACATAAAAATAACATCAAAAATAACAGTAAGCAAAAATCACTATTTCTTAATATCTCTTAACATTAATGGACTCAATTCCCCAATAAAAAGACATAGACTAACAGAAATATTCTTCATGTAAATCTTCAATTTTAGGAGAAAGTGTTTGTAATTCTTCTTTCAATTAATTTAGTAATGATTTTGATGTCTATCATTTTATCTGCATATTTTTCATGATAATCTTCAATTTTAACATGCTTTTCTATATAATTCTTCTATTTTATCAGAAATATTTTCCATGAAAATCTCTAATTTTATCACAAAATGGTTTTAATAACATTTTCAATTAATTTAGAAAGGTTTTTTTATGTCTACCATTTTATCTGTATAATTTTCCACGAAATAGTCAATTTAATGTGTTTTTCTATATGTTTCTTGAATTTTGTCAGAAATATTTTCCATGTAAATCTTCAGTTTTACCTGAAAATATTTATAATCCACTTTCAATCAACTTAGAATGATTTTTATGCCTACCATTTTATGTGTATAGTTTTCCATGATAATATTCAATTTCAACATGTTTTTCTATATATTTCTTTAAATTTTTCAGAAATATTTTCCAAGTAAATCTTCAATTTTATCAGAAAATATTTATAATTCCACTTTCAATCAACTTAGTAATACTTTTATGCCTATCATTATTATATCTATATAAAATGTTCCATGATAATCTTCAATTTTAACAGGTTTGTCTACATTTTCTACAATTTTAACAGAAACATTTTCCATGTAAATCTTCAATTCTATCATAAAATGTTTTTACTTCCTTTTTCAATTAATTTAGCAAAGTTTTTTATGTCTACCATTTTACTCTTTAATTTTCCATGAAAATTGTCAATTTTAAGATGTTTTTCTATATCTCTTCTATTTTATCAGAAATATTTTCCATGTAAATCTTCAATTTTATCATATAATGGTTTTTACTTCCTTTTTCAGTAAAAAAAAAACATGATTTTTTTTAAAAAAAAGAAAGAAAAAAAGAAAGAAAAAGAAAGTATATTGAAGCCATCAGGGAGCCTGTTGTTGGAATAAATACCAAGAGCGACACTTTAAAAAAAAAAATGCACAATTGTCTCAACAAATAAAACTTTGAAATAAGGAAGGCTTCACATTCCATTTTGTACTGACATATCTGAAAACGTATTTAGTCATTCTTCAAATACTTCATGTGATGTCATACTAGGTGTTCACACACACGCACACGCACACGCACACATGCACACACACACACACAAACACACACAAAGTTATATGTTATTGTACCTATATGAACTCCACGAACAACTTCAAACTCTTAAAATATCAATTGTAAGAAGTGTAAACATGTTGACCTGCAAAGATGGCTCAGCAGTTGAGAGCACTTACTGTACTTGCAGAGGACCCTCATTCTGTTGGCAACACCCAGATGAATCACATCATAACTGTCTGTAACTCCACTCTGCAGGATCAAACACCTTTCTCTGGCTTCTGCAGACCGCCTCCTACTACCCTCCCACAATGGCATACACACAGAGAAAGAAATGCACACACACAGACACACACACAGAAAAAATCAATTATTAAAATTATAAAATTAATTGAGATGTACTAAAAGGAAGACAGAAGAATACTTTCTCTGGGAAGATTAACTCATGTGACTGCTGCTGTAGCTGAAATCTATGAAAAGGTTTTCTCTACGTATAGAGTCACAGTTATCCAGCTCTGACCATCTTGGAGAACTGATGTCAGACTTACCCTCTGGGCTGCTCAGCCTGACTAAGTCCCAAACCAAAGGGGGCCATGTGCAACCCTGACTTGGATTCACTACATCCAGTACTAGTTTTGTCAGAGATTAATTAGTAGATAACCAACGCAGCATTATCTAATTTGAAGTATCTCAGTAAGCTGCTTTTTATTTCTAAGATTTTCTTCTAAATAAAAGAATTGTAATTTGATGATTAGGACTGCCCTGCACAGGTGAAAACCTCCTGGTGAAGCTTTCCATGGGTAGCTTCTGGGGACAGGGGGAACATATGGAGATATGAGTAAAAAGCTTATAGGAACAGGTGGTTAGTGCATTTGGCAGGAATTGATGTTCTGAGAGCAGAAATCAGGCAGTCAGCCTGACAATGCAGCTTCACTGGATGATGTATGCCTTCTACTGGTGTAATTAATGGCATAAGCTTGATTATGGGAAGCAACAAATTATTAAATGATTTTTGGAAAATGATTAATATAACTGTAAGAAATAACTGGAAAATATCAGTCCAGTGAAAAGATTACTTTCTAGCAATCTAGAAATCACTAATATATGCTTATCAAAAATAAAAGTAAAATTGCAAATGTAAATGCCATAACCTCTAATTAATCTATACAGAAGTGGTTAATACTGATGGTTTGCTGGACCTGAATGCAAACCCACCCATACAAACAGAGGGAATGTATTATGAAATATAATTACACTATGCATAACATTTTCTGACATATTTTGTGAGTTTAGATGATGTATGGATTTGATCTAGAATAAATTTTAAATTTAACATACATTTTTGGTTCTAACTGCAGAGAAATTTAACCCACAGAGTATGATTAATTATATACAAGATAAAGTTGAACAATATAAATAAAAACTTACATTTGGTAAAATAAAATATATTAAATTTATAGAAACACTGTCAAAATTAATATTAACAAAAGATATCCACTCAGGAGTAGGGAGATGGCTCTTTGCTGGTGTAGCAGTGTCACAATTTTATGGACCTGAGTTGAGGTCTCCTTGTAAATCTTTGCCAGGTTTAGCAGCCTACATGTAATCTCAGTGCAAAGAGGGTGGAGACAGGATCACCAGAGCAAGATGATAAGCTAGGCAATACAAAATAATGTGCTACGATTCAAGTGTGAGACCCTGCTTCAATATGTAAGATAGAGAGTTGTCAAGGAAGACAGTGGACATCAACCTTGGGTCTGCATGTGCACTGAACATACATAGACAGGAATCTACATACATGCATATACATATGGAAAAGAATTTTAAAAGAAGAACGGGCAAAACAAACACAAAATCTTCAGATAATTGTTCACTTTGGAGAAGATTTTCTATATATGATACTTGCTAATGGAAATTATTTTTCAAGATGTCATAAATTGAAGAATAAATAATAAAGAATGTGCTATTTGCATAACATTAGATGTTATTCAGCAGAAGAAAAATGATTCACTGATGCATGTTGAGGTGGGCATTTAAGCACTGTGCTGAGTGAAAGAAGTCAGACACAAAAAGCTAATGCAATTTCAATTAAATGAACACCCTTTATGGGACTTTTCCTTAGTGAAGGACTCTAAGCCAAGAGACAGAACAGAGATCAGTGGTCTTCCCATGTTGGTGAAGGGACAAGTGAAGAGTTCCAGAATTTCAGTGTGAGGAAACTGCTGGAGTATCCATGACAATGTCTTCACAGACTTGTACATAACTTATAATAACAGAACTGCATACTTCTGAACATACTTTGTGTGAGAGGAGGTGCATGTTACAGTGTGTTTATCGAGGAGTCAGTTTCCTCCTTCCACAATGTGGTTCCATGGACTGAACTCAGATTGTCATGTGAAACTTAACAAAACAGGCAAAAATTAACAAAATCTATAAATAAACTATAGTATTATATCAATGCTTTGTTTAGTGGCTGTTTCATAAGTATCCTTTGGAGAAGGTAATCAATAATTCTAGCTATTCCCTAGTGTTTCAGAAGTATATAACAACCAAATATAGCAAACAGGTATCTTTTTAATTTTTAATTTTCTTATTTATTCATTTTACATACTGATCCCAGCCCACTCTCTCTTCTCTTCCCAGCTCCACCTTTACAAATTCCTCCCCCCATTACCCCCTTTCCTTCTCAGAGAGCAGAAAACCCCCTTGGGTACCATCCCATTCTGTGCCATCCAGTACCAGTAGACCTAAATGTATTCTATACCACTGTGGTCCAATCAGGCAGTCCGGTTAGAGGAAGGTGATTCAATAGGAGACATTATAGTCAGAGACAGCCTCTGCTCCAATTGTTAGGAAGCTACAGGAAGATCAAGCTATACATCAGTTATGAACCTGTAGGGGACTTGGGTTCTGGACCTGCATGCTCTTTGGTCGGTGGTTAAGTCTCTGTGAGCACGCATCACCTAGGTTAGTTGACTTTGTAGGTCTTGTTGTGGTGTCCTTGACCTCTCTCTCTCATTTATTTCTATCCCTACTCTTCTTCAAGACTGCCTCATTCCTCCAGCATTGGTTAATGTTTGGTTGTGGATCTTAGCATCTGTTACCATTTATTGGTGGTTGGAGCCTCTCAGGAGATAGTTATGCTAGGCTCCTGTCTGTAACCATAGTAGAGCATCATTAAAAGTGTCAGTGATTGACTCTCTTCCAAGGGATGTGTCTCAAGTTAGGGCAGATATTGGTTGGCTGTTTCCTCAGTCTCTGCTCCATATTTATCTCTGTGCATCTTTTAGCCAGAACAAATTTGGGGTTTAAGGATTTGTCTGTGGGCTGTTGTGTCCCCCTCCTTCCACTGCAAGCCCCACTTGGCTATAGGAGGTGGCCACTTCAGTTTCCATAATCCCATTCTCAGTTTGTAGGAGTCTCAGCTAAAATTACACCCATAGCTCCTCAGAAGATTCCCTACTCCCAGGTCTCCAGCTACTCCCAGAGATGTACCACCATCAATTGCCATTACTCCCAGTTCTCATCTACACCCCTTCTCACACCTGATCTTGATCCCCATTTTCCTCCTTTCCCACCCAGTTTCCTCCCTCTATCTAACTCAGATGACTATTTACAAGAGTTTCTAAATGGGTAAAGTGTTCAAAGCAAATTTCCAAACTTTTCTGTAAGAGAAAACTGCAAAATTTGGCATAAGATCAGAAGATAAATATAAGGTGGGCAGGGAAAGGAAGAGGAGGGACATAAGGAAGACAAAAGGAGAAAGAAGGAAGGGAGGCAAATTGAAGGAGAAGAAAGAATGGAAGCAAGAGTTAGCATATTTAGTTTATATCGGAGCATGTGGATGTGGTTATTTTGTTCCTTGGTCTCTGAGGTTGCCTAAAGCTTTCTCAGCACAGTATTAACACCAAATGTATAGCATGGCACATTAGTGTCTGAAAACTCATTCCATTACTGTGTTGGGAGTGAACAAAGTCACATCAACATTTATTTGATGAGCTCAGGAAACAAATTTTTCTATTCATGTTTAAATTATTTGTGTGTTTGCAGAGTTTTAAAATGTGGATTTTGTCATTCTAAAGAGCTTTAGTAAGAATTTGATATAAATAATAAAATGGTTGAATGATCTGCTATTAAATATTGATGTTATTATTATGTATCTATTTCCTAGAATTCTTTATTTCACCTATTAATAATATTTCTGAATCACTGAACATTAAAGATCTAATTTGAAATCCTCAATTTCTAAACATTTCTATGATTTACAAGATGATTCCTGACATAATTTTAAACTTATTACTTTCAAGGCAATATTATAGTATCTGTTTGGTATTTAATATGCCTGAAGTTCAAGAAAAACATGTGATTACTGTTGAAAAAATTCATTTATATCATTCCTAGATGAAAATGAAAATTTGGTCTTAATTCTCCCCACCATTGCAAACTGCACTTCTGTTGAGCTAGGACATTGACTAGTACCTAATGACATGACTCTCTAGGCTGTTGTCATTATTACTCTTGGATTTTGATGTTTTATATAGGGTCTTATAAAACCTAGGCTGTCATTCAATTCACTATGTAGCTAATGATGACCTTGAAATTATGTTCCTTATTCATGAACCTGACATATGTTAGTATTCTTGGATGGTGCTATCACACCTGATTCATACTATGATGGGGATGGAGCCAGAATTTTATGCTTACAAGTCAGGAGCTCTATCAATTAAGACACATTCCACCTACCTGACTCCACTTCTGAGTCATTATATGTTGAATTCCATGATATATTGGACATAGTAAAGGGGGCCTTCTTTGTCTTTTTCAGTGTTAATTATCCTCATGTTTTCCTCTGTGTTCTGATATTACCTCTTGCGGAAGGACTGTGGTTCCCTTGGATATATAAAACACTTTATTCTCATATTTTGATAGGTATAAGCTTGGCAATGCATCATTTAGTCCTAACATAAATCATCCCATTTGATTTTTATAAAAATGTGTGATTATGCATCAACTAAGTTCTGGTGATGCTAGATCTTTGTATAGGAAGTCTCTGCAAAATAGAAAGAGCAAAGCAGTGCTGAAGACATGAGAGAAGATATGGCAGTGGGTTTCTGGGTCTCTTATTTCTTGACAGTATCATTTAGGTACCTCTATTCTAATCCAGAGTCCATCTAAGAAAAACACAAATCAAACAAAGCAACAAACAAAAAATGGACTCAAACAGAATCACTCCCAAAATACTCAAAGCAAAACAAAGAATGATAGACGAACAAAAAATTTATTTATTTGTGACTTTCTTCCAACTCCAGTGAAATATCAATGGAAAATAGCTTATGGTTTCCTTCCTCTATATTATCGATTGAATGCAACTAAAAAGGAGGTTGACAGTTGGTTTGTAAAAATCTTCCTCTTCCTTCTCTACCCTCCCAAACTGAGAGACTGATACTCACACTTCTTCACCATTTGGTGAACTAGGAATTTGTCTTTCTTCAGAGTGTTGTCAGGGAGATAAACACTTAGCTCACACAAAATCAAGGAGTCTAAGCCAGTATAAGGCAGACATGTCACAATGAGATTGCCCAGCAAAAAACCCTCAGCCCTTCAGGCCCTGAGCAGAGCACCATATGATGAGCTGAGTTTGAGTCCATACACCTTAATACATCAAGAATATGATTCATAAAATATAATTGATAATTACTCTCAATTGGAGGACTAGAAAGATGAGAATAGTATATGTAAGATTTGCATGAGGCTTTATCAGACAATGTCAAAATAAATTAAAACTTAGTATTTCACACAAAAATATAAATATTGGGAAGAACATTATGGAAATTTAGACCTGGAAAATGTAATGCCTGATATTTAAGCAAAAGAATCAGAGATCTGAGTAATGATCTGTCGTTAGAGCACAAAAACACAAACATGCACAGCATGCGTAGACACAGATACAGATACATACCTAAGGCAGACACATAAACACACACAAAAAGACACAGACATACATATATATATATATATATATATATATATATATATATATATATATATATATATACATATGCATAAACATACACATACATATATATGTGCACATGCATAAATGTATATAATGCACACATAGGTATACACATACAGATACATACAAAGACATGAACATATACGTAAACACATGCACATATGCACACCATCATAATCATACAAACACAGAGACAAACACACATACAAATTTATATATGATAAGTAGCAACAGTTTTTTCTTGGTTCTGGTTAACACCTTTAGTCTTCACTGCAGAAGATGAATTTTGACACACTGCATTGCTAGAAGCTTCACGTCTATTTCTATAATGATAGTGAAGAGGCCTGGAGTAACATGTCTTATAAAAGCTCTGAGCCACAGATAAATATATACATCATGAGAACCTGTGTTCAGAACCATAGAATTCATAACAAAGCTGATGTGTCATCAGGTATGAAAAACTCCATTGCTGGGATGGAACAGAGATTGGAAAATCCATGGAGTTCATTGACTGGCGAGCTCAGTGGAACTAATGAAGTATAGATTAATTGAATGAAAAATACCTCTTAAAATAAGGTAAAAAGGAAAACACATTATTTCAACCTTTATCCTTCCCCCACACATACACACATCTTTATATGCATGTGTGTAGCACACACAAATTTCTACTCATAATTATATCCACATAAATGCACTTGAAAAACATATCACACACAGAAACACACAAAAATTTTAAAATGGGGTTTTCCATCTGTGCCTGGAGCTGATCCTTTGCCACAGTACCCAGAGCTGATCCTGTGCTACAACACTCACTCCTTACCCAAAAACCGACAGGAGAGACCTGGTCTTCAAGGAGTGCTGACACACCTGTGAGCTCAGGTAAGACCACCACTTCTGATCATATTCCTGGCCCAAGAGGAACCCACCCAGAACCATCAGGACACAGGAGCCAAGGAATAGTCAGGGACAGGAGCCTTCCACTTTCCATCTGCACACTGGAGCTAACCCTGTGCCACTGCTCTCCATAAACATATTCCTCCCAGAGACAACTGTTTTTCCAGGAGTACTGACACACAGGCTTGCAAGAGGGACAAGCCACAGTAAGACTCAGCAAGAACAACTAAAACCAGACTTAATCAAATAGTGAGAGGCAAGGTCAAGAACATAAGCAACAGAAACCAAGGCTATTTTAACTGGCATCACCAGAACCCAGGTCTCCCACTGGAGCAAGACCTGGATACCTGAACACACCAGAAAAGCAAGACTCTGATTTAAAATCACATCTCATAATGATGATAGAGAACTTCAAGAAGGACATAAATAACTCCCTTGAAAAATACAGAAGAACACAAGTAAACAGGTAAAAGCCCTTAAAGAAGAAACACAAAAATCTCTTAAAGAATTACAGGAAAACACAATAAAACAAGAGAAGGAACTGAAGAAAACCATCCAGCATCTAAAAATGGAAATAGAAACAATAGAGAAAATACAAAGGGAGACACCCATGTAGATAGAAAACTTTAGAAAGAGATCAGTAGTCATAGATGTAAGCATCACTTTCTGTACATGACAAGTGATAGTAGACAGAATCTCGGGTGCAGAAGATACCGTACAAAACAGTGACATAACAGTCAAAGAAAATGCAAAATGCAAAAAGCTCTCAACCCAAAACATCCTGGAAATCCAGGACACAAGAAGAAGACCAAACATAAGGATAGTAGGTATAGAAGAGAGTGAAGATCCCCAACTTAAAGGGCCAGTAAATATCTTAATTAAAATTATAAAAGAAAACTTCCCTAACATAAAGAAAGGTATGCCCATAAATATACAAGAGGCCTACAGAATTCCAAATAGTTTGGACTAGAAAAGAAATTCCTCCAATCACATAACAGTCAAAACAGCAAGTGCACAAAACAAAAAAGGAATATTAAAAGCAGTAAGGGAAAAGTTCAAGTAACATAGAAAGGCAGACATGTCAGAATTATACCAGACTTCTCACAAGACACTATGAAAGCAACTTTTTTTCCTTTGTCTTTCTCTCTTCCCCCTTTGTCTCCAATAAACATCTGCCACATGGAACTGCTTTGGCCTGGTGTAGTCTGTCCAGATGCAAGCTGCCCTTTCAATGTATCACTCACCATAGCTGCCTGGAATTGAGTATTCTGCTAGCAGCCTTCAGAAGAAGATGCAGAACTTTCGATACATGACGCCCCTTCCCACCGCCATCTGTAGCAAGGTACCAGGCAGCTCCAATGCCTTCTGTGTTTAGCCTGCCAGGAGAGAGTGATCTCACAGCAGTGATTTCACTTCTGAGTTCTGAGGTGAGATCTCCACCTTCTCTCTCGAGAGGTACAGCTAGGAGCACACTGGACTTACAATCAGATCAGTGTTGCTGCTAGGACAGGAGTCTTCCCTTCTGGTCGCCGTCTGCACCAGGGAACCAGGCAGCTTTGAAGCATTATATACTTAGTCCACCAGGAGAGAGTGATCTCCCAGCAGTGATTTCACTTATGAGTGCAGAAGTGAGATCTCCACCTTCTTTCTGGAGGGGAACAGCTAGGAGGACACAGGGCATACAATCAGTGGAGCTGATGGGTCAGGAGTCTTCCCTTCCGTCCTCCATTTGCAGCAGGGAACCAGACAGCTCCACAGCCTTCTGTACACAGACCCTGCCAGAAGACAGTTGGTATCCCAGGAGTATAGTCAAAGGCTTACAGACCCATAGGAGGGAAAAGCTCCAGCCAGAGACAACAAAACCAACTAACACCAGAGATAACCAGATGGCAAAAAGCAAGTGCAAGAACCCTACCAACAGAAACCAAGGCTACTTGACAACATCAGAGCCCAGTTCGCCCACCACAGCAAGTCTTGGATACCCCAACACACCAGAAAAGCAAGAGTTGGATTTATAGTCTCATCTTACAATGTTGTTAGAGGACATCAAGATGGACATAAATGGCTCCCTTGAGGAAATACAAACATGGGTCAAATGGTAAAGCTCTTAAAGAGGAAAAACAAAAATCCCTGAAAGAAATAAAGGAGAGCATAGGTGAACAGGTAGAGGCCCTTAAAGAGGAAACACAAAAATCTCTTAAAGAATTACAGGAAAACACAAACAAACAAGTGAAGGAACTGAACAAAACCACCCGGGATCTAAAAATGGAGCTAGAAACAATAAAGAAATCAGAAAGTGAGACATCTCTGGAGATAGGAAATCTTGGAAAGAATTCATGAGTCATAGATGCAAGCATCAACAACAAAATGCAAGAGATAGAAGAAAAAATCTCAGGTGCTGAAGATACCGTAGAAAATATTGACTCAAGTGTCAAAGAAAATGCAAAATGCAAAAAGGTCCTGGGCCAAAACATCCAGGAAATCCAGGACACAATGAGAAGAACAAACCTAAAAATTATAGGTATAGAAGAGAGTGAATATTTATAACTTAAGGGACCAGTAAATATCTTTAACAAAATTATGGAAGAAAATTTCCCAAACCTAAAGAAAGAGATATCCATGAACATACAAGAAGTCTATAAAACTCCAAACAGACTGGACCAGAACAGAAAGTCCTTCTGGCACATAATAATAAAAACACCAAATGCACTAAACAAAGACTATTAAAAACAGTAAGGGGAAAAGATCTAGTAACCTATAAAGTCAGGCCTATCAGAATTACATCAGACTTCTCATATGAGACAATGAAAGCTAGAAGATCCTTGGCAGATCTCATACAGACCCTAAGAGAACACAAATGCCAGCCCAAACTACTATACCCAGCAAAACTCTCAATTACTATAGATGGAGAAAAAAAGATATTCCATGATAAAACCAAATTTACACAATATCTTTCCACAAATCCAGCCCTACAAAGGATAATAGATGGAAAATGCCAACACTAGGAGGGAAACTACACCCTCGAAATACCAAGAGAGTAATCTTTTTCTAACAAACACAAAAGACAGTAACCACAAAAACTTAAAAATAACATCAAAAATAACAGGAAGCAGCAAACACTATTCCTTAATATCAATTCCTTAACATCAATGGACTCAATTCCCCAACAAAAGCATAGTCTAACAGAAATATTTTTCATATAAATCTTCAATTTTATCAGAAAATGTTTGTGATTTCTCTTTCAATTTAATAATGTTTTTTATATCTACCATTTTAACTGTATTATTTTCCATGATAATCTTTAATTTTAACATTTTTTCTAGATATTTCTTTAATTTTACCAGAAACATTTTCCATGTAAATCTTCAGTTTTGTCAGAAAATATTTATAATTCCATTTTCAATCAACTTAGCAATATTTTTATGCCTCCCATTTTATCTGTATAATTTTCCATGATAATTTTCAATTTAAACATTTTTCTATATTTTTCTTCAATTTTATCAGAAATATTTTCCATGAAAATATTAAATTTTATCAGACAATGTCTATAATTTTACTTTCAATCAACTTAGTCACATTTTTATACCTACCATTTTATCTGTATAATTTTCCATGAAATAGTTTTTATACATTTTTCTATATATGTCTTGAATTTTATCAGGAATATTCTGCTTGATGATCTTCAATTTTATCAGAAAATGTTTATAATTCAACTTTCAAACAACTTAGGAATATTTTTATGCCTACCATTTTATCTGTATAATTTTTCAGTGAAATAGTCAATATCAACATGTTTTTCTATATATTTCTTCAATTTTATCAGAGATATTTTCCAAGTAAATCTTCAATTTTATCAGACAATGTTTATAATTACACTTTCAATCAACTTGGAAAAATATTTATGTCTACTATTTTTTCTATATAATTTTCCATGGTAATCTTCAATTTTAATGTTTTTCTTTATATTTTTTCAATTTTATCAGAAAAAATTCCATGTAAATTTTCAATTTTATCAGATAATATTTATAATTCTACTTTCAATCAACTTAGGAATATTTTTATTAAAACCAATTTATCTGCATCGTTGTCCAAGAAATAGTCAATTATAACATGTTTTTCTATATATTTCTTGAATTTTATCAAAAATATTTTCCTTGTAGCTATTCAATTTTATCAGAAAATGTTTATAATTCCACTTTCAATCAACTTAGAAATATTTTTATGCCTACCATCTTATCTCTAATTTTCCATGATGATCTTCAATTTTAATGTTATTTTATATTTTTCTACAATTTTATTAGAAATATTTCCTATGTACATCTTCAGTTCTATCACAAAATGGTTCTATTTCTGTTTTTAGTTAATTTAGTAATTTTTTTATGTCTACCATTTTACTCTTTAATTTTCCATGTCAATCTTAATTGTTTTTCTATATGCTTCTTCAATTTTGTCAGAAACATTTTCCATGTAAATCTTTAATTATATCATAAAATATTTTTACTTCCTTTTTCATTAAAAAAAGAGACTATGAAAGCTAGAATATCCTGGGAGATGTTGTATAGACCACAAGAGAACACTAATGCCATCCCAGGATACTATACCAAGCAATACTCTCAATTTCAGTAGATGGAGGAACAAAGATATTCCATGAGAAAACCAAATTTACACATTATCTTTCCACAAATCTAGCCCTACAAAAAACAACCAGAAAATAACCAGAAAGCAGAGATAAAGTATTCAAATTCACTAAATCAGAAATGAAAAGGGAGATGTAACAACAGAAATAGAGGAAATTAAAAAAATCTTCAGATTCTACTACAAAAGCCTATACTCAACAAAACTGGAAAATCTGAATGATATTGACAATTATCTCGACAGATACCAAATACGAAAGTTAAATCAGGATCAGATAAGCCATCAAAACAGTCCCATAACCTCTAAAGAAATAGAAGGTGTCATTGAAAGTCTCCCGACCAAAAAAAAATAAAAGCACAGGACCAGATGGGTTTAGTGAAGATTTCTATCAGACCTTCAAAGGCAGCCTAATACCAATATTCTTCAAAGTATTCCAAAAAATAGAAAGAGAAGGAACACTACTCAATTGGTTCTATGAAGTCACAGTTATGTTGTGCATTTTCCCTTGGAGATGGAATGGTTTCTGTTTAATCAGGAACTTGTCAGAATTTCCTTTTATAGAGGACTTCATAAGAGATCTATTTCTACTTCTATCATGTTTAATTCTCTAAATAGATTTTAAAAACTTGTTGAGTGCATATTACTTTAAGCTTCAGAAGATATCATGTATATTTATGAGGCATTTACCTATTATAAATTATTTGGTGACTTAAAAAATGGCAACACTGAGTTTTATATTTTAAAATAAATTTTATTAATTAAATAAAAAATAAAAAAATATAAAAATAAAAATTAACATCCTGTTTATTGCTTTTAATTGTGTGTGTGTGTGTGTATGTATGTATTTACATGTATGCACACATGTGAATGCTATTCCCTCAAAGGTCAGTAGATTGTGGTAGATGCCCTGAAACTGAAGATGCAGGTGGTTAAGAGCAACTCAATTTGGTTGCTGTGATCAAATTTAAATGTTCTTCAGGAATTTTCCTTGGTTTTAACTTTTGAGCTATGATTTTCTAATTTTCTAAATAATGAGTGAAGGAATGAATGAATCAACAAATACCTAAATAAGCAATGTTGATATTTTCAATTGTAATCAATTTTCATTGAACATGTAAAAATGCTCAGCATAACAACAAACCAAGTGATATGTAAGAAATAATATACTAATACAAAGTGGTATTTATTTTATTGTACAGAGATAATTTAACATTCATATAATAGCAGCCTCCCCTTGGTGACCTCTGTTCGGGGACTGCACTGAACATACAGGTACCAAGGTTCCCCCCTATATAACATCGCATGGGACACAGCCTGTTGGGCTTACATCTGTGCCCAAGAGCAGGCCAGCTCTGCAGTTGTCTGGGCGTCAGCCCTGCTGTAGGTCATCTGCCCTGCAGAGTGATCTGCACCGAGAGATTTAAGAGTGCACTCGGCCATCTTTGCTCCGGCAACAGGGCAACTCGAACATCCAGACACAGGGGCAATCAAGCATAACATCACTTGGGTCTCAGCCAACTTGTGTGCTCCCTGCTCCCAAGAGCTGGGCAGTTCTGAGGTAACCTATGCCCCAGCACTGCTATGGGACTTCTGCCCTGCAGAGGGACCCCATGCTCTGGGAGAGATAACACCCGCCCCCCTCCCCGCACCCCCACCGCCCCCCCCACCCCACACAGGGCAGAGGCCAACCAGCATCCCTTTGGCGATCTCTGATCGGGGATAGACTGCACTGAGGATACAGATACCCAGGGTCCCCCCAATATAACATCGCTTGGGATGCAGCCTGTTGGGCTTACATCTGCGCCAAGAGTGGAGCAGCTCTGCAGACATCTGGGCGCCAGCTCTGCTGTGGGCCATCTGCCCTGCAGAGTGAACTGTGCCAGGAGAGTGCAGAGTACACTCCGCCATCTTTGCTCCAGCAACAGGGCAACTCGAACCTCCAGACACAGAGACAATCAAGCATAATATCGCTTGGGTCTCAGCTAGTTTGTGTGCTCCCTGCTCCCAAGAGCTGGAAAGGTCTACAGTAACCTACTTGTCAGCTCTGCTGTGGGACATCTACCCTGCAGAGAGAGCCCCTGCTCTGGGAGAGAGTGCACCCGAAGAGGGCAGGAGCTTGCCAGCCTCCTTTGGGCGACCTCTGCTCCTGTTGAGCCTTTGGATGTGCAGGGATTCCCCAACATAACATCACTTGGGGCAAGGCACATCAGGGCTCCAAAGTCACTCAGGAGCAGGGCAGGCCCCAGAAATCAGTGCCAGGGCAATCCCAGTGATCCAGGGGGGTCAGAAATATCCTTGTAGGCTCACAAGAGGTCCATCCAACAGCCAGTGACAGCAGGACCAACTAACACCAGAGGTAACCAGATGGCAAAAGGCAAACGTAGGAACATTACTAACAGAAATCAAAGTAATATGGCACCATCCGAACCCAACTCTCCAACAACAGCAAGTCCTGGATACCCCATCACAACTGAAAGACAAGATCTGGATTTAAAATCACTTCTCATGATGCTATTAGAGGATTTCAAGAAGGACACAAATAAATATTGTAAAGAATTACAGGAGAACATGAATCAATGGCTAGAAGCCCTTACAAAGGAAACACAAAAATCGCTTAAAGAAATGCAGGAGAACATGGGTCAAAAGATGGAGGCCCATAAGGAGACAGCACAAAAATCACTTAAAGAAATGAATGAACGGGTAGATGCCCTTTCAAAGTAATCACAAAATTGCATGAAGAAATGCAGAAGAATATAAGTCAACAAATGGAGGCCCATAGGGAGGCAACACAAAAATTTCTTAAAGAAATGAATCAACGCGTAGATGCCCTTACAAAGAAAACATGAGTATTGCTTAAAGAAATGCAGGAGACTACGGATCAACAGATGGAAGGCCATGAGGAGGAAACACAAAAATCGCCCAGAGAAATACAGAACTTGGGTCAACAGGCAGAAATCCAGAAAGAGGAAAAGCAAAAATATCTTAAAGAAATACAGGAAAATATAAAGAAACAAGTGAAGGATCTCAGCAAATCCATCAAGGATCTAAAAAAGGAAGTAGAAACAACTAAGAAATCAAAAAAGGGAGACAACTTTGGAGATAGAAAACCTTGGGAAGAAATCAGGAGTCATAGATGCAAACATCAACAATAGAATACAAGAGATGGAAGAAAGAATCTCAGGTGCTGAAGATACCATAGAAAGCATCTACTGAACAGTCAGAGAAAATGCAAAATGCAAAAAACATGTAACCCAAAACATCCAGGAAATCCAGGACACAATGAGAAGACCAAACCTAAGGATTATAGGTATAGATGAGAGTGAAGATTTGCAACTTAAAGGGGCAGTAAATATCTTCAACAAAATTATGGAGGAAAACTTCCTTAACCTAAAGAGAGAGATGCCAATGAGCATACAACAAGCCTACAAAACAACAAACAGACTGGACCAGAACAGAAATACCTCCCGTCACATAGTAATCAAAACACTAAATGTACTAAACAAAGAACGAATATGAAAAGCAGTAAGAGAAAAAGGGCAAGTAACATATAAAGGAAGACTTATCCAAATCACATCAGACTTCTCACCAGAGATTATGAAATCCAGAAGATCCTGGGAAGATCTCATGCAGACACTAAGAGAACACAAATGCCAGCCTAGACTACTATACCCAGCAAAACTCTCAATCACCATAGATGGAGAGAACAAGATATTCAATGATAAAACCAAATTTTCAAAATATCTTTCCACAAACCCAGCCCTGCAAAGTGTAATAGGTGGAAACCACAAATACAAGGAGAGAAACAACACCCTGGAAAAAATGAGATAGTAACCTTCTTGCTTCAAACCCAAAAGTAGAAAACCATTCAAACATAAAGATAGCATCAAGAATAGCGTGTGGCAATAATCACTATTCCTTAATCTCTCTTAATATCAATGGTCTCAATTCCCCTCCAAAAAAAGACATAGACTAACAGATTGGATACATAAACAGGACCCAGCATTGTGATGCCTACAGGAAACACACCTCAGTGTCAAAGACAAACCCTACCTCCGAGTAAAAGGCTGGGAAATAATTTTACAAGCAAATGGTCCCAGGAAACTAGCTGGAGTACCCATCCTAATATCAGATAAAATTGACTTTCAACCTAAAGACATCAGAAAAGACACAGAAGTACACTCCATACTGTTCAAAGGAAAAATCCACCAAGATGAACTCTCAATTCTGAATATCTATGCTCCAATAGCAAGGGCACCCTCATTTGTAAAAGAAAATTTACTAAAGCTGAAAGCACACATCACACCTCACACAATAATAGTGGGTGATTTCTACATCACGCTCTCTGAAATGGATCTTTCAGTAAAGCAGAAAATAAACAGGGACACAGTGAATCTAATTGAAACCTTGGACCAAATGGAACTAACAGATATATAAAGAACATTTCATTCTAGAGCAAAAGAATACACATTATTCTCAGCACCTCATGGTACCTTCTCCAAAATCGACCATATAATTGGTCACAAATCAGACCTCAACAGATATAAGAAGATCGCACTAATCCCATGCCTCCTATCAAATCACTATGGAATAGGGGTGGTCTTCAATGGCAACAAAAACAACAGAAAACCCACATACACATGGAGGCTGAGCAATGCTCCACTCAATGATAAGTTGGTCAAGGAGGAAAGAAAGAAAGAAATCAAAGGCTTTTTAAAATATAATGAAAATGATGACACAACATACCGTAATTTATGGGACACAATGAAAGCAGTGCTAAGAGGAAAATTCATAGCCCTGAGTGCCACCAAAAAGAATCAGGAGACAGCATACACTAGCAGCTTAATGGCACACCTGAAAGCCCTGGAACAGAAAGAAGCAAATACACCCAAGAGGAGTAGAAGGCAGGAAATCATCAAACACAGAGCTGAAATCAATCAAGTAGAAACAAATAAAACCATACAAAGAATAAACAAAACTAGGAGTTGGTTCTTTGAGAAAATCAACAGGATAGATCAGCCTTTAGCCAGACTAGTCAGAGGGCACAGAGACAGTATCCAAATTAACAAAATCAGAAATGAAAAGGGAGAGATAACAGCAGAAACTGAGGAAATTCAAAAAAATCATCAGATCCTACTACAAATGCCTGTATTCCACACAACTAGAAAATCTCGAGCACATGGACAATTTTCTAGACTGATACCAAATACCAAAATTAAATCAGGATCAAATACACCTTATAAACCATCTTATAATCCCTGAAGAAATAGAAGTGGTCATTGGAAGTCTTCCAACCAAAAAAAAGCACAGGTCCAGATGGTTTTAGTGCAGAATTCTATCAGACCTTCAAAGAAGACTTAACACCAATACTCTTCAAACTATTCCACAAAATAGAAACAGAAGGCACACTACCCAATTCTTTCTATGAAGCCACAATTACGCCAATACCAAAATCACACAAATTCCGACAAAGAAAGAGAATCTCAGGCCAATCTCTCTCATGAATATCGATGCAAAAATACTTAATAAAATTCTTGCCAACCGAATCCAAGAACACATCAAAATGATCATTCACCACGATCAAGGAGGCTCCATTCCAGGGATGCAGGAATGATTCAATATAAGGAAGTCCATCAATGTAATCCACTACATAAACAATCTCAAAGAAAAGAAAATACATGGTCATTTCATTAGATGCTGAAGAAGCATTTGAAAAAATTCAGCATCTTTTCATGTTAAAGGTCTTGGAAAGATCAGGAATTCGAGGCCCATATCTATATATAGTAAAAGCAATTAACAGCAAACCGGTAGCCAACATCAAACTAAATAGAGAGAAACTTGAAGCAATCCCACTAAAATCAGGGACTAGAAAAGGCTGCCCTCTCTCTCCAAATCTTTTCAATATAGTACTTGAAGTTCTAGCTAGAATAATTAGACAACAAAAGGAGATCAAAGGGATACAAATTGGAAAGGAAGAAAGTCAACTATCAATATTTGCAGACGATATGATAGTATACATAAGCGGCTCAAAGAACTCCACCAGAGAACTCCTACAGCTGATAAACAACTTCAGCAAAGTGGCCGGATATAAAATCAACTCAAGCAAGTCAGTAGCCTTCCTATACTCAAAGGATAAGCAGGCTGAGAAAGAAATAAGAGAAATGATACCCTTCACGATTGCCACAAACAATATAAAGTATCTTGGTGTGACTCTAACCAAACAAGTGAAAGATCTGTATGACAAGAACTTCAAGTCTCTGAAGAAAGAAGTTGAAGAAGACCTCAGAAGATGGAAAAATCTGCCATGATCATGGATTGGCAGTATTAATATAGTAAAAATGACCATCTTGCCAAAAGCAATGTACAGATTCAATGCAATCCCCATCAAAATCCCAACTCAATTCTTCATAGAGTTAGAAAGAGCAATTTAAAAATTCATCTGGAATAACAGAAAACCCAGGATAGCTGAAACTATTCTCAAGAGTAAAAGAACTTCTGGGGGAATCAATATCCCAGACCTCAAGCTGTACTACAGAACAATAGTGTTAAAAACTGAATGGTATTGCTACAGTGACAGGCATGTAGATCAATGGTACACGATCAAAGACCAAGAGATGAATCCACACTCCTATGGTCACTTGATCTTTGACAAAGGACCTAAAACCATCCAGTGGAAAAAAGACAGCCTTTTCAGCAAATGGTGTTGGTTCAACTGGAGTTCAACTCGCAGAAGAATGCAAATTGACCCATTCTTATGTCCTTGCACTAAGCTCAATTCCAAGTGGGTCAAGGACCTCCCCATAAAACCAGACACACTGAAACTAATAGAAAAGAAACTAGGGAAGAATCTTGAACATATGGGCACAGGGGAGAATTTCCTGAATAGAACTCTAATAGCTTATGCTCTAAGATCAAGAATTGACAAATGGGACCTCATAAAATTACAAAGTTTCTGTAAGGAAAAGACAAAGGACAAAGTGGCAACCAACTAACAGGGAAATGATCTTTACCAACCCTATATCTGACAGAGGGATAACATCCAATATATACAAAGAACTCCAGAGAGCCAAGTAACTCTATTAAAAAATGGGGTACAGAGCTAAACAAAGTGTTGTCACCTGAAGAATATGTAATGGCTGAGAAGCACCTAAAGAGATGTTCATCATCCTTAGTCATTAGGGAAATGCAAATCAAAACAACCCTGAGATTCCATCTCACACCAGTCAGAATGGCTAAGATCAAAAAACAGGAGACAGCAGTTGTTGGCGTGGATGTGGAGAAAGAGGAACACTACTCCACTGCTGGTGGGATTGCAAGCTGATACAACCACTATGGAAAGCAGTCTGGTGGTTCCTCGGAAAACTGGGCATGACACTCCCAGAGGATCCAGCTATACCACTCCTGGGCATATACCCAGAGGCTTTACCTGCATGCAATAAGGACACATGCTCCACCATGTTCATAGCAGCCTTACTTATAATAGCCAGAAGCTGGAAAGAACCCAGATGTCCTTCAATGGAGGAATGCATTCAGAAGATGTGGTATATTTACACAGTGGAATACTACTCTGCAATTAAAAACAATGAGCTCACGAAATTCCTAGGCAAATGGTCAGAACTTGAAAATATCATCCTTAGTGAGGTAACCCAATCCCAAAGAACACACATGGTATGCAAGCACTGATAAGGGGATATTAACCCAGAATCTTGGAATACCCTAGACACAATTCACACATCAATAGATTTCCAAGAAGATGGAAGGAGAGACTCCTGGTCCTGGAAAGACTGAATGTAGGGGAATGCCAGGACAGAGAATTGAGAGGGGGTTGAATGGGGAAAAGAGGGAGGGAAGGGGGCTTATGGGACTTTCAGGGAGGCAGGAAATGGTAAAGGGGAAATGATTTGGAATATATATAAAAAATCTTAGAAAAAAAAAGAATTGAAAACCCAGAAATTAACCCACACACCTTTGGTAACTTTATCTTTGAAAAAGGAGCTACAACCATCCAGTGGGGGTAGGGGGGAACGTGGCCTTTTCAACAAATGGTGCTGTTTCAACTCGAGTTTGAAGTCCAAGTGGATCAAGTACCTCCATATAAAACCAGTCACACTGAAACTAGTAGAAAAGAAACTGGGGAAGAACCTTTAGCACATAGGCACATGGGAATATTTCCTGAATAGAACACCAATAGCTTATGCTCCAAGATCAAGAATTGACAAATGGGACCTCATAAAATTACAAAGTTTCTGTAAGGCAAAGGACATTGCCAAAAGGTCAAAATGGCAACCAACAAATTGGGAAAAAATCTTTACCAACCCTACATCAGAAAGATGGCTAAAGTATCCAATATATACAAAGAACTCTAGAAGGTAGACTCCAGGGAGCCAAATAACCCTATCAATAAATTGGGTACAAAGCTAAACAAAGAATTTTCACCGGAGGAATATAGAATATCTGAGAAGCACATAAAGAAATGTTCATCATCCTGAGTCGTCAGGGAAATGCAAATCAAAACAACCCTGAGATTTCACCTCATACCAGTCAGAATGGCTAACTTCAAAACCTCAGGCGACAGCAGGTGCTGGCTAAGATGTGGAGAAAGAGGAACACTCCACTGCTGGTGGGACAGCAAGCTGGTATAAGCACTCTAGAAATGAGTCTGGCAGTTACTCAGAAAACTGGGCATAATACTACCAGAGAACCCTGGTACACCACTCCTGGGCATATACCCAGAGGATTCTCCAGCATGTAATAAGGACACATGCTCCACTATGTTCATAGTAACCCTATTTATAATAGCCAGAAACTGGAAAGAACCCAGTTGTCCCTCAGTGGATGAATGCATACAGAAAATGTGGTGTATTTACATTATGGAATACTACACAGCTATTAATAATGAATTCATGAAATTCTTAGGCAAGTGTTTGGAACTGGAGAATGTTATCCTGAGTGAGGTGACCCAGTAGCAAAAGAACACACATGGTATGCAGTCACTGATAAGTGGATGTTAGCCCAGAAACTTGGAATACCCAAGAAACAATTAACATATCAATGATGCCTAAGAAGAATGAAGGAGAGGTCCCTGGTCTGGGAAGACTCAATGTAGCAGTGTAGGGCAATACCAGAACAGGGAAGAGGGAAGGGGTTGATTGGGGAACAGGGGGAGGGAAGGGGGCTTATGGGTCTTTCGGGGAAGAAGGATCCAGGAAAGGGGAAATCATTTGAAATGTAAATAAAGAACATATCTAATAAAAAACACAAAAACATAAACACCATACCAATCCTTTTAGTGAAATATGCTTTAGAATGCTTTGTATGCTCTTTATATTGGTCTCTTCTGTGAACTTGAACCAGACCAGTACTGTTATTCATCCTTACCATAAAGGAAAGTGGGTGAAATGAAAATCGTACTAGGAAAAAAAAGAAAAGAAAATCGTACTAGGTGCTTCTATAAGCTACCCAATCTCATCTGTTTTAAACACTGACCACAATAAAATCTCTTCCAGATTCTTGTCAGGGATGTAAACTGATATCATCTGGCAGGAAGATCCCCTTATCAGAGGGTGAATAACAAGTCATGATGTAAGAAGAAGCAGAGGATAGTAGAGGACCTTCTCATTTGCATTATTAAGAAGTTTTCTCATTTAGTTTGGTTTGGCCTGAGCTTGAACTCAGAATACCAACTACACCTCAAAATCAAATGTCAATTAAAAATTATTTTGACCTGCACTATTTAGTTGTTAGGGAGAATCAATTAAGGCAGTTAAGTCAACAATCTCTCTCAAACTGCCTCTTTTCCCAATATAATTATGAGGGGAACTCCATGTAGTGCATTTATTAAGATCAGCTTATGGGTGGAAGTCTTCCTACTTGCTTTTATACTGCTATTTGGTAGTTAAGTGGTAGTGCACATGTGTTTTTCAATCAGCAACTCTGTTCATTCAACCAATAGCAAGAACTTCTATAAATCCTCTGTGGTTTTGTTTGCCATTACCTTTACAGGAATCTATTTCTCAGGATTGTTAAATTTCATTCTTTTGGTAATCCAAGGATTACTTCAGGACTGGGATGTAGTTCAGTTGGGAGAATACTCACCTGACATGTAGAGAATGCTGAGTCTCTCTTGGGTGGTAAAATATATTAATCAGTTCAGTGGCTCACACCTATAGTCCCAGCACTCAGGAAAGGGAGGCAGAAGGATCAGAAGTTCTAGATCATCTTGGGTTCAGTGAGTTCATAGTTCTCATAAACTAGAGATTGTGTAAAGCAAAGATAGAAACAAAATTCCTTTTAAAGTGGTGAAACAGTACAGTATGTCAATGAGTCACTACTAGAATTGGCTGGTGGGTTTATGAAAATATTAAATATCTATTATACACCCAGTTCTTAATATAGCTACACATGCATATCACATAGCAATATTCTCTTATATTCAAATAGAAACATATTTACAAATCCTAAGTTTGGAATAATACATTTGGAATTGCTCTAGAAAGCGTCGAGTACTACTTACATGCATAGGTATGTCTGCAACAGTCTTTACCTGACATTAATCTTTTCTCTATCAAAACCACACCCTTTTTAAATTATAACAGTGGCCCCTCACTTAACCACTGGGCCCATGTACTCAGAAGTTCATTGCTAGCTTTTTAAAACTGTGCAATTTTAAAGTGTGACGAAAGAAATGGTGACAGCTACAGTGTTAGTATGGGATAGCAATCACAATGTCCCATTGTTATGAACTTCATCCATGATTGGCTGAAGTGTCAGTATGACTTATTTTACTGCATTCCTTATTCTCTCATTTTGAAAGTATAGATTATATTTTATTCAGTTGTTTTATTTACCTCATAGAGAGTGAAAAACAGATGAGATATAGATTTTCACAAAAATAAGTATAAGATAAAGTAACAACTGAGACTTGTCAGAGATGTTTACTAGTAAGGACCTTCTAAAGACAAAGGATGAACATGGGATGATATTAAAAAGTCTTCACAAGAAGGTAAGAATGAACTCTTATCAGTGAGCAATTTGAAATCATTGCTCTGTGTGTCTGTCTGTGTGTCTCTGTGTCTGTCTGTGTGTGTGTACATGTGTACAATTAGAAGCCAGTAGTTAATTTCCAGTGTCTTCCTCAATCACTCACTTCCTCCTTTTTTTGGGAAGAATGATCTCCCAGTAAATGTGGAGCTCCCTAATTTGTCTAGACTCCATGACTAATAAGTTTCATGGATCCTCCTGAATATCCCTACCAGATGAGGGCATTACAGGTACAAAGCCAGCATGCCTGGATTTTTATGTAAGTACTAAGGATCACATTCTGATCCTTATGATTACATGAACAGCACTTTAACAATTGAGGCATCTCTCCAACCTCATGGTGCCAATTTAAATTAAATTCAAGTTCCATTCCCATACCAATTGAATTCTGAAATTACAGTAAAAAGTAAGGGAGGATCATGAGAAGGGGAATGTATCCTTGGGGAATTTGTAATCAAACAATTTCATCTCCTAGATAATGACATTTTAATTTAAATTAATTCTTACAAAAATATTTTGACTAGAAAATTTATTATCATCAGTTGATAGATGAGAACACTGAAACATGTGTAATGTAGATGATAAATCATGTGTATGGAAAGGGATTACACTGGTATTCAAACCCTAGCCAGTCAATATATGAAGTTGTTCATTGTTTCTGTATTGTTGTGCAGGACTGTTGCACTTAGTAATCAAGAAGTGCCAAATATGTAGAGGGCACTGGACTGTACCATAGCAGAGAACATTCCCTTCCTATAATAAAGTTAACAGGAGCAAATTCAATTTGGGATCAGATGTGAGGCATTTAGGGAGCTATTTAGTGAATGCTCTCAGCCTCTCTTTTGCTGAGAGATCAATTTAGGCACCATGGTAACTAAAAATAGGTTCTCTAGATATTATCCTTTGCTCCAGGCACTGACCACATCACCTTGCTACACCTGGAATGAGTTCTTCGTTCCTAAAGTACTTTGGCTATCTGCCCATCAGAGAACTCAGGAGATCAGATTTGAGACTATCCTTAGCAGAATTCTTAAAGTAGCAGGATACAGGCATTGGCCTGAGTAGAGAGAGGCTCTCTGACAACATCAGCAAAAGCTCATTTGCCGTTAATAACAAGGCAGTCTGTGTTGCTGGGTTTGGTCCAAACTGTTAATAGGTGCTCTCTCGTGAATGGCCTTCTCCTCCTTCACAGGCAGAGTGGAGCCATGGCAGGGTGACTATGGGCCAAAGGATTGTTTCCAATAACCAGGTCTGTGCTGATTTCTAACTTCAGAGGACTCCTCTATTCAAGTGGAAGAATGCCTACCAGACACCAGGGAAATGTGGAAATTTAATGTATTTCACTGTCTTTTTATCTGAATATTCTCTTTTTTAGAAGTTCAAAGCACTAAGTATTTATTCCAACCTTTCTCATCTGATTTAATCTGGGCAGTAGCTTAAATTAGCAATCACAAAACAGAAAAGAGGGAAAGAGCATGGGCCAGTTTTACAGCCAGATGAATTAAAGCACAGCTGAAGATGGCTGAATATAGTGAATGAAACATAGGTGTGGAGTGGAAACTGCATGATTTATAACATCACTTTGTTATTGAGGACAAGTCTCTTCCATTGACCAGTCTCTTTTCTGATTTGTTGAATGACCTGGTTTTAAAAACTTGACTACTTATGAACATAATGAAAGATGTTTTGAAAGTGCTCAGAACTCCAGGACTTAGTTAAATAGATGGTCTAAATTTCAAAGTGAGCATTGAATTGGCTCTATGCCAGTAGAGCTCCAAGTTCTCTGTATCTCAGGATACTGTCCACATCTACTCACTATGCTGAGATACAAAAATGTCTGGATATGTAGAAACAGGCAGGCTTTGGGGGATTTCCCCCTACAGTTCCTGTGGAGATCAAATAGTGTAGCAGGATGCTGAAATAGGACCTGATCAGTTCTAGCAAACTGAAAACCAGAAGATTCCATTTTATGTATTATCCAAATATTGCTTTGTTTGTAGGCTCTGTCTGCCTTTCTCCTCTATTCACAAGCTATTCATTGATCCAGTGAGGCTTTTCCCTTACTTAACCTGTCCATCATGCATAAATGAAGTATCTGCATCTGTTCATCTCTTCTCTCAAAACCTTTCAGAGACTTGTAAAGGATCCTGTTGTAAACAACTTGTTATACAAGAATGAGGACTTGAGTTTGATTCCTAGGGCCAACTTAAAAATAAAACAAAGCTGAATATGTTAACATATATTTTCTATCCCAGGACCAAGAAGATAGAGACACACGGATTTCCAGGACTTGGTAGTCAGCTAGTCCAACTGCATTGGTGAGGCCCAAATCTAGCAAGAAAGTCTTTCTCCAAAGACAAAGTAGAGAAAGTGGAAAGTGACATCCAAGATTGACTTGTGAATGCTATTCACACATACACAGATGTGCATCCACATACATGCACCTTTATGTATGAACACATACATACACACTCTTAACTTTGCAGGGCCAGGCAGTTTGACACCTAATGTGGACCAAGGCATTAATGATTCATTTGGGCATTAACTTACCTTCATAGGGATTTTAACTGCAGACATTCTCTAAACTCAAAAGAATAAGTCTCTTCAAAGTATTGCAGCCTTGAACAGCATATGCAAGCAAATGTGGAGATATTTTGTCCAATGTCTTGCTTCTGACACCTTGAAACATATTGTCAAATTATGAAAGACAGTGCATTAAAAATGCTTGATTTTTTTTAACATTTTGATGCCTGAAGGAGATTCACCTCTCCTACTAAAAATTCTTCAGCTCTAACTGGACAAACAAGCACTTTGAAAATGTAATCAAAATATCCATTTAGCCCCTTCTGATGTTCCCTATGAAGTTATTCTTAACCCCAGGTCAGAAGCATGGTTAGCTTTTGCTGACCATGAAGTGGATTCCTCCCAATGTAAATGAAAGAATAAATTACATCTTAATGAAACAATGTGCATCTTGGATGGGTTTAGAGAGGAAATAAGGTTGTGTTGAAATGACAGATAATCACATTCCACAAAAATGCAATACAGTTGTTTTTTATAAAGCTGAATGGACACATGTAATCTCTTAAAATCATGTTTACATCATTAAAAGTTGATGCTAAATATTGTCTTGTAATCACAGTAGGAAACAACTGAGGAATGTGCTACTTGTAAACAAATAGAAACATTTAGGCGAGGGAAACATTTAGGCCAGGACTCATCTTACTACACTTCAAAGAAACCTTGGTGAAACATCCAAGCACAGCTTTTGATCCCACTAAGCCATGACACTGGGGTTTGGAACCTGGGTGTGCATGTAGACTTTCTGGTTGAGTTAGAGCACTTACTATATTTAAACCAAAGTTTCTAAGCCAATTCACTTAATTCTCTTTGTCTCAGTATGGATAGAAAGAGGGTCCAACAGTTAAGAGTGCTTTTTGATCTTGCTAAAGACAATTCTCAGAGCCCATGTAGGGAGTTTACAACTGTTAGTAAATACAGCTTCTGTATATTTGACAACCTCTTCTGTACTCTACAGGCATCTCTCTCTCTCTCTCTCTCTCTCTCTCTCTCTCTCTCTCTCTCTCTCTCACACACACACACACACACACACACACACACACACACATTCCACACAAACAAATTTAAGTGAAATAAGTCTTTAAAAATTATTAAACAATTTCTTATTAAATGTCTCATTGAACATGAAATGGAATCTTACATGAACTAGCCTCAAATAGAAGTCCAACACCTATCTAGTTATGACGTACATTTAGTAGCCTAGAATAGTATAGTACCCTAACATCTACCTAGTTATGACTCACATACATGTACTAACTTAAGAGTAGCACTCCAATATCTACCTAATTATGATTTACATGTACTAGCCTAGAATAGCACCACAATATTGACTTAACTAAGAACTGATATTCATGACAAGTATTTTCACTATTTCTCAATAAACTTCTTACCCAAAAGTAATATTAACTAGTACTTTGAATGTACTTGCCCAGTTCCCATTTTTCAAGCTTAAGATAAGGGACAGGAAAGAATGATCTAGCTTAGTAGGTGAAAGCACTTGCTGTACAATGCTGACAATCTATTTTAATCTATGTGGCAAAGTCAGATGGGTAGCTCACATCTGTAATACCTACTTAGTATTTTAAGGTAAGAAAGGAGAATGTGCTTCAAGCACTTGTGTATAGTTCAGAGACAGAATCAATAAAGAGATCCTGCTTCATAAACAGAATGGAATGAAAGAACTGACAAAATATATTTCAAAAAATATTTCCATTGATCTCCATACATGTGTTGTCACACATGTCTGTTTCCAAGTGTGTGTACACACATGCATTAATACACACATACACATGGACATACACACACATTTTGGGTTAGATATGTATTGGTAGAGGAGCACACTTGATGAACAAGCATAAGGACATGAGTTTTGATTATGTCACATATGTAAAATATTGAGATCCTATAACCCCACAGCTAAGGCAGGGGCAGAGACAGAAGGATCAATAGAACTTGCTGGCTATGAGTCTTTATGCTCATACACTGGTAGACCCTATCTCAAAGGCATAAGGAAGTGTTGTAGTTAGGGTTTCTATTACTGTGAATAGATACAATGACTATGGCAACTTTTATAAAGGAAAACATTTAATTGAGGGCTGGTTTACAGATCAGAGTTTTAGTCTTTTGTCACCATGGTGGGAAGCATGCCAAAGCAGACATGGTGCTGGAGAAGTAGCTGAGAATTCTACATTCAGAACCTAAAGCAGCAGGAAGAGAAAGTCAAAATAGGACTGGCTTGAGCCTCTGAAAACAAATCTGTTTTTCAATGATGTACTTGCTTCAGTAGGGCCACACCTACTCTGAAAAGGACATGCTCACTAACAGTTCCACTCTCTGTGAGCCTATAGGGGTCCATTTTTATTCAAACCACCACAGGTAGATCGTGAAAAAGAATGATACACCATGTTCTCCTGGATACTCCATTTGTTCACACACAACACACACACACACACATACACACACACACGGACATTTATCACCCACACATAGTCCACATACACATGCACACACAAAAACACAATAAATAAATATACAAATAGAACAGAAATTATTTAACAATTGAAAGTATTCTAAAAAGTATTAAAGATATATATATATATATATATATATATATATATATATATATATATATATATATATATATGGGACATTTGAAAGGTAATTTTATTTAGGCAAATTCAAGTTGCAAGAAAATTATTGCACCTAGAAGACACTGTAAGAAGAGCATATCAAGTCAGATATAATGACCAATACGCACACACACACACACATACTCATACTCACATGTTTAGGCCAGAAGTCAATGTCACATGTCCTCTAATATGTTCCCCTTTCTATTTCTAATTTTTAAAATTTTTATTTGTTTTTTATCTTATGTGTGTGCATGTGTGTTTACTGTGTATATGTATTGTATGTATGTGTGCAATGTGTGTGTGTATGATGTATGTATGTGTGTGCACATGCACACACATGTATGCTCATGCATGTGCACATGTGTGAATGTATGCCACTTGTGTGCAGGTGCCCAGTGTGCCTAGAAACAAGGTTATTGGATACCCTGGAACTGTGATTACCAAGAGTTATGAGTTATCATATAGGGGTGCTGAGAACTGAACTTAGGTCCCCTAGAAGAGCTGCAAATGCTCTTAACCACTTAATCACCTCCTCAACATCTCCACCTTAGTTTTTGAGACAAGATTTCTCAATGAACCTATAGCTCTGGCTTTACAGGTAGACAAACTGGTCAAAAAGCCACAGAGATCCTCCATCTTCACAATTAGAATTATAGCCATGTGATACTATATCCTGCCTTATTAAAATGTGAGTGCTATGGGTCAATTTCTGTTCTTATGTTTGCACAGAAAACATTTCACCTACTGAACCACAACTGCACAAGGTGTTATATTTTAAAACTACCTTTAGAGAAAAAGAAAGAGCATTCATGACTGGACGCACGTTCAATGTCAGACATAGTTTCACATATCAACATCTGTGATCCATTCAGCTCTGTCATAGAACATCATGTCTCTTTACTCATGAGAATGCCATACATATACCATCCTACCAGGTGAGAAAGCATTATATAGGAGAGCTATCTTTTTGAATATAAGTCTTGATTCAAAATGATTACCCATCTTGCCTTTCTATTCTAACCTAAGAGAAGCTAAAATGATGGTTGTAATCTGTAAATTCAAGCCAGTTAAGCCTGCTGAGACCTAAGAAAGGACTCAGATTTTGAATTTTGCAGAGAAAAAAAAATTAACTAAAATATCCTACTTCTAGTCACTTTGTTACTTTAAGGCGTCACTGCAATTTCACATACCTTGTAGACATATTTGGAATGTCAAATCCTGGAGGAGATTTTGTTTTTTTTTCCTGTATTTTTTCCTGTTTTAAACAGAACTATGTAAAGTACAAGTATAGGTGAATTGAGGGGGAAATGGTAAGAATACTGCACAGTGAACTATACTATGTTGGCCAAATTGGGAGGAGTACTTGAAATAGTTTGGAACAGATTACATTCTTTTGAGAAATAGTTTGCTTTAGCTTTTGTTTTATTTTGTTTTAACAGACACATTTAATCTTTTTGTTTTTTTAATTCACATTGCGATACTGACAAACTTTTAATACATTTAAAATTTTTATTAATTTGCGTGGGTGTTTGAATTAGTGAATGTTCCTGTATGCATGTGCAAGTATATATGCAAATATATGCATATGGAGGCCAGAGGTCAATGTCAGGCTTCTCACTTTTTCTCCACCTTACTGAGACAAGTTTGCACACTGGACCCATTGCACACAAACTGGATAGGTTGGCTGAACAACAAGTTTCAAGATAGCCCCTGTCTCATAGTCCTCACAGATTAGATTAGAGTGGCAAGTCATCATCTTTTATAAAAGTGCTGAGTAGTGAAATCTGTGCTTTCATGGCAAGTGAACATTTTTCCAACCCAAAGGCATATTTGTTTTGAAGAAATCAATTGTGTACATATTTCAGAATCTTGATGCTTTCAGAAAAGTTGTTCATGAAAGACATTCCATGTCCTAGAACCTAGTGTTCAAACTTGTATTATGGATTCTCATCACTCACTATCTTAAAAAACTGATTCAAGTAAAACAGAAAAATGTGACCATTTATTCTCTACAAATGACCTCTACAATATAGGAGGTACATGTTATGATTTTAAGGGGAATAAACAAAGTATTATAACAATAGTTTTCCTTTATGTTGGACACTGACACTGTTTTTTGTTTGCATTAGATAAAATTAGTGCTTTCACATTTTTAAAAAGTTATTTTCTGATTAAAAATATTATTTTTCTGATTAAAATAAATCTAGATATAAGAATGAAACTAGAAATTATTTATAACTTAACAAAAACACAATTTCCTATTCATGCTTACACAGTTTGATACAGATTCTATATTTATGATTTTTGTATGTTGATTCTCTTCTTAATAGTATGAAGAGAAATTTCTTTGTCATTAGGTAATGTCTGTAAAGCATGATGAGCTAAGTTAAATTCTGAACATGAAAATGGTTGAAGGAGATAACCAACCTTTGCAAACTGTTGTAACATGTGCCTACTATATTTAAGAGGTTGTTTGTAGAGATTAATTGGTCGTCTTTTCAATTTTATTTGAATTCTTTATAATAGGGAGGTATTAAATCCACACACTATAACATATATACACTATCTTTCACCCACATGTGCACAGACACATGGGGGATGGGGATGGAAAGAGAAAGAGAAAGAAACACAAACAGAAATAATGAATTCAATATTTATAGTAGAAAAATCTAATTTTACCAATAACATTGTTGATTTTTTCAAACAATATATCATAATTGAGTACTTATCTTGCTTTTTAATTAGTGTATAATAAGTCCCTGGCAAGGACGACATTATACCATATTGTTTTCATAGATTCAACCCCAAAACTCAGATATTCTATGTCAAAATATAATGATGATTCCAAAACACCAAATAATATTTTTCCAAATGACTCTGTAATGTGGAAACTTCAACAATGAATGACTATTTATCATCTCATTATATCATAGGAGGGGAGTGATAAACAACTCTGATTCTGTTTTAGTAGCTACTATGCTTTAAGCAGATAGTTTGAGACAGTCTGTTTAGTACTTTGCTGGATACTGTTATTTTAAACATATTTTGTGGTACATTATTTCATCTATGAAAATATTCAAAATGAGTGTCAAAGCTATTACTATGTTTGATTTTAGGTAGAGTATAAAAAAAGGAAAAAAGGAAAAGAGAAGAAAAGAAAAGAAGAGAAGAGAAGAGAAGAGAAGAGAAGAGAAGAGAAGAGAAGAGAAGAGAAGAGAAGAGAAGAGAAGAGAAAAAGAAAACCTAACCCTCAAACAAACAAAAATACTGATATTAGTTGTATACAATATCACATTATGAAAATACAAAATGCTTTTGCCAATGTGTGAATTACATATTTATTATAGTGGTTTTTACTTCTGAAGAAAAAGCTATATGATCATCTATATATGTTTTTTCAGGTTCTGTATTGAGAAACATTTCCTTGAAATCAGATTTAAATTTGGAAGAATTTCCTTACTAAACACCATGTTACATTACAAAGTAGCAAAATATGAACATCCTAGTGCTGGGAGTGCAGCTCAGTGATAGAAACCTTGCCTTTATGTGTGAGGACATAGGCTGGATTCTTTGCCACCCACCCCACACAAGGTTAAAAGCTATTATGGTAAGGAACATTTTCACCTCTTAGCTAATCTCTAAGCCTGTCAGTTTGGAGACATCTCTTGCCTGCACTAAAACTACATATAATAAAATTGGGAAGTAGGAAACCAAGTGTAATCACAAATAATTCAATATTGGGTTATCTAAAACTACTTACAGCAATTATCCGTATTTTTTATTGCTAATGCCTGTGTATTTTCTAAAGCTATGTCCCTCAATGGAGGAATGGATTCAGAAGATGTGGTATATTTACACAATGGAATACTACTCTGCAATTAAAAACAATGAATTCACAAAATTCATAGGCAAATGGTCAGAACTTGAAAATATCATCCTTAGTGAGGTAACCCAATCAAGAAAGAGCACACATCGTATGCAGTCACTGATAAGGGGATATTAACCCAGAATCTCGTAATATCCTAGACACAATTCGCATATCAATAGATTTCCAAGAAGATGGAAGGAGAGACCCCTGGTCCTGGGAAGACTGGATGTAAGGGAATGCGAGTACAGAGAAGCGAGAGGGGGTTGAATGGGGAACAGAGGGAGGGAAGGGACTTATGGGATGGAAGGCTTATGGGACTTTCGGGGAGGGAGGAAATGGGAAAGGGGAAATCATTTGGAATGTAAATAAAAAAAACTTAGAAAATAAAGAAATGCAAGCTATTATTTATTTGAAAAAATAAAAATTTTGACTAATAAAAAAATACTATCCAACATCAGATCAACATGGTCCATTTTCAAGGTTCTTTTTTTATTTTTTGTCAAGCATAGGCACACTCACTAATAATTTTCATCATCTTTTTTATTGGTTATTTTATTTATGTACATTTCAAATGTTATCCTCCCCTCTCATTGATGTCAGATAAGGCAATCTTCTACTATATAAGCACCGAAACCCAGGGGTCTCTCCACAAGTATTCTTTGGTTAGTAGTTTAGTTCTGGGAGCTTAGGGAGGTGGGAGGGTCTAGTTGGTTGAAAATGTTGTTTTTCCTATGTGGTTGCATTCGCCTTCATCTTCTTCAGTCCTTCCCCTAACTCTTCCATTGGGGTCCTCATGCTCAATTCGATGGTTGGCTGTGATATCTGTACTGCTCAAGCTCCGGCAGAGCCTCCCAGGGGAAAGCAACACCAGACTCCTGTCAGCAAGTGCTTCTTGGCATCAGCAATAGTGTCTGGGGTTTTTGTCTGAATATGGCATGCATCCCTAGATGGGGCAGTCTGCATGGCCTTTCCTTCATTTTCTGCTCCACTTTTTGTCTCTGCATTTCCTTTAGACAGGAACAATTCAGTGTTAATATTTTTGAGATGGGTGGGAGGGTGGTGATCATATCCCTTTGAATATGTTCTCTACAGATTCTCTCTGTCCTTTGTTGAGTATTTCAGCTAATACCATCCCTATTGTGGCCTGGGAGTCTCTTAATTTCCTGGCATATGGTACTTTGTAGTGGCTTACCCCAGTGTCCCATCCCCCCACTACTACACACCTCTGTTCAATTTCCTGACCCTCTGTACGTCTTCCCTTCTCCTCCTACATTGATCCCTGCTACCTTTTTCCCTCCCCCTCCCTTCCCCTCCCAGGACCCTCTGTCCCTCTACCTCCCAAGAATATTTTGTTACCCCTCCTAAGTAGGACTGAAGCATCCACACTTTGGTCTTCCTTCTTGCCCTTCATATGGCCTGTGAGTTGCATTGTGGGTATTCCGAGCTTTATTCTAATAACCACTTATCAGTGGGTACATATCATGTGTATTCTTTTGTGACTGTTACCTCACTCAGGATGATATTTTCTAGTTCCATCCATTTGCCTCTGAATTTCATGAAGTCATATTTTTAATTTCTGAGTAGTACTTTACAGTGTTTCATCATCTATGAATCTCCCATCTGGCTCTGGGAAATCTCCAATTCTCAAAAATGTTGAACAGAGGCTCAGGATTCTGAGTCTTTGGTTTGTTATGGAATTCTGTTTCTCCATACAAATAGATACTTATATCTCTAGACTCTGAAATTTTCATTATTACTGAATTGCAAATGGGCAGAGTCATTTCTTCTTTCACTTCGTTAGTTTGTTACCTATTTAGTAATTGAGTAGTTTGAACCACTAACATTATCCACATATTGAAGCCTCTTTATATAAAGCCTTATTTATGTATTACATGCTCAATGTGACTATTTAAGTTCCAAGTGAAAATCTTCCCATCTGTACATTAAACAATATAGCTAATGGTGCAAAACTTTTATGACTAATAGCAGCCTCTGTGCTTTAAATAGTTTGGCTCAGTGGATACTGCCAAAAGAAAAAAAAATACAATTGAATGCTCTCATCAGTGTGTCCCTAAACTACTTTTGTACAAACTAAAAACATGTAGGAAGAAAACGAAACCACCTATATCCTGCCACAAAGTGTTTATGATGATAATCAACCAATTTCTTTCCCTAAATCAATCAAACTAGAGAAATCTAATCTCAAAGGTAAGGCCAAGTAAACTTGTCTGTATCAAGTTCTCTGTTAGCACACACTGTGAATCTGCCTCCTCCTTCCTTGTCCCTAAACCATCTGTTCTGGAATTGCCATATTTTCTGTTTATAGGCAGACTAATTACTAATAATTATCCAAATAGATCAAAAGCCGCTGAAATAAGTAAACCTTCCATATGTAATATACCCTTATGACTTGGTTGGACCCATATTTCCCTTATGGACAGCAAATCACTGCCAAACCATCCCATCTCGTGAGTCTAAAAGTGCACAGTGGGTATTCATAGGTCTATGTCTAATCTAATTCTTGAATCTTTGCTCAATGAAAACTACTGTAAAAAATCAATCAAAAAACAAACAAATGAGGTTTAAAATATATTGTTCAGATTTTCTGACAAAGAAAACAGAATTTTTTCTGGAATTCAAAATATGTATAAGAAACCATTCTTTCTATGCACTGTTAGCACAGATCAGTGTTTCTCAGCTACTAATGTGAAGTGACTATCTCTAAGCTCCAACTTATTTTTTTAATTGTTCATTTTTTATTAGATATTTGCTTTATTTACATTTTAAATGATATCCCATTTCCACATACCCTTCCGAAAATTCTCTATCCCATCTCTCCTCCCCTTATTCAGCCCTCCCCCCAACCCACAATTTCCTGACTGGCATTCCCCTATTCTGGGGAAACAAACCTTCACAGCACCCATGGTCTCTCCTCTCACTGAAGTCTGAAATGGTCAAATTCTGCCACAAATGTAGCTGGAGACATGGGTCCCATGTCTCTTTGGTTGGTGGTTTAACCCCTGGAAACTCTGGGGATACTGGTTGGTATATACTATTGTTCCTCCTGCAGGGCTGCAAACCTCTCCAGATACTTGGGTCCTTTCTCTAGCTGCTCCACTGGGGGCAATATGTTCAGTCTATTTGTAGGCTCTGAAGCCATGGGTATTTTGATTCACTTTCCAATAAGGAATGAATATCTACACTTTGATCTTCCTTCTTCTTGAGCTTCATGTAGTCTGTGAGTTGTACCTTGGGTGTTCCAAGATTTTGGGCTAATAACCACTTATCAGCAAGTGCATACCATATGTGTTCTTTTGTGATTGGGTTACCTCACTCAATATGATATTTTCTAGCTCCATCCATTTCCCTAAGAATTTCATGAATTCACTGATTTTAATAGCTGAGTAGTACTCCATGTACCACATTTTCTGTATCCATTTCTCTGTCAAGGGTCATCTGGGTTCTTAAATAAAGGAGGTCTGAACATAGTAGAGCATGTGTCCTTATTACATGTTGAAGCATCTCCTAGGTATATGCCTCGGAGTGGTATGCTTGGTCCTCAGGTAATGCTGTGTCCAATTTTCTGAAGAATTACCGAACTGATTTCCAGAATTGTTTTTACCAGCTTGGAATTCCACCAGCAATGAAGGAATATTCCTCTTTCTCCACTTCCTCTCCCGCATTTGCTGTACCCTGAGTTTTTGATCCTGGCCATTCTGACTGTTGTGAGATGAAATCTCAGTGTTGTTTTCATTTGTATTTCCCTGATGATTAAGGATGTTGAACATTTCTTTAGGTGTTTCTCAGCCATCCAGTATTCCTCAGTTGAGAATTCTTTGTTTAGTCTGTACCCCATTTTTAGTATGGTTATTTGGGTCTCAGGAGTCTAAATTTCTTCAGTTCTTTGTATATAATGGATATTAGCTCTCTGTTGGATGTATGATTGATAAAGACCTTTTCCCAATCTGTTGGTTGCTGTTTTGTCCTATTGACAGTGTCCTTTTCCTTACAGAAGCTTTGCAATTTTATGAGGTCCCATATGCCAATTCTTGATCTTAAAGCATAAGCTATTCATATTCTGTTCAGGAAACTTTCCTCTGTGCCCAGGTGCTCCAGGTTCTTCTCCACTTTCCTTTCTATTAGATTCAGTGTATCTGGTTTTATGTGGAGGTCTTTTATCCACTTGGACTTGAATTTTTTACAGAGAAATAAGAATGGATCAATTAGCATCCTTCTACATGTTGACTGCAAGTTTGTGGAAAATGCTGTCTTTTTTCCACTGGAATGTTTTAGCTTCTTTGTCAAAGATCAAGTGACCATAGGTGTATTGGTTCATTTCTGGGTCCTCGATTCTATTCCATTGATTCCATTGCCTGTCTCTGTACCAATACCATTCAGTTTTTATCACTATTGCTCTGTAGTAGAGCTTGACATCACTGATAGTGATTCTGCAAGAAGTTCTTTTATTGTTAAGAGTAGTTTTCTTTATCCTGGATTTTTACTATTTCAGATAAATTTGGAAATTGCTCTTTCAAATTCTGTTAAGAGTTGAGTTGGAATTTTGATGGTGATTGCATTCGATCTGTAGATTGCTTTAGACAAGATGGTCATTTTTACTATACTAATTCTGCCAATCAATGAGCATGGGAGAGTTATCCATCTTCTCAGATCTTCTTCAATTTATTTCTTCAGAGACATGAAATTCTTATCATACAGATTATTCACTTGCTTGGTTAGAGTAACACCAAGGTATCTTATATTATTTGTGACTATTGTGTAGAGTGTCATTTCTCTAATTTCTGTCTCAGCCTCTTTATCCTTTGAGTTTAGGAAGGCTACTGATTTGTTTGAGTTAATTTTATATCCAGCCACTTTGCTGAAGTTGTTTATCAGGTATAGGAGTTCTCTGGTAAAATTATTAGGGTCACTTAAGTAAGCTATCATATCATCTGCAAAGAGTGATACTTTGGCTTCTTCCTTTCCAGTTTGAATCTTTTTGACCTCCTTTTGATATCTAATTGCTCTGGCTAGGACTTTGAGTACTACATTGAACAGTAGGGAGAGAGTCGACAGCCTTGTCTAGTCCCTGATTTCAGTGGGATTGCTTCACCTTTCTCTCCATTTAGTTTGATGTTGTCTACTGGTTTGTTGTATATTGCTTTGACTATATTTAGGAATGGGCCTGGAATTCCTAATCTTTCCAAGACTTTTATCATGAAGAGGTGTTGGATTTTTTTCAAATGCTTTCTCAGCATCTAATGAAATGATCATTTTTTTCCTTTGAGTTTGTTTATATAGTGAATTACATTGATGGATTTCCATATATTGAACCATCCCTGCATCCTTAGGATGATGACTACTTGATCATGGTGGATGATCATTTGATGTGTTCTTTGTTTTAGTTGGCAAGAATTATATTAAGTATTTTTGCACTGATATTCATAAGGGAAACTGATCCAAAGTACTCTTTCTTTGCTGGATCTTTTTGTGATTTAAGTGTCAGAATAATTGTGGCTTCATAAAATGAATTGGGTAGTGTTCCTTCTGTTTCTATTTTGTGGAATAATTTAAAGAGTATTGGTGTTAAGTCTTCTTTGATGGTCTGGTAGAACTCTGCATTGAACCTATCTGATCCTGGGCTTATTTTTTTTTGTTTTGTTTTGTTTTTGGTTGTGAGACTATTAATGACTGCTTCAATTTCTTTAGGGGTTATGGGATTGTTTAGATCTTTTATCTGATCCTGACTTAACTTTGGTACCTGGGATCTGTCTAGAAAATTGTCGATTTCATATAGATTTTCCACTTTTGTTGAGTATAGGCTTTTGTAGTAGGATCTGATGACTTTCTGGATTTCCTCACTATCCTTGCTAGGTCTCCATTTTCATTTCTGGTTTTGCTGATTTGGATACTGTCTCTGTGACCTCTGGTTAGTGTGGTTAAGGGTTTATTTATCTTGTTTGTGTTTTAAAAGAACCAGCTCCTGATTTGGTTGATTCTTTGTATGGTTCTTTTGGTTTCTACTTGCTTGATTTCAGCCCTGAGTTTGATAATTTCCTGCTGTCTACTCCTCTTAGGTGTATTTGCTTCTTTTTATTCTAGAGACTTCAGCTGTGCTATGAAGCTGTTAGTGTATGCTCTTTCCAGTTTCTTTTTGGAGGCACTCGGAGCTATGAGTTTTCCTCTTAGCATTGCTTTCATTGTGTCTCATAAATCTGTCTGGTTATGTTGTGCCTTCATTTTCATTAAATTCTAAGAAGTCTTTAATTTCTTTTTTTATTTCTTTCTTGACCAAGTTATTATTGAGTAGAGTGTTGTTAAGTTTCCATGTGTATGTGATATTTCTGTTGTTTTTGTTATTGAATACCAGCCTTAATCCATGGTGATCTCATAAAGTGCATGGAATTTTTCAATCTTCTCATATGCTAAGGTCTGTTTTGTGACCCAGAATATTGTAAATTTTGGAAAAGATACCATAAGGTGCTTAAAAGAAGGTATATTCTTTTGCTTTAGGATCAAATGTTCTATAAATATCTGTGAAATCCATTTGGTGAAAATCTTCTGTTAATTTCATTGTTTAGTTTGTGTTTCCCTGATCTGTCCATTAATGAGAGTGGGGTGTTGAAGTCTCCCACTATTATTGTGTGGGATATAATGTGCCCTTTGAGCTTTATTAAAGTTGCTTTTATGAATGTTGGTGCCCTTGCATTTGGAGAATATTTGTTCAGAATTGAGAGTTCATCATGGTAGATTTTTCCTTTGATAGTATGTAGTGTCCTTCCTTATCTTTTTTGATTTCTTTAGGATGAAATTAAATTTTATTTGATATTAGGATGGCTACACCAGCTTGTTTCTTGGTAAAATTTGCTTAAAAAATTGTTTTTCTGCCTTTTAGTCTCAGGTAGTGTCTGTTTTTCTGGCTGAGGTGGGTTTCCTGTATGCAGCAAAGTGTTGGATCCTGCTTATGTATCCAGTCTGTTAGTCTATGTCTTTTTATTAGAGAATTGAGTCCATTAATATTAAGAGATATTAAGGAGAAATGATTGTTGCTTCCTGTTATTTTGTTATTAGAGGCAGAGTGATGTTTGTGTGGCTCTCTTTTTTTAGTTTGTTAAAAGAAGATAATGTTTTGCTTTTTCTAGTGTGTAGTTTCCATCCTTTTGTTGGTGTTTTCCATTCATTATCCTTTGAAGGGCTGGATTTGTGGAAATATATTGTGTAAATTTGTTTTTGTCATGGAATTCCTTGGTTTATCCATGTATGGTAATTGAGATATTTGCTGTTTTTAGCAGGCTGGGTTGGCATTTGTGTTCGCTTAGGGTCTGTGTGACATATGTCCAGGATTTTCTGACTTTCATAGTTTCTGGTGAGTAGTCTGGTGTAATACTGATAGATCTACCTTTATATGTTTAGATGTTACTTGACCTTTTTCTCTCCCTGCTTTTAATATTCTTTCTTTGTTTAGGGCATTTAGTATTTTAATTATTATGTGATGGGAGTAATTTCCTTTCTGGTCAAATCTATTTGGAGTTCTGTAGGCTTCTTGTATGGTCATGGGCATCTCTTTCTTTAGGTTAGGGAAGTTTTCTTTTATAATTTTGTTGAAGACATTTACTGGCTCTTTAAGTTAGAAATATTCACTCTCTTCTATACCTATAATCCTTAGGTTTGTTCTTCTTTAGCCCTGGATATCCTGGATATTATGGGTCAGGAGCTTTTTGCATTTTACATTTTCTTTGACTGTTGTGTCAATGCTTTCTATGGTATCTTCTGCATCTGAGATTCACTCTTCTATCTCTTGTATTCTGTTGTTGATGCTTGGATTCATGACTCCTGACTTCTTTCCTAGGTTTTCTATGTCAAGAGTTGTTTCCCTTTGTTATTTTTTTTCTACCTCTATTTTTAGATCCTGGATGGTTTTGTTCCATTCCTTCACCTGTTTGGTTGTGCTTTTCTGTAATTCTTTAAGAGATTCTGCCTGTTTCCATGCATTCCCCTGTATTTCTTTAAGGGAGTTATTTATGTCCTTCATTAAGCCCTGTATCTGCATCATGAGTTGTGATTTTAAATCCATATTTGGTTTTCTAGTGTGTTGGCATATCAAGGACTTGCTGTTGTGTCAGAATTAGGTTCAGATGGTGCCATGTTATCTTGATTTTTGTTGGTAATGTTCCTATGTTTGCCTTTTGCCATCTGGTGTTAGTTGATCCTGCTGTCTCTGGCTGTTGCTTATCCCTCCTGTGTAGCTGAAAGCCTGTCTCAGCATGCCTAGGTGACCGGCTCTCCCCTGGCATGGATTTCTGTGGCACTGTCCAGCTCCTGGGTGCAGGTGGGGCGCTGGCAGAACCTGTCCCAACTATTCTGACACTCTGATATTCCCTGAGCTCTTGACTGTACCTGCCTGCTTAGTTGCTGGAGAGAAGATCTAAGTTCCAACTTATATGAAACAAAGAAAGGGAAGTGGGTAGACTCAGCAAATAGATGAAAAAATATTTCTTCTAGAAACGTTTGTCTTGAAATTTTAATTGGAACTTTTCAAATTTAACATCTGATTTACTCCTGCCCCACTCTCTAGTCGTGCTAATGTGACTAGAGGTCACCTGTACATGATTTGTCTTTATATGTTTATTTCTTAAATTCATATATGATCATTACTACAATGTATTCTTTTCAATATGAAAATAAGTAACAAGTTCATCATAAAATAGAAATAGAAATCTAAAGTGTAGTATAGGAGTCAAGGATAAAAGGAAAACAGCACAATCAAAGAAATGTGTCCTTTTTTTTCCTTGGGGAGTGAGTAATTGAAATATTTAGAGACAACACACATTTCCAGGTAGTTGCAAATAGGAAGAAGTGTAATGCAGAAGTTTTTGGATACCTAGAAACAAAGTCTCTGCCTGTGACAGTACTCAGATCTTGTGTCATTCTCATTCTGCTGATACTCAGGCAAGGTCATGTGTGTTGATCTCAACTGCTGTAAATTTCATCTCCTGTGTACCTGTGAATGAAGGCTTTCTGGCAGGACATTGCTGTGAACTGTTCTGGGATTCAATTAAATAGGTAGGACCTGGATGGCTGTTTTGTTGCTAATGATGGAAACTGACATCTTGATGCAATGTGGTTGAATTTCACAAAGAGCTGTCTTCACTTTTTTAAGAGTAATTCACAAAGTAGCAGCTCATCTCATTCTGCATTGAATATGTGTTCATCCCCTTCTTTCATGGATATCTCTAGGTAAGATGCTACAGTATTGACAATGGTGATGGCCAAAGGCAGTTATAATGTTCTTGTTATCCAAAAGCTTCTGGGTGATAATGACAACCTGATACTGCTGGCTTCCATGGCTAGTAAAAGAGGCAATGTGTGCTGTGAAGAAATGGAGACATGAGAAGGACACCTGACATGGATCAAACTAGGGAAATAGAGGCAGGCCATAACTCTGAGCATAGTGATTGAGGGAGGTAATTCACATTCACATCCATGTGGGTTAATGGGATGAGTTTGAGGGTACAGAAACAGATAAATAGAAAGTCTCATTATCAATTCAGTAGGTGTCCCAAGTGCTCTCTAACAACTAATGAACAGAGAACAGAGTTCAACCACAGTGCCGAGAACTTTGGTTCTGGACACTCTATTCACAAAGCTTATGATGGTGACTGGATATTCTTCTGTCATATCTCTGATGAGTAGGGTGTCAACTCCAAGCCTATTCTTCTACCTAGTCAGTGGGGCAATTGGAAGCTTTTTAGGAACTTAGTCTTCCTGACTTCTTCTATTCCACATCTGGGACAGGGTCAACCAGCTGAGCTCCCTCTGTGTAGCAACCTTTGGTACAGTTGTTGCTTGTCCCAGACTGACCAAAACCAAAGATGTTTGATCTCAAGATCTGGCCAAAATGACCTAAGGGAATGAAATCCATGGTCCAGGATTCTAGATCAACCAAGATAGCTCAAGAAATGTATTTGCCAACTGTGGCTTCATTGTAACACACAGAGAATGCAACTGATGGTTGTTTCACCTGAGGTATGTACCAGGGCCCTATGACATGGCAATTGTCGATTGTCTTCCAGAACTTGATACCAATCTGGTAGCCATGTTCACTAGACTGTATATACATGTATGACATTATTTACTTCATGGATAAAGTTTACTGTAATAAATTTTAGCTCACTCCAAGGTATTTTCATTGTAGTTACTGGGTTTTGTTTTTGCTATGTTTGTTTCTTTGTTTTTTTCTGGTGTGATAGTGGGCTGAAAAGATGGAACATGGAAGCTAAAGCAGGGGAAGCATGATGGCAGGAAAAATTCTAAAAGAAAGAGGAGGTACGGTTCCTACATCTTTCTAATAAACAAATTAATTTTCAGTTTTAATTATCTATTATGCATTTTGAAAAGTATATATATATATATATACCAGAATTTGACATCAAATAGCCTAGACTTAGAGGTTTTCTTTGGTTTTATTTGTTTGTTTTTTAAGACAGGGTTTCTCTGTGTAGCCCTGGCCATCCTGGAACTCATTCTGTAGACCAGGGTGGCCTCAAACTCAGAAATCTGCCTATCTCTGTCTCCCAAGTGCTGGGATTGATGTGCCACCACTGCCCAGCTTTAGACGTAGAGTTACAGATGGTTATGAGCTACCATGTGGATGATGGAAAAAAAATTCAAGGTCATCTGCAAGAGCAACAAGTGGCCCTATCCTCTGAGACATAATTACAAACCCCACACTTGTAAATATTTAAGACAGGTGTTACTCTGTGTACTTCCTTTAGCTGTAAATTCCTTTAGAGCATGTGCTATTGCCATCTACTTACCATGTATGAATTTTTCAGAGAACTATCCTTGGACACAAAATCACCTCCTGTCAAATAAGCAACAAATATATAGAAAATATGTATTTTGACACTTTCAGGTTTCAGGACATTTGATCACTGTGAACTCTGAGATTATGTTGGTTACTGGAAAACCTGTTTTTATTGTGCTGTGGCTCAGCCTTAGCATATGCCTTTAATCCCTCTTGTTGGAATACAGATCCTTAAGTTCACATCTTTAAACCTAAACAATGAAGGTAAATTTAATTTGTAGGAGAAAGCACCCATGTTTGAAAGCAATGTCTAATTAAGAGTCAAACAATGTGGTAAATCAGAGAAAGACTTGACAGAATAAGATATGCTCAACTCCACCAAGAACAGAAAGAAAAGAGAAGATATTTAAGAAAACAGCACAGAGAGAAGGGGGATGGGGAGAGGAAGGAAGAGATAAAAGGACAGTTTTACTGGGACAATTGCACAGACAGAGATTGCAGAGAGAGAATAAGCTAGACAAAGGTAAAGATAGGTAAAGATAGAATGACCAAGAGAATGAGAATGAGCTAGAATATTTGAACATTGCCAAAATTAATATGAGGCCAAGAAGAGCAATTTAGTCAGAAGCTAAAAGAAGCCAGTTTGAATCAGTTAACATGGACAGGAGTTTTGAGCCAGAATACCTGAGTTGACCAGCTAGTCAGAGTTCAGAAAGACTTAGAAAGGATATGCTTATTTTGCAGAAACTATCATGATTTAAAAAACTCTATGCATAGATTACATTGTCTGGAGACTAGAAGCTTTCTGGACTTGGCCAAAGTTAGCAGATGGAGGCAATAAGCCTCTGAGACAATTATATCAGCAAAATAGAAGATAGTTTTATAGCCTCTCACATACATTTACGTTTGTGGAATACAGTATGCACTTGCATGCACACGTGTAAGGCAGAAATGGACACCGTGTCTCCTTTTTCTATCACTCTGTTCCTCATGTTTTCAGACAATTGCTTGTTGAACCCAGAACTTGCCAGTTGGCTGTAGTGCTTGGCCAGTAATATCTTAAATTTCCCTGTCTTCACCTCTCCAGTGCTGAGATTATTTGTGCCCACTACTGCACATGTTTTTTTTTTTTACATGACTGCTAAGGATCTTTACGGTTGAACGACAAGCACTTCCTCATTACCCACTTTTAAGATGTTGCATTTACCCAAACGAATACAATGAAATCTGAACTCATTTTACCCAGGCACTCTTAACATGTAAGGGAGGAAAAAGCACAGACAGCTAGGATGTGTTCCACGTTGAAGTATGCACAATTCATGACTAACACATAACCACCTGACTAACTGAATATTAATAAGAACAGGCATGGGTGTGCATATATTTACCTCATTCCTGAATTTTGTGATTTTGTTTAATTTTATATCATGCAATTTTAGGGATAAAACTAATTTAAATATTTCACCTACTGTTTCCATACCTAAAGTGTGGTGAAAAAAAAGTACTTCCCTAGTAAACTTACTTTACTGGCTGGTTTTGTGTCAATTTGACACAAGTTTGAGAAAGGAGCTTCCTTTGAATAAATGCCTCTATGAGATCCAGCTGTCTTTTTCTCAATTTGCGATCAAGGGTGGGAGAGCCCATTGTGGGTGGTGCTATCCCTGAGCTGGTAGTCCTGGGTTCTATACGAAAGCAAGTTGAGAAAGTCTGTAAGTAGCATCCCTCCATGGCCTCTGCATCAGCTCCTGCTTCCTGGCCTGACTTCCTTTGGTGATAAACAGCAGTGTGAAAGTATAAGCTGAATAAAGTCTTTCCTCCCCACCTTGCTTCTTGATCATGATGTTTTGTGCAGGAAAAGAAATCCTGACTCAGACACCTACCATAGAAACTCAGTTCCATAAGTTGGTATTTTCTCATGTAAAGTGTTAGAAATAATCACTACAAAAGACATGGTGAAATAGAAATTAAATACTGTAGCTCGTAGTTCACCTGCTATGTCAGAATACTCATCAATAAGTCCTGGCTCTTAACTATGAAAAAAATGGAAAAATTAACATACTTACAGTTCAGGTCACAACTGGAGAGAAATGCTTAACCTCTTTCTGTCTTGCCTGTGAGAGTCTACAACTTATAGAAATGATAAAGTGAACGCCAGGAAGTATGCAGATGGAAACCATTTTTTTCCTTCTGGAAAATGGATCACTTTAGGCTTCAGAAGACATCACAAAAAGAATTTTTATTCCAAGAACCTCCCACCATTCCTATACCTCCTACTAAGAACTATAAAATATGAAATTTAGTCATGCATTAGAATAAGAACTGTCAGTATCATGTTACATTAGTTATTATTCTTGTTTCTCAAAGAAAATAACAGGAAACAGTAGCAGAAAGTTTTTATTTCTGTTCCCAATAAGGGTACAGCCCATAAGACAGGGAAAGCCAGACAGCAGGAATGTGGTCACATAGCATACAATCAGGATTTGATGAGAAAAATGCTCATGCTCAGTTTTCTTTTTCTTCAGTCAAGAACCCCAGACCACTTATCAGTGACTGCATACCATGTGTTTTCTTTGGTAAATAAAAAAAATATATAGACAATAATAAAAAAGAGAGAGAGATTCACTTTGGGCCAATGAGAATGATTAAAGAGGTAAAGGGACCTACTGCGAAGCAGACAACACCAAATTAGATACCCAGGATTCACCTCTCAATTCCTGTGGTCTGGTATGTGCAAATAACACACTAAATAAATAAATGTAAGAAAATTAAAGAGATTATATTTAAAAAAAAAAAAAAAAGAACCCCTGTCCATGGAATGGCATCAGCCACAGTGAGTTGGCAGGGGGTGGGGGGAGTGGTGGTGGTGTCTTCCCTCCTCAATAACCACAGTATAGAGAAGAAACTCTCTCACAGGCAACCCAGGGTTTTGTCTCCTAAGTGATTCTAGATCCTGAAGAGCTGATGATCAATATCAACCATCACAAATACTCGTTGTTATGTTAAGTAGTAAGTGTTGCAGACTGTATAATTGCTGCAAAGCCTGACTGGAGCTCTAGCTCATCTGGAAGCTGCAAGTGAGTCTGCATGTGCTCTAATGGAAATGCTGCTCCCCCTTCTTAAAATACAAAAACAAAAACAAACAAACAAAAGCAACATAAAGGGCCATCCTTTCATGCCTCAGGGTTCTGCCTTAGGTCATCTTCCAAGTGTAGCTTTCAAATGCCTAACTTCTGTTCTAACCATGGGAAACAATTATAATTAATTGTCTGAAGAGAATATGGTAAATCATAAATATTCATGAGTTGTCATGTTTGTTTTTTTTTTTCTTCTGCTTGTCCATATTTTGAATTGTCCTTGTGATAATTCAAGTGAAAAGTGAGTCAGAAATGTAGACAAATTGCAGGAGTTTTTTGCCATCAAACAAAATGGTGTGATAGAATGAGTACCAGAGGCTGTTTTTATGTAAATGGAACAAAATGGTTTAAAGAATTCTAAAAGAATAAATGTATATTGGTTTATCTGGGGAGGTAGGTCAGTTGATAAAATGCTTGCTGTGTAAATGCCGAAATCTGAGTTTTCAAGTCTCTAGCATTAGTGTAGAAATGCCAGTGCTATTGCCTGTGATTATAATCCCGATATTGGGGAAGTAGAGACAGGAGGATTACTGATGCTGGGGCCAGGAAAGTTAGTTGTGTTGACAAGGTTCAGGTTTAGTGAGAATCTGTTACAGAAAATAAGGTGAAGAATGACTAAAGAAAAAAGCTCATCCCAAAATCCAGTCTCAATATAAACCCTCATGTAAGCACAGATACACCAGAATACACACATACATTTTGCACACACCAAAAGTTATGTATTGGAGTTGATGTGTAAATTGTACCTTTATCACAACAAACACCAAGATACAAGTCACAGTGACACTGAGCCACAGTCAAGAACTCAGAAAGGCAATCTCAGTAATCCATACACATGCTCAGAAGAGAGAAATCATTCTAGGACAATGTGATTTTAAAGCACTGATACTAACAATGTTTTGGAATGGAAAAGCAGCTTACTATATTCAAATCCACATATGTAAGCTGTAGTTTTCAACTGTCAGAGATTAGTTTGTTATTGTATTTATCCACAGCATATCACATATTTAAATGTCTTATTTCAAAATTTGGATCTAGGTTCAGTGAATAACAGCAATAAAATCACTCTGTGGCAAGAAAGGAGGCAGCATTCTAGCCAGCCAGGCTAGATTACACACTGCAACTAAAGACAGAAGCAACAAGGGAGACCCTGCCTCAATAGTGTGGAAGAACAGAACCTTCTGAAATATGAACTCTTTATTTTCCCTGTATACACTGGCATGCATGAACCCACACCATTCTCCTCTCCATGTCTCTTTCCTCCCCCTGCCCATCTCTGTGTGCCATTGGTGGGGGAAAGCAGAACTACTTACTTGGTTACCTGCTCTGCTCCTGCATGTATGCTAGCACTTGCATTTGCATGCAGCATAAGCCAAAGCTCCAGCTCAGTTGTTGCTCCTTTGGAGCTGTCCACGTGGCTTTTGTTTGTTTGGTTGGTTTGGTTTTTGTTTTATTTTGTTTTTTGTTTTTTTTGGGGGGGCATTGGTGGTGTTTTGTTTAAATTTCTTTTCAATTTTTAACATATGACTAGGGTATGTGTAACAGACTGATGAAGTCTCGGTTTCATCCTTAATTTCTCTCCAGTTTTTTTACTAAGACATGGTTTCTGAACTGGGAACTTGCCAGTGAGCTTGCCAGAGGAATGCCCTGTCTGCCTCCCTGCAGGCAGGATTACAGAAAGCTACTACACACACCTGACTATTGAATGGATTATGGAAATTTGAGTCCCAGACTTCAAAGTTGTGTAGATGGTGATTTATCCACTGCTTCTTCTGTTCACCTTTACCTTGGTTTTAGAGATAGGTTGTCTCTTTGAATCTGGCTATCACAGATGTTGAGAGGTCAACTGGTCAGAAAGTCAGAGGATCTACTTGTGTTTGTCTCCTCAGAGGTAGGATTAGTGGTGCACACCACCAAACACAGCCTTTAATATTCATCCTTTGTCCTTTTTGTTGAACCAGATTTGATGACTCAGTTCAGGAGCTCGACAGTTATAAGAAGACAATGTGTCATGAGGCACACCTGCAGCTTTCGGAAGTTCTCTGAAAATTTCTCAGCTTCAGGATCCAGTGTGAAGGCAGATGTTTACACATGGCTATTTAAGACGACAAATGTATTCAGACCTACTGAAAAACTGTGTGCAGTTCTCCTATACTACAAGGTACTATTCACTTGAGGATATTTAAAATAAAAAAGCAGTTCATAGGCATGTGTAGTATCAAATCAAAGCACAGGCCTGTCTTGGCCTGGGCAAGTTTTTTTAAACTTGTCTATTATTTTTCTTTCTTGGGCCTTTGATTTATTTGGGCACCAATCATTTTTCTTAGCTGCATATCTATGTGCTCCAAGTATCTAGCTTTGTATTTCACTTCTCATAATTATATCACTATTAGAGAACCCTTGCTCAATTTGATTGATATACATTCTCCTGAATAAACTCATGCCAGTAACAATCATTGCAAATTTCTCAGTTTAAGTACTTGTAAATGGAGTTATTTTCAGAGACTGCTTTACCTTAACATCAAGGACATGGCATTGGAACAGCTCTGAGAATAAGAAAATTTGAGGATACTCAGGTTATTCATAATAAAGTGGTATGTGTATGTAACCTATGCATCATGCCTCATAGAAATATCTCTAACTAGTTATGATATCCAAAACAATTCAAATGGCATACAAATCCTTATAATATACTAGGTAGGAAATAATTGCCATAGAAGATATGCATATATACAGCACATATGCACTTTTCTGAATATTTTTGACTCAATTATGTAAGATGTGTTGGTGTGGTAACCACATGTATACAGATGCCCACCTTTACTTGTCATATAGTACATTCTCCTCTTGGATATATTGTGGTGCAGTGCTAAATCATAACTCCCAAAAGTATACCTAGTTAGTCTACAATTCACATCATTTCTAATTAGATTAAAACAGAGAAATGTCTTAGTAGAAAGTGATTGAAATCATTTATGATGAAAATAAAAAAATCTCATGAGCATTAGCAAATATATATACATATATATATGTACGTATTCATTATTCTATAGTATTGAGCATGAATGTACATTATCTACATTGTATATGTCTGCAAATGAATAATATACATTTTCTATTTGAGGGGACAGATAGCATATTTATTTTAATAAGAATAGGAATAATTAAGATAATCAATGCTATTCTCAATATTGGCTTGCAAACTTTCATAAATTTGGGACTTCTGTACTCAACAGACATAAACTCAGAACCACTAGAAAGAAATGAAAGAGAGTCATGACTACATTTGTTTTTTTCTTTTGATACCTTCTGCATCCTTTGTCCTACTTCCCAAAACAAGCAACAATTCTGTGACCTATGAAGTTTCTCACACATAAATTTCACATCTGTTCTGTCTCAGTCTCTCTGTCTCTCTGTCTCCTTCTCTCTGTGTGTCTGTGTGTGTGTGTGTGTGTGTGTGTGTGTGCACGCGCGCACATGCTTGCATGGATGTGTTTGCTATGTGCATTTTTCATTACTACTAGTCAATACTGACTTTAGCCTAACAAGTTATTAAAGATGCCAATAAAAAACCTATTAGAGACGTTTTCCATTGTGTTTACTATTCTAGTTTAAATGTAAAATAGATAAAAGCACACTAAGGATGGTTACATAAAAAAAAAATAAAACCTCTGGAAATCAATTGTTTCTACTACATGCTGATTTTTTGAAAAATATGACTTGAGAACATTATAAGATTATTAGACTCTTCCTACTGGATTTTGCCAAAGAAAGAAATGTACGGATACTGTCCTGGATTATGTAAAAATCAGGGAGGGACATCAGGTATGACAAGTGTCTGTTTTCCTTTATTAAATTCAGCAAGCTTGGCAACAGCACACTTGTTGTTCAGATGTTTCCTGAGGGAGCAAATTAATGCAGAAAACCTAAATAAACTTTTTTTCATATATAAAAATTTTTCAGTTATATTTTAGCTCACGTGAAGAAAACTCAAATGGAGGGTGATGTTTAATAGGTATCATTTGATCTTTTAGGGAATCTAAGTATGATTAGTTTTGCATTTATATGTGCTCTGCTGTAGAAGTCACTTATTGTTGTAACTAAATGAAAAGAAAATGCAATGGGGCTGTGAGATTGTTCCATCAGCAAGTGTTTGCTATGTAAACAGAAGCTCAAATCCCTGCACCCATGTAAAATGCTGGGCATGGTGTCTAATACTTCCAAATCCATTTCTGGAGACAAGAGCATTCTTGGATCTTATTTGCCACTAGAATTGCCAAAAACAATATCTTTACTCCAAGTTCACTGAGAGACCCTGTCTCAAAAACAATAAAATGGAGTGGCTAGATGAACAGGTCAACAGTTTTGAACACATGTTGCTCTTCCAGAAAGCCTGAGTTCAGTTCCCTGCCCCAAACTTGGACAGTACACAATGGCCTGTAACTCCAGCTTCAAGGAATCTGGTACCCTCTCTGCACCCTTTAGGTACCAACGTATATGTGGTATATGTCAAAAAAGAAACATAAATCAATAAAATCATAAAATAAATATTTTCTATAAAGATAGAGAATGATAGAGAATGACACTCAACAGTGCCCTCTAGCATCTACAAGCATGGACTAAATGGACTTCACTTCTTATCACTGCTTCCTGCTTTCATGATATCCTGTACCTGATGTGAGGAAATGGCAGAAACAATTAGCTTTTTTTTTTCACACACTTCTCTGTTTATCTTAAGAAATAAATTGATCCTTTCCTTAAGTCTTACTTATCAGATCCTGACCAAATAACAAGCACCAGATAACCACTCCTACAGGAGCCTGTAGCAGTTGTAATAGTCTTAATCTACTCAGGATTTCTTCCTCAACCAGTTGGGCAATCAGAGATGTCAAAAACAGCTGACAATGAGGAAACTGATTGTGGAGGGGACTTAAATCTTGATGACAGGACCAAATAACCATTGGCATCTAATGAAAATTAGAGTGTGACATTTGGAAGGATAGCACTCCTCTAAAAATCAACTTGATTTGGGGCCTGGTTTAGCACATCCCTGGGAAACATACCTGCTCTAAAAAACTTTGCTCATTATGTAGCTTGACTCCCTGGACATTAATATGGATGTCCACTCCTCTGAAAAAGTATAATTCTGCCTTCATTATAAGACTCAACTTACCTGTTAAGGCAAATATATATTTGACGTGGCCTGACATGAACAGCGCTTTACCACAAAGAGACAAAAAAATGATTCATTTTTCCACCTGTGACTTTCCCTTCTCAGAAGAAGTAATCCTTGTCAATTTAAAATTTCCAACAGCACTTGTAATGTGAGACAGTTGGCACATAATCTCATGATAATAGCTGCTGCTATCTTAACTTTGGATGTGTTTCTGTGATGTTTTCTTAAGTCAGTTTTAGGTCTGCAAACCCAGTGATTTTTCTCCTTTTGCTTTACCCTGTCACCAGCCATTTACTATAAGGAATGAACACAAAATGTAAAACAAGAAAATTAAGTTACAAAGAAAAAAAACTTAAAGGAAAACATAATGATATTCTACTGCATCATTATTTTACAAAAAAGCAAAAACAAAAAACAAAACAACAAAACCTACTAATCAAACAAACAAGCAAAGCCTAAAACTGTGGTGGTAACAGGAACTGTTCTTCAGTCAATAAAACAAACCATGACATGTGAAGTCAAAATTGTCAAAAATATTGATTTTCAAAACACACTCATGTGTAAGCTCTGCTCCTCTACACAATACCATTCAAATTATAGGGATTTTATCGTACAGGATTTCAAAATATAGAAAACCAGGCTGTGAGTGGTTCTCATTGGTGAGCTGCCTATGAGTAGAAACCTTTAATTTTTGTACTATTTAGTGTATCATTTGTGATATAATCTCATCAAAAAATGAAGATGACCTAACAAATCTCCCAAGGATGTGTCTAATAAGTATTATAAAATTAGTATATGGACCACTTTCTGAACACTCATCATCAAAATCTGTGATGAATGATTCCTTTTCTTTGTTCCATTATGGCTGAAACAGAAATGTTCCTGAGAAAATGAAAAAAGAGTTAAATACAATGTAAGTCATTTAACTTATTTTATCTTTTCTTTTGTGTGTGTATAAATGTATACACAGAGTGTGTGACTATATAGTTTATGTGTGTACATCCACAATATCTGTATATGTGCATGTACATGTATGTGTAAACGTTCTTATGGAAGACAAGAGTTAACATTAGGTATATTCTATTTTCATTATTTTCCTTCTGAGTCAGTCTTCCATTTGAACTCAGAACTCACTGCTTTGATAGACTGGGTAGCCAAAGAATACTGGAGACCAACCTCTCTCCATGATGACTAAAGTTGCAGATATGCCAAGTAACACCAGAATTTTTACTTAAAATGTCATGAAAGTGAACTCAGGTCTTCAAGGCTTACATGTGCTTTCCAAACCTATATTAAACCCCTTCCCTTTGAGTTTTTATTTGAGTAAGGTTTTGATTTGGGATGATGTCCAGAGAGATTTTGTAAAATATAGACATTCTAAGAATTAATTGTCCATTTTTCCTCATTCTCTATGAACACTAAGCATCTACTGACTATGCCAAAGCTGTGAGCCTCTTCAGATTCAGATGTTCTACAGGTATTATCATGTGCAGCAATATGATGAGAAATATACAATTATTCAGCCTCTCTCTATCATATGGCACCTGCATCAATCAGAATAAAATCCTTAAGAAAGAAAAGATTTCAAAAGCAAATAACAATCTGGCTAAAAACCAGTTCTAATAGTTATTAATATTCTTCTGTGCCTTCTAATTTTAGGGCCAAAAACCCGTTAGAAGATGACCCAGTCACAAAAGAACACACATGGTATGCACTCACTGATAAGCACATATTAGCACAGAAGCTTGGAATACCCAAGAAATTCACATATTAAATGATGCCCATGATGAAAGAAGGAGAGACCCCTGGTCCTGGAAAGGCTCAGTGCAGCAGTGTATGGGAATGCCAGGACAGGGAAGTAGGAAGAGGTTGATTGGGGAACAGGGGGAGGGAAGAAGGCTTATGGGACTTTCGGGGAGGGGGGATTCAGGAGAGGAAAAATTATTTGAGATGTAAATAAAGAATATATCTAATAAAAAAAAGATGGCATTGTTTACACTACTCTCTGTGAGAAGCAGCTGTTTGTCACCACAGTTAGAGGCACAATAAGTTTGCAAAAACATTGGCAAATCTTAGACAAATGTCTAATGGTTAAAAGCTCAAAGTTTGCTTGAGACAGAAAAAATTAAAGACTACAACTGTAAACAGGGTCATAAATTAGGTGTAATTTTTATACTATGAATGCTTTCTACATATGGGTACCTAAAACAAGAGGAAAATAAATCAGGATTCTGGACTCCATAGTGACATGTTTCCACATTTTCTGATCATGCAGATCCAGCACATTTCTTTGGCGCAGATGGTTCATGTTAAAAGAGTCCACTAGAATAGTCAGAATTGTTAGATCTCTCATTTAAAATCATTTTATGTAGTTAAACTGTATTTGGAGGTTCATAAAAGCTGTGATGCTACTGAAAAACACTGGATTTTATTCTTACTTATTATTTTCTTCAGAAAAGCCAGGGTGCTTTCTTTTAGGAAATCTCATACACTTTTAGCAAAGGAAGAAACATAAATTTATGCCATCTTATTCTATAATAGTGAAGTGACGCAGCACCCTAAAGGAAAAGCATTGCTAAGAATGCAGAATTTTCACTACTAAATGTAAGAACATTACTAGGTTGTTAAAGCGTTGTATAGTTTCAACTGGTGGAGAAAATGGAAACAACCAAGGATTTAAACAGGACTACTAATGAGTTAACATTGGCATATTCATAAAATGTAACAATATAGAAGTAGGAAACAAGTAGGGATTCATGTGTCAAAACAGTAAATTTCTATAATAATATTAAATAGATTAAAAAGAGAAAAAGATATAGTTTGATATCATTTCTATACATATTATGGAGATAAATATATATATATATACACACACTGATGGAGTGGGTTCTCAAGTAGCCTTCATGACCTGGAATTCATTTGTTGCTAGGATAACCTTGAACTTCTAGTCCTATTGCCTCCATATCCATAGTGATTATATTATGAGTATGCAACTCCAGGCCCAAGAACACCTTCAGCTTTGTAGTACTAGGATTGAACCCAAAGATTCCTGAATCCTATGTTAGCATGTCACCAACTTTTCTTTATTCCCACCCTCATCATTTCTTAATTGATGAAATGTAATCAAATACACATCAAAATAATAAAATATAATACTTGACATAAATGGTAATAAAACTCAGAAACTCATGTATGGGGGTAATGCATAAAAATCAATGTTTTTAAGGTAATGAACTGGTACAAATGTTTTAAAATCAAAAACTTCAAATAGTTTTGAATTATGTCTGTAATATTTTATTCCTTTAAAAACTACCCAAGTTGAGACTGGACAGAAAGCTCAGTGGTTAGGATTACTTACTGCTCTTCTAAAAGGTAGGAGTTTACTTCCCACATCAGGAAACTCACAACTATCTGTAACTCCAGCTCTAGGGGCTCTGACACTCTTTTATGACCTTATCCCTGTATGCACAAATATATATGCAAACATATAAAATAAAATTTTTAATAATTGTAAGAAATAGAAAAATCTAAATATTGCATATACAAAGAACATACAACGTGAATAAGGGTCATGGATACATACACACACACAGTGTGTGTGTGTGTGTGTGTGTGTGTGTGTGTGTGTGGGTGGGTGTGTGTGTTTTCAAGGTCTTTTAAGTGTGACCAAGCTAGCCAGAAGAGGAGCACTCAATGTATGACTCTCAAAGATTAGGGCCTGGTATGGCAGCGTCTCTGGGCCTATCTTTAGAAAGCGTGTAAGGGAAAACAACCCAAAGCAAAGATACTTAGAGTGCCTTTACCACTTTTCTTCCTATAACCTCCTCCAAACAAGGGAAGCAAGGGTGTGTTCCCCAGCACTGATATATTGGGTGTCAAAGTCCCTATGTATGGTAATACCTCAGTACCTTGTGTTGAGTTTTCTGTGAACCAAAAATTTACTGACTTAATTGTTTCCAGTTAAAGTATACATAGAAGGCTGTTTGCTTACAGATAATAGGACTTTCATAATTCTTTCTTTAATATAATAATTGTCAGTTATTCCAGTTTCCATTGAACTGTCATTCAGTATTCCAGTGATAGGAGCCCCCATACTACAATGGTCAGAATTTATGCAGAGGCTGCTTGACACTCATCTCAGTGACCAGTAGTAGCAGAGCCAGTAGCTACGACCAAAGACTGTCAGGAATCTGTGGTTTAAAATCTCTGTGCTCACTAATGTGTGTGTGTGTGTGTGTGTGTGTCTGTGTGTGTGTGTGTGTGTTTGTGTGTGTGTGTGTGTGTGAGAGAGAGAGAGAGAGAGAGAGAGAGAGAGAGAGAGAGAGAGAGAGAGAGAGAGCATCATTATTGGTTCCTTGTTTTGTTAACATTTGACAGATTTCTGGCAGCTTCAAGTAAACACAAAATAAGTTGATCTACGAAAAAGCAAGTGATTTCCCAGATCTATGCTAGAAGCTAAAGAACCAAGACCTGTAATGGAAAGCCCCAAGGAAGCAATCAAAACCTTTTTTCTGTTTCAGATCTAAAGCTTTTCAGAACCAACCATAGGGTCACACACCATCTCACACCCACTTGTCTCTCTCTACTCATCCTCCAGCCCATGCATTTTAAAAATTGTTTTTAAACATTTCTCTCTTTTGCCATGGAACCACCTTGTCTTATTTGGAATATACGGCACCAATCACCCTGCAGTACTTGTGGAATCAATGTGCCAACAGCGGTCAAGGAGAGTAGCAGATGTGGAAGGATGGAAAATCTGGGAGTTCTCCTATTCCAAAATGACTAAACCAGAAATCCCAATTAGAAAACCCTGCAGGTCAATCATCCAACCCTGCAGGGGAAATTAAGTCACAAAATCCAAGTTTTCCTTGACTCTCCCTTATAAAGTGAAGAAAAAGGCATTAGACATCAGGTTATGTCATTGCCAAGTTTTCTATGAGAAAAAATAACATTCCTCCTATGGCTTCTGTCTTTCAACAGATTTAGGCATTCTTCAAAACCTGATTTAAATGCCTGTAAGTTGGGAGGAAGGGAGGAAGTGAAAGAGAAGGGGTAAGTATTAAGGATACTGGGGGGGGGGGGGAGAGAGAGAGAGAGAGAGAGAGAGAGAGAGAGAGAGAGAGAGAGAGAGAGAGAGAGAGAGAGAGAGAGAGAGAGAGAGAGAGAGAAAGCATACAACAGCAGAGCCACTGCTGGGGACATCCTAGGGACCAAGGACCCGCCCAGGACACTTTTACGAACCAGTGCGGGGCGGGTTCAGCCGTAGGCGGTGCTAAGCACCGGACGCCTTTAAGGGGCTGTCCGCTACCCTGGTGCTGAATCTATCTCTCATTCCCGAATGACATGCTTTCAGCTCTTGGCAAAGCCGGGCTCCAAGAGCTGCCCTGAAGTTTGGATCTGAACCTTTAAAAGGAGAATCCGGAGAAAGGCGAGGCTGGCGAGGAAGGCAAGCAGAGAAAGGGACAGTAGCAGGAACTGTAAACCTTGATCTCAGCTTGCGTCTCAGAGGAAGCCCTGCTACAGTTTCGGTGGAGCTTCTGAGGATCAGGATGGAGTGAAGGAGAAGGGGGCTTAAGGGGGTGAGAGGGGAACAGGTTGTGCAGAGGAGAGGGATCATTGAAATAGAGAAAAAGGAAAAGAGAAAAACCAACGCTTGTGCCTGCGAATTTGGGATTCTATTGGAAGAGATCGCTCTCTTGGGGGAAATGGATTCGGTACCAAGATGGAATAGCGTTTTGATTTTGGTGCTCTCTGTCTTGTGGCATTTAGGATTAACAGCGACAAACTGTGAGTACTTGGAAATGGGGTCGGGAATGTGAGGTGGGATAAGATGCTCCTCAGAATAATTATCCATTGTCTGACTGTATATGCTCTGGGTGAAAGAAAAGAGAGGGGCAAAAACCCTAACTAGTGTGGTCCGACTATTCCAAGCACCCCAAAAGTTAGTAGAGCTCTAATGAGCTTGCTCTGCTCGATTGCCTGCCTTTTTTTGGAATCATAAAGTTCCCTTAACTTGATATATTCATGGTTATTAATCTCAACCAGAAATGCATGGGCCAGGAATAAGTCCCTAGGCGCAGAGACACTCAGGAGCCACCTAGCAAGGTGATAACAGAGGACTGCAGCTCCTACCGATTTGCAATGTGCCTGGAACACTTCTACCCTAACTTCCACCATAAGTATCAAGCTCTCTACTGCTGTAGGCATTTTGTAATCAATGAGTACCCATATAAAGGGTTTGGGAGTTTGGGTCTAAGAATTGTAGGCCAAATGTAATTACCTCAGGAAATCAATGTCTGCTTTATTACAGGAAGAAATGCTTTTAAAAAAATACACACTTCACCCCCAAAATCCTAGTTTCCGTGAAGGTATGAGTATGTACTATGTTATCCACATTTCCACCCTAGCGAGCATAGCACACTGAATTTAATAGGTAGGAATTTTTGAATCCCAGAAATCTGCCACCTGCACTATTTATTTAAAAAATCCAGTTTGTCAAAATTGAATAATTCACTAAAGCCGTGAGAGATTCAAGCTCAATTTCTCAGCTGCTTCTCTAGGTAGAGGAAGGGATTTTTTTCCTTCTCTGGGAACTCCTAAATGGAAAAGGATGCAATTAAGCCATCTGTGTTGTTTGCAAGGACGGCTTACTACCATTCCTCAAGTTTCTGGGTTTATTTCCTCATTTATTCCTATACTGAACCTCAGAAATATTATACAGATTAGATCAATTTATTTTACTTTTGTAATTTGTCCTATCAGTATCAATTAAAAAGAATAAAAGGTGTACTGACTTACTACAGGAGATTCTTCTGCCTTATTCTTTAATTCTTACAATATCTTGTCCCATAACTTGCGTTCTAAAGGAAACACAAGTGAATAGATGTTAAAAGTACAATCAGTGCTTCTGTCATCTAAAGATTTGAAAGCTCACAATACATGGTTGTAACATTTTCTTAGAGTTTATGTTATAAAGGAAGGCCAAAGTGGCTACCCTCTCAATCAGGTCAGGATACTCTACTAAATTATTTTAGAGGATTTATTGAGGCAAGTTTAAGTCAGGTAAAATTATTTCTCTTCTGCCTTCTCCCCCTTCTATTTGGTTCCCTTTTCCTCCTCTTCTTCTCCCCTTCTCCTTGAAAGTATTCCCATGGTGCCCCAAAGAAAGATCAAGAGCTTTAGGAAGTGAGCTGTTACTGAGCTCACTAGTGTACCTTCTGGAACACTAGAGGTCAGTATTTTCCAATTGATTCAAAGGTGTGGCTCTGAACTCTGCTTTGTACTTAGCACAAACCAATATCTGAAAAGAATGAATACTTTGAGGATCCAAAAGTTGGGAATGAGGGATACTAATTAAATGAGTAGACTGTACAGCACAAGGGCATGCTTGAGGTTCTTGAAAATTCCTTCTTGGAGCTATATTTTCTGTAAATTAATTTAACTCTACACAATATATTTTAATAATGTACATAAAACTAAATGCTTTGCGTTTAAGACTTCAGCCTATTATAGCCACAGCAGTTACAAAGCCAGTTCTGGGCATTTAAAAAGTGGTGATAATCAACTTGAGAATTTCCTAAGTGACAGTTGCATCACTAATTCTAAGCAACATGGCAATTTAGGGAATAACGTTAGCTAAGTATTCTAGAGGAATAGCAGTGGGTTTTGATTGTACTGTAGAAGCTATACACATTCAGAAAACTATAGGCTTACAGCAGGCACTGATTCGGAAAACAAGGCATATTAGCATTCTTCGGAGCCTATAAGATAACTATATCAAGCAATCATGAATATCTTCCATCTTTTCAAGGCTCCTGTGCAAAATTTTTATTCATCAAGTTTAGTATTGGATTTGCTATGAATGTACAATTGGCTCTCGTTCACATAAATACTTTGATGAGTTAGAAATTCTAAGAGTTTCCTTTTAATTTGATTTGTGAAAATTGTTGTTTAAGATTATTTTCCCTACATTTTGAGGAGCTTTCTGTTTTATTAGTAGTGTCAGCCTTGAAGACAGAGTGTGTGCCCAGGTTCTTCCATTATGGACAGACAGTTAAGGATATTAATTTATAGGTGTGTGGTTTCTTATAAAATAACTTTCTTTTCTCTGCCCTCTTTTGTAATGACTTGCTGTTGCTGTTATTGTTGTGTAGTGTTCACCTACTTGTATATTTGTTGGGTTCTCTCATACTCTGTCTCAAATATGGGCATTTATCTCTACAGGGCATAATGAATGCTTGCCCATTTACACATTTTATAAGTTTCTAATTAAGCAAAATGAAAACAAAGTCATACTAAAAGTCTTCCAGCCATAATACAGATATTACAAATCTATGGTGAGGGTGCAATTATCTACCAGTAATAAGAACCTCTGGAAATATCACCATTTTAGATTTTTAGGATATTAAACAATTACAATGTTTCCTTTGGGTATATTCTTCTGAGAGGATTGGTTAATTATATATATATAATTTATATAATTATATATATATATAATATCATTGTAAAAATTTAAAAGTATTATATATTCAACTCCTTTGACACATGAAAATATGGTATGACTTGGGAGTTTGATTAAATGAGGCCAGAATTCAGCCTATAAGATGTTTTAGTCCCAGTGATGTCTCAGACTAGAGTTCAAATACATATTTAATTATTGGCTTATCCAGCCTGCCAGTAAGATACAGTAAGCAATTGAAATATGTGTCTACTCCAAATTGAACAGCAGTTAAATATCTTACTAAGGGTATTCATCTAAGAATAGGCAAGTTAAATTTTTATCATGACAGAAGTATGGTCTGCAAAAAACAGGCAGAATGGATAGGACACACACAGAAATACTAACTTCATTTTTAAAGAAACATATTACATGAGGTAATTTTAAATTTTAAAATAGATTTTATTTTTCTGAAATAGAACATTCACTAAGTACATTTTTGAAATTTATTACTACTCATTATTAGTCTCAGAGACATGTTGTTGTGATGAGAACATAAAACTCTGTTTTCTAGATTTTTCTTCCATGCTGAATTTCACAAGAACTTTGAGAAGTTAATCATGATAGCAAAGAGATAGACCTTGAATTATCTGAAGGCTGTTAACAAACCAAATTGAAGGGTAATATGAAACATGAATATGCTGTTCTTGTTGATCTAGAGAATCTTTGTACAGTGTTTTCTGTGGCATCTACAGCTAACTACCAGAAGTGAGGGACCCCTGTACTGATCAGTTGACAGAGTCTGAAACCTTTCTCCATTATCAAACTAGCTCATTTTGACCTTTATTTATTGACATGAAATTATTTTCCATTTCTTTCACATAAGCCCCGTATCACTTTGCAACTATAAAATATAAATGAAAAGCTAGAGCAGAGATTTCATAATAAAAGAGCAGATGTGGGAGAAGATTAATATCTATTGGAGCATCTCTGCTCTCATCTGCATTCTACTTCTAAGGAATGACCATCTTTTCAGCTACAGCCTTCCTTTTTCTCTGCCCATTTGTCCAACTGTCTTCAATTTCCTTTGAGTGAATCACTTTGTTTTCTTGTATCAATTTAACATATAATGATAGGATTTGAAGCATCTCTAAATTTTGTAGTTTTCAATTGACTTTCAGTTGATAACCCAGACTGTGACAAAATATGAGATATGCATGTTAATTACACACAACAGAAAAGAAGTCAGGGAGTTGTTGTAGTTTCCTAATAAGGCAGAAGAAAATGGCGTTTTAAATTTTTGAGATGTTACGTTGTACTGATTTGGAAACAATGATGACATTTTATAATTTCAAAATGAACAACTTCATTCATCTAACTACTAATTGTTGCCTAGTGACCTTCTACAAGTTTCTCACTTTCCACATAACCTTGTTGAATAAAGGTCTAGGTTTAGGTAGGAAGAAAATGCTTACTTGCAATGGGTTCTCATTTTTAACCACAGATGCTACTTACTGGTTATTTCATTTCTAAGAGTTTGAAATCAATGCACTTCAAAACTGGGAGATACATATAATCAGAATAAGAATTTAGTGAAATTTTAATTCCTATTAGTAAATATGCAACACATATCTCTCATTGCACACACTTATACTTTATAAGGCTGCTCAGCAAGATAGATTAAGTGATCTAGTGCACATGAATGAATTTCAGATATGTAAAACTTAACCATGGCCCCCAAACCACTAGTTTCAGCAACGAGAAAATTCTAAATCCTGACTTAGATGCATTTTTAAACACAAATATCTTTTCAACGAAGTATTTTCCAATGTATATCACTATGTAATTTGTATAGCATCTGCAGGAATTTGGCCAGATTCTCTAAGATCAGTCTCATAATTTTAGCCTTGAAAGGGATGAGCTAGCAGTTTTCCACAAACCCAACTCCCGAGTCACACCTGAATAAAAGGAAATGACAGAAACATTCAGACCAAGACTTGAAACATGAGTGTAAATATCACATTTTTCAAAGAAAAGCAAGTTTATATCTGGGCTTCAACCCAGGTTGAGGATTTACTTTTCTTCCATACTTTGTTAGTTAAAAGTTTGAAAAGGGATGAAGAAACCTTTGAGAAGTGATTTAGAGAACCCTGTTGTGTATACACAAGCACAAGAAAATGACAGAAAGGGCACTTCTGTTGGCATTCCGTTCATAAGTTCGTCAAGTGCAATGTTAGTTAACATTTACTCTACAATTTGAAAGAAATGTGGCCCCATTGCTACAAGAAATTTCATTCATTATCTTAAGTTTAATATACAGAGTATTTGGATCCTATTCAATGGAATTCAGTGTAGAATTATAGAAAAGATTTTCATTTAATAGCAAATCTACTAAAAAACTTTTATTAAAAAAATTGAGACACCCATGTCATTTTCTTTATTTTTAAATTTTATTTTCTAAGTTTTTTTTATATACATTCAAAATCATTTCCCCTTTCCCATTTCCTCCCTCCCCGAAAGTCCAATAAGCCCCCTTCCCTCCCTCTTTTCCCCATTCTACCCCCTCTCCCTTCTCTGTCCTGGCATTCCCCTACATCCAGTCTTTCCAGGACCAGGGGTCTCTCCTTCCATCTTCTTAGAAATCTATTGATATGCGAATTGTGTCTAGGGTATTCCGAGATTCTGGGTTAATACCCCCTTATCAGTGACTGCATACTATGTGTTTTCTTTTGTGATTGGGTTACCTCACTAAGGATGATATTTTCAAGTCCTGACCATTTGCCTAGGAATTTCGTGAATTCATTGTTTTTAATTGCAGAGTAGTATTCCATTGTGTAAATATACCACATCTTCTGAATCCATTCCTTTTAAATATGAACAGAAAGATGTAAATGTTCAAAATCAGTGTATGCTACTCATTTGAAGAACTTGCCAATGAACTTAGTCTTAAGTATTGTTTTTCTTTTATAAAGTCAAATAGTTAGAGAAGTGAAGATTAACTACTAAGGTACACTACATGACCTTCAGGAATTGTGTAAAGCTTGGAAACCAGGAAACTCTAGAAATATAGTTAAAGAAACTGTGAACCATTATTTGGCCAGTTGGAGCTTACAATCAAATTAACACAGTAAGATTTTAAATTTCCCTCTTTTAAATTTTGTGTATGTATGTGCATGCACACGTGTGTTTGTGCATGTGGATACTGAAGATCAGACTGCATGATATCTTTAAGAATATTATATACTTTCCTTGAGACAGAGTCTCTCATTGACCTAGAGTTTACCAATTAGTCTAGGCAGGCATTAGGCTAGTCCTAGGCAACCTCTAGGTCTGGGATTATACATATATGTCTCAACATCCAGATATATTATTTTAATATGGTGTGGGTATGGGTGTCTATGGGTGTGGGTATGTGTTGGTGTGTGTTTTGCTTGCCTGGTGGCTGCACGCTCTTAAAGTTTATGCATGACACATTGGAAGAATAGGTGTAATCTACTTTGTGGAGCTGAATCACTCCTTCTATCTTTATGTGGATTTCATGCATAAAATACTGATCACCATTTTTGCATGGTTAGAACTTTTAAGGAATAAGCCATCTTCTGAATGCTATACATGGGTTTTTTTTTTTGTGAGTTTTAAGGGACAAATTTAGGTTTTAAAGCTTTCAAGTTAAGAAGTTTACCACCTATGCTATCTCCCCAGAACTTCCACTTTTTTATTTTTCTTTTTAAGGATTAACAGACTTCAAATGAAATAAAACAAAACGATGCTAAGAAATCTAAATGAGATAATTACAGCAGCTCAGTTAACATCTACTAAGGATCCAAAGATATCTGGAAGTTCAGCTCACACAGTACCTCAAAGAGAATAATGATGAAGTAAATTCAAGGCCAATGAACATATGAGCTACTAAGCATAGAAAGGCAGATTTGCAGCTAAAATGTACCCTGTAACTTGTTCCATTGTTTATGACAAATGAGAGCTATATATGATCAAAAGGTATTTTGTTCTCTAAAATGGAGTTATTTTCTAGGAATTCAGAGTGTCCATTATCTGAATAGAGTATATTTCATACAAATATGACACCATATCGCACAAGCTGCCTGGATATATCACTCTGATGCAATCTTCTAGTCTATAAATTACATTGGTTTGTGTCAGCAAAATGAGACCTCATCATTAAGGAATGTATAATTAAAGCTCAACAACATGGATACTGGCTCTCTCAACTGGGGATGGATTAGGCTGTTTAACTCTCTTGAATGTCTGCTATGTGCAAGGAGAATTTCTAAAGTTGAGTGCTTCAGGTTAATGCATTGTCATTGGTAATTGATCTTCAAGCAAAAATCCCAATGTTTCTATGCTGTCTACTTGCCTTTGTGCAGATTCTTAGGATGGGATATTAACTCTATCTGTTTCCTAAATTAGCTGAATCTATCAAACTCTTCAGGGTGACATCAGCAACGGTAAAGACAGACTACAGTTCTAAACATATCATTTTTAACAATTTATCTTTGAATCAAAATATTCCTCAGAATACAGCCTATACTCCATAACAGTATAAGGAACTTTCCAGGGCTCAATAACTAATGTACTTGTTGTATAAGTCTGAGGGCTTGGGTATTCCAAGTTGGAATACCCAAGAAACAATTCACATATCAATAGATTTCCCAGAAGATGGAAGGAGAGTGGAAAGATTAGATGTAGGGGAATACCAGGACAGAGAAGTGAGAGGGAGTTGAATGGGGAATAGGGGGAGGGAAGAGGGCTTATGGGACTTTTGGGGAGGGAGGAATCGGGAAAGGGGAAATCATTTGGAATGTAAATAAAAAAAATATAGAAAAGAAAAAGTCTGAGGGCTTAAGTTTGATTCTTCAGCCCCCACAAAAAGTCAGATGTGGTATTATATTCTGTAACCACAGTATTCCTAAGGCCTCTAACATCCACACATACAGAAAGATATGTATAAAAACTCTCCCCACACATGAATGAACACAAAAAATATACATAGCCACAAACATTACATATTTCATAATCATGTACATATATCACACAAATATCACATACAGGTAAAGATACACAAACATCATACAGGTATATACATCATACAAACACAATAAGAAATAATTTAGTTTACAGAGAGAACAGTATTTAATAGGTGGTCTTCAGTCATTGTGCCTGAAAGCATCTTCAATTCTATTTTTTTTCCTTCGTTCCTTCTAAATACCATTTGCCTTTCCTTGGATCCAGTCATTCAATTTCTGTGAGGTTATGTAACCGGTGTATTATGGATGTTGTTCTCTGAGATCATTGCTGTACAGGGGATGTGGAAAATTTGAGTGTCTGCTGGATTTCATCTCTGATTTGTTATACTGTGTGGGTAATCACCAAATGTGATGCTTCCCAGCAAGGTGTGTTGGAGCATAGCTTGACACAGATCAACCATCTATAGGACACTTTTGAATATCCACGTAGTTCCATTGCTCCTACCTACTCTCTCTGAACAACTCTTCTATGATTTCACTAATTCCTCAAATCTGTAACTATAAGAAATACCTTCAAATTCATACAAATTAGCCATGCAGAATCCATTAGGAGAGACACTACAGAGAAGGATCCGTAATGAACACTTGACTGCTGGGAGGACAGACTGTCCAGGTAGCAATACTAAGAAGACAGGAAGAGAATATTCTGAGCTGAGGAAAGGAGGTGGGGATTAGGCATGTTCAAGATATCAGAATTAACTCTTCCCTAAGTAGGTTTGGTGGCTAACTGTCACCATTTTGTTCTTGTTCAGTATATAAAGGCTTTTTCCCTCATCTTGTTTAATCTCACAACTTCTGCCCTCAGTTGTCCTCTCACTGTACCTTCTTTCTGTACTCAACTTCCCCACTCCTTTGCTTGCTTCCTTCTCAATGCTCTCTTCTCCCCCTCCTCTGATTGATTCATTTACCTTTTACAGAGAGACAATTTTACATGTTGTGACTTAAGCTAACACTTTTACAGATTTCTCACTCAAATGCCACATCTAGAGGAGCTGATTCTCAGGGGAGCATTGGGACTTCTTCGAACAGCATCAGAGCAGCCAGTGACCAGTGAAATGTATAATTTCTAGAAATTTTATCTTAAATACTCAGACAAATGTGCATTTAGCTCCATGTTGTATCTTTGCTTATGATAAAAATATTTTCCTTGAATCTTTAATTAAAATCGATGACCAAAGTGTGTTCCTTAGCCCAAAGCAGAGTACTGTATGCAATAGAATATGTTTGACTTTTTGCCTCTGTCTGTGTTTATGCCTTCGAAGATTACTATATTAGAGAGAAGGCCAGTGTCTGCCCCTTTGTTTCAAAACAACAGTTTGCTTCATTTTCCATTATCCACTTGTACTGATCTCTAACCTACATGTTATTGTCAGTCAACGATAAGAACTAGAAAGACTTGATTCACCGAAGTGGGGAAATTTACTAGCCATTTATTGGACGTAAATGAAGATTTAAGGGGATGCTATACCTATTAAGGCTCCCCGAACCCTCTGGGGTCTGTGGTGCTTCCACTATAGTCATCTGAGAAAACATATCAGATCTTCCTCTCCACTGGCTTTCCTCATATTGAGCCTTGGGTGCAGCCTTAACTGGAGTCAAGAAGAATAGGTTCTTTTTGATCAGGAAGCAATTAAGAGAAATGACTACTCATTTTACAGGCATTACTAATATTTAGCAATATCAGAAGAATTAGGGCATCAGATTGAAGTGGTAGATCGAGAGAAGAGAGAGAGAGAGAGAGAGAGAGAGAGAGAGAGAGAGAGAGAGACAGAGACAGAGAGAGACAGAGAGAGACAGAGAGAGACAGAGAGAGACAGAGACAGAGACAGACAGAGAAATAGAGACAGAGAGACAGATAGAATTAAATTAACCAATGTGTCTTTGTGAAGATTTGAACATTCACTCCATGCCAGCTTTAGAACTTGGCGAGGTTTCAGTTTGTCTCTTACTACAATTATATATATGAAGGATTTTTCCCCATCACTGTGGATGTTCTAGCTTAGCTGGGTAGGAACCTGAACCAAGATCATATCCTGTACAATCCACTTTCTATTACTTTAAATCTCACATAAATTTTTCTTAGTCTACTGTCTCATTAAGGATAATGCTCAAAATGGAGCTGGTATTAAAACTTGTGGGGTTGTTCTTGTTTTCAAAGTTAGCTATATCCAACTCCTGTTGGGAAAAGATTTTGTTGTCCAGATTCACATAACCTTCTCCCACTACTATGTGAGACAACTTATTCTAACCTTGAAAAGATTCCCTCCCCACTTCTCTAAAGAATAACACTGTTGCACATAACTATCTACTCATAAAATTTGCCTTAACCACTGATTAAATCTTTCAATCACTGACTAAATCTTTCTGCCACCTTTTCAGTGCTAGAACCAACCTGTCAATATAGCACTGTAACTTGAACTGCCAGTCCTTACTTTCCATGTGTGATGACTTTAATTCTGATTATTAACTTGATGACATTTATAATCACCATGGAAACAATCTTCCAGTCATGCTTATGAAGGATTATCTATACCGTGTTAGTTGAGGTTGGAAGCCTCACTCCAAATATGGGCGATATCTTTTCATTGACTGGGTTCCTGGAGTGAGTAAAAAAGAGAAAGAAAAATAAGCATCAGCCTTCATTGCCCTGCTTCATGAGTAAAATGACATGCGACCAGTTGCCTCACCATAAGCATGTCTGCCCACCATGGTGAAGTGTTCCATGAAACTATGAGATGAAATAAATTCTACCTTCCTCTCATTGCTTTTGTCATATTTAAATTATAGTCAAAAGAAAATGAACTAAGCACGTGAAGAGTATCATAGAAAACTCTACTAACTAACTAAAGACCTTCCAGTGCTGTTGAATACTAACTGTCCATACAACACATTCATCAGTATGCTGGTTTTGGATATATATCTTTCACTCTTAATTATACAGCACTGTTCACAAACCCATGTCATGGAATATCCCAAGTGTTTATGTGCTGATGGATACTTATTATATGGGAGAGTAAAATTACAAACCTCTATCCAGTGTCACTGTTCTTCATCCTTGGTCAAGTGCAGTGAAGGACCCTGTCTGATGCTCATAGATCATTCATTTGGTAATGAGAAATGGCCCATATAGCAGCTTGCTATCACCATAAGTTTGGTGGAGAGTTAGACCAATAAATTCTTTGCTTTAATTTCAAGGTTTCATGAGCTTGGCCTCCTTCACCTTAGTTTTCAATTTCTGCCTTGAATCTTTTGGACATGCTTCTGCAGGCTTTGGGGATTCTAAAAATACATTATTCAATGTTCAATGTCTTTTTCCTTTGGGCCACACTTCAATTCTTCTATAAATTTTTAAGGACAAGAAAGGTCTTTGATTATTCTGTTAACCACAAAAGCATCAATAAATATTTTGTTCTACTCTTAATAACAGCATTAAAAGGGTAATTCTATACTGAAATTTTTTCAAAAGCATTATATTTGTGTTTTCTAAAAGGAATTATATATAGAATTACAGCACTTATATTACAAAGTGCTGCTTTGGAGAAAAGGGGCAAGACTGCCCATATTTTGTTGCTTCAGCATATTTTCTTTCTTCTGATTGCTCAAGGAGGAGTCTTGTAAAGTTCCCCACACTTTAACAAAATCTCTCCACCCAACCTCTTCTTTTTCTCTTTACTTGTGTGTGTTTGTGTGTGAGCTTGTGGAGGGCACAAGACATTATTAATGTCAATCCTCATCTTCCACCTTGTATGTGATATGTTACATTATAACTACCTATACTAGTCTGCCTGGCCACTGGGCTTGCAGGGATTCTTCGGTATCCTTATTTTACCTCTCTGTAGTCCATCTGGCACAGTACATGTGCTAGCATATCTACCATTACATGGTTTATGGGACTCCAAACAAGTTATCAGATGTTCTTGACAGGTGCTGGCCCTTCTATGCAATTTCCATAGCCCTATCTACTACTTCCATTCAAGAATATAATTTCATAATTACATGCAAAATAATCATATTTTAAAAGATTTAGGGATAGAGAATAGAAGTTGTCATTATTCGGACAGTTATTTCCTGGCTGGGGAAGAACAGTGGGGCCACTCTAGAAATACAACACTATCTGCTTGCAGTGGTCAGTGAGTGTCCAGTAAGGTTATTAATATGATCTCTGCCTGAGGTCATAGTAAATAAGTAGTTACCATTTTTTGAGTTATTAACACATAATAATTATATATGTTTATGTGATATAGTATAATCTTTTAATGTAATGTATACATTACATTGACTCAAGTATTTACCATTTTTTCTTCATTGCCTAATAGCAACAAATTCTGGCATTTTTAAAAATTTTTTATGTGTTTTTATTGGATATTTTCTTTACTTTCAAATGTTATTCCCTTTCCCAGTTTCCCCTCTTCCTGGAAAGTTCCACCCCACCCTCCCTCTCCCTGCTTCTATGAGGGTGTTCCTCCACCCACTCCATTCCTCTCTCCCTGTGCTTCATTACCTATCTATCAAGCCTTCATAGGACCAAGGGTCTCTCCTCCGATTGATGCCTGACAAGGCAATCCTCTGCTACATATGCAATTGAAGCCATGTGTACTCTTTGGGTGATGGCTCAGTCTCTGGAAACTCTGGGGGGGGTGGGGTCTAGTTGGTTGATATTATTGTTCTTCCTATGAAGTTACAAATCCCTTCAGCTCCTCCAGTCCTTTCTCTAACCCCTCCATTGGGTATCTTGCTCTCAGTCCAGTGGTTGCCGCAAGCACCTACCTCTGTGTAAGGCTCTGGCAGGGCCCCTCAGGAGACAATTAGGCTCCTTTCAGCAAGCATTTCATGGCGTTCACAATAGTGTCAAGGTTTGGTGACTGTATATGGAATGAATCCCCAGATGGGGAAGTCTCTGGATGACCTTTCCTGCAGTCTCTGCTCTACACTTTACCTCCATATATGCTCCTGTATGTATTTTTTGTTATCCTTTTCAGAAGAACTGAAGCACCCACACTTTGGTCTTCTTTCTTCTTGTGCTTCATGTGGTCTATGAATTGTATTTTGGGTATTTAGGATTTTGGGGCTAATTCCATTTATCAGTGTGTACATACCATATGTGGTGGTTTATTTTTTGTTTTGTTTTGTTTTTTGGTCTTTGTTTTTGTTTTTTGTTTGTTTGTTTGTTTGTTTGTTTTGTGCTTGGATTACCTCACTCAGGATGATATTTTCTAGTTCCATCCATTTGCCTAAGAATCTCATGTATTATCATTTTTAATAGCTGAGTAGTACTCCATTATGTAAATATAACACATTTTCTGTATCCATTCCTCTGTTGAAGGACATCTGGGTTCTTTCCAGTTTCTGGCTACTATAAATAAGGCTGATATGAGCATAGTGGAGCAAGTGTCCTTATTACATGTTGGAGTATCTTCTGGGTACATGCCCAGGAGTTGTATAGCTGGGTCCTCAGGTAGTATGATGTTCAAATATCTGATTTCCAGAGTGATTGTACCAGCTTGCAATCCCACCAGCTATGAAGGAGCATTTGTCTTTCTTCACATCCTTGCCAACATCTGCTGTCACCTGAGTATGTCACCTTAGACATTGTTACTGGTGTGAGGTGGAATTTCAGAGTTGTTTTGATTTGCATTTCCCTGATAACTAAGGATATTGAACGTTTCTTTAGGTGTTTCTTTGTCATTCAATATTCCTCTGTTAAAAATCCTTTGTTTAGCTCTGTTCCCCAATTTTTAATGGGGTAATTTGATTCTCTGAAGTCTAATTTTTTGAGTTCCTTGTATATATTTGATATTAACCCTCTATCAGATGTAGGACTGGTAAAGATCTTTTCCCAAACTTTTGGATGTCATTTAGTCCTATGGACAGAAGTTTTGCAGTTTTATGAGATCCCATTTGTCGATTCTTGATCTTAGATCATAAGTCACTTGTGTTCTGTTCAGGAAATTTTCCTCTGTGCCCATTTGTTTGAGACTCTTCCTCATTTTTCCTCTATAAGTTTCAGTGTATCTGGTTTTATGTGGAGTTCATTGATCTACTTGGACTTGAGCTTTGTACAAGGAGATAAGAATGGGTCATTTGGCATTTTTCTACATTCTGACCTCTAGTTGATCCAACACCATTTGTTAAAAAGGCTATCTTTTTTCCACTGGATGATTTTAGATCCTTTTTCAAATATCAAGTGACCAAATGTGTGTGGGTTCATTTCTGGGTCTTCAATTCTATTCCATTGGTCTTCCTGCCTGTCTTTGTACTAATATCAAACTGTTTTTTATCACCATTGCTCTGTAAAACAGCTTGAGGTCTGGGATGGTGGTGATTCCAGCAGAAGTTCTTTTATTGTTGATAGTAGTTTTCGCTATCCTGTGCTTTTTGTTATTACACATGAATTTGCAAATGCCTCTTTCTAACTCTATGAAGAATTGATTTGGAGTTTAGATTGGAATTGCATTGAGTCTGTAGGTTGCTTTCAGCAAGATGGCCACTTTTACTATATTAATTTGGCCAATCCATGAGCATAGGAGTTCTTTCCATCTTCTGAGATCATCTTCGACTTCTTTCTTCAGAGACTTTAAGTTCTTGTCATACAGATCCTTCACTTGCTTAGTCACACCAAGGTATGTAATAATCTTTGTGACTATCATGAAAGGTGTTGTTTCATTCTTAACTATACAGTAAGATTCTCTAGCTAGCTGTAAAGCATTGTATATTTTAGAGATCTAGGAAAGAATCTCCTATTTTTATTTTTAAACTGCTGAAAATCTGATTTTCTCTTGCTGTTATTTATATTAAGTGTCATCTTATTGTCATTTAACTGATCTGGAAAGATATCATAGCAGCTTGTCAAAAAAAAATTTACTTCTCACCGTGCTATTTTTATGTGAAGGAATTATCTTGTAACAACCCTTGATTTATTCACCTATATCTCATGCATCCCCTTTGGATCTTCTCAAAACAAGCAATTTCATGTTAGCTAAGATTAAATTGTTTATGTATAGCACAGTGAATAGCAAAATACTTTCTTGATATAACTGAAGTACAGACAATTTGAATAGAACTCTGAGATTCCATCTCACACCAGTCAGAATGGCTAAGATCAAAAACACAGGAGACAGCAGTTGTTGGTGAGGATGTGGAGAAAGAGGAACACTCCTCTACTGCTGGTGGGATTCCAAGCTGGTAAAACCACTCTGGAAAGCAGTCTGGCGGTTCCTCAGAAAACTGGACGTGACACTCCCGGAGGATCCTGCTATACCACTCCTGGGCATATACCCAGAGGCTTTACCTGCATGCAATAAGGACACATGCTCCACTATGTTCATAGCAGCCTTATTTATAATAGCCAGAAGCTGGAAAGAACCCAGATATCCCTCAACGGAAGAATGGATTCAGAAGATGTGGTATATTTACACAATGGAATACTACTCTGCAATTAAAAACAATGAATTCACGAAATTCCTAGACAAATGGTCAGAACTTGAAAATATCATCCTTAGTGAGGTAACCCAATCACAAAAGAACGCACATGGTATGCAGTCACTGATAAGGGGGTATTAACCCAGAATCTCGGAATACCCTAGACACAATTCGCATATCAATAGATTTCTAAGAAGATGGAAGGAGAGACCCCTGGTCCTGGAAAGACTGGATGTAGGGGAACGCCAGGACAGAGAAGCGAGAGTGGGGTGAATGGGGAAAAGAGGGAGGGAAGAGGGCTTATGGGACTTTCGGGGAGGGAGGAAACGGGAAAGGGGAAATGATTTTGAATGTATATAAAAAAAAAACTTAGAAAATAAAATTTAAAAAAAAAAAAAGAAAAGAAAAAGAACTCTAGCCAAGGCAGCAAGCACACATCCAGGACATGTGGGGCATCCCTCATTGTCTCATGCCTCTTTACATTGTGGTAAGAAATAAGTCATGGACCATCATCAGCCAAAATGTCCCAGTGTGACTTTCTGCTAGCAAATGTGTTTGGAAAAAGTGACAAACACATATTAAAGCAATTTTTGTAAAGCTGAATTTGGTTTTGGTCATAGACCCTGATCTAAGTGATAATTTTTATCACATGCTTAGTGCTTGCTCTGAGCAACATTGTTCAGAACATCTGTCCATCCAGATCTTCACTGTCCTCACTTCTTCCTTTTGGGAACTTCAAATGTCTTATTTTAAATTTTTATCATAATCTAGTATCATTAAAATAACTTGATACAGCATATCATATTTAATAAGTCATTACAAATTTAACATTAAACATACATGCATACATGCATGTTATGCAAATTTGTGAAGATGGTGAGATATGTGTGTAGGGTATTTGCTTTTACCCTACCTTTATGTGTACAGGTATATGGGGTTTTGTTTGTATTCATATGTTTACAACAATATTTAGACAATAAACATGGATATTAGGTGTCTTATTCAACTGGTCTCAATTTTATTTTTGTTAGACATGTTCCTTAAATAAATCTGCAGCTCATTTATTTGGTTATGCTGAATGAACAATGAGCCAATATATATACATTAAACATTCCGTCTTATGACTGTCAGGGTTTATTATCCACCAAAGTCAATATTAAATCAGGTTCACCCTTGTGAATATTTACCTATCCAGATAAAGAATTGAAATTGGAAATAGGATCGAATTAATATCATTTTATTTTCTGAAATCAAATATTTTACTAGGAGAAAGAAAGGTGTGGAGTTATGTGCCACAGTGACTACTCCGTTTCTCGATGGCATTACAAAAGTCTGCCTTGCATTGTGATTTATTAGAGTTGTATTTATTGATTCTTTCATAGTGAACTACTTTCTAGGAAACAGACAGAATAAAAGCTTTGAATATACTTGCATTAACATTTTACTAACTAGACCAGGAGTTCATAAGGATTAAATATATGGATAACAGACCTAGTCTCAGCCAATGATTACCTTGGCCTTAATATTTCTTTAGGGTAAAATTTGTTATTATGAAAATACAACTCCAGTACAGTGAATAGAGCCACCCAAAGTTTTCCATTTGTTTATGTTTTTGATTTGTTTTTTCATACTCCCAGATAATATAATATGCTTCTCTCCTGTATCAGTCTCTCTCTCTCTCTCTCTCTCTCTCTCTCTCTCTCTCTCTCTCTCTCTCTCTCTGTGTGTGTGTGTGTTACATGTATCTCTTTGTATACATGTGTGTGTCTTTGTGTGCATGTCTATGTGTATCTCTGTGTATCTCTCCTTCTTTCTTTGTCTCTATCTCTGTCTCTCTCTTTCCCTTTCCCTCTCCCCCTTCTCTGTTTATGTATGTATATATGTATATTTGTATAAATGAATAAAACTGTGTTCATATGTTTGCATTGAGAGTGAATAATTGTGATCTCAGCAGTGAAAGCACTTTTTGCTAACCATGTAACCTGAATTCCATCACTGAAATTCACAAGGTAGAAAGAGTAAATCAAGACTTACAAATTGTCTCTGACTCCAACACACATGCGGTTGCTTATGGACATGTACACATACATGAAACAATCATTTTTAAAATGAAGTACTTAAGGACTTTGCTGTGTTGAACAAATGCCTATGAGAAGAAAGTTAAAGATGGGAAGACTTTCCTTAGAGTGTCATCCCATAAATCTGGATCAGAAGTTGTGAAAAATTTGCTTCCATAGTGAAAGAAGCATGTGACTGGGACCTTTCTCTTCACATTCTGTAAGACAAAAGGCAGATAACAGACAGGGAATGAAATCAAATCATTAAACCTCAAAGACACTTCTAACTAAGATCTGTCCTTTAAAGCCTCAACAATTTCTCCAGATTGCCACCTCAGTCACTACCTCAGCATTTAATGTTTGTGTAACAAAACATGTAGAAGGCCATAAAACAATTTTTTCGAAGCTTGTTGCTCCAACATTTTCTCTGAGGCAAGCTCTTAATAGTTGTGGCTTTGTTTAGAAGTAAAGCTACCCATTCACTATAATATTTAGTTTTCACTTTAGCCTTGGCTTCTACTCTGGAATGTAAATTGGATAGTATATTTGGCTTTCATTGGCCATCATATTTGTATTATTTTTATTTGTCCATGCAGAAAATAACTTCATTTCCCTATGATTTCAGAAATTCTTAGCAATATGAACCCATTAAGTCAAATTGAATTTACAAAAAAAAAATGACATTTATGTGAAAAACTTAGAACTCTTTACCCCCAAGCAGTGTTTCAACAAGGGTGAAAACATCAATAGAGTTATACATTCTCCACTTGAATTGATTTTATGTCACATCCTCAAACATTTCTTGAATTAACTATACTAATGAATTTTCACAGTGCTTATTACCTTGAATACATAGCTACTCTCTGTGCTTAATATTTTATTTCCTAAGTTCAGGTCTTTTACCCAACCATTAGTAGTGGGAAAAGGATTTTCTAAGGTGCTAGATAACAATAGATATTTTGTTGTTAAAGAACAAATAAAAATAGAGTCTTTGTAGTTATCTGTACATAAGTTTTCCCTGTTCATATAACCAAAATAGCAGATATCATGTTACTTTTATTGAAATGTTTTATTAAAATGTATCAGTTCATTATAAGATGAAACTTTATTCAAATAATATGCTGTTATTCTACACACAGAATTGATAAGATATTTCAAGAATAATAGGAAAAAATCTGTCTTAGAGATTCAAATATTTGAATTAATTTAAACATGCTCTAATATATAAAAATATGTCTACATAAAGACATGAAATACTGTTACGGCTTGAATATTAAATACCAAGTTATGGAAAAGCACTTTCCACTCAAGCCTGATGACCAGAGTTCAATTCATATAAACTATATAAAAAGCGAGATTTGATGGAACACATCTGTAATCCCAATGTTTCTTGAGATGTGGGGATGGAGACAGAAAATTCACCCAGAGGTTTGTGGACCTGTAACTTGGAATATGTAGTGCAATTACAAAAGCAGCAATAGAAAATGCTGGTAAGGATGTGAATAGAAGGCAACTCTGTATCATGCTGATGGAAAATATAAACTACTTAAGCTGTCATAGAAGGAAACAAACTAAAGGTTTGCCTTTCATGAGGTCAACTTTGCTTGTCATAGTTAGAGACTTGCTGTTTGCACCTAGTTAGTACCTAGTTACCTAGTTCAGGGGTATATTGAGGGTAACATCTTAGAGAACAAAGGAGACCAGTGCACAAAGGTTATCTCACCTTCAAGTCAGCATCCACAGGCTTGGATTAACCAGCTCTCATCTTTTTCTGCATTATCTTATGTTAGGTAAAAAATCAAAAGAGGTTGCTTGCAGCATCTCTACCATATTAAGAACTTTAGGACTGCAAACTGAAGGAATTTTGTTTTGTTTTGTTTTTCATTTATTGACACCAGAACCATTATCATTATTCCAGTGAGTGTGGTGACAATGTTGATGGCCACCTATCTGTGATTTGAGTAATAAATTGCATGAAAGGTAGATTTTGAAGAGCTCTGAAGACACATAGTTTTGTAATATTACATGTTGATACTGATATTTGGAGGAATAATGGACCACTTCTCCTCCCCTCCCCCACTTCTGGAGAAATAAGAAGATGTGAGCTCCTTGTGATGCTTCTGGAGAAATGAGAAGATGTGAGCTCCTTGTGATGTGGACTCAGTGTATCTAGATTCATAACAATGATGGCCAATGTTAAACTATTTTTCAGATTTTCCAAGCTCCAGGTTGCTTAGTTTTCAACCTCTTCCCCATATTATCTGGACAGTGTTACTGAAAGGAGAATGCTTGCTGCCACAGGCTGACTAAATTATGATACAAAGAAAGAATCTCCTTCCATAAATTTATAACATCCTCTAGCACAAGCAGGAAATCTGTCAGCTAAGAAAATCCTGGCATAAAGTTTAAGGTGGCAAGCTATTATGTTGGTATGAGCTTTTGAGATGACATAGCTATTTGTCTCAAGAAAGGCTAGCTACCTGATCTTTTAAGTTGACATTTCCTAGCTCATTTAGCAGATCAAAGATCAAGTATATATCTATGTTGGCATTGATTGCCTATCTACTCAGTTTTCATCTTCAAATTTAAAATAAATTAAATCTTAAGCACAGTCTTTAATTCATCTTTTAAACATGAATGGAAGATTTTCCTTACCTCTACCAGATGTCTGTGATTAAACAAAAGGCAGGATCAATCATCCGAGACCACATGATTAGACATCTTTGGTGTCAAATAACATAGTGGATGGTACTGTTACTGATGTGCATCTTTACTTTCATAGCATTGTATATGGGGCTGCATACTTAATTACTTCACTTTACTCAGCTTCTTAAGTATGGAAATGTGACCTCAGAGATATTTCCCTGACAATATCACCTTTCCACAGCCTACCCAAGAATAATTCTAGGACTAGCAGTTCTCACCTCTGATCGAAAACAAAGTGATCTGCCTCTTTCTTTCTTGCTTTTCTTTTATTAGAACTTTTAATTTGCATTTCAAATGTTATCCCCTTTCCCAGTTTCCCCTCCAGAAATTCAAACTATCCCATCCCCCCGCCCCCTGAATCTATAAGGATGCTTGCCCAAACACCCACCTATCCACTCCTGCATCCCCACTCTGGCATTCCCCTATACTAGGGCATCAAGTCTTCACAGGACCAAGGTTTTCTCCTCCCATTGATGCCTGACAAGGATATCCTCTGCTACAAATGCTGCTGGAGCCATGGGTCACTCCATTCGTACTCTTTGCTCGATGGTTTAGTCACTGGTTGCTCTGGGGGTTTTTGTAGATTGATATTGTGTTCTTCCTATGGGGTTGCAAGTCCATTCAGCTCCTTCAGTACTTTTTCTAACTCCTCCATTAGGGACCCTGTTCTCAGTTCAATTTTTGGATGTGGGCATCCACATTAGTATTTGTCAGGCTCTGGAAGAGCCTCTCAGGAGACAGCTATATTAGGCTCCTGACAGTAAGCACTGGTTGACATTCTCAATAGTGTCTGCGTGTGGTAACTTTATATGGGATGGAACTCCAGGTGAGTCAATCTCTGGATGGCCTTTTCTTCAGTCTGTATTCCACACTTTGTCTCTGTATTTCCTCCATGAGTATTTTGTTCCCACTTCTAAGAAGAACTGAACCATCCACACTTTGTTTTTTTGTCTTCTTGAGCTTCATGTGGTCTGTGAATTGTATCTTGGGTGTTCTGGGATTTTGGGCTAATATCCACTTAGCAATGAGTGCATACCGTGTGTGTTCTTTTCGGACTGTGTTACCTCACTCAGGATGATATTTCTAAATTCATGCATTGCCTAAGAATTTCATGAAGTCATTGTTTTTAATAGATGAGTAGTACTCCTTTGTGTAAAAGTACCATATAAACTAACCATTTTTCTGTTGTAGGATATCTGGGCCCTTTCCAGCTTCTGACTATTATAAATAAGACTGAAATGAACAGAGTGGAGTATGTATCCATTTTATATATTGGAACATATTTTTGGTCTATGACTAGGACTGGCATAGCTGTGTCCTCATGTAGTACTATGACTCATTTTCTGAGGAACCGCCAGACTGATTTGTATAGTTGTACCAGCTTGCAATCCCACCAGCAATGGAGGGTGTTCCTCTTTCTCCACATCATCCAAAGCATCTGCTGTCACCTGACTTTTTGATCACACCTATATGAGTGGTATGAGGTGGAAACTCAGGCTTGTTTTTATTTGCATTTCTCTGAGGACTAAGGATGTAGAACATTTCTTCAGGTGCTTCTCAGCCATTCAATATTCCTCAGTTAACCAATACTTTGTTTATCTCTTTACCCCATTTCTATGAGGGTTATTTGATTCTCTGGAGTCTAAAATTTTGAGTTCTTTGTATATATTGGATATTAGCCCTCTATTGGATGTAGGGTTGATGAAGATCTTTTCCTAATCTGTTGGTTGCCTTTTTGCCCTATTGACAGTATCCTTTGCCTTACAGAAGCTTTGAAATTTTATGAGGTCCCATTTGTTGATTCTTGATCTTAGAGCATAAGCCATTGGTGTTCTCTTCAGGAAAATTTTCTCTGTGCCCAAGTGCTTGAGAAAATTACCCACTTTTTCTTTTTTTAGTTTCAGTGTGTCTGATTTTATGTAAAGGTCCTTAATTCACTTGGACTTGAGCTTTGTGCAAAGAGATAAGCATGAATCAACTTGCATTCTTCTAGTCTTATTTCTTATTTGTCTTGTTTTACACATCTTATTCCTCTTAAGCTTTCCATAAACATGTTTGCACATATAATTTATATTTTATTTGTGAATGGTACAGATGTAGCATATGATACATAGAAGATAATACAACTTGTTGGTTCTTAATAACATGCAGAAGACACAATGTGACAGTCACAGAGAAGATAAAGTAGGCTTAGATCAGCTGATAAGACAAAACAAAACAGTAAAAAACAACCACAATAACAAACATTTGCTGGAGTCCAATATCCAAATTCCAAGGAAAAGGAAAGAAAAGCAGAACATGATGAAATGAACCTATAACTAATGTTCTTTGGACATAGAATGAAATAGATTCCTGAAGCTTTGTGAACAGCCAATGCAGCCTACTTTGCAAATTCCAGGCCAGTAAGAGTGCTTGACTCAAAATTATAAAGATTGAAAATATATATAAACAAACAAAAAATTAAAAAAATAATGGATGGTGCCTAAGTATTGATATCTAAGCTTGACTTCTGGCCCGCATATGCATTCATGCACACACACACACACACACACACTCACACACACTCACACACAGAGATAGATACCTAAAAAAATCCTACACATATTCTCACCCTTCACACTTGAATGTGCACAAGTAAATATATTCATATGTTCAGAATTAAACAATCACAAACAGAAAATACAAAATGTGTTGAAATAAAAATGTTCATTAAACTAGCATCTCAAAAGGTCTGTTTAGTCTAGCAGCCAATATCTATCCTTTCTCCACCTTTTCATATAAAAGACTTTCCTTGGGTGTATATGGACCTTTACTCTTGCTCAAGGATACCTGGAGAAATAAATGTTTGTGATGGATTTCCTAAATTGAAGGCAATGTGACACTTACCTCAGTCAACAGACATTCTCTCCCATAGGCAAGATTTAGTCTCTCTCCTCTAGCCTTATTATCATGGCCTTCCTCTAAACTCCAAAATCCTGGGGCTAGAAAGATGGTTCACCAGTTAATCACACAACTATTCATGCAGAGGAACTAAAATCAATTTCTAGAATCTACATGAACTCTTACATCTATCATAACTCCAGTATCTGAGTGTCTTCTGCTCTTTTTTGTCCTCTGCAGACATTGTATGAATATGGTGCACAGACACATGCATACAAAATATCCATAAACATAAACAGCAAATAAATAAGCAATTCCCAAAGCTCAAATAATAAATACATAGTTACATCTTTAGTCCACAAATATGTGTTTTTTCTTATTAACATTTATTTTTCCTTTCATTAAAGTTCATGCAAATTCAATACAATGCCAAAAATTCCTGATGTTTGAAGGCAACAGTTAATGTTGTCCTTTGGTGCCCACATGTATAAGCATAGAAGAACATCCACATATGTGCACTGGCACACAAGACATGCATATAAGCATACATATTCACATGAAAAGACACATAAAGATGTCAAATATTTTATGACAGTATAATATTTGAAGCGAAAAAATGCACTAAAACAATGTGGTTAACATGTTTATTTCTACTCTGTAGGTGAAGAAGTAAGTTTAGGTAAAGAGAGTGCTCAAGTCCACACAGCTGTTAAGTGATTGACTTACAATTTCACACAGATGATACATCATTAAAGTGTTCTGGACCCCAGTTTGGGTATGAGCTTCCAACAGATTCCAAATGTCATTACTTGTTGGTTAGCGGAAATTGCATTTACTCCACAAAAATTTTTGAATGACAGTTATAAAGTAGGACTCAGTTTTTTGAAAAGCAACATATAAGTGCTCTGAGTAAGTCATGACTGCTTTCTGACTAGAAGGATTAGTGTCCCACCATTGCCTGGCCTTCTTAAAATGTACAAGTTTTTAAATATTTTTCCATAAAGATAGGCTAGTCAATAGTGCTAGAGTGATGCAATATTTATAATCATATTATATCTTAATGCTATTTGATAAATCACTGTATGTTAGAAAATATTATCAATAGTCACCTTTCTTTGTAGTCTTTTACCAACACTGGGACAATCTTGTGACTGGCATTATATGTTTGTGAATTATATCAGCTATCTGTCTTCCTGACAAAGAGAATTGGAACAATTGCCCTGCTGCTCTTTCAGAGAACTCAGTAGGTGGTACACAATAATTGCTACTCTGCTTCTAGGGGATATGGTACCTTCTTATCTCCAAAGGCACCAGTCACAAACATGGTGCTCATACATACATTCAGGCAAAATGCTCATAGACATAAAAAAGAACAAATGAAAAGTAATCTTTACAGAAAAATATCTTACAAAAGCAATGTAAGGAAGAAAAGGTTGTTTTGGTCTCATGGTTCCAGGACTCAGTCCTGAAAGTAATGTCATGGAAGCAGGAATGTGGGTCAGCTGGTCACATAACATTGGGAGTGAAGAAAGAGGGAGAGATGAATGCTGGTGTTCAAATCACTTTATCCTTTTTATTCATTGCCAATATGGTGGTGACTATGTTTAAGTTTTGTCTTCCCAATTCCCAACCTAATCTTAAACTTCCTCACAAACATGACCAATGATTTGTTCCCATGTCTATTTCAAATACCCTAAAGCTGAGAGATTAACCATCACAAGAAATGGTGAGAATGAACTGATATTGACGGAAGCCCATCTCCACACCCCCCATCTACTGTTTTGCAAGTTTGTCAAAGAAAGATAGAATTTTTGTAACTTTAATGACTTAGTTTTTAAATATTTTGGGTGGTTCCAGGAATTATACTCACATTCACATGAGTAGATCCCTAACACTAAGGGACACTTCCTTTCAGAGCAAAGTAATATTCATATGTAATATGATTTCATGTGTGTGTATGTATATGTGTATATATGTCTGTTTGTGTGACTATGTGTGCGTTTGTGTGAGTCTGTGTGCATGTATACTCAGAGGACAGAAGAATGTATCAGCATCTTGCTACAAACTCCACTTTATTCCTTTGAGGCATCATCTCTCACTGAGCCTATAGTTCATTTTTTTTTTTTATCTAGGAAGACAAACATGGAACCCAACAATCCCCTTATACCAATGGATGCTCCATAACATTGGGATTAAGGGCACATGGAAGACCATGCCTGACAAGTCATGAGTGTTCTTAGATCTGAAATCAACTGTTGTTAATTGCAAACAATATTAACAACAGTCATTGTACCAACTTCAGTTAGACTGTTAAATATTTCTCTTCTGTCTTTAGGTGGTTCCAAGCATTCCCTAAAAGTATATAAAACTTATCATATGTGTGTGTGTGTGTGTGTGTGTGTGTGTGTGTGTATCTGGAAAATTATGTAGGACGTATGTCTATGTTTTGTCTGATTTCCTAAATATGCCCATGACTCAGTAAGAGCAGAAGGGGAAAAGATTCCAAGCATCTCATTACACTGAATACCCTCTGAGAGAGCAGGGCCCATCTTATTCTTAAAGAACAGTATGTTCTTTTTCTAAGTCCTGACAGGATGAGTTGACCTCTGGAAGCTGAAGGGGGTGGTAAAGGACCTGCCAAAATGAACGTTGTTGCAGAATATGAATGACAAGGACAGAAATAAATGAGAATTTAAAGTGTCATAATTTTGCCACAGGCCATATAAGCACATTTCCAACAATCTGAGATAATAGGGATGTACAATTTTAGCATAAAGAGAAGAGATTTTCCTAAGAAATTATTCATAACATATTCCTTTGTCCTTTTCTCAATCACCAATTCTACCCTTCACAAAGAAGAAAGGATAAAAAGGAAGAACTTAACATCTAGAATTTGCAAGTTTCTGAATATCCACCTAAAATAAATGGCACCTACTAAGAAAACGCTGAAGCTTGATCAACCCACTGTATTAAAAGAGATATAGCTAAAGGATCCATTTTTCTCTTCAGATATTAAGTACTCTATGCAATTACCTAATCCTGATTCTGTCAGGGTAGATTACAGATAGGGTACAATTTCTACTAGGAAAGGAGAAAAGTGGACTTAATATGTGTGGGCCAATCTAGAGAAAAAACACAAAGGAATTTTGTGATATTAAAATCTCCACTGGGGTGACTCGAAGTTCTCTGAGTAATCCATGCTTTATACAAAAGATAAAAAACCCAGTCTGAGGTTGAGGTGAATAGCAAGTTGGATACATCTTTTTAAAATTAGATGAATTTTGAAATGGTAGTTAATATCTCCACTCATATGAAGTTTATTTGATTCTCAAATTTTAAGAATCATTAACCTGAGATTTGAGGGACCAGCTTGTTTAAATCCCCTCTCCTTAGCCTCTAGAATGGAAAAAGAACTGATTGCTTCTGACATGAAAGCAACAAGAAGGCCTAGAAAAAAATGACAATGATGAACCACTATGCCTGTGATACTTAGAATAAGCCTAAGTCACTTACAGTTACTGTTTCTAGCACATTAATCTTCACTGTAACTAGAGAAGTATGTGCTGATTTGTAGTTCAGAGAAAGGAAAGAGGGGCACAGACAAATGTAGTTGTTTGTTCAAGGTCAGGAAGCTGAAAATGGCAAAAGTTAGCTCAAGTTGTCTGGGAAACCCAGTATTCAGTGTAAATTTTGGTGATAAAATTCTTATTTGACAGCTATAGGGACTGATATTAATTAACAATCTGAAGGGATATTAGAATAATCAAAGAGAGCTACCTTTGAAGATAGCTTTACTGGTTTCTAAACTGGGTTTACTGAGGTGGGAAGACCCATCCTAAATGTGGTGCAGTGGTTTGAAGGAAAATGCCTAGGTATAGGGAAATACCAGGACAGGGAAGCAGGAGTGGGTGGGTTTGTGAGCAGGGGGAAGGAAGGGGGAAATAGGATAGGGTGTTTCTGGAGGGGAACCCAGAAAGGGGATAACATTTGAAATGTAAATAAAGAAAATAGCTAATAAAAAAACAGTTTATACTTTCTGAGCTCTCAAATCACTATTGTTCATCAAACAGTCTATTGTCCAGATACTGGATACAAAATTTTTGTAAATAAAGTTTTATTACTATAAAGACCCCCCCCAAAAAAAAGAAGAAAATGTGTCCCCATAGGCTCATACTTTTCATATATTTGAATACCTGATTGCAAGTTGGTGGAACTGTTTGGAATGGATTAAAAATTGAAGCTTTGTTAGTGGTATGTCACTGGAGATTTTAAAGACCCACAGAATTCCCGGTTCTCTCTCTCTCTCTCTCTCTCTCTCTCTCTCTCTCTCTCTCTCTCTCTCTCTCTCTCTCTCTCTCTCTCTCTCTCTGTCTCCCCTACATCCCACTCTTCTCTCCTACATCCCTCTCTCTATATATCCTGCCTGTGAATCACAGGTAAGCTCTCAGCTTCTGCCCCATCATATTTGCCTCCTTGCTGTCAAATTCCACACAATTCTCTTGTACTTTAACTCTTGGAACTGTGAATCTCTAAGTTAAATGTTTTCTTTTATGAGGTACCTTGGACTTGGTATATTTTTTTACCAATGGCATTAGAAAATAATTAGGACATCTGGGCAGCATCACTGTATGTGCCTTCATCCATTAAAATGAATTTAACATTAATATTCATTTTTTTATTCCCTTTGAATGTTAATGTAATGTGACTAGTCCACAAAATGGGACTGTACACTTGAACTGTAAGCTGAATTTAAATTCTCCATTCTTCAAGTTGTTTTTGTTTGCCATTCTCTCACAGCATTGAATAGTGTACCTGATACAACACAGAAGAAAGAGCAGCTGACACAAGTCCACCATTTCACCCAAGATTATTATTTATAGATACAAAATTTGGCTTTGACACATGTTTATCATATGTTACTTCCAAATTTAATATGATTTAATTTAATTCAAATAATCTGCATCTTGCATACTGCAATATTGTAATCACCCCAGCAGGCATATAATGTTTGTTGAGATTCAAGAGGTAATTTGGTGTCACCTAGACTATTGTGTGTGTGTGTGTGTATGTGTGTGTTTGTGTGCATGCACACATGAGTATACATTTCACATGTCATGTTTTGCAGTTTCACCTGTACCCTAGGTTATTGTGAAAACACCAATTCTAAAAAGCATAACACATAAGTTTTCAGAAATGTGAATTATTCTACTAGCTAGGTACTCTCTCCCTTTTAAGACTTAAATTACCACATGTAAATGTGCCAGTGAACCTCTTGTTGTATATAGATAAGGTGCCAGTATCTACCTTAAGGCTTTTTGGAGTCTAGGAAGAAAGTGGTCATTTCTAGGCTATGTGTCCTGCTCTATCATATTGTCTTATTCTGTCGAGTAAAAGTCTCTCACTGAACCTAGAATGAGGATTTTCTCTGTTTATCCCTCACAATGATGCAACACTTGAGTCATTGTATCATTTGTAAGACTATCCCGGTGTAGTGACCATTTTGACATTTTGATATCTTTCTTTAAAAGCACATAAATATTATAATAATATGTTTTCATTTTAATCCCAGGTGTGAGATATGCACCTGCTTCAGATCGTTCATAACATCTGACGTGTCCTTTAGCAGAGTATTATTTTGCCAGCTGCAGAGAGTTTCTGTACTTTTGTGACATTTGGAATTCTGTGGATGTTTCATTGGGTATATAAACACTAAGGCATTAAGAGGTGGGGTAGTTTGTTGAATATTGATTGGTTGCTGTTGGCCATGGTTGATCAAAGTTCATTATGTAGTTGTATGCAAAGAAGAAGCAAGGAGACGATATTAAATATTTTGATGGTAAAGATAAAACTCTCCCACAAGGATCTCCATATTCCTAGTCTAATGATAATGTCCCACTTTCCTCTGCATCCTTTTCTTTCTCTTCTATCTAGTGCTAAGGGTTGAACGGGGAGGAAAAAAGGTGGAGAGGAGGGGAAGAAAATAGAACTCACAGAGTAGTGAAAGTCCAGCTACAAATCTTTTTGTTATTTTGTTTATTTACATTTCAAATGTTATTGCCTTTCCTTGTTTACCCTCCCCAAAACTCCCTATCCCATTCCTCCTCCCCCTGCTCACTAACCCACCCACTCCACTTGCCTGTCTTGGCACTCCCCTACAGTAGGGCAACTAGCATTCACAGGTCCAAGGACCTCTCCTTTTACTGATATCCAGCAAGGCTATCATCTCCTACACATGCAGCTGGAGCCATGGGTCCCTCCATGTGTACTCTTTGGTTGATAATAAATCTCTGGGAGCTCTGGGGGGTACTGGTTGATTCATATTGTTGTTCCCCCTATTGTGCTGCAAATCCCTCCAGCTCCTTGGGTCCATTCTCTAGCTCCTCTTTTGGGGATCCTGTGCTCAATTCAACGGTTGACTGAGAGCATCCACCTCTGTATGTGTCAGGCACTGTCAGGGCCTCTGAGGAGACAGCTATATCAGGCTACTATCAACAAGCACTTGTTGGCATCCACAATAGTGTCTGGGTTTTGTAACTATATGGGAAAGATCCCAAAGTGTGGCAGTCTCTAGATGGCTTTTTCCTCAGTCTCTGCTCCACACTTTGAAGCTCTTTTTCCTCCCACGGATACTTTGTTCTTGCTTCTAAGAAGGACCAAAGTATCCACACTTTTGTATTCTTTCTTCTTGAGCTTCATGTGGTCTATGGATTATATCTTGGCTATTCTAAACTTCTGGTCTAATATCCATTTATCAGTGAATGCATACCATGTATGTTCTTTTGTGATTGGGTTGCATCACTCAGGATGATATTTTCTAGTTCCATCCATTTACTTAAGAATTTCACGAATTCACTGTTTTTAATAGCTGAGTAGTACTCCATTGTGTAAATGTACCACATTTTCTTTTTTTTTCTAAGTTTTTTTATTTACATTCCAAATCATTTCCCCTTTCCCGTTTCCTTCCTTCCCGAAAGTACCATAAGCCCCCTTCCCTCCCTCTTTTCTCCATTCAACCCCTTCTCTCTTCTCTGTCCTGGCATTCCCCTACATCCAGTCTTTCAAGGACCGGGGTTTCTCCTTCCATCGTCTTGGAAATCTATTGATATGTGAATTGTGTCTAGGTATTCCGAGATTCTGGGTTAATATCCCCTTATCAGTGACTGCATACCATGTGTGTTCTTTTGTGATTGGGATACCTCACTAAGTCTGTATCCATTTTTTTTTCTGTTAAGGAACTTCTGACTATTATAAATAAGGCTGCTGTGAACACAGTGGAGCATGTGTCCTTATTACATGTTCAGCATCTTCTGGGTATATGACCAGGAGGTGTATAGCTGGGTCCTCAGTTAGTATGATGTTCAATTTTCTGAGGAACCAGAAAAGTGATTTCCAGCTTGCAATCCTACCAGCAATGAAGGAGTGTTCCTCTTTCTCCATATCCTTGCCACCATCTGCTGCCACCTGTGTTTTTGATCTGACTGATGTGAGGTTGAATCATAGAGTTGTTTTCATTTGCATTTCCCTGATGACTAAGGAGGTTGAACATTTCTTTAGGTACTTCTCAGCTATTCAGTATTCCTTAGTTGAGAATTCTTTGTTTAGCTCTGTAACCCACTTTTTAATAGTGTTATTTGGTTCTCTGTAGTCTAACTTTGTGAGTTCTTTGTATATTTTGGATATTAGTCATCTATTGGATGTAGGATTGGTAAAGATCTTTTCCCAATCTCTTGGATGCTGTTTTGTCCTATTGACAGGGTCATTTGCCTTACAGAAGCCTAGCAATTTTATGAGGCCCCATTAGTGAATTCTTGATCTTAGAGGAAAAGCTATTGGTGTTCTATCCAGGAAATTGTCCCCTGTGCCCATGTGTTCAAGGGTCTTTCCTGCTTCCTTTCCTTTAGTTTCAATATATCTGGTTTTATGTGGAGGTTGTTGATCTACTTGGACTTGAGTTTTGTACAAGGAGATAAGAATGGATCTATTTGCATTCTTCTACATGCTAACCACCAGTTTACACTTTTCTTTTTATTGTAGAACTAGAGATTGAATTTCAGCTCTTCCTCAGCCCAGCTCTCCAGTTCTCATCATTCTTAAGCCTACACTGAAACCTTTCTCTTATTTAGTATTTTTCCATCACACTGTGCATATTTTCTCTTATTAGTTTTCTTGTCACTTTGCAATGTGTACTCTGTCTCCAGTAGTTTGTCCTCTCAAGAAACAATCATCTGTTTTCTAACTTCAGTTGTTTGTTGAACTGGTAACACATTAAAATAAAAGAAAATTTTCCACAGTTAAGTTGGAAAACACGTAGTTACTAAGGACTGTTCTAGGAATAAATAATGAGAAACCTCTTCACTGGATGTTTCTCTGCAGAAAGGTTTAAATTATTTGTCTTGTACTTTTGATGGGGATTCATAGCAAATAATTATGTACCTTTTTTTTGTGACCATCTTTTCATTGTTTCTATACTAACTCCAAAAGTTCCTTATTGGTACTTACTCATTAATTAATTAATGAAGTAACTGTGAATGAAAGTTCTAAAACTTGTTTTTGGTCATATGTAAGAATTAGCTAGAATATGGGAGGAATTCATGCAACTACAAGGATTAACATTACCTTCATTTAAATTTGCAAAAAATTGTCCTCTTGTATTAACTTGTGGAAAAAGTTATTGAAAGCTGTGAGTGTCTAATCCTGAAGAACATTGAGCTCTATTATTGATGGCTAGGATATTTATTAGAAGAGTGTTTAATGCAATGGACAGAAAGACAAGAGCTTGGCTGGAGCTCTGAAGTTTTAGTGTTCTTTCCTTTCACCCCTTGAAGAAGGGTTTTTAACAGTAGTAACATGTAACCAGGATTAAATTCTGTGGATAGAGGTAGAGAATGTAGTAAGTAAGAATTTGAGCTAATTCACACTAAGTCCCTGACCACAATGACTACTTTGAACTTTATTAAAGTTTCTTTTATGAATATGTGTGCCTTTGGATTTGGAGCATAGATGTTCAGAATTCAGAGTTCTTCTTGGTAGATTTTTCCTTTGACCTCATCTTTTTTGATGACCTTTGATTGAAAGTTGATTTTATCTGATATTAGAATGGTTACTCTAGCTTGTTTCCTGAGGCCATTTGCTTGGAAAACTGTTTTCCAGCCCTTTACTCAGAGATAGTATTTGTCTTTGACACTGAGGTGTATTTCCTATATGCTGCAAAATGCTGTGTATTGTTTATGTATCCAGTCTATACCTTGGATGACATGCTTACAAGTCCATCTCCATGTTGTCTATACTTTTTGAAAGGTATAATCAAGAAGGAAATCACAATTCCAATTCTTGCTTAGAAGATCATCAGCAGTAGATAGATGTAGCTCCTAAGTAAATGTTTGAAATAAATCTAAGATAATGCCTTAAATTTGGATGTTGGCTTTATCCACCTGGAATTTGTTTTCACCATTTATTCAGAGGTCATTTTTGATGATTACTAAGAACTTATCTTGTATATTTTAATGAAGCATATTGACAAGGAGATATTCTAGTTCTTGCCTTAAGCACTGTTCACCATTGTAGTTTCAACTTCCTGTTACTTACACTGAGTACTATATTTCCACCCCTTATTCTTGACTCCAGGCCTCTGTTTAATTTCTGCCAATATCACTCTAGCCTAGAATAAAACTGGCCTTCCTAAAGGTTTGCTTCTGATTAATCAGACAATGGAGTGTGATTCATATCTCTGATATCAGCAGTTGTGGTTTTACTATTCAGGAAGTTGTGTGAGATCTTGGAAAGCTGAATTTGGTTTAGGAAGATGCTATCCATGGGAGAAAAATTCAGCAATAACACAACAGACACCCTAAACAGAAATACTTCATCATAATGTGCCTGTGTGAAACACAGAGACTAATCTCTGGATTTGTCTGTCCAAGAAAAGATAGTTGTGAGATTTTTCTGACTGGCTAAGGATTGACTCTTGAACCAAGATACATTCTGAATGTGTGTGGATGTTTATTAGAGTTCCAAGCACTTCAAGTGTCATAATACAGAACATCGAATTAATTCCACCTGTGTTAACCAGGCTTATATGAGCTAGTTACTGAAAAAGTGGCAGATATCATAATATGATTCATGGTAGAAGAAACTGGAAATTAATCTTTGAAAGATTAATTCATTTATCCAAAATGACTCACCTTGTTGTTATGTCTGTGCTTGAGACTGTTCTGATAACAGCCACCTTCTCATCCCAAATTATCAACTCCAAGAAGTTTAGCTCTTACACTTTGCTTGCACGGGAGTTTCTGCCCCTCTGTTGTCCCTTTCAGCTGCTTGAGCACAGGAAGAAGGCTTGTCTCTCTCTAGCAACCCAGCAATATTCCCTACAAACTTACAACTTCTCTATAGGGCTTCATGAAGTAGATGCTTGGTTTGATTGTCTTTACCATTTGTGAGATCAGTTGCTAACATCCCATAATTTCATAAAAACTGTGCATTTGTAATATGTTAATTGCAATACGTTGCAAGACCATTTTCATTATCTTTTGACTAGCATTTTTAGAATGAAACAACTAAGAAAATAAAAATATCAATGGACATGATTTGTGTCACCTTAACAAAAGGGAAGGAGTCTTTCCATTTGCAGTGTATGTGTGTGTGTGTGGGGGCGTGTGTGTGTGTGTGTGTGTGTGTGTGTGTGTAATGTTTGTATGTCTGTGTATCTTTTGAGTCTATGCAGGAAAAGCTTTCATACAATATACTGTAAAAAACGATGTTTTGCTAACTCATGGTCTCAAAATGTAGGAACCATAAAGTTTAAATGCTTGGGGTGCAAATCCTTGCGCAATCACCTACTCATTGAATTTTATATTCTGTCCATAAAATATCATTATCCTCATGGGCTCCTGTGAGGAATAAACTAATGACCATAGACAGAAAGTCAAAGATGGTACCTACACATTTATAAATATTTTCTTTATTTTATAAGTGCAGTCACTGAATGATGTATAAATTTTGATGCAGTCTTTGTTCAACATGGAACAAGGGAGAAGAAAATTATTCACATTTTTAACCTCCTAGGAAGATAAGTGTTGAGAATTGATTTAAGTGTAAAATTTCATGCATTTGTCCTTGTATTCTCTTTCAAAGGATTCATCACTAGCTAATGTTCTGGCTGTACAAGCACAGTATTTATGAAATTAAGCCATGAATATCTTAAGAAAATCAAAGTAAAGTGCTTTTCATGAGTCACACCCTATTCTAAATTATGCACCGTGTCCAATTTCACTAGGACAGGTGATCTGAGTAAAATTTTATAATACCTCAAATAATCTTGCCTTCTTAGCAAAATATTCTCAAATTTCCACAAGCTAGCATATAATTTTCATACTGGTACTCAACCAGAGGAGACACCAAGGACAGATCAAAGGAACAATTCTGTCCAAAATAAAGCTATGTGAACCAGTGATTACGCTGGGTATACAAAATGAGTATGGAGGGGTTGCAGAAAAGCCTTCGAATTGTTGGTGATGATCTATAAAATCTGCATCTGCAGACATTTCTGCATCACTGAAAGGCAGCTTAAATCTTCTGGTCAGTCTTCTCCCTGAAGTTGCTACTGTTTACATGACCCTGGGAAGTACCACTGTGGGTCTTATAAGTTTCAGGAACTTTCTGATTCTTCTTGTTTTCTTTTTTTCCTGGGGCTATTAAATTTTATTTATTTCTTGATTATTTATCAGGCTCTCGCCAGGATGAAAAAAAAAAGAAAAAAATATGTAGTATACTAAAACTGAGAAATGCATAAATTCTTCTCTAGGTGACAGTTTTGTACTGCTACTTATGTTACTGTGTATATTTTTTCTAATACATATTTAAGTTGCTGCATCACAATGCACACAAATATATTGCTTCTCACAACACCTGAATCATCTAATAGAACTTTCACTTGGGCAATCAATTTGTAACAGGAAATGAGTCTTTTATTTGTCTCAGCTAACAGCCCTTCAAGTACATGCATCTAATAACAGTTTTCCTCTGTGGGATGAATCTACAAATCTACATTAACCATTTCCTTCATTAAATGACTTAATAACTTATCTGTTTCCTAACAGCTCCATATCCTCTCTGGTATGTAAGAGTCACTTTTAGAAAGTAGAAGGAAGCAGTTCAAAGGTGTTAACTTCTTACTTGTCTCCTTGATATATAAGCTTTCACATCCTTTGCTTCCTTTTATTGAGCTGTAGGCCTGAGGGACTGATTTCTATGAAGTGTAAAATAGATCATGCTTGAAATAGCACATTTCTCAGCATACTGTATGAGTGCTGTGTATTTCTCTTACATTGAACTGTTTTAAAGGATTGACCTTTTTATGAAATCAGTGGGCAAGTGTCATTGTATGATTATTATTATTATTATTATTATTATTATTATTATTAGTAGTAGTAGTAGTAGTAGTAGTAGTAGTAGTAGTAGTATTCGTTGTTCCTTCTTTCCCCACCTTCTTAAGCTGAACAAGCATGAAACAAATATCTCATTTATTCCTACATTTCATTTATTGTCAATTTTGAGACAACTGTAGATTCATATATGTGTTTTTAAAGTAACAATGGACTGGGAGATGGCTATAGGTAACACCACACTCTGTGTAAGTTTGAACATTTGAGTTTGGCTCTCCAACATCCATGAGTACTAAAATATCAGTGCCTAAGTAGGACACTAACTCAGGGTAGGCGGGATAGGAAGAGAGAGTTGGATCACTGAGGCTTGCTGAAAGCCAGCCTAGCTAAAGAAACATAAGATCCAAGCTCAGTGAGAGACCCCATTTTAAATAGTATAAATTGGAAAGGGGGGCAACATTTGAAATGGAAATAAATAGAATAACCAATTAAAAATAAAATTAATGGTCAGAACTGGAAAATATAATCCTTAGTGAGGTAACCCAATCACAAAAGAACACACATGGCATGCAGACACTGATAAGGGAATATTAACCCAGAATATCAGAATACCCTAGACACAATTCGCATATCAATAGATTTTCAAGAAGATGGAAGGAGAGACCCCTGGTCCTGGAAAGACTGGATGTAGGGGAATGCCAGGAGAGAGAAGCGAGAGGGGGTTGAATGGGGAAAAGAGGGAGGGAAGGGGGCTTATGGGATTTCGGGGAGGGAGGAAACAGGAAAGGGGAAATCATTTAGATTGTAAATATAAAATTTAGAAAATAAAAGTTAAAAAAAATGAATTAAGGACAGGTTTCTTCTGGTCACCATCTGCACACGGGTTGTCCCACATTCCTCTGTGCACGGGTCCTGCTGGGGAAAGCTGGTCTCCAGGGAGTGCTCCCAGGTTTGGAGATGAGATCACCATTTTCTCTCTGCTGACTGTCATAAGCAGGTCTGCTCAGGTGCTCACAAGGTACAAGAACTGAGAAGCAGTTTGGACCGGGTCCTTCTTGTCGCCTTCTGCACCTGGGAACTGGGCCTATTCCACAGACCTCCGTGTATGGGTCCTGCAAAGGGAGAGTTCATCTCCCAGGAGTGTTGACACAGTCTCACAGGCTCACAGGAGAGACAAGCTCCAGCTAGAAACAGCAAGACCAACTACAAGCAGACATAAACAAATGGTGAAAGGCAAGTACAAGAACTTTACTAACAGAAACCAAGGCTACATGGCATCATCAGAGCCCAGTTCCCACAACAGCAAGTCCTGGATATCTCAACAAAATGACAAAGCAAGATTTGGATTTAAAATCACATCTCATGATGCTGATAGAGGACTTCAAGAAAGACATAAATAACTCCCTTAATAAAATACAGGAGAACACAGATAAACAGGTAGAAGTCCTTAAAAAGGAACACAAAAAATCCCTTAAAGAATTACAGAAAAACACAACCAAACAGGTAAAGGAATTAAACAAAACCATCCAGGATCTAAAAGTGGAAGTAAAAACAATAAATAAATCAAACAGGGAATGAAATCTGGAAATATAAAATATAGGAATGAGATCATGAGTCACAGTTGCAAGCATCACCAAAAGAATACAAGAAATAGAAGAGAGAATCTCAGGTGAAGAAGATACAAAACAAAACATTGACACAACAGTCAAAGAAAATGCAAAATGCAAAAAGCCACTAACCCAATACATCTAGGAAATTCAGCACACAATGGCAAGACCAAACCTAAGGATAATAGGCATAGAAGAGAGCAATGACTCCCAACTTAAAAGTCCAGTAAATATTTTCAACAAAATTATAGAAGAAAACTTTCCTAACCTAATTAAAGAGATGTCCATAAACATACAGGAAGCCTAAGAGAACTCCAAACAGATTGGACCAAAAAAGAATTTCCTCCCTCACATACTAATCAAAAAATCCAAATTTACAAAAGAAAAAAGAATGTTAAAAGCAGTAAGGCAAAAATGTTAAGTAACATATAAAGGCAAATGTATCAGTATTACACCAGACTTCCAGAGACTATAAAGGTCAGAAGATCCTGGGCAGAAGTCATACAGGCCCTGAGAGAACACAAATGACAACCCAGGCTACAATACCCAGCAAAACTCTCAATCACCATAGATGGAGATAGCAAGGTATTCCATGACAGAATCAAATTTATGCAATATCCTCGCACAAATCCAGCCCTTCAAAGGATAATATATGGTGAACTCCAACAAACCAAAAAGAAAATAGCCACATAAGCATAATTCCACCTCTAATAACAAAAATAAGAGGAAACAACAATCACTTTTCCTTAATGTCTCTTTACACCAATAGACTCAAATCTCCAAAAAAAAAGCATAGATTAACAGATTGGACACATAAATAGGACCCAACATTTTTCTGCATACAGGAAATCCACCTCAGTGACAAAGGCAGACACTACTTCAGAGTAAAAGGTTGGAAAACCATTTGTAAAAACAAATGGCTCCAAGAAACAAGCTAGAGTAGTCATTCTAATATTGAATAAAATCGACTTTCAACATAAGTTACCAAAAAAGATAAGGAAGGACAGTTCATACTCTTCAAAGAAGAAAAATCTACGAAGAAAAACTCTTTTTTATAGAATAAAAAATATTCTACGTTTTTTTATTTACATTCTGAATGATTTCCCCTTTTCCAGGTCCTCCCTCTCCAAAAGTCCCATAAGCCCTCTTCCCTCCCTCTGTTCCCCATTCAACCCCCTCTCGCTTCTCTGTCCTGGTATTCCCCTATATCCAGTCTTTCCAGGACCAGGAGTCTCTCTTCCATCTTCTTGGAAATCTATTGATATGTGAAAAATTCTTAATTCTGAACATCTGTGCTCCAAATGCAAGGGCCCCACATTCATAAAAGAAACTTTACTAAAGCATAAAGCACACATTGTACCTCACACAATAATTGTACATGACTTCAACATACTTCTCTTATCAATGGACAGATCAGAGAAACACAAACTAAACAGAGACACAGTGAAAGTAACAGATGTTATGGACCAAATGGATTTAACAGATATCTATAGGATGAAATCATCCTAAATCAAAAGAGTAACCAAATCACAAACGAACACACGTGGTATGCACTCACTGGTAAATGGATATTAGCCCAGAACCCTGGAATACCAAAGATACAATTTGAAATCCAAATGAAACTCAAGAAGAAGGAAGAACAAAGTATGGATACTCTGTTCCTTCTTAGAAGGGAATACAGAATACCCCCACAGGAGGTAATAGTGATAAAATGTGGAGCAGAAACTGAGGGAAAGACCATACAGAGACTGCTTTCCCCACCCCAGAGTTCCATCCCATATACAGTTACAAAATCCAGACACTATTGTGGATGACAGCAAGGGTTTGCTAATATGAGCCTGATATAGTTGTCACCTGGGAGACTCTGTCAGTGTATGACAAATACTGAGGGGGAAACTCTCAGTCAACCATTCAACTGAGCACAGGGTCCCCAATGGAAGATATAGAGAAAGGACCCAAAGAGTTGAAGAGGTTTGCAAGCCTGCACGAGGAACAACAATATGAACCACCCAGTACCCCTAGAGCTCCCAGGGACTAAACCATGAAACAAAGGGTACACATGGAGGGACCCATGGCTCCAGATGCATATGCAGCAGAAGATGGCCTTGTTGGACATCAAAGGAAGAAGAGAACCTTGGACATGAGAAGGCTAAATGCCTCAGTATAGGGGAGAAAAAAATAGCATACCTTCTTCTCAGCAATTCATGGTACCTTCTCCAAAACTGACCATATTATCAGCCACAAAACAGGCCTCAACAAATATAAGAAGATTGAAATAATCCTATGCATGCTATGAGATCACCACAAACTAAGGCTGGCCTTTAATAACAACAAAAATAATATGAAGCCCACATACACATGAAAGCTTAACAACACTCTACTCAAAGATAACTTGATCAAGGAAGAAAGAAAGAAAGAAATTAAAGAGTTTTGGGTACTTAATGAAAATGAAACCACAGCATATTCAAACTCATGGGACAAAATGAAATTAGTGCTAAGAGGAAAACTCATAGCTCTGCCTCCAAAAATAATCTGGAGAGACAATACACTAGCATCTTGACAGTACATCTGAAGGTTCTAGATCAAAAAGAAGCAAATATCCCAAAGAGGTGTAGACAGCAGGAAATAATCAAACTCAGGGTTGAAAGTAGAAACAAAAAGAATTATACAAGGAATCAACGAAACAGGGAGCTGGTTCTTTGAGAAAAATCAACGAGATAAACTCTTAGCCAGACTAACCAGAGGGCACAGAGACAGAATCAAAATCAACAAAACCAGAAATGAAAAGGGAGACATAACAACAGAAACTGAGGAAATTCAAATTTCATCAGATCCTACTACAAAAGTGTGTACTCAACAAAACTGCAATATCTAGATGAAATGGACAATTTTCTAGACAGACACCAGGTTCCAAAGCTAAATTAGGATCAGATAAATGATATAAACAGTCCCATAACCCATAAATAAATAGAAGCAGTCATTAATAATCTCCCAAACAAAAAAAGTCCATGACCACATGGATTTAATGCAGAATTCTTTCAGGTCTTCAAAGACTTAATATCAATACTCTTCAAAGTATTTCACAAAGTAGAAAGAGAGGTGGCACTCCCCAGTTTGTTCTATGAAGCCACAATTACTCTGATACCTAAACCACACAAGGACCCAACAAAGACAGAGAACTTCGGACCAATTTCCCTCATCAATATTGATGCAAAAATAATAAAATTCTCACAAATTGAATTCATGAACACATCAAAAGTGTCATCAATCATGATCAAGTAGGCTTCATCCCAAGAATACAGGGATGTTTCACCACATGGAAATCCATCAAAGCAATCCACTATATAAACAAACTCTAAGGAAAAATAAAGCACATGATCATTTCATTAGATGCTGAGGAACCATTTGACACAATCCAACACACCTTCTGGATAAAGTCTTCAAAGGATCAGGAATTCAAGTCCTGTACCTAAGCATACTATGAGCAATATACAGCAAACTAATAGCCCACATCAAACTAAGTGAAGGGAAACTAGAAGCAATCCGACTAAAATTAGGGACTAGATAGGGCTGTACACTCCCTCCCTATCTGTACAATATAATACTTGAAATCCTTGCCAGAGCAAGCAGACAACAAATGGAGGTCAAATGGATACAAATTGGAAAGGAAAATGTCAAAATATCACTATTTGCAGATGATATGATAGTATACTTAAGTGACACCAAATTTTCAACAGAGAACTCCTAAACCTGATAAATAACTTCGGCAAAGTGGCTGCATATAAAATTAACTCAAACAAATCAGTGGCCTTCTTCTATTCAAAGGATACACAGGCTGAGAAAGAAATTAGGGATACAACACCGTTCATAGTAGTCACAAATAATATAAAATAACTTGGTGTGATTAACTAAGCAAGTGAAAGGCTTGTATGTAAAGAACTTCAAGTCTCTGAATAAAGAAAACAAAGAAGATCTCAGAAGATGGAATGATTTCCAGTGTTCAGGGATTGGTAGGATTAATTTGGCAAAAATGTCCATCTTGCCTAAAGCAATCTACAGATTCAATGCAATCCCCATCAATATTTCAACTCAATTCTTCATAGAGTTAGAAAGAAAAATTTCCAAATTCATCTGGAATAACAAAAATTTCAGGATATCAAAAACTATTGTATAAAATAAAAGAACTTCTGACAGATTCACCATCCCTAACATCAAGCTATGCTACAAAGCAATCGTAATAAAAACTGCATGTTATTGGTACAGTGAAAGGCAGGTAGATCAGTGGAATAGAATTGAAGAACCAGAAATGAACTCCTACATGTATGGTCACTTGATCATTGGCGAAGGAACTAATATCATCCAATGGTAAAAGGACAGCAGTTTTAAGAAATGGAGCTGGTGGAAGTGAGGGTTAGCCTGTAGAAGAATGCAAAACTCTCCATTCTCATCTTCTTGTACAAAGCTCACATCCAATTGGATCACGGACCTCTACATAAAACCAGATACACTAACACTAATTTAAAAGAATGTGGAGAACATGGATACAGGGTGAAAGTTCATGAACAGAACACCAATAGCTTATACTCTATGATCAAGATTTGACAAAAGGGACCTCATAAAATTGCAAAGTCTCTGTAAGAGAAAGGAAACTGCCCATAGGACAAAATGGCAACCAACAGATTGGGAAAAGATCTTAACCAATCCCTACATCAATAGAGGGCTTATATCCAATATATGCAAAGAACTCAAGAAGTTAGACTCCAGAGAAGCAAATAACCCTATTAAAATTGGGGCACAGAGGTAAACAAAGAGTATTCAACTGAAGAATACATGGCTGAGAAGCACCTAAAGAAATCTTCAACATCCTTAATAATCAGGGAAATGTAATTCAAAACAACCCTGAGATTCCACCTCACAACAGTCAAAAACTCAGGTAACAGCAGATGCTGGTAAGAATGTGGAGAAAGAGAAGCACTCCTCCATTGCTAGTGGGATTGCAAGCTTGTACAACCACTCTGGAAAACAGTTTGGAGGTTCCTTAGAAAATTGCACATAATACTACCTGAGGACACAGATATACCACTCCTGGGCATATACCCAAAGATGCTCCAACATGTAACAAGGAAACATGCTCCTCTTTGTTCATAGCAGCCTCATTTATAATAGCCAGAAGTTGGAAAGAATCTAGATATTCCACAACAGAGGAATGGATACAGAAACTGTGGTACATTTAAGAACTTCATTTTTTTTTAAAAAAAAAATGAATTCATGAAAGTTCTTAGGCCAATGGATGGAACTAGAAAATATCATCCTGTGTGAGGCAGCCCAATCACAAAAGAACACACATGGTATGCACTCAGTGATAAGCGTATATTTGCCCAGAAGCTCAGAATACCCAAGATACAATTCAGAGGCCACATGAGGCTCAAGTAGAAGGAAGACCAAAGTGTGGATAGTTCAGTCCTTCTTAGAAGGGGGATCAAAATACCCATGGGAGGAGATACAGAGAAAAAGTGTGGTGCAGAGACTGAAGGAAAGGCCATTTAGAGACTGCCTCACCTGGGGATCCATGCCACATACAATTACTAAACTCAGACACTATTGCAGATGCCAACAAGTGCTTTCTGACGGGAGCCTGAAATAGGTTTCTACTGAGATGCTCTTCCAGTGCCTGACAAATACAGATGTGAATGCTTATAGCCAACCAATTGACTGTGCATATGATCCTCAGTGGAGGAGTTAGAGAAAGGACCCCAGGAACTGAAAGGGTTCTTCCCATAAGAGGAACAACAATATGAACTTATCAGTACCTCCAGAGATCCCAGGGACTAAACCACCAACCAAAGAGTAAACTTGGAGGGACCCATGGCTCCTGCCACATATGTAGCAGAGGATGGCCTTGTCAAACGTCAGTGAGAGAAGAGGACCTTGGTCCTGCGTAGGCTCGATGCCCCAATGTAGGGGAATTCTAGAAGAGGGAAGCAGAAGTGGGTGGGTTAATGAGTAGGGGTAGTGGGGATAGGATAGGGGGGTTTTCTTAGGGGAAACCAAGATATGGGATGACATTTCAAATGTAAATAAGGAAAATATCTAATAAAAATAAATAAGTAAAAATACCAGAGAATATAATAGTAATGTCATATAGTGATAGCATAAAGACTTTTAAGGAACTAGCCAATGTGTGTACCAGATGTTTGTGCGGGTTTCCACCCTCACTGCAACTTGCAACAATCTGATTTCTCTACATCCCAGGAGCACTTGGTAGCATACCTCTTTATCATTTTGTGCATTCTGATAGCTGTGTGCTGATCTCTCCCTATATTTTAATGAGCATTTTCTCACTGGCTAATGAAGCTGAACATCTTTCACATGGTGATTTGCCATCTGAAGATTTGCAGAGATTGGGTAAATTCACTTCCATATCTTTCCTGATGATAAGTGACAGTTGACTTAAAGTTGAGGTTTCAGAATTTGTTCCTACACTGGATATAGCTCTTTTGTTGTAGAGACAGATTGAGTAAGATTTTAGCCTCACCTTGTAAGACCGTCCTGCATTAGTTAAATGGCTTCCAAAGAGGAAACGAACCTTGAATTATCTAAAGAAACTAAGTCCACCATTAACCTGAGCTTTTGATGATCTGGCATGCTACTGGATGAGGATCGGAGCAGAGGAGGGGGCAGGGAAGATCATTTTCTCTCTCTTCCTGAAGAATGAGGGCCTGAAGCTTTTCCAAGAGCTAAAGCATTGCAGAAGGCCCTCTGATGTCTTATCAGTGTTTACTTCCCTCTTTTGGTTAATGGTAGTCACGGGGAGGATGGCCAGATGAACTCTCATCATTGTTTCAGTGTCTCTAAGGTGAGGCGCAGGAGGTCTCAGAATGTAGGTCAAAAGACAGCCAAGTGATTTGAGGGAGGAGACAGTATAAGGAGGTACAGAGACCAAAAGTCACTTAGTGTGCATATTAATTGAGAGTTTCTCAGAAGCGCTTTGGCGTCAAAGGATCATATCAAATAATGAACTCTGTGGCAAAGTGTTCACATTCATTTTGTTTTGCTGATGGAATAACTGTCATGATTTGTTTCCCCTTTTAAATCATGATAAGTAAAACATAAGTAAAACATGATTGAACATTGGAAGGCGGGGTCTTCTGGGTCTAGAAACATTCTCCTTTGACTTTGATATAAGATGTACGCACTGTATCCTATTTCCTATTTGTAAATAGTATCAAATTACTTTCACATATTGCTAAAAGTTGTGAAAAGTTTGTTTTCTATTAATAAAAATGGTTCTCTCTCTCTCTCTCTCTCTGTGTGTGTGTGTGTGTGTGTGACAGAGAGAGAGAGAGAGAGAGAGAGAGAGAGAGAGAGAGAGAGAGAGAGAGAGAGAGAGAGAGCGAGAGAGAGAGAGAGAGAGACAGACAGAAAGACAGACAGACAGACAGACAGACAGACAGATTTCCAAGTAGTCGTTTTGTTATTCGGATATTGAAATTCAAGTGTCCTATTAAGCCTTCATTGTTATGTGATTGCCTTATTAGAATTCTAGAGCCAGATCAGAACCACCATCCCTAGGAAGACTCTAAAGAGGCTTAGTAGATGAGGACTGAGTACTGTCATCAAGTCTTAGCAGTGCATATGAGTTTGTTCTCACCATGTAAATGCTTTCTTACAATTTTCAGGGGATAAGAGTTGAGCTCTGATTCAGTCAGTATATGTGGAAGGAATTTTATGGAATATGTGATCAAACAGATCATCAAATTTCTCTAACTTTTCCCTCTTGTTCAATTTCTCTATTCATATTTCCCTTCCTCTGGAGAACAAACCTGTGTTTGGAATGATGGTGATATTTTTGCTTGTTTGTTTTGTTTGATTGTTGTTGTTGCAAATGTCAACACATTTGCAGGTTTCAGTTCATCAGCTTCAAGTTTGCAATATATGATGCAGGAAGAAAATACTCAGCCTTCCTTGCTATATTTTCAGGTCTCAATATCCTCATCAGGTATGCTTGAGTCTCCTCAGTTCTTACAGTGTTCTTATGATTACATGATTTACAGAGTCTAAGGTTTCATTTGTATTCAGTGAGAAGAATGTAAAGATTTTGTCTACTTTTTCTCCTCTGAACCCATGGTTTATTCAATGTAAGTGAAGAAACTTAGAATTTTCTTGGGCTACTATACTCTAAGCACTTCCCTGGAGGCAACTCAGGGACTGAATGTTCCCAGTCCTCTTTAGTATAGTGCAAATCAGAAATCTCATGGATGGGATGGGAGAAATTTCTCAGCAACTAAGAGAGATTGAATGCTCCTCTTGCAGAGAATGAGAGTTTGTCTTACATCATTCACATCAGGCAGCTCAAAAAATTCTTAATTCTAGTTCCTGGAAATTCAACATACTTTTCTGACTTTTGTAGGTTATCTGCAAACACTTGCTCAAATATGCAGGGCTACAGACAATTACAAAATAGAGATATTAAAAGAAAAGAAGGAAAGGTGATGGAATTGTTCTGGGTCATACAGATGAAACACAGATTAACTGATTTTATGTGCACATGTAACTTCTAGCTCCAATATACTTGGTACTTTATTTCAGTGATTTAGCACTTATTCCAAGCAGTCTAAACTTTCTAAACTAGTGTAATGTGAATAGCATTTTAGTGTTCAAATAACTACATCTGATCAATGTTAGGTGAGTGTTTTATTAAAACCATAAAATGAGAATAAACAAAAACGTTTATCTATTGATCTCAAATCATGAAGGATTAGACTTAGAAGACTCTTAAGCCAGTTTTTATTGCACTATATAATATTTCCTCTTTCAACAGAGGCAAATAATTTAACTAATTGATTACTAGTATAATAATTACTATATAGCTCATTTCAGCATAGTTCATAAGTGAAAAAAAATGTTTTAAAGGATCATAGACATCTTGTAAGTCCTTGCAGACCTTAACCTCAGTTTTCCTAACTTCTTTATGATTCTCTATCTAGCCTCAATTTTCAACGTTAACTATGTGACAGTGGCCATCCCCTCTTATTGAAGTTGTTTCTCTGTACATCTACCTTTACCCCAAACAACCAAATCATAGATAAAAAAGCATTTAATGTTTCTTTTTTAAAGAATTATTTTAGTTTTGTCATATGTGTGTGTGTTTACGTGTGTTTTTAGAGAAAGGTAGAAGGGTGATAAATCTCCATGAGCTTAAGTTACAGATGGTTGTAAGCTTTCCAAAGTTTGTACTGGTAACTGAACTCAGCCTTCTGGAAAAGCAGTAAATATTTTTGACATCTTAACCATCTCTCCAGCCCTCACTAAACCTTTAACTTTCATTTTGTGATGCGAATATACCATCATTTACACAACTTATTTTTTTTTTTTTGATGAACATTTTATTTGTTCCTATGTGAACCCAAGGACAAATGGAAGAACCAGATAAAACAACAAAAGAGGCAGGAATCTCCAGGAGAGAAGTGAAGCAGAAATTCACTTATTTCAACAAACAACATTGAAATTATGTATGGATTATGAAAAGAAAATAAACCGGGCAGTGGTGACGCACACCTTTAATCCCAGTACTTGGGAGGCAGAGGCAGGCATATTTCTGAGTTCGAAGCCAACCTGGTCTACAGAGTGAATTTCAGGTCAGCCAGAGGTATACAGAGAAACCCTATCTCAAAAAACCAAAAAAAAAAAAAAAAAAAAGAAAGAAAGAAAGAAAGAAAGAAAAGAAAACATAATTAACAAAATATCATGTGTGATTATAAAACTTCAATTATTGATTGAATTATTTCTCTTTTAAAAATATATAAAAGCAGAAACATTGCCCTTATATTGAAAAAGAATTTAAAGTAATAATAAAAATCATGTAGAATATTAGTCTCAATGTGACTATTCTTCTGAACTTTCTCAAAGAAAGAAGAAAAAAGAAAGAGAAAGAAATATTAACTAATCATTTGAAAAACTGTCTGATTTCTTTAATTGGAAAATATGTGAGCAAAGAACACTTATGAGACACTGCTTGAGAAGTTTGCTTTTCCACCAAATTGACTTATTTAGTTAGAATTTGTGTTAATGCTGCTGATTTAGGCCTAGTATCTCCAGTGAATTAAATATTTTCTCCTGAGTCCCTTAAGGTTCAACAAATTTTAAAGGTAAATTGCAAAATCCATTCCCCTTTATTTTATGCACTTTCTATTGTTTTAGGGATATGAACTTATTTCATTTTAATCTATCTTTGGTAGTTTCATACATGAAGATACATAATCTCATATCTTTTATTCTTTTAATATAATTTTATTTTTTATTTTTAGAACTTAATCCAGTGTTGTTTGACCATATTCACCACCTTTCCTCCCCCAAACCTCCAAGACCCCCATCACCTCTATTTTCTAGTTTTATGTCCTTTTGTTTTATTAATAACCTACTGCAATTTATGCTGCCCATAATCATGGTTGAAATGCCAGCATCTAGAGCATGGTCATCCTACCAGGAGCCATACCCTTAAGGAAAACTTAGTCATAAGAATCTTCAGTTGTCAATAAGTCCTCAGTTAACCCTCATGCTTCCATGACTCAAAAATAATGGACCTTGCCTTATCTAGATCTGTGTACTGAGGTGTGGTTTAGTGTTAGAACTCTTGCTTGTTTGTCTTAATGCCTGTATTCAATCTGTATTATGATCAATCAATAAATAATACATATGCATACACAAAATATGCAAATAATACCAGAATTTTAACTAAAGCACTGACTTCTCTGCTGGTTTATTGTGTCATCATAGTAGTAAGCTAGAAAGTAGAATGACACTAGAAAGTTAGCACAGTGGTTAAGAGTTCTTGCAGAATAATCATGAGGACAGGAATATTGGAATGTCAGAGCCTACTTAACAAGCTGAGCATGTTTTAAATACTTATTACAGCCCGTTCTGCTGATTCAATGTCTTCTTACACTCTTTTGTCCTCTGGTTGTATACAGGTGTTTGAACACCCCCACCCATGCATGTGCATGCACTCACAGACACATACTACTATAAATAAAACTTTGAAAACAAATACTATTTTAAAAAAGAAAGAAAATAGGGCAATGAAATATGCATTGACTGTAGACTAAACAGTGGCCAAGTCACATTCATGTAACCTTTTCAAAGAAAGCTTACAAAATAGACAATAACCACTCAGATTTATACTCAAGAGAAAACAGAGACTATGAGAGACTAAACAGCTTGCATAGTGCTACAAAATAATGGAGAAAAGCTGGATTCAAGCTGAGTTTCAGAAAAACAAAACAGTGTTCTGTCAAATATGCTAAGCTTGTTTATCTCAATAGCCAGGATGAGTTTAATAAATGTTTCTCAAGATTTTAAAGAAAAAGAGAATGAGCAGAAAGCAGAATAATCTAATTTTGAAAGATGTAGTATTTGCAGCATTCTGATGCGTAAAGAGGAAAAATGTACATCTCCTTTCTGGTCCGTACCTGTGTGGGAGAAGATCAGCCTGTCTGTCCCATCTCTTAACACTGCACAGTCTGCAGGGCTCCCAGGAAATCTACTACAGCCAGGGCAGCAGGTAGAATAGCCATCCAAATAACTACAGTAGCTGGGAAGCCCACCTGAGGGGCCCAGCATATGTGGTACTCCTCCCCCTACAAACATACGCTATCTCTCTTCCTGTCTGCACCTGCTTGGGGGTATATCAGTCTGTTTTACCCTCTCTTTCAACACTGAACAGTCTGCAAGGCTCCTAGGAGATATGCAGCCAGGCCAACAGTCTAGAAGGCTAACAGGAGATCTGCTGAAGTCAGGGTAACAGTCTGTTAGTTTCACAGGAGATTGGTTGAAGCTAGAGCCACAGATCTCCAGGAAAAATGCAGCAACCCAGGGGCACAGGAGGCAGGCTCCTCACAGAGTCACGTGGGCCAGCTAATACCAGAGAATACCAGATGACTAGAGGTAAGCACAAGATGATAGGCAACAGAAGCCAATATACTTTAACACCATCAGAACCCAGCTCTCCCATTACACCAAGCCATGAATACTCCAACATACCTGAAAAGCATATGCTGACCTAAAATCCCATCTTTTGAAGAAAATAGAGATATTTAAGGAGGATAGAAATGACTCACTTAAAGAAATACAGGAAAACACAAACAGGTGAAGGAATCGAACAAAATCTAAGACCTAAAAATGGAAGTAGGAACAATAAAATAATCACAAATAGAGGCAACTCAGAAAAATGAAAACCTAGAAAAGAGATCAAGATATATAGATGCAAACATCAGTAACAGAATACAAGAGATAGAAGAGAAAATCTCAGGCGTAGAACATACCATAGAAGACTTTGACACTATAGTCAAAGAAAATCCAAAACATAAAATACTCCCAACCCAAAACATCCAGGAAATCCAGGACACAATGAAAAGACTTAACCAAAGAATAATAGGAATAAAGGAGAGCAAAGATTCCAAGCTCAAAGGGTCAGAGAACATCTTAAGCAGAATCACAGAAGAAAACTTCCCTAACATAAAGAAAGACACAAACATACAAGAAACCTACAGAACACCAAATAGATTGGGCCAGAAAAGAAAGTCCTCCATTCATATAATAATCAAAACAAAATGCACAAATCCAAGAAAGAATATTAAAAGCAGTAAGAGAAAAAGGTCAAGTAACATAAAAAACAGACCCCCATGCTCATGTATTGGTAGTATTAACACAGTAAAAATGGCCATCCTACCAAAAGCAATCTAGAGATTCAATGCAATTCCCATCAAGATTCCAATAGTTCTTCATAGACATGGAAAGATCAATTCTCAATTTCATATGACTTAAAAAAAAACCCAGGATAATGTAAACAACTTTAAACAATAAAAGAAATTCCGGGGGAATCACCATCTCAGACCTCAAACTGTACTACAGAGAAATAGTGACAAAAACTGCATGGTATTGGTACAGAGACAGACAGCTCAATCAATGAAATATACTTGAATACCCAGAGATAAGCCCACACACATGGTCACTTGATCTTCATTCAGCAAAGGAGCTAAAAACATAAAATGGGAACAGGAAAGCATCTTCAATAAATGGTACAGCTCCAACTGGCAGACAGTATGTAGAAAATTAAAATAGATTTACATTTACCACCTTGCACAAATCTCAAGTACAAGTGTATCAAGGACCTCAGCATAAAACCATGTACACTGAATAGAAGAGAAAGCCTTGAACTCACTGATACAGGGTGAAATTTCCTAAACTGAGTCCAAGGCTTAGGCTCTAAGACAAACAATTAATAAATGAAACCTCATGAAACTGAAAAGCTTCTGTAAGGCAAAAGACACAGTCAATAGGACAAACAGGCAACATACAGATTGGGAAAAAAAATCTTCACCAATCACACATTGAATAGAGGGCAAATAGCCAAAATATATACAGAATTCAAGAAGTTAACCTCCAAAAAATAAAAAAAAAATAAAAATAAAAATGGGGAACAGAGTTAAACAGAGAATTCTGAACTGAGGAATCTTTCTCCTTTTATTTATTTTATGTATATAAGTACATTGTAGTTGTCTTCAGGCACACCAGAAGAGGGCATCTGATCACTTAACAGATGTTTGTAAGCCACCACATGGTTGTTGGGAATTGAACTCAGGACCTCTGGAAGAACAGTCAGTGGTTACTAACCGCTGAGCTATCTCTCCAGCCCAAACTGAAGAATCTTGAATAGCTGAGAAGCACCATGCAAACCTAACAAGAAACACATAGAAAGGCAGATGTACAGACTGTACACACATACATGCATAGGTACAGATCTCAGAAGTACACACAATCGCAGACTTCATCCCAGTCACTACTATGGCTTCCCTTTAACATTTTATGTTGATTACGTAACAAAGACAAAAAAGCAAATCTAGGAAAAATTTTTCTCACCACTTATTGAATAGATCCCCCAGGTTCAGTCAAAAGGTTATGTATTTAGTCTATATACTGTATTTAGCTGTGTTCAACCTATACGCCCAAATGTCTACAGATTTTGCCAACAAACTATGGTCATGAAGTTTGGAGTCATGCAGAACTGCAAGATGGTGTTATGACTGCTGACTATGCAAAGTCTGCACCAAGTTATTCATTTACTTAAGGACAGTCTCTGAGGATGAAGACATTCTGAGAGTTGCATTTTAATGTGAACTATCAATTTAGGCTCATGTGAACAAAGGTGTTTATATACCTGGCATTTATGTCACATTGCTGTGTCTCCACTGCTCGATTCAAGAGGCAGAAATGCATTTAATGCCCATTGTAGATGATAAACAGAACTATGACTGTGACCTCTTCATAAGCTGACTCTTTCCAAATACTGAGCTTTCAAATCTCTCTTTTACCACTATGTCAAAAATAAATATTGAGGAAACAGGAAATATGGAAAAAGAAAGTGACCTTTGTGTTTTCCTTTGCAGATATTGAAGCCACTGCACAAGCATGGGAACTGATCCAACCCCTGGGGCCACTCTTCATAGAAACTATATATATATGTGTGTGTATATATATATATATATATATATATATATATACTGTTCTATTAAATAGACGAAGAAACTACCAAATAAAATTGCTGAGTAATGTAGTAAAGAAACAGAAATTATAACCTGGTCTCTCATTGAATCTGTAGATGAAAAGAGCAAGGGGTCAGAAGCTAAGTGGCTCATTCATTGGCTTTCTGGCATCTCCCTTGGCAAGCCAGAGTAGATTGATTTTAGGGGGCATACTGTGGTTCAGAGAAATAAACAGAAGTGAAGTTGCAGAAGCAGATCAGAACACAATGAGAATTCTGTGTTCTGTCTGTCTCTATCTACTCTCCTTATAGTTATTCAAATGAGAACCTGGAACATTCTTTCATTTCCAATTTAAAGTATTTAAAGTATTCTGCCTCAAAGCAAATCTACTTTCTAACTGTGTACTTTGGGATCTCCTCCCACTCCTACAGATGTTCTCTTCTGAGAAATACATTCACCTTCCCAAAATTTTGTCCACACACCTAGGCTTTTCACTAAAAAATGTTATTTACTTCACAAGGCTCTTTAGAAGATATAAGATAACAGGAAAAACACTGAGGACCATGCCTTCTAAAAACATGATAAAATCTGAGTCCAGAAAGTGCTGTGGAGATAACCCAGAGTAAACTACTTGCCATGCAAGCTGGGATACTGAAGCTTGAATGCCTATAACCCCAGAATACTGAGATATGGTAGCAAAAATTTCTAACCTTAGTATTCTTCCGGCAGAATCTGAAGCAGAGACTCCAGGAAATTCAAGGGCCAACTAGCCTAGTATAAACTACAGGAGACTGTGTATCAAACAAGGTGGGAGGCAGGCAAGAACACATACATACATAAGAATAACAGAGAGAGAGAGAGAGAGAGAGAGAGAGAGAGAGAGAGAGAGAGAGAGAGAGAGAGAGAGAATTTGACATTGAAGGGGTGGTTTTTATAACTGGAGTTTAGAGTCTAGGCTCCTAATAAATTTGTATGCTAAGTTCAAATGCAGGGATCCCAGGCTTCAGTAGTGTATTGAGCACCAAACTAAGGAAATAGACAAGGAGAAGAGTGACTGTTGTGATCAAGAACATTCCATATTTGTTAAATATTCATATCTGTGACCTCATGTTCAGAGAGAGACCCTGTCTCAAAGAAATAAGCAGAGAATGAAATAGGATGATATAAGAACCCTATTCCATCCATTTCCCCCAAAGTTCCAAATCATGTGTAACCTGTACCCACTTGTGTTTATGCTCAGTAAGTTTGCAGGTTTCTTATTCAGCTAGACCAGTAGCACAGTAATTCCTAATGAACTTGCTGTTTCCACTTTGACAGTGCAAGAATTACAGACATATATTACTTTGCCCAGCATTTTTACATGGATATAATTCATATCCTTATCCATAGTGACAAGGGAACTTACTTACTGAGTATGATGAATAATTTTATCAAACTGAAACAATCTAAAATCACCTGGGAGGGATTCTTTAAAATGGATTGTCGAGATTATATTGTCCTGTGGCCATGTCTATGCAAGACTGTGTTCTTTATGTTAAATCATCTCCCTACTGTGGGTGATCATTCTCTATCAGGTGATCCTGGATTGTAAAATAGTGAAAACAACAAAACAAAAATAAAACAAAAACAACCACAAAAAAACCAAAACCAAACAAACATAGCAAGAGCAATAAGCACAAAACAAAACAAAAAAAAACAACAAACACAATCAAACAAAAAACTGAGTGCAGCCATGCATTGGTCTCTTTTCTTTGTGAATATATTGTGAACTGTTTGTATAGCTTCTGTATCTGTGACATCCACTCTATAGTGAACTATAACCTTAAATCCTGAGCTTTGAAAAAGAAACTCTTTCCTATAAGCAACTTTTGTCAGGATTTTGTATCACAGCAACAATAAACAAAGATAAGGTGCTGAGTCTAGCTGGGCAATGTAAGGGATAGTACAACATGAATTCCTGCCCCAGAACAGAGCTAGCAGAACATGGATTCCACAAATGGAGACCGGTGCTGTAGTTGAAAGGCTTTTTTGTATAATAATGTACATATTTTCAAGTTCCCCCATGGAGGATTATCCTTTCTGCCAAGGTTAATGATGATAATCAGAGACCACTTGCCCTTGAGGTAAGAGCATGTCTTTCTTTTCTCAGCAAAATGGTAGAACACTGAACATCAGGACATCAGTTAAGGCTGTGGAAAAGAATGCTAAAAACCTGAGTTTGAATGTATATATTTGCTCAACTATACAAAAATATAAGGATGTAATATGAATTATATAAGGATCTTCACAGAGCAAAATGTACAGAGGCAGCTGTACTATGAGCCAGCTTGTCAGAAAGACACTAAGAAAGGGGATAAAGAGATTTAGGGAGCGGTGATCACAGGGCAACATTCTACACAGCCAAGTTTTTTGTTTTATTTTGTTTCATTTTGTTTGAATTTTTCTTGATTTTCTTTCTTTGTTTTGTTTTGTTGTTTGTTTCTTTGTTTTTATGCTTACAAAGGCAGGTTTATTCCTGAATTCAAAGTCAGCCTGGGATATAGCTAATTAAGGTCCAGGTGTGGTCAGAAAAGTAATTTCATCTATCTACCTTATTGCCTCTGCTTTTGCTTACTGTTACTTTCTAAGAATCAAGGGACTGGGGTTATGTGCTGCTGACTCATGAGATAATGAAAAGAAAACCTGCAGTAATGACTGAATTGAAATGTAAAATAAAAAAAAAACTGGGCTTTTTATTTCCAACGATGAGCTATTCAGAGAGATTCTAGCATAGCAAGTGATATCTGTCTCCAGCAGAGCAAAACGCAGAGTGGACCCTGAAAAGCTGTTTCCAGCAAAACACAGAGAGAAAACACAATCTGGGAGCCATCGCTAGGAGAACATAGGCTGTCAGCTCAGATCCACTATTTGACATTGAGTCATTTCTTTTGTTACTCCAAACATCCCTTCTCTCAGAACCTCTCTCCAAGAGTAGGCTCATCCTTAGCACTAAGGCTCTAATGTATGTACCCTGCCTTAATTCCCTTTGATTTTCACAAGAAAAATTCTGGTGGTTTTTCCCTCCAAACTGTATTAAGCAGCTATGATATGAACTTTAGATCATCTAAACTCATCTTTACATTTTTTTACAATGATTGGACAAAATATGTCGATTTATTTTAAAAATGTAAAAGAATGTATATGTATGAATGTTCACCCACAAGTAATCTCTATGTTATGTGTGTGTGTTTGTGTGTGTATGTGTGTGTGTGTGTGTGTGTGTGTGTGTGTGTATGTGTGTGTGTGTGTGTGTATGTGCAGTGACTGGATGTCATGGAACTGCAGTTACAGACAAGTGTAAGCAAATATGTAGGTGCTGGGAACTGAACTTGTTTGGCCTAGATAAGAAGCCAGTGCTCTTATCCATCTCTCTAGTTATCTATATGGCTTACTTAATGTCCTCCTAACTATTCTATCTGTTCCCTAATCTCAAAAATAATTAACAAGAAAGGAAACTTAACAGCAACTCTCACAAGAAATTGATTAGAATATCAAGGCCATATTCAACTGCATACAAAATTTGAAGGTTTCCTTGGAAATATGAAACCACATCTTAAAATTGGAAAAGAGACATAGGGAGAGGAAGTAAAAGAAAAAAAGAAGGGAAGAGGAAGGGAAGGAATAAACATATGAGAGAGAGAGCGGGGGAGGGGAGGGGAGGGGAGGGGAGAGGAGGGGAGAGGAGAGGAGAAGCAGTCATAGTTTGAAAACTAGGGCCAGCCCTGAACAGTAGAAATATAGTGTTAGTTTATGATATACTTGTCTTCTGCCTTAAAGTGATTTTCTATGTCTTTCCTTTCTTTTGAGTCTGAATCATGCTGTTCATGACTACAGGAGAAACTGTTGTTAGTTCCTGGTAACTTGTGTTTTCCTAGAAGTGCTTCATCTTCACAGAAACTAACATGTGTAGCCACAGCTTCTAACATTGGAGAAAATGTTTCTACTGAAATAGCTCTCAGTATCTTTATCAGTTGTATATTAAAATATTTCAGATTTTAGAGGTTGCATAACTATAAATTCAAAGAAGTGAATATGTGTCTGAATAAAACTAGTATTATATATCATTCCCCTCTCTTCATCCTGTGTCATGAATATTTCAGGGCTGTATAATTTTCACAGACAAATGTAATTCTTGATCTTAATATTTCTTATTACATTTTAATTATGAACCAGAAAAAAAGGCAAGCTACATTTCTCCTGTGTTTTAAATTAGTTCTTTGAGAATTTTGTCAAATTTACTCACCTCTCTTTCCTACCTCATCTCAGACCCTCCCTTTCCTTACCCACTCAAATCGTGTGTGTGTGTGTGTGTGTGTGTGTGTTTGGCTTTCTTCTTTCTTGTTCTTCTCTCTCTATCCTCTGTGTTTCTGTGCTTTTGTCTCATTCTTCTCTCTCATTCTTCTCTTCCTCTCTCTCTCTCTCTCTCTCTCTCTCTCTCTCTCTCTCTCTCTCTGTTTCTGTGGTTATTCATTCATATTCCAATGAATGTCACACATTTAAGAGTATAATATCTACCAAAATTATTCCTGATTACTTTTAAATTGTTGAGAGAGGTAGGGAGTGAGGAGACAGAGGGGGTAAGGGGGAGGGGAGGGAAAGGAGAAGGGAGAGAGAGAGAGAGAGGGTGACAAGTGATTTGTTGTGTCAAACAAACATTCTTTTCTTATCCCCAAACCTCCTAGTCTTTATACAACCCCTTCCAAAATGATCTGTCAGTGTCAGAAAGAGGGGTGCAATGGAGATATCCTAATATTATATAGTCTTATTCTCTACACATGACCAGTTGTGGGTCTTTGTGCTAATCACTCTCTAATGTAAAAGAGACAAGTGCTCTAAACTGTGACTATAATAATAATACTTTAGGAATATGTATAAATACTTAGCCATTTATAAGGGTAATAATAATAGGTTCCATGACCTATGACCTCTCTAACCACATCTATATAAGAGTGCCAAGGATGCCGTTTTTTGTTTGCTTATTTGCTTGCTTATTTTGTTATGTTTTTGTTGTTGTTCTTTTTTTACTTAGTCACTTTATATCATAACCATTGCTCCCTTCCAGTCACTCTTCCAATATCTTTTCACCATCGCTCCCTCCTTTTCTCCTTTGAGCAGGTGCCCCACCCCATGGATATCCCCCAGCCCCGGCACTTCAAGTCTCTATGAGAGTAGCTGTTTCCTACTGAGGCCAAACAACATAACCTAGCTAGAAGAACATACCCCACATACTTGGAATATATTTTGGGACAGCCCCAACTCCAGTTGTTTGGAACACACATGGAGACCAAGCTGCATCTACTACATATGTGCAGGGAGGCCACGATCCAGCACATGTGTGTTCTTTGGTTGGTGTTTTAGACTCTGAGAGCCCCAAGGATCCAGATAAGTTGACTCTGTTGGTCTTTCTGTAGAGTTCTTATTCCTTTTGGAGCACATCATTTTTCCTCCTATTCTTCCATATGAGTCACCCACTGTTTGGTTGTGGGTGTCTGTATCTGTCTGAGTCAACTGTTGGGTGGAGCCTCTCAGAGGACAGCATACTCCTCTCTGCAAGCATAATGTGTACCATTAATAGTGTGACTAATTGGTGTTTGTCCATGGGATGAGTCTCAAATTGAGCTGGTAATTGTTTGGCCATTGCTTCAGTCTCTTCTCCCTCACTCTTGCATACATTACTTGCACACAAGATACATTTCGGGCTGAAAGTTTTGTGAATGGTTGATATCTTTATTGCTCCACTGAGGTTTCTGCCTGGCTACAGGAGGTGGGCTCTTCAGGTTCCATATCCTTAATGCTGTAAGTCATATTTAAGGTCATCCCATTGATTCTTGAGTGCCTTTCTTATCCTGAGTCTGTGTTGCATCCTGGAGATGTCCCCAACCTTTTCACCCCTGTCAGTTGCAGATTTCCATCCATTTTCATTGTCATTTAACCATCTCTTCTGTCCTCCATACTTAATCCTGAAGTCCCCTCCCCATTCCCCCTCCCTTCAAGTTTCCTCCCTCCATGTGCCTCTTATGACTGTTTTATTCCCCATTCTAAGTGAGATTCACGAATCTTGGTGTGTACCTTCTTGTTTAGCTTCTTTGGATCTGTAGAGTATATCATGGTACCTTTATTTTATGGCTAAAATTCACTTATAAGTGAGTACATATCATGCATGCTGTTGGGGACTGGGTTACCTCACTCAGGATTATACTTTCAAGTTCCATCCATTTGCCTGAAATCCATGACCATGTGGATACAAATTGGAAAGGAAGCAGTCAAAAATGTGTTTTAACATGAATTTTGACTTAAAACCAATCAGAAAGTGGTTAGTTATTTCTATGACCTTTGTGGCACAATTGTGCCAATGGACATACCTTGTTAAGCCAGTCATTATAATTCTCAGGGTTCATAGCTATGTCAGATTGATGTTTACTTTTTTCCTATAGTATCATGAAATGTACAAAGGTACCCTCTGGCACTAGAGAAGCCACTACAGTGTGGATTAATTATCTAGGTAAGTATCATCTTGATTTCATTACGTTCTGTGACTTGAGCATGTTTCTTCTTTTTTGTTGTTTTGTTTTGTTTTTATTTTCTAAGTTTATTTATTTACATTCCAAATCATTTCCCCTTTCCCGTTTCCTCCCGAAAGTCCCATAAGCCCCCTTCCCTACCTCTTTTTCCCATTCAATCCCCTCTCGCTTCTCTGTCTCTGCATTCCCCTACATGCAGTCTTTACAGGACCAGGGGTCTCACCTTCCATCTTCTTGGAAATCTATTGATATGCAAATTGTGTTTAGGGTATTCCGAGATTCTGGGTAAATATCACCTTATCAGTGACTGCATACCATGTGTGTTCTTTTATGATTGGGTTACCTCACTAAGGATGATATTTTCAAGTTCTGACCATTTGCCTAGTAATTTCATGAGTTCACTGTTTTTATTTGTAGAGTAGTATTCCATTGTGTAAATATACCACATCTTCTGAATCCATTCTTCCGTTGAGGGACACCTGGGTTCTTTTCAGATTCTGGCTATTATAAATAAGGCTGCTATGAACATAGTGGAGCATGTGTCCTTATTCCTATGCTCAAAGGATAAGCAGGCTAAGAAAGTAGTAAGAGAAATGATACCCTTCATGATAGCCACAAACAATATAAAGTATCTTGGTGTGACTCTAACCAAACTAGTGAAAGATCTGTATGACTAGAACTTCAAGTCTCTGAAGAAAGAAATTGAAGATCTCAGAAGATGGAAAATTCTGTCATGCTCATGGATTGGCAGGATTAATATAGTAAAAATGACCATCTTGCCAAAAGCAATATACAGATTCAATGCAATCCCCATCAAAATCCCTACTCAATTCTTCATAGAGTTAGAAAGAGTAAATCAAAAATTCATCTGGAATAACAGAAAACCCAGGATAATTAAAACTATTCTCAAGAGTAAAAGAACCTCTGGGGGAATCAGTATCCCAGACCTCAAGCTGTACTACAGAGCAATAGTGTTAAAAACTGTATGGTATTGGTACAGTGACAGGCATGTAGCTCAATGGAACAGAATTGAAGACCCAGAAATGAATCTACACTCCTATCGTCACTTGATCTTTGACAAAGGAACTAAAACCATCCAGTGGAAAAAAAGATAGCCTTTTCAACAAATGGTGCTGGCTCAACTGGAGGTCAACATGAAGAAGAATGCAAATTGACCCATTCTTATCTCCTTGCACTAAGCTCAATTCTAAGTGGATCAAGGACCTCCACATAAAATCAGACACACTGAAACTAATAGAAAGGAAACTAGGGAAGAACCTTGAACATAAGGTCAGAGGGGAGAATTTCCTGAATAGAACTCCAATAGCTTATGCTCTAAGATCAAGAATTGACAAATGGGACCTCATTAAATTACAAAGTTTTTGCAAGGCAAAAGACACTGTCAAAAAAACAAAGCGACAACCAACTAACTGGGAAATGATCTTTACCAAACCTACATCCGACAGAGGGCTAATATCCAATATATACAAAGAACTCAAGAAGTTAGACTCCAGAGAGGCAAGTAACCCTATTAAAAAATGGGGTATAGAGCTAAAAAAAGAGTTCTCACCTGAAGAATATCTAATGGCTGAGAAGCACCTAAAGAGATGTTCATCATCCTTAGTCATTAGGGAAATGCAAATCAAAACAACCATGAGATTCCATCTTACACTAGTCAGAATGGCTAAGATCAAAAACACAGGAGACAGCAGTTGTTGGCGAGGATGTGGAGAAAGAGGAACACTCCTCCACTGCTGGTGGGATTGCAAGCTGATACAACCACTCTGGAAAGCAGTCTGGCGGTTCCTCAGAACACTGGACATGACACTCCTGGAGGATCCGGCTATACCACTCCTGGGCATATACCCAGAGTATGTTTCCTCTTAATCAATAAGTTTTTACCATTAAATTCTTTAGGATGAAGAAAGGCTTAATAATAACCTGAACATTTTGGAGGAAATCTGTGGGACTCCACTGTATATTAACTCCAAAGAAGGTAACCCATTCCTCCATTCCTAGTACTGGGTTTTTAGTTATTACTTTGCATTGTACAATAGGAATTTTGTTGCTTTGCTGCAGGGTAATACCATTTAAACTCACACACACATACACACACACATATATATATATTTGTGTGTGTGTGTGTGTATCTAAAAATAAACATATTTGCATATATTTTGAAAGCTTCTACAGTAGTAGATATCCACATTACTTTCTTGAAAGGTCTTTTATGCTATTTAACCTTCTCTATAGTCCATCCAAACCCTCCACCTTTTAAAGCTTCCTGTGCCATTATTCCAATTTAATGTTATATTCTTTTATTTTTAGCTCCTCTGCCTTAAAGTACTCTTCAATATATGAGTCCATAGTAATTTCCTTATCACTATGGATATTTCAAATAATGCACACATATTTAAAAATCTAAAGCTGATATTCAGAAATGAAAGAAAACAGTAGATATTTTTCTATCTGACTCTGGGTTAACATATGAAAATAAAACTCATTGCTGAATGTAATGGTGCACACCTGTGATCCCAGCAATGGAAGGTTGAGCAGATGGATCAGAAGTTCAATGCCATGGCTGGCTACACAATAAGTTTGTAATTTACATAGTCAACATGAGACCCTGAGTTAAAAAAAATGAATGAAGGAAGGGATGGAATGCAGACAGTGTGGAAGGAAGAAAGGAAAGCAGGAAGGGAGGAAGGAAGGAAGGAAGGAAGGAAGGAAGGAAGGAAGGAAGGAAGGAAGGAAGGAAGGAAGGAAGGAAGGAAAGAAGGTAGAAAGGAAGAAATAGAAGATACAACTGGTTAGTTTAAACCATAGATCTTTAGCTAGTTTCTGTCATATTTTATCCATATGTATAAGTATTTCATCACTTTTTCATTTCCACTTAACTTTGTCTTCTTTACACAATGTCCCTCCTTCTTTTATCCTTCTTGTGATGTACCACTGTGCTTAGTTGGGCTTGCTTATATGAACACAGATATGGGATTATTTGACCTAGCAATGGCAATTTACCAAAGGTTACATCTTTTTAGGATTTACTACCTTTCTCCTGTAATTCATTAACAATCTATATCTCTTCAGGGAAAGTTTGGACCTTAGGGACACTCCCTTATACTTGTTTGGATGTTAAATGACTTAATATTGTTCTGGCAGCTGCCCCTGCTGTGACTCCATGAATGCAATATAATGCCATTTCCAAAAGACAACATTTCTTAGCAGGATTTTATCCCTCTGAAGGGGTGCCCTGTTTACAACTGACGACTCAGAATTCACTTGGTCTCATCACTTTCCTGTGTCTAAACTCACGGCAGCCCTTCAAAAATTAACTTATTTGGTGTACTTTAAAGCAGTGAGAGTTAAGAAGGATTCATTCCTCTGAAGTCCTTCTCTGGCTACCTTGACTAAAATTTCATACTTGATATATTCTTCTGTAACAAATTGACCTGTAGTATTGTTATTTATTTGATTAACTTGCCTCCATTTGTAACATTCCACAAAGGAGCAGATCAAAGGCTGTGAGTTACCAGTCCTTAAACAATCGAGACATTTCTCAGATTTTTTTTTTGAGATAATTCTTCTTTGAATTTATAGCTAGCTATGCTGAAATCTCAACTCTCAAGAGGGTTTGGAATAGAATATTTGTTTGATGAAGGTAAATAATATTCAGACTAGAATGTAGCACTAATTTAATGAGTGCTGTGTTGTCTACTATTTATTTAAAAAGCCTTGGTCAGGAGCAGTGGTTCCTTAGTCTCTGCTACTCAATATCCTTGGAGGTCTCTCCTGCTCTGTATTCATGCGTTAAAACTGTGAAAAAGCAGTGGATACTAAATGTGAAGTCTAAGGCAGGTACAAGATCATCAAATCAGGGAGTGCATGAGTAGGTGGACTTTGATGCACGATCACATTTGTAAATTTTTGGTCTATGCAATTTATTGATTGTTTATAATTAATTTTCACATTTATATTAAAAGTTTCTATTCAGAACAGAGGATAAAGCTATGATAGGAGAGTTTCTGCCTTGCATGGATACAATCCCAGGTTTGTTCTCCAGTGCTACATAAACTGAGCATCATGATGATGCCTATAATTCTGGCATTTAAGACAGAGAGGCGGAAGAATTAGATGACCATGGTTATCACTGGATATATGTAATGTCAGAAGCTAGCATTGATTGCACAAAACTCTCCTTAAAATGCTGTTTCTTATCCTTTTAAGAAAATATGACAAAGATGAAAATAGTGATAACTAAGTGTTGAGAATATTTCCATTATTTTACTGCATACATTTGTATAGTGTATGTGTATACATATAAGGGAGTGCAGGTGGGTACATATACACTACTCTGTACATGAATACCCACAGAGAGTATTTAATACACAAATATACTTGCGTCAATGTTTTTAAAACTCCAGAGCCAAAAAGCACAAAGCTTGCTTTTGATTGCAGTTTATCCAGGCCAAACATCAGGTATTCAACCTGGAAAAAATAGCAAGGTAATCCAGGCTTATCCATCTCTGAGGATACATCTGTCACTAAGTGCAATAGAGGGTCAGCAAAGTGGACTTTAAAATAATGAGGTTGTCTTCTCTTGGTATGTGCTGTGATGATAAGCTGAATTGCTTTTAAAGCAGCATGACTCTATCAGTTGCAGGAATCCTGAGCTCCAGAGAGAACACTGACAGAAGGCAAAGCTTCAAGGAAACATAGTAGTACATAGTCTATAATGCAATCTGCCTGGTATGGGATTTGTGGTGTTGCTAGGCAGTAGTTGGATGAGACAGGTTATAAAGGAAAAGCAATACATTTTAAATCCTTATTATGCCTTAGAGATGTGTGTGGCTAACCCTATCTCTATCATAACCCACATGCTAATAACAACACTGAAATATAGCTCTGTCACCAAAGGAACTAAGAGATTGTTTATTAGATAGTCAAATTTGAATGTGGATCCTCAGAGACCCAGACTTGGATTGTTTCACAAACCATGTTCCAATATGATAATAGTTTCATGATGTATGTACATTAATAGCACAAAGAAAGTTGTTTTCTAGAAGATTGGAGGAACCATGAGGCAGATTCCTCAAGGGACTCAGATGTTTTCCTCTGAGGATGCTTTAACTATTGTGTTGGTGTAAGCTACCCTTGATCATCAAGGAACTTCCTAGATCGGACTCAGATACTCACAATGTCTCATTTTCCTCTTGGTCTTCATGAGTTCAGAATGGAGTAGTGTTAATTCCTTGTGTGAACTCTGGTCTCCACTTCTCTGTTAGAATATAAACTTTCTAGAAACAGGGTGCTTTTTTGTTTTCTGTAATACAATGGAGCTTTACAGAGATCAGAACTAATTACTGCACAACATTTTTAGCCAAATATTTTCTACTCACATCAATGAGGATAAAACCTGATTTTTTAATGATTTATCCCAAAACCTATAAGCAATTTTCATTTAAAATAAGTTTATTAGTCAAATTATATGTGGATAACACAATGCTGAGTAATAATAATTTATGATATACTGTATTACAAAGCTTCATTTCATTCAGTCAGAACCACAGATTGCCCAGGCAAACTCTACAGTGAAAAAAAACAATAAAACAAACAAACAAACAAAAAAAAAAAAACAGGGAGAGGACTGGTGGTCTTTTCAACAGGATAGAGCCTACTCAGAAGATAAAAATTATAGCTTTGTCCTAGATTCTGGGAGACAGTGCCTCACAAGCATTATATCACTAGAAGGTAAGGAAATCTTCCTGGCTGTGGTGCTCTAAGCAGCAGTTGACATAGATTTTCTGTGAAGTAGCCTTGGATCTTAGAAGTGGCAAGTAAGAAAAATTGGTATGAAACAGAGCAGAAGCCACTATAGTTATTAAGGTGTAAGGAAAGTAACAGACAGAATTATCATGATATAAGACTAAACATGAAGATGGAAGATAACACTAACTAGAACTTGCTATAGATACACAGCCTGGTCTTCCCTATCCATTCAATGACTACCTCTCAGAACCTCAGCAGAACAGTGAAGGACAGGGACACAAATCCTGAAGTAGAATATCTGTGGCAAGAATGTGAGAGAAGTCAAACAGAAAGGAATAAAGGAGAGTTGTAGGAAATGAAAGCATTTCCCATTTTTATATCTTAATATATGGTTAGTGTATTAGTGAGGGTTCTCTAGAGTCGCAGAGCATATGGGTATTCTCTATATAGTTAGGGAATTTGGCGATGACTTTCAGCTTGTAGTCCAATTCCCCAACAATGGTCAGCAGCAGCTGTGGATGGAAGTCCAAGGATCTAGGAGTTGCTCAGTCCCATGAGGCAAGCAGGAAAGGAAGAGTGAGTGAGTCTTCTTCGAATGTCCTTATGTAGGCCTCCAACAGAAGGTGTGGGCAGAATAAAGCTGTGTGCTACTACACATTTAATCCCAGATGACCCTAAACTCAGAGAATTTTTGTCCTAATCTTCTAGAATTCATATTCACTATGCTTCAAGATTTGCATGCCAAGATCCAGGTCAGAAACTTGTATCTCTGAGCCTCCAGATTAGGATCATAGGTGAGCCTTCCAATTATGGGTTGTAGTTCATTCCAGATATAGTCAAGATGACAACCAGGAATCCACCCCTTGTCAACTTGACACAAATAATATTTCATATCCACATGAAATAATAACAAGGTCGTGAATACGTCTAACATCATATAAGTATTCCTCATACAATTGCAAAAACATTTGTAAATTTACAATGGGGCCATGTCCCTTGAGAACATTCTTTTAGTGTCCCAACTTAAATACCAATTGATGTTAAAGAAATTGGAAGAAAGACAAATGTATTCTTAACAACAACAAAAAAAAAAAGACAGAAACATTCATAGTACTTTATAATCCTCGTTTCTACAACCTTAGCTGGTATTTATAACTACCTTCCTCTGCTACCCATTCTGTATTTCCTTTACTTTTGGCAAGCACCCTAGCAGGTCTAGGTTCTCTTTCTGGAGGATTAACCCATACCTTCAATTCTACTGGGTCTGCATCCTTTGCCATCCTGCTTGGATTAGGCTGTTGTAGTTTCCCAATGACTTTAATCACAGGACATGGTAGTATTAAGAGACTCCCTAAGGGATTTCCTGCACTCCAGACATAATCCTGCTTACCTCCATTGTAGAGAGGCAATCCAATTTCCCCATGGTAATCTGCATCTATCACCACTCCTAACACTGGTATTCATTTTTTATCCTGTTGGTTTAAGGGCATTAGAAGCCCAAAATGACCAGGGCGAAGGCTTAGCTTCCAGTTCAATGGAATGTTTGTTGTGCCTCCTGGTAGGAGCAATCCCCCCTCTGAAACCAATACTTCTAGGCCAGCAGAACCTAAAGGTGAGGGGACAGGAAGCAAAAATTTTCCTAGAGGGTCACTAGGAGTGTTAGTGAGTGGAACTATAACCTTTTCCACCCATTGACTCCTGGACCCATGGATCCTGACTGTGGGAGAAACTGTATCATATATCAGATGCTGTTTCAAAACATATACAGCTTTCTAAAGAACCCTGCCCCAACCCTCCATGCTGTTGCCACCTAACTGGCACTATGACTATGTCTTCAAAAGGCCATTCCATCTTTCTACCAGCTGCTTGAGGATGATAATTCTCATCACTGGTCTTGGGTAAGAACAGTGAATTCCAGGATTGTGGGCCCACTGTCACACTTCTCTGGCTGTGAAATGAGTCCTTTGGTCAGAAGCAATACTGTGTGGAATACCATGATAGATAAGGCATTTTGTGAGTCTATGGATGGTGGTTTTGGCAGAAGCATTACGTGCAGGAAACACAAATCCATAACCAGAATAAGTATCTACTCCAGTAGGAAAAAAACATTGTTCTCTCCGTGAGTGAAAAGATCCAATGTAGTCAACCTACCACTAGGTTGCTGGCTGGTCACCTCAAGGAATGGTGCCATATCTGGGGCTCAGTGTTGGTTTCTGCTATGGGCAGACCTAGCATTCAGCAGCAGCTGTAGCCAGGTCAGCCTTGGTGAGTGGAAGTTCATGTTGTTGAGCCCAATCATAATCTGCATCTTGGCCAACATGGTCACTTTGTTCATGTGCCCATTGGACAATGACAGAGATGGCTGGGGAAAGAGGCTGACTGTCCAGAGAATGGGTCATCTTAGCCACTGGATTATTGAACTCCTCCTCAGCTGAAGTCACCTTTTTGTGAGCATTTACATGGGACACAAACATCTTCACATCCTTTGTCCATTGGATAGATCTATATACATACTTCTTCCCCAGATGTCTTTCTCACCAATTTTCCAATTGTGATCTTTCCAAGTCCCTGACCATTCTGTCAATCCATTGGCTACAGCCCATGAGTCAGTGAACAATTGTTCATCTGGCCATTTCTTCTTCCAAACAAAATGTGATACCATGAGTACTTCCCGAGGTTCTGCCCACTGTGAAGATTTTCCTTCACCTGTATCCTTCAGTGTTGTGCCAGAAAAGGGTTTAAAGATGCAACTGTCCACTTCTGGATGGTGCCTGCCTAACGTGCAGAACCATCAGTAAACCAGGTCTTAGTCTTCTCTTCTTCAGTCAGTTGATCATAGGGAACACCCCATGAATCTATAGGCACATGTTTGGCAGCAGATGGCATTGTAACAGGAGTAGAAACATAGGTATTTGAGCAGCTTCTTCATGTAACTTACTTGTGCCTTCAGGACCTGCTCTGGTCTGGTCATAGATATACCACTTCCATTTGATGATAGACTGCTGCTGTGCACATCCTACTTTATGACTTGAAGGGTCAGGTCACACAGTAATTTTGTGTCCTATTGTCAAATGTTCAGTTTCCACTAAGGTCCAATAGCAGGCCAAGAGATATTTTTCAAAGGGAGAGTAGCTGCCTGCAGATGATGGTAGAGCTTTGCTCCAAAATCCTGAAGGTCTTTTCTGTGATTCACCATCAGGAGCCTGCCAGAGGCTCCAAACAGCATCTCTATCTGTCATCGAAACCTCAAGTAACATCAGGTCTGCTGGATTATATAGTCCAAGTGGTAGAACAGCCTGCACAGCAACCTGGAGCTGTTGAAGAACCTTCTCTTGTTAGAGGCCCCACACAAAGCTAGCAGCTTTCTGAGTCACTTGGTAAATAGGCCTGATTAACACAACTGAGGAATGTGCTGTCTCCAGAATCCAAATAGAGCCACTAAACATTGTGCTTCTTTCTTGGTAGTGGGAAAGGCCAGGTGCAATAACTTATCTTTCACATTAGAAGGAATATTTCTGCATGCCCCACACCACTGTACTCCTAAGAATTTCACTGAGGTAGATGGTCCTTGAATTTTGGCCTGATTTATTTCCCATCCTCTGATACGCATATGTATTACCAATGAATCCAAAGTGATAGCTACTTCCTGCTCACTTGGGCCAATCAGCATAATGTCATCAATATGGTGCACCAATGTGATATTTTGTAGAAGAGACAAATGATCAAGATCCCTTCTAAGTTATGACACAAATCAGGAGAGTTAATATATCTTTGAGGCAAAACTGTAAATGTATACTGCTGGCCTTTCCAACTGAAAGCAACTTGCTTCTTGTGGCCCTTATGGACAGGTACTGAGAAGAAGGCATTTGCCAGGTCAATAGCTGGATACCAGGTTCCAGGAGATGTGTTAATTTGCTCAAGTAATGAAACTACATCTGTTACAGCAGCTGCAATTGGAGTTACTACTTGAATGAGTTTTCAATAATCAGCTGTCATTCTCCCTGTTCCATCTGTCTTCTGCACTGCCCAGATAGGAGAGTTAAAGGGAGATGTGGTGGGAATCACCACCCCTGCATCTTTCAAGGCCTTGATAGTGGCAGTAATTTCTACAATTCATCCAGGAATACAATACTGTTTTTGATTCACTATTTTTTTTTTTGGCAGAGGCAACTCTGAAGGCTTCCATTTCTCCTTTCCAATGATAATAGCCCTTACTCCACTGGTCAGGGAATCAGTGTGTGAATTCTGCCAATTTCTGAGTATATCTATCCCAATTATACATCCTGGAACAGGGAAATGATCGCAGAATGTGTTCGGAGATTTACTGGACCTACTGTGAGTTGGACATCAGTCAAAACTCCATTAATCACCTGTCCTCCATAAGGCCCTACTCTAACTGGAGGGCCACAATGTTTCTTGGGATCTCCTGGGATCAGTGTCAATTCAGAACCGGTATCCAATAGATCCTGGAAAGTCTGATTTTTTTTCCTTGTAAATGCTGTAGTTCCTTCTGGGGAAGAATTGGAAAAGGACTAACAGCAAAACTTTTAGGAGTCTTATCAATATCCTTCCTCAGAGGAAATGGGCCACCCCTTCATTCAAGGGGTTCTGTATCTGCAAACTGGATCAAGTCTCAAAATTGATTCACTGGAAAAGATTGCCTTTTGCCATGATCAAATGTAGCCTTTCTTTCATTTGTTTAAGAATTTTCTTCTTATACAGATCAAAAAGATATGCAGTAGGTTTCCTATCTATTTCATGCCTGGAAACACCATGATTTATAAGCCAGTACCAAAGATCCAAACTAGTCATGCCATTATAAATTCTACTTCTCTTGTGCTGACAATTATGGGGAATGTCATTATAAACATGATTTTGTCTACCCTGTCCATTATAATAACTATGATCACCTTGTCTCTGGTGATTCAATGCTACCACCTGACCCTTGTTAATTCAGGGCCCAATTAAACCCACACATTTAATGCATCTAATTGAGCAGCAGCATCTCCAACCCTAAGGTCTGACACAAGGAAAAGGGCAGAAACAAAACATGTTAAATGTTCTGGTGCCCCTCTTACCAGTTTGTGTCTTATAGGACTGGTGAAGGGACCTTTCCATTGTGGAGGATTAGGTTTTACACAACATATCCACTCTAGCATTGCAATTTACCCAAGCCTTAAAATCCCTTCATCAACACTAAGCCAAGGGATATCGTGCATCTCAAATTCCTTTTCAGTTGGCCATCTTTTGATAAACACTTCAGACAACCATTCAAAGAAACTTCTGACACCTTGTTTTAAATATGCAAGCTTCCATATTAAACCTAGAATCTCTACTCAGAGGGCTCATGCCAATAAACTCAGCCTGCTTTAGTTTTATGTTCCTTTCACCACTATCTCACACCCTTAAAATCCATTCCCATACATATTCCCCAGACTTCTGCTTAAATGAATTAGCAAACTCATTAAGCTCCTTAGTATTATACTATATTTCCTCATGGACTATTCTTTCTGCTTCCCCTCTAAGAGCCTGTTTTGCCTTGAGTCTGGTTATAGGTCTAGAAGAAACTATTGGTGTGCCTTGAGAAACATCAGTATTGTCTTGTCTGGCATTTTCTTCAACAAAAGTCACTGCTGGTTTATCAGGCTATAAGGGATTAATTTCCTCATGTAGAGAAGGCATTATTTCAAGGTGTGGAGCAGAGGGTACTATTTCTTCAGGTAGGGCAAATCCTTGAAAATATGAAGATTCAAATTTCTCAATTTCAAGTCATCTGGAATGTAAAAAAAGCATAGAAAATAAAAAAAAATAATAAAAAAGACAAATTTCTCGATTTCAACAGGGTCTTTTGAGACATCCCCATCCCAAATTATAGGATCCCATTCTTTGTCAATTAGTGACCTCATTTTAACTGCTGACACCCTCTGAGAATGAGACATGAATTTTCGCTGTAATTCAACCAACCTTATAATGAAGGCTTCAGTTTGATTTTCTGCAACTTGAGCTCTATGCCTGCTAGAGTGCAAAATTAGCACTTTTAGATTGTTTACTTGTGTCTGGAGCTGTTCTATTTTATCACACAACTCCTTCCTTTCCTTCATTGTTTTTTCCAGAGATGCTAAGAGCAATCAGCCAGAAAAAATCATTTTCCAATTTTTTCTCCAACTTCTAGAAAATATTGTGCACCACCAAATCACCTATTTCATCAAGATAATTAAAAACATTAGCTTCTTTAAGCTTGAAATATAGTTTAAACCATGGGTCTTTAATATTCTCCGAGCTCCCTGGAGGGAGAGAATCTGGAGAGGTTTCAGTAGTTGAAGGTGGATCAACCAACCACCTCCAAATTGTTAAAAGATTCATCCTTATACTTCTGCTCTTCTAGAACCTCTCTTGGTACCAACTTCTGTATTAATCAGGGTTTTCTAGAGTAACAGAACAAATAGGTAGTCTCTATACAGTTAGGGAATTTGGCGATGACTTACAACTTGTAGTCCAACTCCTCAACAATGGTCTGCAACAGCTGTGGATGGAAGTCCAAGAATCTAGCAGTTGCTCAACCCAACAAGTCAAGCAGGCAAGGAAGAGTGAGAGAGTCTTCTTCCAATGTCATTATGTAGGTCACTAGCAGAGGGTGTGGCCCAGATTAAAGGTGTGTGCCACTACACCTTTAATCCCAAATGATCTTGAACTCAGAGATGTCTTTGCCTTAATCTTCGGGAATTCATATTCACTATGCTTCAAGATCTCCATGCCAAGATCCAGGTCAAAAACTTGTATCACTGAGACTACAGATTGTGATCATAGGTAAGCCTTCCAATTACGGATTGTAGTTCATTCCAGATATAGTCAAGTTGACAACAGGAACAGCCACTACAGTTAGTAAAGAAATAAAGCTAGATCTAGGCCCTACGGTTTCTGTCTCCAGCCTGGGTCCATCATCTGGCACAGCGTGCTGTAACCAAGTGGTGCAGGAAAGCAACTTAGTGACCCAGGAGTGCAGAGGAGCATGCTTGCACAGGTAAAATCACCCTTGCTTCTCAGAAATTAGCACCTTGAACCCTCTGGTAGAAGCTCTCTGGTTTTTGTCTCCAGTTGGGGACCACCCTCTGCCACCACTTAGCATATCCAAGAGACAGAGGGAGGTAGCTAACCACCCAGGAATGCAGAGAAGCCAGGTAGCACAGGTATGACCACCCCTGCTGCTCAGAAAAAACAGTCAGAATCCCTGTGGACATAAGAGCCTAGGAACAGCCTGAGACAGGAGTCTTCCAATTTCTGCCTGCACCCAGAGTTGATTGGGGGCACAGAGCTACATACCCAAATGCAACCACAAGAGAGCAGGTCTCACAGGAGTACCTACATACAAATGTACACAGAGCAAACAGGTCTCCCAGGAGTACAGATACAGAGGATTCCATGACAGATAAGCCACAGTCAGAGACAGCAAAACCAGCTAATACCAGAGATAACCATATGGCAAAAGACAAACACAAGAACATTACCAACAGAAACCAAAGCAACACTGCACCATCTGAACCAAGTTCTCTAACAACAACAAGTCCAGGATACACAAACTCACCATAAAAGCAAGACCTGGACTTAAAATCACATCTCCTGAGGCTGATAGAAGATTTCAAGAAGGACATAAGTATTTACCTTAATGAAGTACAGGAGAACATGAGTCAACAGATAGAAGTGCTTAAAAAGGACATGCACAAACATTGCTTAAAGAAATAGGAGAACATGGGTTAACAGGCAGAAGACCTTAATTAGGAAACACAAAAATCCCTAAAATATTTAGAGGAAAACACAAACAAGTGAAGGAACTGAACAAAACCATCCAGGATCTAAAAACAGAAGTAGAAACAACTAAATCACAAAGGGAGACAAATTTAGAAATAGAAAACCTTGGAAAAAATCAAGAGTCATAGATGCAAACATCAACAACAGAATATGAGATAGAAGAAAGAATCTCAGGTGCTGAGGATACCATAGAAAACATTGACTCAACAGTCAAAGAAAATGCAAAATGCAAAAAGCTTATAACCCAAAACATCCAGGAAATCCAGGACACAATGAGAAGACCAAACCTAAGGATTATAGGTATAGAAGAGAGTGAAGATTCCCAACTTACAGGACCAGTAAATATCTTCAACAAAATTATAGAAGAAAACTTCCCTAATCTAAAGGGCGAGATGCCCATGAACATACAAGCAGCTTGCAGAACTCCAAACAGACTGGACTAGAACAGAAATAACTCCTGCCACATAATAATCAAAACACCAAATATACTAAACAAAGAAAGAATATTAAAAGCAGTAAGAGGAAAAGGCCAAGTTACATATAAAGGAAGACCTATCAGAAGTACACCAGACTTCTCACCAGAGACCATGAAAACAAGAAGATCCTGGGCAGATCTCATACAGACTCTAAGCTGACACAAATGCCAGCCTAGACAAATATACCCAGCAAAACTCGCAATCACCATAGATGTTGAGACCAAGACATTCCATGATAAAACCAAATTTACACAATATCTTTCCACAAACCCAGCCCTGCAAAGGAAAATAGATGGAAAATGACAATATAAGGAGGGCAACTCCACCCTAGAAAAAGAAAGATAGTATTCTTTCAAAAAACACAAAAGAAGATAACTACTCAAACATAAGGATAACATCAAAAATAACCGGAAGCAACAATCACTATTCTTTAATATCTCTTAACATCAATGGATATAATTCTTAAATAAAAAGACATAAACTAACAGACTGGGTACATAAACAGGACCCAATATTTTGTCGCATACTGGAAATGCACCTCAGTGCCAAAGGCAAACACTATCTCAGAATACAAAACTCGAAAACAAATAGTCCCAGGAAACAAGCTGGAGTAGCCATTCTAATATCAGAAAAAAATGACTTTCAACCAAGAGTAATCAAAAAAGACATGGAAGAACACACCATACTCATCAGAAGAAAAAATCTACCAAGTAGAACTCTTAATTCTGAACATCTATGCTCCAAATGCAAGAAATTTACTAAAGCTCAAAGCACACATTGTACCTCACTCAATAATTTTGGTGACTTCAACTCAATAATTTTGGTGACTCCACTTTCCTCAATGATCAGGAAAACATAGACTAAACAGAGACACAGTGAAATTAATTGACGTTTGTACCAAATGGATTTAACATATATATATATATATATATATATATATATATATATATATATATATGAAACGTTTCATCCTAAATCAAAAGAATATGCCTACTTCTCAGCACCTCATGGTAACTTCTCCAAAATTGACCATATAATTGGTCACAAAACAGATTTCAAGAGATATAATTAGATCGAACTAAACTTATGCCTCCATTCAGATCACTCTGGAGTAAGTTTCAGGGTCTTCAATAGCAGCAAAAACAACACAAGTCCCACATACATATGGAAGCTGAACAATGCACAACTAAATGATACCTTAGTCAAAGAAGAAATAAGGAAAGAAATCAAAGAATTTTTAGAATTTAATGAAAATGAATGCACAACATACCCAAATTTGTGGCAGAAAATGAAAGCAGTGCTAAGAGGAAAATTCATAGCCCTGAGTGCCTCCAAAAAGAAAAGGCAGAGAGCATGTAAAAACAGCCTAACAGCACACCTGTGAACTCTAGAACAGAAAGAAGCTAATACACCTAAAAGGAGTAGAAGCCAGGAAATCATCAAACTCAGGGTTGAATCAACCAAGTAGAAACAAAAAGAACTATACAAAGCATCAACAAAAACAAAAACAGGGGCTGGTTTTTTGAGAAAATTAACAAAACAGATAAACCCTTAGTCAGACTAACCAGAGGGCACAGAAACAGTATCCACATTAATCAATTCAGAAATGAAAAGGGAGATATAACAACAGAAACTGAGGGAATTTGAAAAAAATCATCAGATCCTACTACAAAAGCCTATACTCAACACAACTGGAAAATCTGGATAAAATGGGCATTTGCCTAGACAGATACCAAGTACCAAATTTAATCAGGATTAAATAGACCATCTAAACAGTCCCATAACCCCTAAAGAAAAAGAAGTGGTCATTGAAATTCTCCCAACCAAAAAAAGAACAGTACCAGATTGTTTTAGTGCAGAATTCTATCAGACCTTCAAAAAAGACCTAACACCAATACTCTTCAAACTATTCCACAAAATGGAAACTGAAGGAATACTACCCAACTCGTTCTCTGAAGGCACAATTAAGCTGCTACCAAAACCATACAAAGATCCAACAAAGAAATAGAACCTCAAACCAATTTCCCTTATGAATATTGATGCAAATATATTCAATAAAATACTTAACCAACTGAATCCAAGAACACATCAAAACAATCATTCACCACAATCAAGTAGCCTTCATCCCAGGGATGCAGAGATGTTTCAATATAAGGAAATTCATCAATGTAATCCACTACATAAGCAAGTTCAAAGAAAAAATATCATAAGGTCATTTCATTAAATGCTGAAAAAGCATTTGACAAAATTCAGCAGCCCTTCATGTTAAAAGTCCTGGAAAGATCAGGAATTCAAGGCCCGTAACTAAACATAGTAAAAGCAACATATATCAAACCAGTAGCCAATATCAAGCTAAATAGAGAGAATCTTGAAAGTAATCCCACTAAAATCAGGGACTAGACAAGGCTGCCCTCTCTCTCCATATCTTTTCAATATAGTACTTGAAGTTCTAGCTAGAGCAATTAGACAACAAAATGAAGTTAAAGGGATACTAATTGGAACGGAAGAAGTCAAATTATCACTATTTGCAGATGATATGATAGTGTACTTAAGGGACCAAAAAACTCCACCAGAGAATTCCTACAGCTGAAAAACAACTTCAGCAAAATGGCTGGATATAAAACTAGCTCAAACAAATCTGTAGCCTTCCTATATTCAAAGGATAAAAAGACTGAGAAAGAAATTAGGAAAATGACACCCTTCACAATAGTCACAAACAAAATAAAGTATCTTGGTATGACTCTAACCAAACAAGTGAAAGATCTGTATGACAAGAACTTCAAGTCTCTGAAGAAAGAAATCAAAGAAGACCTCAGAAGATGGAAAGATCTCTAATCCTAGTGGATTGTCAGGATAAATTCAGTAATAATGGACATCTTTCCAAATGCAATATAAATTTTCAATGTAATCCCCATAAAAATTCCAACTCAATTCTTCTTAAAGTTAGAAAGAGAAATTCTCAAATTCATATGGAATAATAACAACAACAACAACAAAAAAACAGGATAGCAAAAACTATTTTCAACAGTAAAAGGACTTCTGGGGGAATCAGTATCCCAAAACTCAAACAGTACTATAGAGCAATAGTGATAAAAAAAACTGCATGGTATTGGAACCGTGACAGGCAGGTAGATCAATGAAGTAGAATTAAAGACCCAGAAATGAAACCACACTCCTATGGGCATTTGATCTTTGACTAAGGAGCTAAAACCATACAGTGGAGAAAAAGATAGACTTTTCAACAAATGGTGCTGGTTCAACTGGAGGTCAGTATGCAGAAGAATGCAAATCTTATCTACTTGTACTTAGCTCAAGTCCAAGTGGATCAAGGTCTTCCACATAAAACCAGACATACTGAAATTAATAGAAAAGAAACTGGCAAAGAGCCTTAACATATGGGCACAAGGGAAAATTTCCTGAAGAGAACACCAATAGCCTATGCTCTAAGGTCAAGAATTGAAAAATGGGACCTCATAATAATAAAAAGTTTCTGAAAGGCAAAGAACACTGTAAATAGGACAAAATGGCAAGGAACAAATTGGGAAAAGATCTTTACCAGTCCTATATCTGACATAGGGCTAATATCCAATATATACAAAGAACTCAAGCAGCTAGACTCCAGAGACTCAAAAACCCTATTAAAAATGGGGTATAGAGATCAACAAAGAATTTTTTACTTTAGAAATATTGAATGGCTGAGAAGCACCTATAAAAATGTTCAACATCCTTAGTCATCAGGGAAATGCAAATCAAAACAACCATGAAATTTCACCTCATACCAGCCAGAATGGCTAAGATTAACAAACTCATGAGAAAGCAGGTACTGGAGAGGATATGGAGAAAGAGGAACACTCCTCCACTGCTGGTGGGATTGCAAGCTGGTACAACCACTCTGGAAATCAATTTTGTGTTTCATCACAAAATTGGACATATTACTACCAGAGTACCCTGTTATACCACTTCTGGGCATATACCCAGAGGATTCTCCAGCATGTAATAAGGACACATGTTCCACTATGTTCATAACAGCCCTATTTATAATAGCTAGAAGGTAGAAAGATTCCAGATATCCCTCAACGGAGGAATGGACACAGATAATGTGGTGTATATACACAATGGAGTACTATTCAGCTATTAAAATCAATGAATTCATGAAATTCTTAGACAAATGGATGGAACTGGAAAAATATCATCCTGAGTGAGGCAACCCAATCACAAAAGAACAAACATAGTATGTGCTCACTGATAAGTGGATATTTGCCCAGAAGCTTGGAATACCTGAGACACATTTCACATATTAAATGATGCCCAAGAAGGAGGAAGAATAAAATATGGATACTCTGGACTTTTGTAGAAAAGGGAGCAAAATACGCACACAAGAAGATACAGAGACAAAGTGTGGAGCAGAGTCTGAGGGAAAGATCATCCCGAGACTACCACACCCAGTGGTTCATCCCATATACAATCACAACACCCAGACACTCTTATAGATGCTCACAAGTGCTTGCTGACCTTAGCCGAATATAGTTGTCACCTGGTAGGCTCTGCTAACACATGAGAAATACAGAGGAGGGAACTCTCAGCCAGCCATTGAATTGAACACAGGGTCCCCAGTGGAGTAGATAGGGAAAGGACCCAAGGAGCTGAAGGGGTTTGCAGCACCATAGGAGAAACAATAATATGAGTCACTCAGTACTCCTAGAACTCACAGGCACAAAACTATCAATCAACACATGGAGTTACCCATGGTTCCAGACATTGGCAGCAGAGGTTGGCCTTGTTAGACACCAAAGGGAGGAGAGACCCTGGTCTGGGAAGTCTACTTAATGCTGTAGTGTAGAGGAATACAAGGACAGGGAAGCAGGAAAGCAGGAGAGTGTTGATTTGGGATAGGGAGATGCCTTATGTGATTTTCAATGGAGGGCAGAACAATATCTGAAATGTAAATAAAGAATATATATATATATATACATATATATATATGTATATATTTATATGTTAAAAAATACCTTTTTTAAGCTTCTAAAAAATGTAAAAAAAATAAAAAGCTAGTTCTAGACAAGAATTCTTGCTTTACTTAAAGTAAAATCACTAAATGATAGAGATCTCAAAAAGTAAATCCCATAAATAATGCTAATTATAAGAATATACAAATATCTGCAGTATTGAGAGTACTGACAAGTGACTGTAATGTAAGTGGTTGTATGGGGTATCCTGAGAAGGAAGGAAGGAAGGAAGGAAGGAAGGAAGGAAGGAAGGAAGGAAGGAAGGAAGGAAGGAAGGAAGGAACAAAAAATGGAAGAAACAAATGAAGTTGGGGGAGAAGGGGAAGGAGTGCAAGAAGAGGATAAAGAAGGAAGGAGGAAGGGATGGAGGTAGAAAAAGAGAAAGAATAAAGGTAAGAGTATGTAAGAAAGATAAATGGAAAAGAAAGTTAAAGGGAAAGTGTACATATACCATCTAATCTAACTAGTTAACTTTACCAGTGATAAACCTGTATTACATTAATTTTAATCATTCTGCCTCAAATTAGCAACCAGGTTTTGGTAAAGGCATGGTTTGTACAGCTATATAAGCCTAGAGATTTCTGTGCTCAAGTAAGATTGAGGATATTAATTTTACACTTTAGAAATATTGATACTCAGGAATGGTGATTCTCCCAAAAGTTATTTTATTGTTGAGAATACTTTTCACTACCCTGGGTTTTTTGTTATTCCAAATGAATTTGCAAATTGTTCTTTCTAACTGTAAGAAGAATGCTTTGAATCTGTAGATTGCTTTCAGCAAGATGGCCATTTTTTACTGTATTAATCCTGCCAATCCATGAGCATGGGAGATCTTTCCATCTTCTGAGATCTTCTTCAATTTCTTTCTTCAGAGAAAGATGTTGAAGTTTTTGTCATACAGATCTTTCACTTGCTTGGTTAGAGTCACTCAAACATATGTTGTTTGTGACTATTGTGAAGGGTGTCATTTCCATAATTTCTTTCTCAGCATGTTTTTCATTTGAATAGAGGAAGGCTGCTGATTTCTTTGAGTTAATTTTATACCCAGTCACATTGCTGAAGTTGTTCATCATGTCTAGGAGTACTCTGTTGGCATTTTTGGAGACACTAAAGTATTCTGTCATATCATCTGCAAATAGTGATATTTTGGCTTCTTTCTTTCCAATTTGTATCCCTTTGACCTCCTTTTGTTGTGTAATTATTCTGGCTAGAACTTCAAGTATTATTTTGAATAGGTAGGGAGAGTGGGAAGCCTTGACTACTCCCTTATTTTAGTGGGATTGCTTCATTTCTTTCCATTTAGTTTAATGTTGGTTACTGATTTGCTGTATATTGCTTTTACTGTGTTTAGCTATGTGCCTTGAATTCCTGATATTTCCAAGCCTTTTATCATGAAGGTGTGTTGAATTTTGTCAAATGTTTTTTCAGCATTCAATGTGATGATCATATGTGATTTTTCATTTGAGTTTGTTTATATAGTGGATTATCTTGATGAATCCCTGACTTCAAGCAGTATTACAAAGCACTAGTGAAAACACTGTGTAGTATTGGTATAGAGACAGGCAGGTAGATCAATAGAATAGAATAGACCCAGAAGTAAACCCACACACCTATAGTCACTTGATCTTTGGCAAAGGAATTTATCCATCCAGTGCAAAAAGAGACAGCATTTTCAGCAAATGGTACTGGTTCAATTGGCAGTCAGCATGTAGAAGAATGCAAATCGACCCATTTTTATCTCCTTGTACAAAGCTCAAGTCCAAGTTGATCAAAGACCTCCACATAAAACCAGATATACTGAAACTAATGGAAGAGAATGTGGGGAAGAGCCTCGAATAAATGAGCCCAGGGGAAAATTTCCTGAACAGATGATCAATGGATCAATGGCTTAAGCCCTAAGATTAAGACCAAACTGTGGACACTTCAGTCTTTCTTAAAAGGGGAACAAAATGCTCACAGGAGGAAATACAAGGATAAAACATAGAGCAGAGACTAAAGGAAAGACCATCCAGATACTGCCTCACATCGGGATCCATCCCATATACATACACCAAACCCTGACACTATTGAAGATGCCAAGTGCTTGATGACAGGAGCCTGATAAAGCTGTCTCCTGTGAGGCTCTGCCAGAGCCTTACAAATACAGATATGTATGGTTGCAGCCAATCATTGGACTGAGCATGGGGTCCCTAGTAGAGGAGTTAGAGAAAGTACTGAAGGAGGTTTTTAATCCCATAGGAAGAAAAACAATATCAACCAAGCAAACCTCACCCCCAGATCTCCTAGAGACTAAACCAAAAAGTATATATGGTGCATCCCATGGCTCCAGCTGCATATGTAGGAGAGCATGGCCTTGTTGGGAATCAATGGGAGTAGAGGTCCTTGGTCCTAGGAAGGCTCAGTGCCCCAGTGTAAGGTAATGCCAGGGTGGAGAAGCAGAAGTATGTGGGTATGGGGGTTCCCTCATAGAAGAAGGGGGAGGGGGAATGGCAAGAGAGTTTCAGGAGGGGAAACTGGGAAATGGGATAACATTTGAAATGTAAATAAATAAAATATCCAAAAAAATGAAAAAAAATATAGATACTTACAAAATGAGGAAGCATACATGTTGTGTTCTGTGACCTGTTTGATATCCCACACTATCCAACTACCCTTGTTTCAACTTTTTCTCCAAATATGTTCTCATTTTATAAGATGATAGCTCTTAGAATAGGTAGATGACTTATCTGGTAATTTGCCTTTCATCCAAACATATTTAATCCATGTGAAGAACCTGAATATAGTGATAGATCCAGACTTGTGTGTGTAGACATAGGCAGATCTAGAGAGCTTATTTGACAGCTAGTCTAGCAAAACATAGTTAAGTTTGACACATCTCTCATAAAACAAGGTAGAAAACAATCAAAAAAAGCAACTGACCTCCTCAGACTTAATACCTACATGATGCACACACACACATACACACACACACACACACACACACACCTATGAACACGTATACAAACCCCATCACTACCATCACACACTGTGCTTTCCTCAAAATCTCTCTGAAGGAAGTATGCCACAGGGAGTGAGCACTTTTAGGTTTTATAGCTTGGCCCCACTTCCTAATCTTCCTGTTTCTCTTCTTCCTATGTATGTGTGAGATGTGGTCACTCTGCTTCCTGAGACCTTCAAGATCCTGATTCCATGCCTTCCTCAATGATGAACTGTATCTTCTCTGTCCCTGTAATCCAAAATAAATCCTTCCTTCTCCACATGGTCTTTTATTTGTAGAGTCTTAACACAGCAACAAGAAGGAAACCAATATAGTAAAATGGGTCATATATTGATTCTTCTGCATGAAGAATTGATCACAAGGAAGTTCACTGTCATCCTGGCTTTGGCTGGTTGTTCGAATGAGAATAGGTCCCAAAGATTCATATATTTGATTTCTTTTTTTTTATTTCTTTTTTTTATTTTCTAAGTATTTTTCATTTATATTCCAAATCATTTCCCCTTTCCTGTTTCTTCCCTCCCCAAAAGTCCCATAAGCCCTCTTCCCTTCTTTTCCCCATTCAACCCCCTCTTGTTTCTCTGTCCTGGCATTCTTGGACTCCAGTTGTTGGAACTATTTAAGAAATATTATGAGGTGTTGCCTTGATGGAAGAGGTGTTTCCCTTGAGGAGGTTTTTGAGGCTTTAAAATATCATACTTTTCCCAGTATGTTAGTGTTTTCTTCTTTGTGCACATGGTTTAAGATGTGAATTCTCAGCTATTACTCCAGCACCATGGCTACTTGCCTGCTACCTTTGTCTATACTATGATGGTCATGGACTGTAACTCTCTGGAACCATGAGCCACAAATTAAATAGGTTGTTTTATAAGTTGCCTAGGTCATGATGTTTTTTCCACAGCAAATGAGAAGTACCTTAAAAAGCTACCTATATCTTTCTATATATAATTTTCTATATTAGAGGTATGGATGCTTTGGTACTGTTAGAAAACTCCCACAACCTCCACACACACTCACACACACAATCACAAGCATGAGCATGCATGAACACTCACTGATGAACTTTTCTCCTATCTAAATTAAAAACTTTGCTAAGAATTCTCTGCAAGTTTTAACTGTTACATCAGCTAGAGATTGACCCTTTAAATAAAGATTCAATACTGCAAAATCATGACTGAAAAATACTAGCACTTCCTCCCCAGCCAATCTGCGGGCACATGGGAAGACATCATGCCTTACTTGCTTCCAAGTTGGATTTTTTTTTCTGAAATATTTCAGAGGCATTCTGTTTTTTCAATATTTTGGTTTCTTCAAAGTCAGTGCAGCTGAAGCCGTTGAGCTGCAGGAGAGAAGCAGCCTGTGATTAGTATGCCTGCACAGTCAACACAATAACTGCTTACGTCTGGCTTCCAGGACTTTGTCATCACTGAGGAGAGTTACAGAGCTAAATGCATATGTCTTTGTGGTCAAACGCTGTATTAGATTCAAAGACAGTCTACAGATGGGAAAATGATGAACCATAGGAAATGATCTAAGAAACTTATTGCATCCCCTGTCTTTATTATTACTCAGGTTCCCTTTGCACTCAACTTTTACACACTGCTTAGAGATTTGAAAGCATTCTTACCAAGAAACTTTGTTGCTCTTTCTCTCCCTCTCTATTGGGAACATCATCTAAGCTTTGTAGTGTTGACTAAACAAGGCAATACTTAAAGCTAATTAAATGAGGTTAAATAAATTCACTTCTGCAAAAGTACCCACTGGGAACAGTAGTAAACTAATGCATTGCATTTTTGCTTCAATTAATTAAATTAATTGTCTTTTATGTTTTCATTTATTTCCTCTTTAGCTCTTTGGTATGCTTTCTTTTTTTTTAATTTTCTATATATTTTAATTTACATTCTGAATGATTTCCCCTTTCCTGTTTCCTCCCTCCCCGAAAGTCCCATAAGCCCTCTTCCTTACCTGTTCCCCATTCAACCCCCTCTTGCTTCTCTGTCCTAGTATTTCCCTACATCCAGACTTTCCAGGACCAGGGGTCTCTCCTTCCATCTTCTTGGAAATCTATTGATATGTGAATAGATGTGTCTTGGGTATTCTGAGATTCTGGGTTAATATCCCCTTATCAGTGACTGCATACCATGTGTGTTCTTTTGTGATTGGGTTATCTCACTAAGGATGATATTTTCAAGTTCTGACCATTTGCCTAAGAATTTCGTGAATTCATTGTTTTTAATTGCAGAGTAGTATTCCATTGTGTAAATATACCACATCTTCTGAATCCATTCCTCCATTAAGGGACATCTGGGTTCTTTCCAGCTTCTGGCTATTATAAATAAGGCTGCTATGAACATAGTGGAGCATGTGTCCTTATTGCATGCAGGGGAAGCCTCTGAGTATATGCCCAGGAGTGGTATAGCAGGATCCTCTGGGAGTATCATGCAGTTTTCTGAGGAACCGCCAGACTACTTTCCAGAGTGGTTGTACCAGCTTGCAATCCCACGAGCTGTGGAGGAGTGTTCCTCTTTCTCCACATCCTCACCAACAACTTCTATCTTCTGTGTTTTTGATTTTAGCCATTCTGAGTGGTGTGAGTTGGAATCTCCAAGTTATTTTGATTTGCATTTCCCTAATGACTAAGGACATTGAACATTTCTTTAGGTGCTTCTCAGCCATTAGATATTCTTCACTTGAGAACCAGACACACTGAAATTAATAGAAAGGAAACTAGGGAACAACCTTGAACATACGGGCACAGAGGAAAATTTCCTGAACAGAACACCAATAGCTTATGCTCTAAGGTCAAGAATTGACAAAAGGGTCCTCATAAAATTATAAAGTTTCTGTAAGGCAAATGACACTGTCAAAAAGACAAAGTGGCAGCCAACAAATTGGAAAAAGATCTTTACCAACCCTACATCCAATAGAAGGCTAATACCCAATATATACAAAGAACTCAAGAAGTTAGACCCAGAGAGCCAAATAATCCTATTAAAAGTGGGGTACAGAGCTTTGGTGTGCTTTCTGCTGGAGGTTCCATGTCAGCCAAATCATGAAAGAAAAGTGGGATGCAGTAAATTGTAGTGGGTTGGCATGATGCTGCTTGTATGCTAATAATTATTTGGACCCCCAAAACTGTTTGCCTCAGAGATGACACAGTTTGTATGCAACTGATCTTGCCTCCAGTAAATTATGATTGGTAAATAAAGAGGCTAACAGCTAATAGTTGGGCAGATGAAACATAGGTGGGATTTAGGTCTCCCTGGCTTGGGGTTGGTAGACAGAAAGGAGGAAAATAATGTGCAGGAGGGAAAGGAATTGGTCAAGCATTGAGAATCAACAGAGGATAGCTGTGAGACCTGCCCAAATAGATCTAAGAGTAGCCAAGATAAAATATTGCTAGTAATAACTCAGGGTTATTAATCAGAGAGTAGATTCTAATAGCATGGAGTCTAGATATCTGCCCAGATCTTGTACTAATTAAAGTTTATTGTAAATATAAAGACTGTGCGTGTGTTTTACATCCAAGAATTCAATGATAAAGGTAGAACAGAAACCCCAGGCTAGCATTAAAATAATTTCCACAACATTATTTGGTCGCATATTTATTATAGGTAGAATTACTTGGTGAGTCAAAATCATAGTGATCTTATTTCTTCTTGCTGGAGTTTTCTTGTTGAAATTTCTCACTCATCACAAAAGAAACAATGCCACAGCCAGCTGTGTTTAGTCAGCCAAAAATTAAATATATGCAATATGATGGAGAAGCTGCAGACCAGGAAATGATATTACTAATTAAATCTTGAAACATTAGGCAGGCTGTCAAGCACAGATATATTTAAAATGGTAACAGCTTTAGATTATTTTTAATGTTTCCATATTGAATGATATGGGTGAAACTGTTCATAATTGCCAGCCTAAGTCTAAAGTGTTTGTCCCCATGGAATTTTCAAGGGTAATAATCAATCCAAAATAAGGTCAGGCCTAATAGAACTATATTTTTTTCTACATCCCACTTTCTTTCTTTCATTTTTTTTTAATTTTTATTGTCTATTTTTTTTTATTTACATTCAAAATCATTTCCCCTTCCCCGAAAGCCCCATAAGCCCCCTTCCCTCCCTCTTTTCCCCATTCAACAGCCTCTCGCTTCTCTGTCTTGGCATTCCCCTACATCCAGTCTTTCCAGGACCAGGGGTCTCTCCTCCCATCTTCTTGGAAATCTATTGATATTCGAATTGTGTTTAGGGTATTCCAAGATTCTGGGTTAATATCCCCTTATCAGTGACTGCATACCATGTGTGTTCTTTTGTGATTGGGTTACCTCACTAAGGATGATATTTTCCAGTTCTGACCATTTGCCTAGGAATTTCGTGAATTCATTGTTTTTAATTGCAGAGTAGTATTCCATTGTGTAAATATACCATATCTTCTGAATCCATTCCTCCGTTGAGGGACATCTGGGTTCTTTCCTGCTTCTGGCTATTATAAATAAGGCTGCTAGGAACATAGCGGAGCATGTGTCCTTATTGCATGCAGGTAAAGTCTCTGGGTATATGCCCAGGAGTGGTATAGACGGATCCTCCAGGAGTGTCATGCCCAGTTTTCTGAAGAACCGCCAGACTGTTTTCCAGAGTGGTTGTACCAGCTTGCAATTTCACCAGCAGTGGAGGAGTGTTCCTCCTTCTCCACATCCTCGCCAACAACTGCTGTCTCCTGTGTTTTTGATCTTAGCCATTCTGACTAGTGTAAGATGGAATCTCATGGTTGTTTTGATTTGCATTTCCCTAATGACTAAGGATGTTGAACATCTCTTTAGGTGCTTCTCAGCCATTAGATATTCTTCAGGTGAGAACTCTTTGCTTAGCTGTGTACCCCATTTTTAATAGGGTAACTTGCCTCTCTGGAGTTTAATTTCTTCAGTTCTTTATATATATTGGATATTAGCCCTCTGTTGGATGTTGGATAGGTAAAGATCATTTCCCAGTTAGTTGGTTGCTGCTTTGTCTTCTTGACAGTGTCCCACTTTCTTTCTAGACCTCTTTCTAGACCTAGTATATGATTTTTGTCTAATTTTAGAAGCCACTTTGAAATCTTTCTAGGACCCAAACTGTACGTTGAGGAAGGAAGAAAGAAAAGGCTGAAGAGACAGAATTATTATGCAAAGCAGGTTCATTTTTTTATAGTTACATGACACCTTCAGATTGTTGACAGCACCTTTTGTATTTGGTGCCCGAAAAAAAAAAAACAACAAAACAACTAGAAGTATGCTTACAAATGTTACCTTCAACAATACTGAGTTAAAAAGGAACCAAAATTCGTTTAAAAAACATTCTCTTTTTTTAGCTCTGTACCCCATTTTTTAATAGGGTTACTTGGCTCTCTGCAGTCTAACTTCTTCAGTTCTTTGTATATATTAGATATTAGCCCTCTGTCAGATGTAGGGTTGGTAAAGATTATTTCCCAGTTTGTTGGTTGCCACTTTGTCCTTTTGACAGTGTCCTTTTCCTTACAGAAAATTTGTAATTTTATGTGGTCCCATTTGTCAATACTTAATCTTAGAGCATAAGCTATTGGAGTTCTGTTCAGGAAATTCTCCCCTGTGCCCAGATGTTCAAGGTTCTTCCCTAGTTTCCTTTCTATTAGTTTCAGTGTGTCTGGTTTTATGTGGAGGTCCTTGATCCACTTAGAATTGTGCATAGTGAAAGAGATAAAAATGGATCAATTTGCATTCTTCTGCATGTTGACCTCCAGTTGAACCAGCACCATTTGTTGAAAAGGCTATCTTTTTTCCACTGGATGATTTTAGCTCCTTTGTCCAAGATCAAGTGACCACAGGAGTGTGGATTCATTTCTGGATCTTCAATTCTGTTCCATTTATCTACATGCCTGTCACTGTACAAACACCATGCAATTTTTAACACTATTGCTCTGTAGTACAGCTTGAGGTCCGGGATACTGATTCCCCCAGAAGTTCTTTTACTCTTGAGAATAGTTTTAGCTATCCTGGGTTTTCTGTTATTCCAGATGAATTTTTGAATTGCTCTTTCTAACTCTATGAAGAATTGAGTTGGGATTTTGATGGGGATTGCATTGAATCTGTATATTGCTTTTGGCAAGATGGTCATTTTTACTATATTCATCATACCAATCCATGAGCATGGCAGATTTTTCCATCTTCTGAGGTCTTCTTCAACTTCTTTCTTCAGAGACTTGAAGTTCTTGTCATATAGATCTTTCACTTGTTTGGTTAGAGTCACACCAAGATACTTTATATTGTTTGTGATTATTGTGAAGGATATCATTTCTCCTATTTCTTTCTCAGCCTGCTTATCCCTTGAGTATACGAAGGCTACTGACTTGCTTGAGTTGATTTTATATCGAGCCACTTTGCTGAAGTTGTTTATCAGCTGTAGGAGTTTTCTGGTGGAGTTCTTTGGGTCGCTTAAGTATACTATAATATCATCTGCAAATAGTGATAGTTTGACTTCTTCCTTTCCAATTTGTATCCCTTTGACCTCCTTTTGTTGTCTGATTGCTCCAGCTAAAACTTCAAGTACTATATTGAAAAGATATGGAGAGAGAGGGCAGCCTTGTCTAGTCCCTGATTTTAGTGGGATTGCTTCAAGTTTCTCTCCATTTAGATTGATGTTGGCTACCAGTTTGTTGTAAATTGCTTTCACTATGCTTAAATGTGGGCCTTGAATTCCTGATCTTTCCAAGACCTTTAACATGAAAGGATGCTGAATTTTGTTAAATGCTTTTTTAGCATCTAATGATATGACCATATGTTTTTGTTTTTTTTGTTGTTGTTGTTGTTTTTTTTTTTGAGATTGTTTATGTAGTGGATTACATTGATGAACTTCCTTATATTAAACCATCCCTGCATCCCTATGATGAAGCCTACTTGATTGTGGTGAATGATCATTTTGATGTGTTCTTAGATTTGTTTGGCAAGAATTTTATTGAGTATTTTTGCATTGATATTCATAAGAGAGATTAGCCTGAGATTCTTTTTCTTTGTCAGAGCTTTTTGTGATTTTGGTATTAGCGTAATTGTGGCTTCATAGAATGAGTTGGGTAGTGTTCCTTCTAATGGCTGAGAAGCACCTAAAGAAATGTTCAGCATCCTTAGACATTAGGGAAATGCAAATCAAAATAACCTGGAGATTCCAACTCACACCACTCAGAATGGCTAAAATCAAAAACACAGAAGATAGCAGTTGTTGGTGAGGATGTGGAGAAAGAGGAACACTCCTCCACAGCTCGTGGGATTGCAAGCTGGTACAACCACTCTGGAAAGCAGTCTAGCGGTTCCTCACAAAACTTTGCATGACACTCCCGGAGGATACTGCTATACCACTCCTGGGCATATACCCAGAGGCTTCCCCTGCACGCAATTAGGACACATGCTCCACTACGTTCATAGCAGCCTTATTTATAATAGCTAGAAGCTGGAAAGAACCCAGATGTCCCTCAACGGAGGAATGGATTCAGAAGATGTGGTATATTTACACAATGGAATACCACACTGCAATTAAAAACGTTGAATTCACGAAATTCCTAGGCAAATGGTCAGAACTTGAAAATATCATCCTTATTGAGGTAACCCAATCAAAAAAGATCACACATGGTATGCAGTCAGTGATAAGGGAATGTTAACCCAGAATCTCATAATACCCAAGGCAGGATCCACATATCAATAGATTTTCAAGAAGATGGAAGGAGAGATGGAATACTAGGACAGAGAAGTGAGATGGGTTTTAATGGGAAACAGAGGGAGGGAAAGGGTCTTATGGACTTTTGGGGAGGTAGGAAACGGGAAAGGGGAAATCATTTGGAATGTAAATAAAAAAAACTTAGAAGATAACAAAAAGTGAAAAAAAACATTCACTTTATATGCATTAATAATATAATAAATTATCTGTAATGACAGGGTTTGCTTTAACACAAGACATTTTTATACATATGCATCATGTATTCTGTTCACATTCATCCCAGTAATCCTCTTTTGTTCAGGGTTAATTCTGATCCTTTTCCTGTCCTTTGTACTTCTGTTTTTTTTATTTTTTGTTCTTTGCTTTTTGTTTTTTGTTTTTGTCATGACCCAACAAATCGTATTGAGATTACTCAGAGAAGCATGAAAAAGGGGTTGCTTATGGCAGTGTGGGCTCCTCATTGTTGGCTATCCTACTAAAGTAAATATCTCTATCTGGTCTAGCAATCTTTAACTGTGTATAGACCATATTGAGGAATGGAAGCATCATACATTTGTACAGATATGCCTGCTATAAGGCTAATTTAATTTCCAGTTGGTTATTTTTTTCTCCTAATTTATGTGTATCTTTCTATTATCTCTCAGCATGTTGAGTAGATAAAATAGAAAAAAAAAAATAAACCCAGAATTTTCTCTCAGAGTTGGTCACTTTCTGAATTAAATAATTGCAACAAGTAAATATATAATGCCAATGAAAATTGAAGAAAACTGTGGGATTGAAGTCAAGACTATTTGTTCTCTCAGGCTAGGCCAGATAGAAAAGTATGTGTCCATAAGCATCTGACCCAGGGATATCTTCATCTACTTTCCTAAAGGGGAAATAACATTCACTGTGTTGGCAAGATAAGATTTAAAGGAGATAATTTTTATCAGCCTACAAAAATCCAAAAGGAGTTGAAATGGTTAATAAGCAAAGTATTATTGTCCAAACATGAGGAGCTGAGGTATGATGCCTAGAATGCTCATAAAAGCACAGGTATCAGATAGAGGCAGGAGGAAACTTGTAGCTCACTGACAAGGCAGTCTAGCTGCATTCCTGTTCTCCAGCTTCATTGAGACATTTTCAAAACACAAACATAGAGAGATTGAATAAGAACTCACAATTGCTTCTAGGCTTCCTGGGCAGAATCCACAAACAGGCCCTCCCATACACATATGTGCACACAATCACAAACACATGGAACACATACACCACACCACCCCTATACACAAACATGCAAACACATACATACACACACATACACATGCACACTCACATACGCACACGCGCGCACGCGCGCACACACACACACACACACACACACACAAGTGGTAAGAAAGAGACAGGCCAGAGTAATTTACAACATCTTCAGAATTGTACTCATGTGTTTGCTCATTCTCAAAATAAATATATACTTAAATATATTACATATTTTAAACCACCATGTTAGCATCTTATTCATCACAAGAATTAGATTGAGTTCAATAAATGTTTAGTTTAATATGAAAGGCCTGAGTATTTTGTTAGTGTATATTAATGAAGCTTTAATTGAAGTTTGATATTTTTTTAATGATTATTTTTCAAGGTCTCTAGATTCCTTGGTGATTTTACCAACTGATCTTAGAGAGAGAGAGAGACATACTACTTGTCATCATACCTTGCATATCAAAATACTGTTTGGAAATGTCCTTAAAGCAATAAATTTTTCACAGGAAATAACATTCACAGGGCAAAAAGATACTTTGGCCAGTAAATTATGGCCATGGACCTCATTTTTTCATATACATTGTCAATTTGCCAAATTCAAGGCCAGGAAGTATGGCTGTACCTAGACAGTAAAATCATTTCTCTCTGCAGATTTTCTTTTCTGTTGGCAAGGATTTGTACTTGAAATAACAAGTTCCAAATATATCATTAGAGTCTACATCTTCTTATCTTTCATTTCCTTAATAGCGTCTGATAAATTTTTTAGCTATTACATTTGCTATTTGCAAGAATATGTGTATATATGTGTGTCATGAGTGGCTGTGTGTGCATGTGCTCTTAGATGGGTACATGCCTGCTTACATATATCTGTATGTGGTAAATTTGACTGACTTTAAAGCACTAATGATAACATTAGTGAATAGGAAGGACTAGAAACATGGCTCATATTTTTTCTCCTATCGCTTTTGGTTCTTCAGTGGGAGATTGAATTGTTAATCTTCTGAGCCTATCTAAATCTTATCAAACACAGACACAGAAATATAAACACACACACACACACACACACAAACACACACATATACACACCAATACAGTTGCTCAGACTCCTACCTACTATACCTACCTATTTATTCCCTCTTCCACCCAAGTAATTTTTCTAATAAAGAGTGACTGCCTTTGACCTAACCTATCCATGAAGAGACAACTCAACATTTGAAAGTGAAATAAAAAAGATTGTTGTTCCTAAACCATTTTCAAATAATGAAACTTAAGAATTTCTGTCAGAAACTCTGCTCCATTCCCACTTGTACAGATTTATCCCATGTTTGGGTATATTCCTGTTGATTTTAGGGTCCTCTAATCTCATCAAACAACAAAGGATAGACACAGGTTCAATTTAGCATTTATATTTTCATTATGGTGTGAACTTTTATAGACTTTGGTACAGTTTTATCTCACCTAGTAGTTTACCATTATCATCATAAATAGTGTATTTCTTCCACACCCAGTGAAGCATTGCAGCCTGAATAGGCATTCAAATATGGTACTAGTTATATTTTCTGTCACTGTGAACAAATACCTGACTAAAACAGCTTAAGAGAGAAATCACATTTTTGGGCTTACTGTTTAAGAGGCTACAGTCCATCTACCATGGCAGGGAAGCCATGAAAACAAGAGCTGAGATAACATGTCACAATGCATTTGCAGTCAGGAGGCAGGAAACTCAGCCCACGTTCTCTTTTTTTCTTGGATTCCTGACTGTGGAATGATTCCACCCACATCCAAAGTGGGTATTCTTACTTATTAATCCAGTTAGTAACATACATACACACACACACACACACACACACACACACACACACACACACACACACACAGAGAGAGAGAGAGAGAGAGAGAGAGAGAGAGAGAGAGGGCGCTAGTAGTGTGTTTCTATGGTGATTCTAAATTGTCAAGTTGACAATCAAGATTAACTGTCACTATACTGAACCAATCAGTACAACAAATATGCATCAATTATGATGAGTTGTGTTGTTTTCCTACCCTGTTGGATGCTCTCCTGTGATGTCAATTACCAGAGGTACAAAATTTCTATGAAAAACCATTCCACAAATATTAGTTATAGCAAGCATTTTTGGAGTTTAAATCTTTAGAAAATTCTGAAAGCCAGAATATTCTACTTGACTATATTTCTATCCAGGTGTGCAGTCACACTTCAGCAGATGTATCACTGGCATAAGAACATTTGTTGACTGAATAATAGCAGTGTCGCTAATGGAAGGGTGGTAAAATCCTATGTATATTCTCTCAGGTTAATGGAACCTCACAGTTCACTTTACTTTGAGGTAACACAGGAAATTTTCACCGTTATCCTGTGATAGCACCTTTGAAAACCAATGCTCTTTAAGGCCACATTCATAAAGGGAGATACAACAATGTATATGCTATAAGTGAGTACCCTGAGAAATCTCCCTCCAAGACCAAGTTATGACAAGAATTCTATATTTCTAACCTCATTTGCAGATGAGAACACAGACTATTGGAAGAGCTAAAAGCACCAAGGTAGCTAGTGAGAAGGATGCCTACAAGAATACTTGACCTCAAATTTATATGTCCCCTAATCTAGTATCCAGGCTCATTTTTACTTCTGCAGTCTCTGAATACCCTATGCATCGTTTACTTAAGTAATAAATCTGACATTTACTTAAAAAATAAATCAGAATTCCTTTAGCTTTGTGGTTTCATGAAGATTTAGTACAAGTGTGTGTTAACAAGTGGCTAGAAGGAACAGAAGCTGTTTTTCACATAAAGTGGATTGTTTCTGTGCGTGGCTCAAAGAAAGTGGATTTAAAATGGAAATAGTAAAGACACACACACACATACAAACAAACATATATATATATATATATATATATATATATATATATATATATATGCTAATCATCTTTACTTTGTATATTTTCCATTCTACTACAACATATTCTTAAGCAGAACTTTTAGACTTCCCCATAGTTCTGGGTTACAAAGACAATCAGTGTTATTAGCCCCACCTTCCAGATAAGCAGCTTAGTAAATAATTAGTAATTATTAGTATTGATTCTGAGAATACTCAATTACCATGCTATATGGGCATTCAATAAAAATAATGCAATCTTATTTGTGCTGTACAAAATATTATACAAAGACTCTAGTGGTGCTCCCAGGAGCTTAACTCATTCAAAGAATGTCAATTTTCCCTTAAGCTGAATTCTTTTATTAATTCTTCTCAGCTGCTCTTTCATTTGCCAGTATTTCCATACTTTAACATTTACAACATCTATGTGGTATTGTTTATTCAATCACCATCTTTCCTTCCACCAATTGGAAACATAGATTTTGGTTAGTTTTATTAATATTTTTTGAAAAAAAATTATTAGATATTTTCTTTATTTACATTTCAAATGTTATTCCCTTTCTGATTTCCCCTCTGAAAACACGCTACTTCCATTTCCCTATTTCCCCTGCTTGCCAACTCACCCACTCCAGCTTCCCAGTCTGGGTGATCTTGGGGTATTGATCTTTCTCAGGGCCAAGGGCCTCTCCTCACTTTGATGTCCAACAAGCCATCCCCTGCTACATATGCAGCTGGAGCCATGGTCCCTGGGGACTTGTGCTCAGTCCTGTGCTGGGAGCGCCCACCTCTGTATTTGTCTGGTACTGACAGAGCCTCTCAGGAGGCAGCTATATAAGGCTCCTGTCAGCAAGTGCTTCTTGGCATCCACGTTAGTGTCTGGGTTTGGTGACTGCATATGGGGTGGATACACAGCTGGGGCAGTCTCTGGATGGCCTTTCCTTCCATCTCTGCTCCACACTTTGTCTCTGTATCTCCTCCCATGGCTGTTTTGTTTCCCCTTCTAAGAAGGACTGAAGTATCCATGCTTTGGTCTTCCTTCTTCTTGAGCTTCAATTGGTCTGTGAATTGTATCTCAGGTATTCCAAGCTTCTGGGCTAATAACCACTTGTGGTGGTTTGTATATGTTCATCCCAGGGAGTGCCATGCCTGAGGATGCCCAGTCTGTTCCTGGTTTCCTTTGGATAAAGGTGTAGAACCCTCAGCTCTTCCTGCACCCTGCCTGCCTGGATGTTGCCATGCTTCTGCCTTGATGACAATGGACTAGACCTCTGAACCTGTAAGCCAGCCCCAAGTAAATGTCTTTTATAAAACTTGCATTGGTCATTGGTGTCTGTTCACAGCAGTAAAACCCAAACTAATACACCACTTATCAGTGAGTGCATATTGTGTGTGTTCTTTTGTGATTCCGTTACCTTACTCAGGATGATATTTTCTAGTACATTTGCCTAAGAATTTCATGAATTCATTGTTTTTATTAGCTGAGTAGTACTCCATTGTGTAAATGTACCACAGTTTCTGTATCCATTCCTCTGTTGAGGGACATCTGGGTTCTTTCCAGCTTCTGGCTATTGCAAATGAGGCTGCTATGAACTTAGTGGAGCATGTGTCCATATTACATGTTGGAAAAATCTTCTGTGTATATGCCCAAGAGTGGTATAGCTGGGTCCTCTGTAAGTATTATGGAGAGTTTTCTGAGGAAACCCCAAAATTATTTCCAGAGTAGTTGTACCAGCTTGCAATCCCATCATCAGTGGGGCAGTCTTCCTCTTTCTCCACATCCTCTACAGCACCTACTGTCACCTGAGTTTTTAATCCTAGTCATTCTGTCTGGTGTGAGGTGGAATCTCTGGGTTGTTTTGATTTGCATTTCCCTGATGACTAAGGATGTCGAACATTTCTTTAGGAGCCTCTCAGCTATTCAGTATTCCTCAGTTGAGAATTCTTTATTTAGCTCTGTACCCCATTTTTTTATAGGGTTATTTGGGTCTCTGGATTCTATCTTCTTGTGTTCTTTGTGTATATTAGAAATTAGCCCTCTGTCAGACGTAGGATTGGTAAATATCTTTTTCCAATTTGTTGGTTGCCATTTTATCCTATTGACAGCGTTCTTTGCCTTACAGAAACTTTGTAATTTTATGAGGTCCCATTTGTCAATTCTTGATCTTAGAGCATAAGCTATTGGCGTTCTGTTCAGGAAATTTTCCCTCATGCCCATGTGCTTAAGGTTTTTCCCCACTCTCTTTTCTATTAGTTTCAGTGTGTCTGATTTTATGTGGAAGTCCTTGATCCACTTGGACTTGGACTTTTATTCATTTTTAAAAAAAATTCTCTTTGTTCTATCATGTTTTTATGGAGTGAGGTACTGATTTTCCTTCCCCTTTAAACTGTCAGTTATCATCTAAACATTGTTTGCTTATTGCCAGAACGAGTGTAGCATCTTCTCAAAGCACTTTTATTTTTATGTATAGGATGTATACAAAAACATTGACTTTTTGATTTTTTTTTACAAATAATGATGAGATTCTTTGTGATATTTTCATAAATGCATATCATCTACTTTACCAGTATTTACTCCTGGGTTACTCATATTTATCCTTTCTTAACCTAGTACTGGTTTCCAATGTATTTCAAATTTTTCTCCTTGTCAGATGATACATATAGATAGACAGACAGTCAGACAGACAGACAGACAGACAGACAGACAGATCATAGAAAGATAGATAGATAGATAGATATACAGATAGATAGATAGATAGATAGATAGATAGATAGATAGATAGATAGATAGATAGATAGATAGATGATAGACAGACAGATTGATAGACAGACAGACAGATGGATAGATAGATGGATAGATAGATAGTTAAAAATAGATGGAAGTATGGTATGTAGATAATAGACTGACAATGGGTAGATAACAGAAACATTATGTATAGTGTGTAAGATTAAGTGTGTCTGGCTTTTTTTTTTATTTACAATGATGATCTCCAGTAACATCCATTTCCTTTAAAAGTTCCTTGACCTTTATTAATCATGCTAGACTCAGACCTCTTACACAGTGTACTAGTACAGTAACAATGAACCCTAAATCTCACTGCTTAGCCAACAGTAGAGGACAATGACAATGTTTAAAGCTATGCTAAGCTCTTTCTAGGGCAAGTTTGTTTTATGCCTAGAGACAGTAATGCCCAGTTTTTGACTAAATATAGTTCTGTTTTTTTTTCCCTATCAGAGCACGACCTTGTCTTGCAAGCTTTACTAAAGATAGGAGGGTCATGCTTTTCGTGTTATATAAACCCCAGAGCTGTAGCTGAATAAGAACATAAAATGAACAATGGCCCTGAGTACTCATGTATTTCTGCATCTAAAAGGTTTAAGAATTAAAAGAAGATGTGACAATAGTTGGGAAGAATGAGGAATCTGGAATTATCTCAAACATGGTTTATGCATGAGAGAGACTAAAACAAGGTTAATTCTGTAACTTTCTGGCAAAAACTTCTCTAACCCCCATTGGATTATTTTGTCACCTAGGAAATGTCACTTTTCAGGAATCATCTCACCATTGCAAACTTGTGTTTTTGTCTTTGTTATGTTTTAGCTCATGTGTGTGTGTGTGTGTGTGTGTGTGTGTGTGTTCATGTTTCACTTTTATACTGGTGAAGGGTCATGTATGTATACATATACATAGAGACAAAAAGATATGGCTGGATCTAGTAATCATTCCAACAATGCTGTCTAAAATCCTTCCTGAAACATGTTGTCACTCTAGAACTTGATTTTCAGGGATTTGGCTAAGCTTATTTGTCATCAAGGCCTAGACATCCTCCTGTAACCACTTGTTTAGCACACAGGATATATGTGTACATTACCATGTCCAGTTTCTTAAATAGTCTATGGGGACATAGAATGTATATCCTTGTGTTTGCACAGAATGGTTGTTATCAACTGAGCCATCTTTCCAGGACCTCAATTATTTTTTTTAAATGTACTTTGCTTTGCATTTTCTGTGTTGCTAAGTTCTTTTACTGACTTCTGGGGATGAGAATATGCATGATTCTTGGGTCAACATCTGGCAAGGACTATCATATTGTCCCTTCCAGGCAGAGGGTAGAGACTTACCAAGACATACAGAGAAAGAAGGAGGGGCCAGTTGTTTTGATGATGGCATCAGTCCATTTATGACCAAGCTGCCATATCAAGTTTACGATCATCCATTAGGCCCAACTGAAGCTGGATTTCCCAATTCATAAGCCTTGGTGAGACAGTACCAGCAAAGTCTTTCAACTGTCAATGCTAGGGTGAAATATATTTTGAATATATTTACAGAGATTGATAGTTTTAAAATAGATTCCAGGAGGAAGTATAATATCTGAGAAAAAATTCATTTATCTAAGCTTATGTACTAATCACAAAAAAGAAACTACTGACTTGGGGCTTTAATAGAAGAACACAGGGAGTTAAAACTACTCTCTAATTTTAATGAGCTTAGGTTGTCCTAAGGATCAGTTAACACATGAATATAAAAATGATGCTAGAAACAGAGCTGGGGAGATGTTCAGTCAGAAAATCACTTTACAAGAATTTGGATGACCAGAGCCAAAGTAAAAAGTCTAGTGTGTTGTTTCAGAAATAGAAACTCAGACATGGTTAGATGGGAATCACAGACAGGCAAAGACAGGCAGTTCCCTAGAGATTTCTGGTCAGTTCTTCTAGATTATGTAGAGAATTTTCAGGTCAGTGACAAACTCTATATAGAACAAAAGGTCAAAGTCTCCTAAGTAATGACACCTGAGATTGTCCCATGAGCTGGAGAAAGAGAGAGAGAGAGAGAGAGAGAGAGAGAGAGAGAGAGAGAGAGAGAGAGAGAGAGAGAGAGAGAGAGAAACAAGGGATATAATACTGTAATACAATTGCAAGTGGTGAGGCAACAAAACGAGTAGAGAGAATAGGAGGCACAACATTATGCTTTTAAAGACCCTGTGATCACACACACACACACACACACACACACACACACACACACACACACACACACGTTCAAGGTTCTTCCCTAGTTTCCTTTCTATTAGTTTCAATGTGTCTGGTTTTATGTGGAGGTCTTTGATCCACTTGGAATTGAGCTTAGTACAAGGAGATAAGAATGGGTCAATTTGCATTCTTCTGCATGTTGACCTCCTGTTGAGCCAGCACCATTTGTTGAAAAGGCTATCTTTTTTCCACTGGATGGTTTTAGCTCCTTTATCAAAGATCAAGTGACCATAGGAGTGTGGATTCATTTCTGGGTCTTCAATTCTGTTCCATTGATCTACATGCCTGTCTCTGTACCAATACCATGCGGTTTTTAACACTATTTCTCTGTAGTACAGCTTGAGGTCCGGGATACTGATTCCCCCAGAAGTTCTTTTACTCTTGAGAATAGTTTTAGCTATCCTGGGTTTTCTGTTATTCCAGATGAATTTTTGAATTGCTCTTTCTAACTCTATGAAGAATTGAGTTGGGATTTTGATGGGAATTGCCTGGAATCTGTACATTGCTTTTGGCAAGATGGTCATTTTTACATATTAATCCTGCCAATCCATGAGCATGGAAGATTTTTCCATCTTCTGAGGTCTTCTTCAATTTCTTTCTTCAGAGACTTGAAGATCTTGTCACACAGATCTTTCACTTGTTTGGTTAGAGTCACACCAAGATACTTTATATTGTTTGTGGCTATCGTGAAGGGTATCATTTCTCTTACTTCTTTCTCAGCCTGCTTATCCTTTGAATATAAGAAAGCTACTTACTTGCTTGAGTTGATTTTATATCCAGCCACTTTGCTGAAGTTCTTTATCAGCTGTAGGAGTTCTCTGGTGGAGTTCTTTGGGTAGCTTAAGTATACTCTCATATCGTCTGCAAATAGTGATAGTTTGATTTCTTCCTTTCCAATTTGTATCCCTTTGACTTCCTTTTGTTGTCTAATTGCTCTAGCTAGAACTTCAAGTACTATATTGAAAAGATATGGAGAGAGAGGGCAGCCTTGACTAGTGCCTGATTTTAATGGGATTGCTTCAAGTTTCTCTCCATTTAGAATGATGCTGGCTACTGGTTTGCTGTAAATTGCTTTTACTATGTTTAGATATGGGCCTCGGATTCCTAATATTTCCAAGACCTTTAACATGAAAGGATGTAGATTTTGTCAATATTAAAATAGATTTTTTTGCATTGATAAGGGTTTTTTTAAAAGATGATTTTTATTATTTTTTTTATATGCATGAATGATTGCCTGCATGTAAGAATGAGAACCACGCTCATGCCTCATGCTGACAGAGGCCCAAATAGAGCACTGGACTCTCAGAAATTGGAATTACAGATAACTGGGCTTCCATGAGGGTGGTAAGAACCAAACTGGGTCCTCTAGAAGAGTAGTCAATACTCTTTCTTAACTGCTGAGCCATCTCTCAAGTTCCTAACATTAAAAATAATCATTTTATAGTTTTATATATTTATACCATGACTTCTTCTGACTCACACTTTCTTTCATCTCCCTCTGACAACATTCATTCTCTTTAAATTTTCTTTTTTTATTTTAATTTTTTATTGTATTCAACACAATATATATTTTTATACCAATTATAAAAATGATAGACATGTTATTAAATGAACTTAAAAAGATAAAGTCTTTTTGTTGGTTTGCTTTCCTTTTAGTAGAGCTTAAAATCTTGCCTCTTACTGTGGTATAAATCCAAAATAAGAACAATTTTTAGACATTGAAGTTTATTGTAGGAAGGCTGTAATGCAATGTTCCTCACATCATCAAAGGATTTTACCTCCATAGTAGCTAAGCTAAAGGTAGACATTTATGCTGCTCCAAGGAATGAATTGTAGGCACAATTATTTGGATACAGATTTCCTTCTATGGTCAAAGCTGTTTGATTTGAGTGATTGTCATCATTCTCAGCCCACAGGGAACAGATTATTTTCATTTAAGAAGTGGTGTGTATATTAAGATGGTCTATCTGAGAAGTCATTCATCAACTGTTTCAATGAATGATGGTTCTGCATGGAGGGTGGCATAGACATTAGGTAAGGGTAATATTCTGTTTCATTGGCTGTGATGACTTTGAAATGCATTCATCTCAAAAAAAGAGTAACTTATAAGTCATTTTCTTCAAAATTGATACAATAATTATAAATATCAAGCAAAACATTCAGTCTCACTCTTTGTTGTTCTCTTACAGGCCACCTGCCAAATTAATTGTCTACATTTCTTTGGCTTTATAAATAATTTTGAAATATTTAAGCTGCTCTGGAAAACAAACTGTAGTGTAAAACATCAAATAAGAAATCCTATTAATAGAGAGGCTGAGATATGAGAAGCATGATTTCAAGACCATTATGTGGTACACATTAAGATGCTGTCATGTACAAACAAGCATTAAATGTTTATGTTTTGTTCAATATTGGATATATTTCTCCAATTACAAAATTAGAGAGACAACTTAGAGCCAAAAAAATTCTTTTTTTTTAAAGTTGCTTTGTAGCATGTTATTTATTACAACAATGAAAATAAATTAGAATACCACCATATTGGAGACTAGGTTTCTTTTTATTTATTTATTTATTTATTTATTTATTTATTTGTTTGTTTGTTTGTTTTACACAATGGAATACTACTCTGCAGTTAAAAACAATCAATTCACGAAATTCCTAGGCAAATGGTCAGAACTTGAAAATATCATCCTTAGTGAGGTAACCCAATCACAAAAGAACGCACATGGTAGGCAGTCACTGATCAGGGGATATTAACCCAGAATCTCGGAATACCCTAGACACAATACGCATATCAATAAATTTCCAAGAAAATGGAAGGAGAGACCCCTGGTCCTGGAAAGACTGGATGTAGGGGAATGCCAGGACAGAGAACCGAGAGGGGGTTGAATGGGGAAAAGAGGGAGGGAAGGGGGCTTATGGGACTTTAAGGGAGGGAGGAAACGGGAAAGGGGAAATGATTTTGAATGTAAATAAAAAAATAGAAAATAAAAACAAAAAATTTCTAATTCCTCATATTTTTGAATTTGAATCGATTAGGATATGTTTGTAATATTAATTTTCATACTAAGAGATATTAAGAAAATTGTACTTCCAGTTATTTTTGTTGTTAAGAGGTGTAATTATGTTTGTGCAGGTTTGTTGAAAGACTATTTTCTTGCTTTAATAGAGAATAGTTTCCCTCCTTGTGCTGAATTTTTCCATATATTATTCTTTGTAGGGCTAGATTTCTGCAAAGACAATGTGCAAATTTGGTTTTGTCATGAAATATTTTGTTTTCTCCATCTACGGTAATTGAGAGTTTTACTGAGTATAGTAGTCAGGGTCATTTTTGTTTTCTTAAGGTCTGTATGACATCTGCCCAGGATCTTCTAGCTTTTAATCTCTGGTGAGAAGTCTGGTGTAATTCTGATAGACCTGCCTTTATATGTCACTTGACTATTTTCCCTTACTGCTTTCAATATCTTTTCTTTGTTTAGTGCATTTGGTGTTTTATTTGTTATGTGACGGGAGGAATTTCTATTATGGTCCAATCTATTTGGAGGTCTGTAGGATTCTTATATGTTCATGAGCATCTCTTTCTTTAGGTTAGGGAAGTTTTCTTCTATTATTTTGTTGAAGATATTTACTGGCCCTTTAAGTTGGGAATCTTCACTCTCTTCTATATCTATTATCCTGAGGTTTGGTCTTCTGATTGTGTCCTGCATTTCCTGGATGTTTTGGGTTAGGAGCTTTTTGCATTTTGCATTTTCCTTGACTCGTGTGTCAATGTTTTCTATGGTATCTTCTTCACCTGGATTCTCTTATCTATCTCTTGTATTCTGTATGTGATACTTGCATCTATGATTCCTGGTCTCTTTCCTAATTTTTCTAGCTCTTAGTGATTTCTTTATTGTTTGTGGTTCCAATTTTAGATCCTGGGTGGTTTTGTTCATTTTCTTTGCCTGTTCGATGTGTTTTCCTATAATTCTTTAAAGGATTTTTGTGTTTTCTCTTTAAAGGTTTCTACCTCTTTACCTGTGTTTTCCTGTATTTCTTTAAGGGTGTTACTTATGTCCTTCTTAATGTCCTCTATCATCATCATGACAAGTGATTTTAGATGTAAATTTTGCTTTTCTGGTCTGATAGTATATCCAAGACTTACTATGGTGGAAGTATTGGGCTCTGATGATGCCAAGTAACCTTGATTTCTGTTGCTTATTTCTCATGATAGCCTCCTGCCATCTGGTTATCTCTAATGGTACCTGCCCCAGCTATATCTGATTGGAGCCTGTCCTTCCTGTGATTCTGGTTGTGTCAGAACTCCTCAGAGTCAAATTATCTTTTAGATCTTTGTGATCATTTCATCAAGTTTTCTTCCTATATTCAAGCATTCTTTTTTTTTTTCATTTTTTTATTTTGTTTTTCTAAGTTTTTTTTTATTTACATTCAAAATCATTTCCCCTTTCCTGTCTCCTCCCTCCCCAAAAGTCCCATAAGCCCCCTTCCCTCCCTCTTTTCCCCATTCAACTCCCTCTAGCTTCTCTGTCCTGGCATTCCCCTACATCCATTCTTTCCAGGACCAGGGGTCTCTCCTTCCATCTTCTTGGAAATCTATTGATATGCGAATTGTGTCTAGGGTGTTCTGAGATTCTGGGTTAAAATCCCCTTATCAGTGACTCCATACCATGTGTGTTCTTTTGTGATTGGGTTACCTCACTAAGGATGATATTTTCAAGTTCTGACCATTTGCCTAGGAATTTCGTGAATTCATTGATTTTAATTGCAGAGTAGTATTCCATTGTATAAATATACCACATCTTCTGAATCCATTCTTCCATTGGGGGACATCTGGGTTCTTTCCAGCTTCTGGCTATTATAAATAAGGCTGCTATGAACATAGTGGAGCATGTGTCCTTATTGTGTGCAGGTAAAGCCTCTGGGTATATGCCCAGGAGTGGTATAGCCGGATCGTCCAGGAGTGTCATGCACAGTTTTCTGAGGAACCACCAGACTGCTTTCCAGAGTGGTTGTATCAGCTTGCAATCCCACCAGCAGTGGAGGAGTGTTCCTCTTTCTCCACATCCTTGCCAATAACTGCTGTCTCCTGTGTTTTTGATCTTAGCCATTCTGACTGATGTGAGATGGAATCTCAGGGTTGTTTTGATTTGCATTTCCCTAATGACTAAGGATGATGAACATCTCTTTAGGTGCTTCTCAGCCATTAGATATTCTTCAGGTGAGAACTCTTTGTTTAGCTCTGTACCCCATTTTTTAATAGGGTTACTTGCCTCTTTGGAGTTTAACTTCTTGAGTTCTTTGTATATATTGGATATTAGCCCTCTGTGAGATGTAGGCTTGGTAAAGATCATTTCCCAGTCAGTTGTTTGCCGCTTTGTCTTTTTGACAGTGTCTTTTGCCTTGCAAAAACTTTGTAATTTAATGAGGTACCATTTGTCAGTTCTTGATCTTAGAGCATAAGCTATTGGAGTTCTATTCAGGAAATTCTCCCCTCTGCCCATATGTTCAAGGTTCTTCCCTAGTTTCCTTTCTATTAGTTTCAGTGTGTCTGGTTTTATGTGGAGGTCCTTGATCCGCTTGGAATTGAGCTTAGTGCATGGAGATAAGAATGTGTCAATTTGCATTCTTCTGCATGTTGACCTCCAGTTGAGCCAGCACCATTTGTTGAAAAGGCTATCTTCTTTCCACTGGATGGTTTTAGCTCCTTTGTCAAAGATCAAGTGACCATAGGAGTGTGGATTCATTTCTGGGTCTTCAATTCTGTTCCATTGATCTACATGCCTGTAACTGTACAAATACCATTCAGTTTTTAACACTATTGCTCTGTAGTGCAGATTGAGGTCTGGGATACTGATTCCCCCGAAATTCTTTTACTCTTGAGAATAGTTTTAGCTATCCTGGGTTTTCTGTTGTTCCAGATGAATTTTTGAATTGCTCTTTCTAACTCTATGAAGAATTGAGTTGGGATTTTGATGGAGACTGCATTGAATCTTTATATTGCTTTTGGCAAGATGGTCATTTTTACTATATTAATCCTGCCAATCCATGAGCATGGCAGATTTTTCCATCTTCTGAGGTCTTCTTCAATTTCTTTCTTCAGAGACTTGAAGTTCTTATCATTTGGATCCCCATGTGTGGAAGGTATTTAACCTAGCAACAGTGACATTTTTGTGGCTAAACCACTGAAGAAAATACTCTCTCTCAACAAACATTAATTATATATACTTCCTCTAGGAAAAACCATCCAGATTTTATATTTTTTCCATTGAAGGGTACCTAAATTCACATATCAAATGATGCACAAGAAGAAGGAAGAACAAAATATGGATACTCTGGTCCTTCTTAGAAGGGGAAATAAAATACACACAGAAGGAGATACAGAGACAAAGTGTGTAACAGAGACTGAGGGAAAGACCATACAGAGACTACCCCAACCAGGGATACATCCTATATACAGTTATAAAACTCAGACACTATGGTGGATTCTCACAAGTGCTGTCTGACAGGAAAAGGATATAGCTAGCACCTGGGAGGGTCACTTAGTGCATGACAAATACAGGGTGGGACACTCTCAGCCTGCCATTGAACCAAGCACAGTGTCCCAATGGGGGAGCTAGAGAAAGGACCCGAGGAGGTGAAGGGATTTGCAGTACCATAGGAGGAACAACAATATGAGCCACCCAGTACTCCCATAGCTGTCAGGGACAAAAACATCAACCAGATAGTACACATGGTGTTACCCATGGCACCAGTCACATAGGCAGCAGAGGATGGCCTTGTTGCACATCAAAGGGAGGAGAGGCCCTTGGTCCTGGAAAGGCTTGATGCAGCAGTGCAAGGGAATACCAGGACAGGGAAGCTGGAGGGGAGATGGCTTATGGGACTTTCAGGGGAGGGGGTGAACTAGGAAATGGGAAATCATTTGAAATGTAAATAAAGAATATATCTAATAAAAAAAGAAGAAAAGAAAAAAAAGTGTATCTAAAGATATATTATAGCATAGTTTATGTTTTTTCTTATTTCCTCTTTCTTTCACTTTGGATTAAGTTCCATTCAGGCATGTGGTTATGATATGCACACCTCTATTGCAGAGAATAACATCAAAGTGTGACCTGTATAGGTCTCTGCATGAGCACTAGATGGTTGTAAGCATTCACTAAAGCCAGTAGTAAGACCTACTATTTAATAAATACCTTTCATATAATATTAAAAACCATATACATTTATGGTATAAGAAGAAGAGACTGTGGATCAATAGGTAAAATTCTTTCCACACAAGGATGAAGACTAGACTTTATCATGGTGGAAGTAGCAGTAGCCTGTAATTCCATCTCCTGGGTAACACCAGAAGAGGACTAAATTATCTTGACAGGCAGAACAAGAATATGATGTTTTACTGGGAGGAATTTGATCCTCAGACTGCAATATTATTCTAGCTGATTAACATCTATATGATATGCATGAAGGGTTGGCCTTCAACTGTGAAGTGTAGACACTATGTACAGAAATATAAGGAGCCACTGTATAATGAGATTACCAGAGTATCCACTGTTTTCATAGGAAGAGACACGATGTGATTTGAGTCAAACATCACATCACTTCAAATCCTAGTTTGCATGGTCAGTTTTTCTTTATCTTGTCCTGTCACTAAAGCCCCTGGGGACCATTTTCTATTAAAGAACCAAAGTATGTGCAATACTGTGTAGCTCATATAATGTTGTAAGAATTAAATTATGTGTAAAGACATGAATGATACAAGGGATGTGATTAAGTAATTGCTGGAATTTGGACTAATATGCATAATCTCTGTTCCAATTCATTTTTTAAATATTTATGTACCCTTGTGGATATGTGATTTGAATTTGTACACAGCATTTCACATGTAGATATGCATGCACATGAGCTGATAGAGGTCATAAATTGGTATCAGGAATTTTCTTAATTACTCTTCATCTTATTCACAGAGATAGAGTCATTCATTTTACCCCGGGGTTCACAGTGCCTCCAATCTAAGCAGTCAATACTTTGCAGATACTCTTAGAGGTGAGACCGCCATGCTAGCTGTGTATTGTCCATTTTCTAGGACTCTAAAGTCAAATCATCATCCTGGTGTGAGAAGTGCTTCATCCATTATTCTATCTCCTCAGCCAATAATTTATGTTTTATAACATAAACATTTATGATTTTCAACAATATATAAAAAGTACTTGTTAAATAGAATGTTTTACACACACTCAATGTTAAAGATTAATGATGCAAACAACTAATTACTACAGCACCTGGATGTCCCTTAATTAACCTGAGATACATTTCTGTTGAAAATATTTTTCCTGTGTGGCATGAATTATATGTTTTTGAAAACTTCTCTTTCAATCCTTTTATGTTACCAAACCTAGAGAAATGGCAGGACACAGTCAGAAGGAGAAAGTCCATTCACTGACCTACAAGTGTAATGTGCTTGAATGATCCTTGCTGTGTCAATTCTATCATATCCTTTGGTATTGCACTTTAATTTACTCCACACATACCTTTCATTTGTATTAAAATCCATTATGTGCTGAGAAAAAAATCATGTATAATCTCTCTTTCTCCTCTCCTCTTCTCTTTCATCTACCTATCTATCTGTTTTTCCATAATCTACACGTGTATTCTTTCTGTGTCTGAAGGATTCTGATACTTACTCTGAAAATGTTTGTGGCTTAAAGCTAAAATTTCCAAATTATAATCTATTAGCAGATTTTGGAAAATCATTAAAAGAAAATATATTACTCTTGTTTTAAACATGTTAAATCCATTTTTTTTTCTGGTAAAAGTCTAAATATTCTGCAATTAAATGGGACAGTGGAGAGACTGGCTAGATCCATGCTACACATGTACTCCCTTCACTGCACTGTAGTGCCCCTCACTGGTCTGGGACGTCCTTGGTCTCTCAGCTTATAGAGTAAACTGTGTGAACTACTATATATGCAGAAAACTAGGACTGTAGAAATATGATACAATGCAAGACAGACTGGAATGAAGGCTCACTTGGTAAAGTGCTCACTGTGCAAACATGACCAGAGTTTCATCCCTTAAAAGCAATTACGAAATGCAGGCAAGATAGTACAAACCTACAATATCAGTGCTCAGAAGGAGAGGCACCCCTGGAACTTTCTCTCTGGACAGTTTAGCCACACACACACACACACACACACACACACACACACACACACCGAGAAAAAGAGAGAGAGAGAGAGAGAGAGAGAGAGAGAGAGAGAGAGACAGACAGAGACAGAGAGACAGAGAGAGACAGAGACACACAGAGAGACAGAGGCAGAGACACCAACAGAGATACTGACACACACACACACACACACACAGAGAGAGAGAGAGAGAGAGAGAGAGAGAGAGAGAGAGAGAGAGAGAGAGAGAGAGAGAGAGAGAGAGATCATGATCTGAATGTGGCACTCTCCACTCAAAACTTCAAAGTCCTACAATACATTGTTGGCTGAAATGTGAATACTAATGATCCCCAGCAAAGCAAAAGTCAAAACAGTCAATTGTTTAGCCTGTGTTTCCACTTTTCCCAGTCCCATGTCTTAATGTCTGTGCTCCTGAAAACACTACATGGACCCAATTACATAGGCTGTTGTTTTATTTAAATAAATGTGCTATAATCCTGAATAAATTGCCATGTGGGAGATTTTATAGTAATAAGTACATGCAGTTCTCATTAGAGCCAGGGAGAATCTAAATCATGTTTAATAATCTACAGCTTGCAGCTAGTTACACTCATTTACATTGGAACTTGGAGCTGAGTAAGGGTGAGCTATCATGCTCTAGATGTAAGGCAGTTCTTACCACTGATTGGTTTACACAGCCAGTACTAAAGGATTTGTCTGCATGATCTTTGGCTAGTGGTGTCTCATCTCTCCTTTTCCTTGCTCTGATAAGCTTCTACCTTACTTATTTTGCATGCCTATGTAGCTCTATCCTTGTACCAATGATTCAATTTAATTATAAGGAACCACCAAAAGATGGAACTCCCAAAACTCCAGTTTCAGAGAAATTTTCCCTGCAATGGTTGCAATGGTAAAACTTTGGGAATGATCTGAGTTTTTGGTTTGGCAAAGATGCTCTGTCCTAGGACAGCTAAAGGGTCTATATGATCTCAAATTTCCAGGCAACTAATTCCACTTATTGGTTTATTCCTTCCACAGACTTTCTCTCTTTCTCCACTTTCCCAAGATAGAAAATGAAAATCAGGTCTAGTTTTTACTGTGTCCCTGGTGTGTGTGTGTGTGTGTGTGTGTGTGTGTGTGTGTGTGTGTGTGTGTGTGTATGTGTGTGTGTGTGTGTGAATATGGAGAGAGAGAGAGAGAGAGAGAGAGAGAGAGAGAGAGAGAGAGAGAGAGAGAGAGAGAGAGAAATGAAATTGTGGTAGAATTTAGTCATATAGAAGACTACTATAGCTGAGGCAGCAAAACCTAGTAATCTGATATATGAACATGGTGCACTGTTCATATGTCTATGCACCTGTCTTGCTGTAGTGTTTGTGAATGCAAAAGCCTCTTCTATTTACAATGAACTCCGTATTAATTACCTTTCCATTTGCTGTGACAAAATACCTAGCAAAAGAACCCCAATAGTTTGCTTTGGTTTATAGTTTGAAGAAATGTCTATCAGAGAGGTATAGCATCAGAAGCAGGAATGAGCTGGATGCATCCATTATTGGGAACCAGAGAATGGTGTATGCTGGTGTTCAGCTCATTTCTACTTTTGATTCAGTCTGGGTTCCCAGCCAGGAAAGTTGCTGACTGCAGTTAGTATGGATCTTCTAACCTCAAGTAACCCAATCCAGGTACTCTTCTATACGTATGCTCATAGACCTGTCTCTTCCATGATTCTATATATCCTATTGAATTGTAGATATGGCAGAACACCTGCATGAAATTGGCCTGAGTGAATAGGGGATGTTGGGTCAGCATTACAGTTTTTAGCACTCTTCCCTTGTGAATTCAAAGCCCACAGAAAAATGCCTTACTCACTCTCATAGTCAAGAACACATATTCTGTGCCTGCCTCCCTCAAACTCTCCAATATAGGACACTTAATTTTATAAATTATTCCTCACATATTTACTTTTATCCAAATAATTTATTCTAAATCTATACGACAGGCACTGAGGACACATGTCCATTACCTCCTAAATTCACTGTAGAGTTCAAGTGTTTATGTAACTAGATATAATTCAGGTAAAAACTATTGCTTCTAGCTAGAAGGATGAATTGTCTCTGATGTATTTCCACATAAGACTATATTCTATAACCAGAAGAGGGTAAAACAAGAGTCGAGGGTTAAGGATGGATTCTACAGCATCATGAATTCTACTGTTGTTTCCAACTCAGTCTTTCCAAAGTTATGTTAACTGTTCACTGTCCAGTTTACTTTGGTAATTTCAACTACAGCTGTCTTTGAAAGTTTTCAAGTACAAAACTATTCTAAAATAAATTCTCACTTATCTCAGTACTGAAATTAATTACCAAAAAACAAAACAAAAACAAAACAAAATAAAAAAAAACATGTATTTTTGTTACACTTTTCCCAAAGGCATAAAGGCAAAATAGCAGAATTTATATGAAGAAAATCTTTCATTACCATGCATTCTTTTTCAAAGTCTGACACTCTCTGGAGAACAGATAGTTCCTTATGCCTCCAGTTTGGTGGTTCTGAGGATCCTATATAGACAGGAATCTCAGGATATAACTATAATCTGATTCTTTGAAAGCTAAAGTCCTTCCAGCACTCCAGAAGATCACCCCATTTATTTGCTGATTGATTGCTGATACTTAAATTTGTTTTTTTTTTTAAAGAAAAGAAAAAACAAAAAATCCTACCAACAATGAAAAGGAATTCCTCAAATGCTTCAAGGGTAAACCAGGGAATCAAAACACATGTATTAAAACAAACAAAAATCAAACAAAAACATAGGGAGGTATCAAGAAAAGCATTTTAAATTATTTAAAATAATTTAACAATTTAAAAGAAGTTAAAAGAATTTTAAAAATCCAGACAAAATGACTCTATACTACTCTATTCTTAATTTTAATGGTTGCTGTATTTGCTTTTATCTAGATATGTGATGAAAATACATTAGTGCCTTGATGTAGTAATTGTAGAACACTAATTGAATAAAACTGATTATGAGGATTTGGATCTGCATCTGTAAACAGTTGAATGAATGTGTGTGTGTGTGTGTGAGTGTGTGTGTTAATGTATATCCAAAGTGGGTTCACATGTGTCTGTGTATATGCATGCATGCATGTGCCTGCATAATTTTGTATATATATATATACATAGGCTAGTGTGGGACTATTAACTTCCTTATCTTAGCTGTTTCCCATTATAAACTTCCAGAAGCAAAACCCGAAATTCTGTGTTTATATTTCATATTCTTGGGAAGATAAAACACTGATCACTCCTGAAGTGGTAGTGGCATGATGAACTTACAAACAAATAGTCTGGAAATGGTTGGGCCGAAGGGAAAATCCTGCTCTACCAACTACTTCACAACTGTTGGTTTTGTTTCTTAGGTGGCAATTATGGCAAGCATAAAATCACTTAAACTTCAGCCAAATGACTCAGAGTGGTTTTGTTTGGTTTGGTTTGTTATCAAAATTTCTTCATTCAACCAAGAAGACAGTTGGGAGAGAATGTAGAGCAATATCATCTAGGCTTGGAAAGAGGAAGATAAGAACTGAAGAGTCTGTCTCTTGATTTAAATCTCATTTTCAGATTTGACTTGCCCAGGAGAGACGGAGAAGCATGAGGAGAAAACAAATGAAATCGCTAAGTCCTGCTGACTGATGTTGGTCACAGACACAGTAATATTTATTATTAAAAAGAGTGCAAACAAATAGAAGTAGCTTTGGGAAATATCCCTTAATTAAGCTTATTTGTTATTCAAATCCAAGCTACAGTAGTCAGCTTTTCAAATCTACAACAAAATAGGTGGTGCAGATAAATTTACAGAGATTTGAGTTACAATGATAAAGTCTGGCCAGGGATTCTTTGCATATCACAGAACACATCCAGGAAAGTGGCCTGAGAAAATAGAGGGTGTAGGGTCAGTCTTGCACTACTGGAACACTCCTCTCTTGAAAATTCAAATCCCACACGATTAACATATTACTCACTTTTCTAAGTCAAGAACTGCCTATTAGGCTCCTTATCTTAAAAGATTTCACAGTCACTCTTAAGAGTGGCATGTAAACTAAGTCTATAATCACAGGGACAGTTGGGCACACACAAAACATATCCAAAGTGTAACCAAAAATTAAGCACTTGTATATTATATAATAATGAACCCTGAATTTGAGGTACAAACTGATATTTGAAGAAATATACTGTGTAACTATTTCTGTCAATTTAAACTCACCTCTTAAGGAAAGAAAGGAGGGTCTTAATGTCCCTCAACGGAAGAATGGATTCAGAAGATGTGGTATATTTACACAATGGAATACTACACTGCAATTAAAAACAATGAATTCACGAAATTCCTAGGCAAATGGTCAGAACTTGAAAATATCATCCTTAGTGAGGTAACCCAATCACAAAAGAACACACATGGTATGGAGTCACTGATAAGAGGATATTAACCCAGAATCTCGGAACACCCTAGACACAATTCGCATATCAATAGATTTCCAAGAAGATGGAAGGAGAGACCCCTGGTCCTGGAAAGAATGGATGTAGGGGAATGCCAGGACAGAGAAGCTAGAGGGGGTTGAATGGGGAAAAGAGGGAGGGAAGGGGGCTTATGGGACTTTTGGGGAGGGAGGAAAGGGGAAAGGGGAAATGATTTTGAATGTAAATAAAAAAAACTTAGAAAAAAAAAAAACTTAGAAAATAAAATAAAATTAAAAAAAAATACTAACCTAAAAAAAAAAAAAGACCCAGAATGTAAGTGAAATTCACCAGCCTACAGATGCTTTCTTAAACTGACAAGATTAACAGGGCCTCTTCCCATGGTTATATAACAGTAGCAAGAGCAGAGGAAAAAAGGTTCTTTGTTGACTTGTCTGCAGGTTATACTGTGTGACACCTATGCAGTTTTGAGGAGTTACTCTTTGTGCTGGGTGGACTTTTTATTGATGCAGTTTCTTGAGACATACATTCTATTATATGTGATCTCAGTAAATTCAGTGATGTACTGTTCTAGCCTTTGGTTGAATTATAATTTTATCTGTCATTTGGTCCTATCTGACTTAGATAAAACCCATGACTCTCCAGACAGTTTATACAATAACAGTACCTGGAAATTACAGAGATTTCCATTTTTGCTCTACCTGACTTCCCAGCATGTACACAGCAGATCTGTATACCATCACTCAACACAGAATCCATAGGTAAGTCAATAAATAAGATCCTTCAGACCTTCCATAGGAACCACAACCTCATCTGCTCATTACTTTACATGGTGTCTTTCCCATTGGACAGGAAAGATTGATTGCATATGACACCCATTGTGTTTGTTACTTTTATTTTCAACATGAAGCAACTTTGTGTCACTGTGAAGAAGAAACTTAATCAGAAGAATTGAGTCAATCAGATTGGCCAGTGGCCATGTCTATGACATATTTTCTTGACTGATGCTCAATGTGGTAGGGTCCAGTACACCGTGGGTGACCCTATCTCTAGGCAGATGAGTCAAAGCTATTTAAAGGATCGGGCTGAGCATGAACCAGGGAACAAACCTGTAAGCAGAATTACTTCATGATTTCTGCTTTAGCTCCTACTCTGTCTTCCATTGTTAATGGACTGTGACCTGAAAATATAAACTAAAATACACTGTTTCTTTATCCAACATGCTTTGGTCACTTTTGGTAATGATACATATTACAATGACAGGAATTAAACTAGGACACTTACCTTTTCTTCTACATGTATGAACAAACATCACATGGCCTCTTCCTCTTCCTTCTGTATGGGCTGATTCTCTTTTTTTTATTAAAATACTAATTAATAATATTATTGTATAACTCTAACAAAACCCAACTAAGTAACTTTATTTTTTAGTACCGAGTACTCAAGCCCGTAAGAACTACAATGATTCTAAAATAAAAATTAGGCATATGACTATCTCTCCTTGTTTTTCTTTTTTTATTATTATTATTATTTTCTATATTTTTATTTACATTCCAAATGATTTCTCCTTTCCCATTTCCTCCCTCCCCGAAAGTCCTATAAGCCCCCTTCCCTCCCTCTGTTCCCCATTCAACCTCCTCTCGCTTCTCCTGGTATTCCCTTACATCGTCTTTCCAGGACCAGGGGTCGCTCCTTCCATCTTCTTGGAAACCTACTGATATGTGAATTGCGTCTTGGGTATTCTGAGATTCTGGGTTAATATCCCCTTATCAGTGAATGCATACCATGTGTGTTCTTTTGTGATTGGGTTACCTCACTAAGGATGATATTTTCAAGTTCTGACCATTTGCCTAAGAATTTCGTGAATTTATTGTTTTTAATTGAGGAGTAGTATTCCATTGTGTAAATATACCACATCTTCTGAATCCATTCCTCTGTTGAGGGACATCTGGGTTCTTTCCAGCTTCTGGCTATTATAAATAAGGCTGCTATGAACATAGTGGAGCATGTGTCCTTATTGCATGCTAAGATCAAGAATTGAAAAATGGGACCTCATAAAACTAAAAAAGTTTCTGTAAGGCAAAGGACACTGTCAAAAGGACAAAGCGGCAACCGACAAACTGGGAAAAGATCTTTACCAACCCTACATCCGACAGAGGGCTAATATCCAATATATACAAAGAACTCAAGAAGTTAGACTCCAGAGAGCCAAATAACCCTATTAAAAAATGGGGTACAGAGCTAAACAAAGAGTTCTCACCTGAAGATTATCTAAAGGCTGAGAAGCATCAAAAGAAATGTTCAACATCCTTAGTCATTAGGGAAATGCAAATCAAAACAACCCTGAGATTCTACCTCACACCAGTCAGAATGGCTAAGATCAAAATCACAGGAGACAGCAGTTGTTGGCGAGGATGTGGAGAAAGGGGAACACTTCTCCACTGCTGGTGGGATTGCAAGCTGGTACAACCACTCTGGAAAGCAGTCTGGCGGTTCCTCAGAAAACTGGGCATGACACTCCCGGAAGATCCTGCTATACCTCTCCGCGTTTTTCAATCTATCCATGTAAGCAGCATTGGAGAATGGTGGCAGAGTTCTCCTGGACTTGCGTTCCAAGTGACTGAGCAGTTAATGTGAAGGGAGCATGGTGAAGGCAGAAAAGTCTGATGCTAGAGGCTAGGAACACTGGAGTCAAGCATCAACCATTTTTGTGGCACCCAGAGCTGCTCTTTGCTGGTGTACCTATAGGAAGCGTAGTGGGCAAAGCCAAAGCAGGAGACATCCATGTCTCAAAGTTCAGTAAATGGCTCTAGCAAACACATGTAAACTAAATAGCTGTGTGCTACACTTTGAATAGAGAAAAGGCAGAAGTATGTGGTGGGAAAAAAATGAAACCGGAGGATAAGAAGTCCAGGAGTTATTTGAGGCATGCAGCATGGAGACAGTTTTAAAGGATCCTGCTTTCAGAGTTGGCCTTACATTTCTTCAGTTTTTTTTCTCTTGCCTTCTAGAATGACATAGGGTTCATTTCTGTTCCAGCACTGACATGTCCTTGGTTTTCCTCTGAGGTCATTGCCTTGGAAGAAGACCAGTATGGTTTGCCTGTTCATTTGGCATGATTTGGTACCTGAGTGACCCTTCCAATATTAGCCTTGTTAATATCAACATTGTGTGCAGATGCTTATCAAATGAGTGGCGCCCAGGGATGTCAGTGAGACAGTGCCATTAAATTACACAGCAGTGGTGTCCTCTGCCATTGTGGAAAAATCAGGTTAGGGTTCTGTTGCTCTGAATGTCCATTGCCCAGTAAATGGTAGAGTTATTCTTAGGAATCTGTGTGTGTGTATGAAACTTCACCCTGATAGGATGTTTTACCCTGAATGCTGGGTCAGGAAAGGGATTAACACTTATCAGAGCAAACTCTGTTGTCTTTTATACAGCATGAATGTTTTATACAACATTCAAGTAGTCTTTTATACTAGGCTTCAGGTCTCTATGGTGAAGGGTGATGAAAGGAGGGACACAGAGGATTAAGGATTGGTAAGAGGAGGACAGGACTGAGAGAAATACAATATGGTTATTGAGATAGATAATTTGGGAATAACAGACAATCAGAAAGCCAATGTTCATAGACCCTAATGTGTGTACCTTCCTGTTTCATGACATTGTATCTGTTACCCTGATCTATTTGAGCAGTAGAATTATGACTCTTAAATATGATAAATAGTGGATCCTTCTAGCTCCATTCTGATCCATCAGCCATTTGAGAAACCCCTTGAGTTCCATGACCATCTCCTTTGTGCCATCATAAAGTTTGATATTTTTATTCACAAATTGCTGAGAACTATGATAGCACCCCTTAGCGGTCATTCAGACAGAAAGGAGCACATTGCTTTTCTAAACATCATAGAGTTACAGCAGGAATATTAAAAGTTGCTTCCATTGGCTACATTCTGATGCCCTGGTGGCTTTTGTGTGAATTATCTTCCCCTGTTCACTGGTCTTCCCCTAGCCACTGAATACACAGATCATGGTATTCAACTGACTCTCAGCAGTGTCCTTGTTTTTGTTTTCTATCCTGCAGTGTTGGTATGACAGAGCCTCAGCAAGCACCTAGTCTAAGTTGTTCTATAGATAAGAAACCAGTGAGTGTCATGTAAGAAAGGATAAAGTAGGACAAAAAAAAAACCTCTGAATAATGGGCTGGGTTATGCAGTAGAAGGAGCCCTCCCACCTAGCTCGCTCTATTTATTAGAAAGACTCCTGGGGACTGAGGTATGCACATTGTTTGCAATCTTTGTCTCAGACTCTCCACCTTCCCCAGCTCAGATAATAGAAATGGATCATTTCTCTAGGAGTACTGTCTGCTAGAGCTAAGGGGCAGGTCTCCTTGTCATGATGGTCTTAAGGTGAAAGATAAGCTTTGATAGGATGGATGGTAAATATTGAGACAGGTTTCTCTGAAGAAATGATACAGAATGCTTTTCTGTCTGCCAAATTTGGCCATGTTTTACTTTACTTCTCAACAATAGCAACAGTGTGACTCTCTCCCTCACTTAAACCAAAGCTAGAGTCTCTTTAGGTCAACTTTGCAGTTCAAAGCTGTGTCCATTTTTCTTGTGATGTCAAAGACAGGGTTAAGGAGAGTCTCAGAGTTTCCAATGCCTGATACACATGTAGCAAGTGCTTGATTCCTAGGTCATATGTAAATGTGAAGCAGGCATGCCAGCTCCATTGGAATTCCAGCTTTCATAAGGGAGAAAGCCCAACTGTACCAGCAAGCACTGAGTTAAGCTGAGAGACCTAACATAAGAGCTAGTTTCAGTCATTAATAGGACACAGTTGATCCTTGCCTGTGTAAAGTGTTGAGGTTACTGTGGACCTGTGTTTGTTCTGTGGTCATGTTTATAGGGGACTATAAATTAAATCATGTGAGCGCAACCATCATACTATGCTGGCACCATGCTTTTGTCATGGGGCTCTGAAGTATGAGTGGAGAAACTGATCACAATACAAACATGTGAGCATGCATGTGTTTGTTTCTCTTTTCTGTAGGTGGCATATGACTATTTCTTTGAAGTTCTTGCCTTGATTACCCCACAATGAATGCCTCAGATCTGGAATAAGATGAAATAAGCCCATGTCTCCCCTAAGTTGCTTTTTGGAGTATTTTATTACAGCATGCAAAATGACACTATTACACACCCCTCCAGTGAATAAGGTGTAAAAAGATGAAGAAGCAAGACACTAACCTTTGGCTTTTACATGCATGCACATACATATATACCTCCAAACACATGTGACCACACATGTATAAAAGGATGCTAACTACATTCACATTAGGTTTTGAAGAAAATCTGTTCATGGCCCATGCTTTTCAATTACACTAAAGTGCTTCAAGTTCTGTTAATTTTCTTTATTAGGATTTGACAAATATATTCTCATTTGCTTTGTATCTTTGACAATTTCTACATCCTTACATTATATACTTCTAAAGGGTACACAGAGGAGAGCCACATTTATGAAGATAAAAAATGGTAATTTGGATGTTACTACTGATTTTCCCTTCTCCCCTCTTTGTTTTGAGAAAGTTATTAACTATTAAGACTTCATAAGATACTTGCATTTTTGTTTGTTATAAAATTGGCTTTTATGCTTATTCTTTCTTGATATGTGCTAAGGTGTCTTGCATATAAACATACCATGGGCATAATTGCATGTACACTAATGTGTACATGATATAATACCCATTTGTTTTATATGCATAAATGTACACACATAGCACACAAGAAGATTCATCACTTAAGCATATGTGAGTAAAGCCTTTTATATTTATAATTATGTATATTGATGTTTTTCAACTCAGCCTCTATTGTAATATTTCCCCATGGTCTCAACTATTCACAAAATGTTTGCACTGCTGAGTTAAGAGGAAAATGTATCATCAACTAACTTGGCCACTAAGATGTGAGAATCACATGAGCCTTGAAACCTAAAACCAGCGTGGGCACACAGGAAGCTTTGTCTTAAAACACCTTTCTTATTCTTTAAAATAATTTTACATTATTAAAGTTATAATGATAAAAACCTATACCCTTGTTCCACAAATCTTAAGACTGAAAATTATATACCTTTAAAATAGCTAGCTACATCCTTCAATCCTCCATTTCCTGTTGTTTTTCTCTGCAATACTTTCATGTGCATCTCTCCCCTGCCCACATCCCTAGCTATAGGCATAGTGCATAATGCCATGTGCTTGGCTAGTTCTCTCAAACCCCAACAAATGCTAATAGCATGAGAACAGTGTTCTTGTTCTACCTACCATTATTAGGAGACATGAATTAACTGTGTAGGGTCTGAAACTGTGCTTCAATCTCCATGGTGAAATGACTCCTTGGGTAGGATGTTCATCATTTCAGAACAGACTTCCTTCACACCAAGCAACTCTCAGGTATATTTTCTTCCAAAAATGAGCTGCCAAGATTTCTGTTAGAAAGTATATTGAGAAAAGTGAGGTTCTGAAATCAAGCAGGGCTGAATCAATTCTGCCTCAACTACCTAAATGACATGCATTATTCCGAGCTTTGATTTTTGGTTAAAATTGGGGAAATTCCTGATTAAGCTGGTGCTAGAGAAGGAAAGACATGTAAATGTATTAACAATTACTTGTTTGTATTGGAGAGCATGCCTGTGTGTTTGCGCACTTGCATTTATGTATGTGAGTACAGGTGTACACATGAACATATCACAGAATGCATGGAGAAGACAATTTCTGCATTATTCATTACCATCTTTGTCTGTGACAAAGTCTCTTTTTCCTTGCAGTGTGACTCAGGCTAGCCTACCCATAAGTTTCTAGGGATCTTTCTGTCTTCATGTCAAATCTCTTTCTAGAAGTCCAAGGATTATACATATTCACTGCCCATCCTAGTTTTCAGTGGATTCTGGATATTTGAACTCAGGATCTCCTTTTTATATGGCATATACTTTACCCAGTAAGCCAGCACTAGCCAGAGTAGTAGATGTTTTTAATTAATGTTAATTCTATGCCATGTATAGATTCCCAAAGATGCTCAGACCAGACATGTGCCACATAACTGTTAGCCCTCCCTCTATTCCTCCCTCTTTCAGTTCCTTCCTCTCTCTATGTCTAGAGAACCTCTCAGAAAGCATGCATGAAAAATGAGTTCTGCAGCCCTGCAGTATCATACTATTCCTGCTACCTGTGCTGTTTTATTGGTTTTTTGTTTGTTTGTTTGCTGCTTTAGTTTTGTTTGTTTGTTTTGCTGTGTCTATGCTTGACAGTTTTCTTCCGGTATATCTTCTCCAGAATCCATTCCTCTCACCACCTGTGCCATTGAAGATATTAAACACCGAGCTTTCTTTATTGTTGTTTCTCTTTCTACTAAACACATTGTGTTTGTGAAATTTAACCCCACCACCCAATCCAGGCATCTGTTAGACTATAAAATCAATTATTAGTATAGCTTACTGTATAGTTCTGCCTTTTTCTTTACATTTCTTGCATGCCCTCTTGCCAACTGTGTGAGTATGCACATTCAAGTCATACATACGAACATGATAGAGCTAATTTCCCTCCTTCTGCCATTTATTCTAGTAAGCAAATTCAGGTCATCTGTGTAAGCAGCAAGCATCCATACCTGTTGAGCAATCTCATGTCCCCATTCCGTTTTCTGTTAATTTGAGTACTTTGTTGCACTGGATCTTATCCTACTCTTGAGATACAACTCATTTATTCACATGCACTAAGCATGCTGATGATAGTGTAGGCAAACTTGCCACTGGCAACAATGGCATAGCTCTTCCTTGTTTAGGTTTCTGCCTCCCCACGCACAACCTGAAGAGTATTCTTTCCCTTACAGACCACTTATCAGAAAAAAACAAAGACTATGGCTTCAGTGAAGAAGAGAATTTTAGAGAAATCCCAGATGAATTCATATTGGAGATTTACTGAGAGGCATCATCAGTGAGAATCTTTAGTACAGAGATTAGCAGAAGAGGCAGTCAGAGAAAACATAGGTGAGTTTGGGCTCCTTCAGGAGAAAAGAGCTTCATGAATTTACAATATATATGTAAAGAATTTTGGTGTCTCTCAAGCTATATGTCAAAGTTAAAATTCACACACAAACATTTCAACATTTCCCTGAGTGTACTTTGAAAAAAGATTAAAGTTAAAGATGCTATCAGGGAAATGCAAATCAAAACAACCATGAGATTTCACCTCACACCAATTAGAACAGCTAAGATCAAAAACTCAGGACACAGCAGGTGCTGATGAGGATGTGGAGAAAGAGGAACACTCCTCCACTGCTGGTGGGATTGCAAGCTGGTACAACCAATCTGGAAAGCAGTCTGGCGGTTCCTCGTAAAACTTGGCATAATACTACTGAAGGACCCTGCTATACCACTCCTGGGCATATACCCAGAGGATTCTCCAGCATGCAATAAGGACACATGCTCCACTATGTTCATAGCAGCCCTATTTATAATAGCCAGAAGCTGGAAAGAACCCAGATGTCCCTCAATGGAGGAATGGATACAGAAAATTTGGTATATTTACACTATGGAATACTACTCAGCTATTAAAAACAATGAATTCATGAAATTCTTAGGCAATTGGGTGGAAGTGGAGAATGTCATCCTGTGTGAGGTGACCCAATCACAAAAGAACACACATGATATGCACTCACTGATAAGTGGATATTAGCCCAGAAGCTTGGAATACCCAAGAAACAATTCACATCAAATGGTGCCCGAGAAGAAGGAAGGAGAGGCCCCTGATACTGGAAAGGCTCAATGCAGCAGTGTAGGGGTATACCAGGACAGGGAAGCGGGAAAGGGTTGACTGGGGAACAGGGGAGGGGAGAGGGTTTATGGGACTTTTTGGGAGGGGTAAACCAGGAAAGAGGAAATCATTTGAAATGTAAATAAAAAATATATCTAATAAAAATAAAAATAAAAAAGAATTTTTTATTTAACATTTACTAAACTTTTACTATTAAGAACATGAAAAACATAACTGAGATCCCTAGAACCCAAGTGGTTGGATATGGTGACCTACCTATAAGTCCAGATTGAGAAGACAGAGTGAGAAGTTATCTGGAGCAAAGTGGTGAGTGGGACCAGCATTGTTGGTGAGCTCTGGATTTGACTGAGGGAATTCTCTCAAAGAATAAGATGGAAGAGAAAGAAATGAGGATTCCCAACTTCAAATTCTAGGCCTCTGCATGCCAGTAGATAAACACATGCTTGCTCAAGCAAGCATTTGCATGTCTACACCATATACACATGAAGACAGAAAAGAGAAAAATGTTTAGTATGTAAAGAATTAACTTGGATTTATGAAGGGAATTGTTTAGGTTTAATAGAAAGGGTAGATGCTCAAAGTTGCACACTATTTGAGCAAGAAATAGCTATTGTTTTTGGTAGCTTTTGACATCTTTGATGGTGATGTCTGTATCAAAACATAGACCTTCTCAGTAATTTTGGCTTTATCAGACTTCTCCAGAGTTCTGAGTACTCAAGAAGGTCATGAAAGTCAGTTACTCTGGTGAGACAATGGGCCATCATCTCTCCTATGCCTCATGTTTGCCTTGTATGGCTCTTAGACTTCCCATGTCCCTCTTTCTTTCTCTCTTTCTCTCTCTCTCTCTCTCTCTCTCTCTCTCTCTCTCTCTCTCTCTCTCTCTCTCTCTCTTTCTTTCTTTCTTATTGCCTCTGTCTGTCTGTCTGACTGTCTGTCTTCCTTTATCTTCTTCTTTCAGATTTATTTATTGATCTCATATATATATATATATATATATATATATATATATATATATATATATATATATGAGTATCCTGTCTTCATGCATACCAGTAGAGGATATTGGGTCCCATTACAGACGGTTGTGAGCCACCATTTGATTGCTGGAAATTGAACTCAGAACCTCTGGAAGAGCAGACAGTGTTTTTAACTACTAAGCCGTCTGTATAGCCCCTGCCATGTTTTTCTAATCTGTGTTATTGTGAGCACAATAGGGGAATGAATGGCTGTTCTGTGTCTGCCATAGTAATTTTAGTGATACCTTTAACCTCACAGTCTTAAAGTGTGGTAGTAGCAATTAATTAGTGAATCTGCTTTGACTCCCAGAGGGTCACAAGTGATCTGTATTTGCTCAAAAGCTCTCTGGATTCAAAAATGAAAGACACGTGCCAGCTAGCTTTAATATGCCTTGACTAGCTTAATGGTTTGGCATTTCTATTCCTCCCTGTGGCTAACATACATTTCACTCTGGTATTTCTGGCTTACCACCTACTAAACCTATATTTTATCTTAGCTTCCCTACTATGTTCTGGGCAACTCGCCACCCCCAATTAGAGTCTCATTCCCTTTTCACATACATTGTAGAATGCTTTCTCTCCTGCAACTCTTATATCTCATCCTTCTCCCTCTGAGTCATAGCAAATCTCTCCTTCCTTTCTTCTCTCTCCTCTCTCTCTCTGACTGTTGTCCAAGCAATCTAAAGCCCCACCTAACTCCTTGTGCAGCAATTACCTGTAAGGCAATTCTTCATTATCAATCAAAAGCATCTGGGGGAAGTGACTCTCGGTCTGGAGCAAGGCTTTGGGAGTCAAAATAAGACAAAACATTAAAACTAATTCCCAATATGTGATAAGTATTAATTTGCTTGTAATCTTCTAAAATTATCAAGTTCTCCACGATCTCAGTATCTCAAAGGTAGTATTAAGACTCAAATTTGAATGTGAAGTTTGTGTTGCTGTGATTGTTCTGGGGACAGTAAGTCAGAGTTTGATTATTTTGTCTATTTGTTGGGTTATAGACATGGATTTTTGTTGATGCTCATGGTTGTTTTCACCAATATTTTAGGAAAACTTTTAAGATTCTTATAGTTCTAGGTTTTTGATTCTTGTCCATTTGTTTATGATCACAGGATTGATGTCACTGGCAATAGATGCCAGTAACACTTAATAATAACCCAATCTTGTCCTGGAAAGCATTTCCTTTCAATGAATTTGAACAACAGAGTCTACAGTTAAAACGCCGGGCATAATGACATACACATGAATTCCAGCACAACTAAGGCAGAGCCAGGATGAACCCAGCCAGAGTCTTCTAGTTAGCTCTACCCATGTGTTTTGGTGAGTTTTAACCTTGGGAAACTGTCTCAAAATGAGGTGAGGGCATAGGTGATTGCTCACTAGGTGGTAACATTTGCTATCTGAGATTGGCAACCTGAGTTGATAAGAAGGAACTAACATAAAGATGGAAGAGCCCATTCTACAGTGTTATCTCCTTATCTCTACATTCTCTACATGTGTACCATGGTACATAGGCCTAATACCTACTTTCTACACACACACACACACACACACACACACACACACACAATTTCAAGTTCTTCTCACACCCAACTCTATCACAGGTCTGCACACTGGCTTTTTAAGCACCTGAGCCTATATTCTGTCTCCTTCATTACATGAAATTCAGACTGTTCAAACCAGATCAGTGCCACCTGCCAAAGTGGAAAGCTTGCTTACTTTATCTCCCTCCAAAGATAAACACAACACAACACACACACACACACACACACACACACACACACAGAGAGAGAGAGAGAGAGAGAGAGAGAGAGAGAGAGAGAGACAGAGAGAGACAGAGAGAGAGACAGAGAGAGACAGAGAGAGAGAGAGAGAGAGAGAAACAGAGAGAGAGAGACAGAGAGACAGAGAGAGAGAGACAGAGAGAGAAACAATGAAGTTAAAACACGACATCACAAGCCAAGAGCCATCATCACTCAAGCTGAACATGGTAGAAGCAGGATCCCACTTCAACCAAAAACAAATTCACCTTCTATTTACAACTATTAAAATATAGTGCCTATGGCTTTTCCAGGATTAATAGGACTTTTATTTGTTCCTGATAGGTTTGACTTTTAGATTTCTAAAGCTAGCCCCATGCCTGTGCTGGTGACCATTCATCTGCTTATTTCTGCTCTCTGAGAACAAATCTATTTTAGAATACGCATTCACTGTTTCCAGAAAAATTCTAGGGCGGGCTGGTCTATAAAAATAAACCTGTGAGATTTTTATTTTCTTTGCACCAGTATGATTTGTGTGGTTCTAATGCTATAATTCTGAAGGAATGGCTTCTGGTTTCCTTCTCCAACAGTTAGCTTCATGAAAACATATTTTGGATGCTTACAAACAATGCATAAATATATATGATGGTTCTAGACAAGACTTCGAAGGACCTTCAGGGATGAAATGCTTTTCAGTATAGAAAATCAATTTCCTGTAAAGAGTAAAGAGGCAAATATTTGAGGCAAACATCAGATATAATTCCAGAGAGTCTATTTTCAGCTTGTTTTCTGAACGTACAGGCCAGAATTTTACAACAAATACTTTCACCCTAATTTAATTCATTTATGTTTTGTCATTTACATTGATTATATCAAAGTTTACATTTTATGAATTGTTTTAGACATGATTTTATTCCAAAATATAAGTAGAATGAAATAAAAGTATATATATCTACATAATTCGCTTATAAAATGAGAAATTTCTAAATATGCAAATATGGTTAAAACTACACATAAATTCAAGATTAATTTTATTATAACACATCCATACTAACTCCAATAATTGATGGAATTCATTTGAAGAATGATGATACTGGGCTCAGAAGAGGGTTCTATGGTAAAGTGTTTGCTGTGCAAGAATGAGGACTTGTGTTAGAACTGTAAAAACCACCAAAAACTGGTCACTAAAATGGACATCTACAGTTTCAGCATTCTTCTGGTGAGACTGGAAGTAGACAAATCTAAAAAATCTAAAAAAGGACAGCTGACTGATATCTACTTATGGAATACAACATAGATACTCTGTCTCAAAACATAATTGAAGTAGGGACTGAACAATTTTCTCAGTAATTAAGAATACTTGGTCCTCTTTCCAGAGGACCTTGAATCAATTCCTAGCATATACTGCTCCACACCAATTCAAAATCCATTTCTTGATGATCTGGCTCCTTTTTCTGGTTTTCTAAAGAAATAGTTGTACATGTAGCTCACATAAAAATATGCATATAAAACACTCATACACATAAAAATAAAAATAAAATTTTAAAAATTGTGAAAAGCAATGATCAACATTGAATTGTCCATTGAGGATACCCCAAGGTTGTTCATTCCCCTTTACATTTACACAATTGTAAGTACATTCACACACATCTGTACATACACTCACATTGAGGTTAGAAAAATAATTATAGTGCTACTTGGAAATATCTTACATGAAACTTATATTTATAAAATGTTTATGTTGCCTCAGTTCAGGGACCTAGGAAAATAAAAGCACCCCTCTTAATACATCCCTGCTCCCATAACACAAGCTCTGCTATGTAAGCCACAGAGGACACCAAAACACCTCTTACTAGCTCATTTCCTTTCATTGTTCATGTTAGTGGATCTCTCAGTTCTGTAAGTATTCTTCTGTATATACCAAGCTCTGGTAAAAGTTACCACAGGGGAGGAGCTCAATCAGAGATGCCTATGGATGCTATACATTCTCATTTCATAATGGAACTGAAGATTGCTGTGATGGAAAGCAAAAATTCTTACCTCACTTGAAAAGAAAGAAGACTGGCTTTTCCCCTGTATTTATGATAATTTATGATTATTTCCATTTAAGTTGTACATTAATATCATGTCTTCTCTCACACCTCTTGTATTGCTTTAAATGATTGCTTTTTTATTACAATGAAAAATAATTAACAAAAGCAAGGGGAAAAAGGTTAATTTCTGCTCAGTTTGTTGGCATGCTACATTACTGGATAAAACACATAGCATTAAGAGTGCAAGGCAGCAGATTGCTTCTCATGCAAAGTCAGGAAGTGGAAGGAAGTCAATGCTAGTCCTCAACTGAACTTTTCCTTTTTATTCTACCTGGGACCCAGATCATGATCTAACACAACCAGCATTTACAATGTGTCTTTCCATTTGAATTAGCTCAATCTAAAAATCTCCTTGCAGACATTTTCAGATGTGTTTTTAGATCTTGTTAAACTAACAAAATTGACCTTCACAATTAACCGAAGAAAATAGTATGATACCTCACTTTGGGAACTCATTCAATAATTATGGGATGAACTGAGGTGATATGTATGAAAATTTCCATATTCTGGGTACTATTAAAATGACTGTGTACCAACATTTAATTAGTTCCAAATCCCTTCTCTTGGATATAATCAAGCTGCTATGGTGCAGAGTTTAGAGCACTCTAGACATGTTTACCTTTTCAATTTCAGTGTTTTTATCTTCTGCTTCTTAGTATTTCTCCCATATTTTCATGCTGTGCCCTATAAAGATATTTGATCGAATAACCATGTTAAACAGGAAAATATCTCTGTTTCCCTGAGAAGGATTCTTGTAGCTGGACTTCGACCTATATCCTATGACAGTAGTTGAACAAGTCACTTCCTTTTATGTCTGGTATTAATTTCTTCTGAATAAATAAGCCAGTGTATTCCCCATGTACAGCATGGGCTTCTTGGAGGAGACAATCAGATTACTGATGTGTATTTGAAGTTAAACTTGCTCTGTGTGTTTATGGCAGAATTGCTTATGCAGTAAAAAGAGTACAGACTTACTTAAACTGAGCAAAATTGCCAGTTTCACACTTGGATCTTAATTCAACCAGTATCCTTTCTTAGATATAGGATATTTTGACTTACATATTTGGCAGTATGACAGAAAGGCATGCCATGATACTAAAATGTGTTAGGAAGAAAGTCATTTGAGGAGCTAAGTATAGTTTAGACTTGAGTTTTATCAACTTAATTATCTACATTTTAGAGAAAATAGAATCAGAATTAAGCCTTGCCATGTATGAAACCGTCTCAAAACTACTGGTCTTGTGAGCTTTCAGTCAGTAGATTAATCCATCCCTTCCACAGAAACAAAAACTAGAGGTGTGTGTTCCTTTCCTGTTTTGCAGAGAAGTGCTGTTTATAGAGCTGAATATATTTTTTTCAAATTCTCTTCAAAATAATGAAGTGTGTGTGCATGTGTGTACGTGTGCGTGTGCGTGTGCCTGTGTGTGTGAGTGTGCTCGGTGTGCATACACATGTGCGCGCACACATACACACACACTAGAGTGTCACCTTTGACTTCGTATCTTAGAAATTACCTTTCTTGTTTTCTTGTTTAAAGAGAGCTCTCTTGTTTTGGCACTTGCGCAGTAGGTTGCACTGGCTGGCCAGAAAGTTCCATCTATCTGCCTCTTTTTACCTCCTGAATTCTGGCATTGCAACTGCATACTCTTATGCACTGATGTTTCTGCATAGATTTGGAGCATTATGCTCAGGAGCTCCTGCTTGCAAGACAAGCAGTTCCTGACTGATCTATCTCCTCAGGTCTGCACATGTCTTTAGTTCTGATGAATATATTTTCACTTCCCCATCAACTCTCCTTTGAATCAGAAATGCATTTCTTCCACTTTTCTCATCCCAGTCAAATTATTATACTCTGACATTCATAAATATTTCATTTTTACACTTCACCTCTCTTAAAACTTCTGGATATAATATTTGTTCCTCAACAGAAATGAGGAAGGACCACATCTCTCAACATAGAATAGTCTACATTGTACTTGTTCCTTTCTGTACTTGGTGCTGGTGTTTCACCATTGGTGATAGCAACACTTTAATTCAGTCTTCCTGGTACATTGGGATGATAAATACTTACTTTCTATGTCATGCAACTCCTATACAACACCACAATGATTGGCACAAAACAGATATTCCAATAAAAAAGACTATAATTTTGTAGAAGGCTGATAATAAATGACTGTTAATGCTTAGTCATAGAGCAAACATTTATAGCAACCTCTTCTTCCAAAGCTCAGGGATTAAGGATGGAGAGGAAGTCTGTGAAGTACTGCACTCTAGTTATGACATGACTGTTGCACACAGAAATTCTTAGTGGCTATAACCCTTACACAACTTCAATGAAATTAGAATCCCAGCATGCAGTGTTAAGGAATTATATTGATCCCACCCAAACTAAGGAGATATTGGTAACTGATGGTTTCTTGGTGAGGAATGTCACTTTTTTTTCAGAGTTATGGAACCTGTAAGGTTCCCTGTGTAGCACATGAACAGTATTAATGGGAATCAGTGGTAAATGCATAGTTAAGAAAGGGCACGGAGTTGGGAAGAAGATAAGTTTGGTACACTAGAGGAGATTTCTACAGGGGGCTGAGGAGTAGATATGATCAAGATACATTATAGCAGAACATGGAGAGGACTTCAGAAGACATCACACTGGATGGGACTATGAAGTATTAGAAAGGTGACAAGAAAAGATTTAATGAACAGACAACATGTGGATCAAAATGTACTCACAGGACAGACGAACATGTTCAGGGACCTCAAACACAGTGAGTAGATCATACACACACTGAATTTTCATATCTGAGAAGTAAATCCTGTAACATAAACAGGACACTTCCCACAATGACTGTAAATGTCATTGCTGGGTTTGAGAAGTTTACGTTTTAAAGAGTTGAGAGTGGGCCTAAAGAGATGGCGCATCAGTTATTGGCACATACTGTACTTGAATAGGAATGAAGTATGATGGCTGCCATAACTTATGTCTGTTATTACCTGTAACTCCACCTTTAGGGGATCCAATGCTCTCTTGTGACCTCTGAGGGTACTGCAGTCATGTTCAAAAACAGTATTTAGGAATAAATAATTGAAAAATAAAAATAACCTGGCATGGTAGCACAGACCTTTAATTACAACACTCATAAGGCAGAGGCCAGAAAAAGCGTTGTATATCCAAGGCTAGTCTGAACTACAAAGGGAATTCCTAGACAGTCAGGGGTACATATTGAGACCATTTCTGAAAAGAAAGGAAAATGAAAATGAAATATTTGAATGAACCTTAACTGAAATAAAAGAAATATAAAATAAGTGGTACTTATTTTAAGAATACTTCTTAATAAAATCTTTTCTGGGGGCATATACATATTACAAAGTGAAATATTTATCACTATTCTGAAAGTCAATTTTCAATAGGGTTCACACATGTTTATGGATTAAAATGTCCCAGCTTCATTCTATTGGCACTATAGAGGATGAGTTGAAGAAGAAAGACCAATTTAAGAGATGAGCTGCTAACATGCAGACTCACATGTGCTGAGATTGGTGTTCAGGAATTGTACTCTTTGTTGCCAAGACACAAAGAGATGAAACCTACAGAAAAAAGCTATCTTTAGGTCATATTCAGAAGTTAGCAGATATTTTAGGATGAGTCAGTGGTGTTAGTGTTCCAGTACTCTAACCCTAGTTATATTATGAGAGACATCTCTTCCTCTGATAAGTAGATGTGTATCCACCCGTCTGCTCTGCAGACTATGGTGTAAACAGTCTAGTGAGAGTGTCTAGAATGCAAGGGCTCAGTAGTTCTCCTGGGTCTCAGGCCTAAGCTCTCAAATAGGCACAAATGTATTGCTTCTGTTATCATTTGAATATTTCTAAGTCTTCACATAAATATTATTTCAATGGCTTTCCATCAAAGGACACTAATGCTTAAGTCAAAATATCGGAGAAAGAAATTGGTAAAATGAAGATCTCTGATTTGTTTTCCCTACAAATGTGCTCTTTGTTATTCTAATGCCATCTAAAACCATACATTTCCTAGAAGAAGTACCACTGCCCAAACTTGACTCCAGAGCCACTCATTGTCAGCATAACTCAGTTTGCTGTGTGGCTCATCTCTCAGAGTTTTCTTGGTTTATCTTTTGTATTCATACTAAATTGAAAGTTGCAAGAGGATAGGGGAGAATGAATCTCTGCCTTGTTCTAAGAAAGCTTTATAAAATCTTAATGGGCATTAGGCATAAAATATTCGATTAATAGAATAACATTAGCAGCCAGGAAATAGGACAAGAATCTAGGTTCATGTGGCAAGTTACAAACTTTGGATCCCCCTGAGGTCCCTTTTTTCTGTGCATTTAAGAACCTCATGGAAGTGTGATTATACAAGCAAAACAAACTCAAAACTATAGAAGCAGGACTTTTTAGAGAGTGTTAGGGTCATCCTATTGATAGTACAGAACATAAACCATACTAAAGAAACATGATTTTAACACTGTTTGATTAGATCAAAGGTATCAACTGTTAGTCACATACTATGTTAAGAACCGGCCAGATACAAGGACTTGGGGGATTCTCCTGGGTTTCAGATCTATGTTCTTAAACATGCACCATCTCATAGAGATGGCTCAGAATATTAAGATCACTACCTAGTCTTGCAAAGAACTGAAGGTCAGATCTCAGAACCCATGCCAGGTGACTCACAATTGTAACTGTGTCTCCAAGGGATTTCTGTCCACTTCTGGCTTTTGAGGGCATCTGCGTATGTATTAAATACCTTTACACATACAAACACACTCAGACACACACACAAATAAAAATACAAATACACTTTTACTTATTCTTTTCTCACACCATTCATCCTAACAGAAGTTTCTCCTTTCTCCACTCTTTCCAGTACCTTCTTCTCCCCCAGATCTACTGCTTCTCTAGGCTTCCCAGTGATATCAATCAAGCACAACATAACAAATCCTCACATAAAGGATGGATGAGGCATCCCAGTAAGAGGAAAAGGCTCACAAGAGTAAGCAAAAGAGTCAGGGACACCTCCATTCCTATGACTTGGAATTCTACAAAACTCCTAAGCTAAAAATTCATAACTACATCTATACTAGTCCAGACCAGTACGGTCTCCATTATTGCCACTTCAGTTTATCTGAGCACCTGAGTCCTGATTAGTTGATTTTGTGGGTTATGTTCCCCTGACCCTTCTGCTTCCTACAAACCTTCCTCCCACTCTTCTTTGGGGTGCACTAAACTCTTCCTAATGTTTGGCTCTGAGTCTTTGCATGTGCTTCCATCTTTGCTATGTGATGCTTCTTTGATAACAATTGGGCTAGGCACCAATCTATGAATAGAGCAGGATAGCAAAATATCAACAGGATTGTTTCCTTTTCTCTGTCTTTCTTTCTTTCTTTCTTTCTTTCTTTCTTTCTTTCTTTCTTTCTTTCTTTCTTTCTTTCTTTCTTTCTTTCTCTCTTTCTGTCGTTCTTTCTGTCTTTCTTTCTTTCTTTCTTTCTTTCTTTCTTTCTTTCTTTCTTTCTTTCTTTCTCTCTCTCTCTCTCTCTCTCTCTCTCTTTCTTTCTTTCTTTCTTTCTTTCTTTCTTTCTTTCTTTCTTCTGTCTGTTCTTTCTTTCTTTCTTTCTTTCTTTCTTTCTTTCTTTCTTTCTTTCTTTCTTTTTTTTGTTGGTTATTTCATTTATTTACATTTCAAATGTTATCCCCTTTTCTGGTTTCCCCTCCAAAACCCTCTTATACTACCCCCTCTCACCTGCTTCTAAGAGGGTGCTCCCCTACCCAGCTATCCACTCACATTTCACCAACCTAGAATTTCCCTATGCTAGGGCATCCAGAGTTCCCAGGGACTAAACTACTAACCAAATAATACACATGGAAGGACTCATGGCTCCAGGTGCATATGTAGCAGAGGATGGCTTTTTTTAGACATCAATGGGAGGGGAGGCCCTTGGTCCTATTAATCAAACTCTTATTGAAAGTTATTGCTCAGGAGACAGCCATATCTGTCTCCTTTCAGCAAGCATTCCTTTCTTTCTTTCTTTCTTTCTTTCTTTCTTTCTTTCTTTCTTTCTTTCTCTCTTTCTTTCTTTGTCTCTCTGTCTCTGTCTCTCTGTCTCTGTCTCTGTCTCTCTCTCTCTCTCTCTCTCTCTCTCTCTCTCTCTCTCTCTCTCTCTCTCTCTCTTCCTTCTTTCTTTCTCTCCTCTGTCTTCTTAGGTTCTACTCTATGTCTCTGTTTTGGGTCCCAATTGCTGGCAATCCAGGCAGAGTCCATCATAGACTCCATCTTGTGGCATGGACTTCAAGTTAGACCAGTAATTGTTTGGCTATTTCCACAAGTTCAGGGTCAACATTGCCCCAGTCCATATTGCAGGAAAGACAGGTTGTAGATCAAAGGTTTCATGTATGGGTTGGTGCCATGAATATGTGTATGTATATGTGTGTGTTTGTGTATGTATGTGTATGTGTGAATATACATAATATAATATAATGTACATTATAGGATATATATAATCTAACATATATATATATATATATATATATATATATTAGACATCTTATCCCTATCTGCCTTCCCAGGATGCCATGCTCAGGTCCTTTGTTTGTTTGGTTGTTGGATATTTTCTTTATTGAAATTTCAAATATTATATTCCCGATTTCTCCCCCTCCAGGAAACCCCCTATTCCATTCTTCCCCTGGTTCTGTGAGGGTGTTCCTCCATCCACCCCACTCCCACCTGCCACCCTCAATTCCCCTATTCTGGGGTATCTATCAAGCCCTCATAGGACCAAGGACCTCTCCTCCCATTAACGCCTGACAAGACAAACATCTGCTACATATGCATCTGGAGCCATGTGTACTCCTTGGTTGATGGTTTTGTCCCTTGGAGCACTGGGGGGTATAATAGGTTGATATTGTTGTTCTTCCTGTGAGGTTGCAAACCATTTCACCTCCTTCAGTCCTTTCTCTAACTCCTCCACTGGGGACCCAGTGCTCAGTCCAAAGATTGACTGCAAGAATCAGCCTCTGTATTTGCAAGGATCTAGCAAGGCCTCTCAGGAAACAGCTACATTGGGCTCCTTTCTTTTCTTTTCTTTTCTTTTCTTTTCTTTTTTCTTTTTTATTGAATTATTTATTTTTTTTATTTTCTAAGTTTTTTAATTTACATTCCAAATCATTTCCCCGTTCCTGTTTCCTCCCTCCCCAAAAGTCCCATAAGCCCCCTTTCCTACCTCTTTTCCCCATTCAACGCTTCTCGCTTCTCTGTCCTGGCATTTCCCTACATCCAGTCTTTACAGGACCAGAGGTGTCTCCTTCCATCTTCTTGGAAATCTATTGATATGCAAATTGTGTCTAGGGTATTCCGAGATTCTGGGTTAATATCCCTTATCAGTGACTGCATACCATGTGTGTTCTTTTGTGATTGGGTTACCTCACTGAGGATGATATTTTCAAGCTCTGACCATTTGCCTAGAAATTTCATGAATTCATTGTTTTTAATTACAGAGTAGTATTCTATTGTGTAAATATACCACATCTTGTGAATCCATCCCTCCGTTGAGGGACATCTGGGTTCTTTCCAGCTTCTGGCTATTATAAATAGGCTGCTATGAACATAGTGGAGTATGTGTCCTTATTACATGCAGGTAAAACCTCTGGGTATATGCTCAGGAGTGGTATAGCCGGATCCTCTGGGAGTGTCATGCCCAGTTTTCTGAGGAACCGCCAGATGCTTTCAAGAGTGATTGTACCAGCTTGCAATTCCACCAGCAGTGGAGGAGTGTTCGTCTTTCTCCACAACCTCTATATTTTTTTATTTACATTCCAAATTATTTCCCCTTTCCTGTTTCCTCCCTCCCCGAAAGTCCCATAAGCCCCCTTCCCTCCCTCTTTTCCCCATTCAACCCCCTCTCTCTTCTCTGTCCTGACATTCCCCTACATCCAGTCTTTCCAGGACCAGGGGTCTCTCCTTCCATCTTCTTGGAAATCTATTGATATGAGAATTGTGTCTGGGGTATTCTGAGATTCTGGGTTCAACTGGAGGTCAACATGCAGAAGAATGCAAATTGACCCATTCTTATCTCCTTGCACTAAGCTCAATTCCAAGTGGATCAAGGACCTCCACATAAAACCAGACACACTGAAACTAATAGAAAGGAAACTAGGGAAGAACCTTGAACATATGGGCACAGGGGAGAATTTCCTGAACAGAACTCCAATAGCTTATGCTCTAAGATCAAGAATTGACAAATGGGACCTCATGATTTGTTTTAATGATGTTTGTTTTCTGTATTTCATAGCCTATGCATAAAGTTTAAATCTGAGAAGTAGCCTCTGCCATCTACTGACATACATGTGATACTGCAAGTACACTCAAATACATCTAGGGGCAATTTATGTAGCATTTTAACAAGAAAATTATATGTGTATGTGGTGTGAGGCTTTAAATTCTTGACTTGACCTCTCCAAATAAGGGACAATAACCCAGAATGACAAGCCAAATATTTTTATTTCAGGGAATTCATCATAGTAATAGAATTGAAAGTATGATGAGACTTATCCCCATTTTTGGCACAATGGGAAAAATTAATATATGGGTCAAAGATGTTATTCACAGCATCCTAATTCAAAAGATATTGTTTAGAAACTATGGAAGAAGCCTGAAAGCCTTCAGACTGGAAAGTACAACTACACCAATAGACAAATAAGCAAGTTACTGAAAGACATTTCTAGAAAAAAAACCTCACAATTTATTAAAAAAAAACATGTTAAATGGGCTCAGTCATATTGAAAATCAATAATGCATATTTAAACAGTGAGAATTTACTTGACATTTATTACCCTGAAATGAAGTACAAAACTGTGTAAGATCAGGGATAGGCATAGGCTTGAGAGACAGTTGGCAGAGAGGGGAAGAGGCTACAAGTGCCTGCCACCATGAGCAGGGAGTCAAGATGGTGAACACATTTGGGAATGGTGCATGCAACTTTGTGTGTGTGTGTGAATGTGTGTGTGTGTGTGTGTGTGTGTGTGTGTGTGTGTGTGAGAGAGAGAGAGAGAGAGAGAGAGAGAGAGAGAGAGAGAGAGATGAGCCAGACATAAGGCACATATACTCTACCTATGTAAAGGCATTGCCCAGTGAAGATCCTGGGGTTAGAAACTGAAATTCAGGAACTACTCTCTCTATCAGAGTTAATTCTTCCTGCCCTCACATCATTGAAAGTTGTCTTATAGACTAGATGTAAAAGAAGGAACCATAATCCAGTGAAGTATGGACCACAAAAATAAAGTTGTAGGACTGAAGAAATGGCTCAGTGTTTAAGAATACTTGCTGCTCATCCAGAGACATAAATTCAGTTTCCACTACCCATGCCAGGTAGCTCACAGCTCTAGAGGATCCAATGCCCTTTTCTGAATACCTAAATACCTATGCAAAGATACACACATATATATGAACACATACATATGCATATGTAAACAACATACACTCTAATAGATACAGACAGACTGATGAACAAACATACATAAGTGTACATAAACACACATACAGAAAACATGCCCATCAAACAAACAAACAAACACATACAGCAACAGAGACAGACAGATGAACATCTAGCTAGCCAGCCCCCACATGGAAAGACAGACACACATACACAGACATACACAGCGAGACATAAGCACATTAAGCATTCTCTCTCTCTCTCTCTCTCTCTCTCTCTCTCTCTCTCTCTCTCTCTCTCTCTCTCTTTCTCTTTCTCTCTCTCTCCATCCTTCCCTCCCTCTCTCCCTCCCCCCTCTCTCAAACTCTTTAAAGCTAAAGCTTAATATAAATAAATAAAATGAAATGATATAGTTTGGACCAAGCTATCCTTTCTTCTTTGCCTCCTTCTCTATAATTTATTTCAAAATTTAAGTTTTTCAGGTTTAAAAATGAGCAATGTGAGGTTTGACACACATATTGGATACAGTTCATCTGTTCTTAAAGTGAACATGGCACTTCATAAAAATTACAGCATATTTTTTCTTTATAAAAATAATTGATTAAAATAAAAATTGATTATTATAAAAATGAGTGATTTAGAAACTGCAGAAGGCAATAAAAAATCCTCAAACTACATGTACAATAGCTTTAAATGCTGAAGATGCTACCCCTGATAATGAGGTAACGGATATCCATCTTATGAGAGACCCTGGTACTTGGTTGTGTTCTTAGATACAACATTCAAAAGACAATATTGTCTACATACAATTTCTGCCCTTGTTTTTTACAGTTTCCTCTAAAAGTGAATCTGCATACATGTACCTTCTACAAACCACAGGTATAAGCAGAATGGTTGGTGTAGTAGTCTGTGTAAATGACAGGAAACTAGTATCTCAGACATCATATCAGTTCATAAACGTCTTTCTGTGTATGCTCATACAAGTACAGGAACATGCCTGTATAGGTACCTATTTAAGTGAGTGGGCATTTATGCACTGCATGTGTAGGCACAATTGTCTTCTTAATTCCTCTCACATTTCTTTCATTAATAAATTCCTAGTTTCATATCCTACACACAAACACATACTTATGTTTAATCAAGACTGCATTGTTTGCCTTTCTGCTTCTAGATTATTCTACTTACGATGATTATTTCCAGCTCCATCCATTTTCATGTCAATCACATAATTCTACTTTTCTTCACAACTGTATAAAACTCTGTTGTGAGAACTCTTTGTTTAGCTCTGTACCCCATTTTTTAATAGGGTTACTTGCCTCTCTGGAGTTTACCTTCTTGAGTTCTTTGTATATATTGAATATTAGCCCTCTGTCGGATGTAGGGTTGGTAAAGATCATTTCCCAGTTAGTTGGTTGCCGCTTTGTCTTTTTGACAGTGTCTTTTGCCTTGAAGAAATTTTGTAATTTAATGAGGTCCCATTTGTCAATTCTTGATCTTAGAGCATAAGCTATTGGAGTTCTATTCAGGAAATTCTCCCCTGTGCCCATATGTTCAAGGTTCTTCCCTAGTTTCCTTTCTATTAGTTTCAGTGTGTGTAGGGTACAGAGCTAAACAAAGAGTTCTCACCTGAAGAATATCTAATGGCTGAGAAGCACCTAAAGAGATGTTCATCATCCTTAGTCATTAGGGAAATGCAAATCAAAACAACCCTGAGATTCCATCTCACACCAGTCAGAGTGGCTAAGATCAAAAACACAGGAGACAGCAGTTGTTGGCGAGGATGTGGAGGAAGAGGAACACTCCTCCACTGCTGGTGGGATTGCAAGCTGGTAAAACCACTCTGGAAAGCAGTCTGGCGGTTCCTCAGAACACTGGACATGACACTCCCGGAGGATCCGGCTATATCACTCCTGGGCATATACCCAGAGGCTTTACCTGCATGCAATAAGGACACATGCTCCACTATGTTCATAGCAGCCTTATTTATAATAGCCAGAAGCTGGAAAGAACCCAGATGTCCCTCAATGGAGGAATGGATTCAGAAGGTGTGGTATATTTATACAATGGAATACTACTCTGCAATTAAAAACAATGAATTCACGAAATTCCTAGTCAAATGGTCAGAACTTGAAAATATCATCCTTAGTGAGGTAACCCAATCACAAAAGAACACACTAGGTATGCAGTCACTGATAAGGGGGTATTAACCCAGAATCTTGGAATACCCTAGACACAATTCGCATATCAATAGATTTCTAAGAAGATGGAAGGAGAGACCCCTGGTCCTGGAAAGACTGGATGTAGGGGAATGCCAGGACAGAGAAGCGAGAGGGGAGTGAATGGGGAAAAGAGGGAGGGAAGGGGGCTTATGGGACTCTCGGGGAGGGAGGAAAGGGGAAAGGGGAAATGATTTTGAATGTATATAAAAAAAAAAACTTAGGAAATAAAATTTAAAAAAAAAAGAAGCTTAAGCCAGAAAAAAAAAAAAACTCTGTTGTGTATGTAGACCCCATTTTCTACACCCATTTGTCTGATGATAGATGATTTATAGTGATCCAAAGTCTTAGCGATTATAAATAGTTCTATATAAACACAGGTATGTAAATCCCTGGATGCTGGCTTAGATTCCTTGGGGATATTTCTGGTACTGTAACTGGATTTTATGTTAGCCCTATTCTTACCCTCACAAGGGACCTCTATGTTGATTTCCAGAGTGATTCTAACTGTCATTATCCCTGCCAATATGGTGAAGGGCAACGTTACCACATTCTCATGAGCATTTTTGTTTTATTCTTGACAACTCTTACTAGAATGATATGGACTTTTTATAAAATTTTAATTTGTGTTTCCCTGATGATGGAGGATGATAAGCATTTTTCATAGAGTCCATGGTTATTTGTTCCTTTTTAAATAACTAGTCATTGATTCATTTATTTGTGTGATGATAATATGGGTGACTGTGCTTAATATTTTGAGTCTTTTATAGTCATTTTAAAAAAGTGCTTTGGTGGCTGGAGAGATGGCTCAGAGGTTAAGAGCACTGACTGCTCTTCCAGAGGTCCTGAGTTTAAATCCCAGCAACCACATGGTGGCTCACAATCATCTGTAATAGGATCCGACGCCCTCTTCTGGTGTGTCTGAAGACAGCTACAATGTACTCATATACATAAAATAAATAATTATTAAAAAAAAGTGCTTTAAGCCTGTCATCATTAAGGTTTGTTGTACATACCTCTGATGATTCAGGTTCATTTTCATCTTCAGTAGAGTTAAAATCACCAAGGAAACATACCTCTGGGAGGGTCTATAAGGATATTTCCAAAATGTTTAACTGAGTAGGGAATACCCATATTGAGTGTGGCTGGCACAGTCTCACAAGGTGGGGTTGTGGACTGAATAAACAGGAGAAAGCTAGCTATATACCGGCATTTTGCCTCTGCGTCCTGACACATACCATGTGATAGACTTCCTCACTTTCCTATCCCTGTGTATCCTCTACTGATATGGTATGTACCAACAACTGGAACCAAATAAATCTGTTCTTCTGCAAGATGTTGCCTGCTTGGTAATAAGATAAGGAACTAATACAATGATCTCCTATTTTAATTTGTAAAAACTATTTATGAATAATAGAAGCTTTGATATTTTATCAGATGTATCATTTTTATCTATTGAACAAATAATCATTATTGTCTTCTTGACTTTTAGTTTATTAAATAATAGTGCATAGCATTCTATGTAAAGCCATTCTTGTCAAGTTGACTAATGCTAAATTCTTTTAGGTTTCCTTTCCCTCTCAGAGACAAGATTATTTTTCATACAATTATCCTCCAGGCACCAATCTTTTTTAAAATGTTTCTGAAAATATTTTGTCATTATTGACATAAACTTATTTTAACTCTTAATTATTTTCAATTCTATGTTCATCATAATTCATATCATACTTTATTTTGCTTTTTGTCAAATTTTAGTAGGACACAATATGTGATCTGGCTATTGGGCATTATCTAAACTCACAATATACTGTTGTCAAAGATGTGAGATTATAAATGCATCTCTAAACATGCAAGTGGCAGCAGGAAGAAACTCTTATACCATGGTTATTTTCCATCTCTTGCCTTTTTGAGATAATTCTAATCCTTCTCCCCAAGCTTATATCTTTCCTTTTTTAATGTTCTTGAGTTTTTTCATATGTGATCAGATGTGATCTTGCTTGCTGCTGCATAAGCACATGTATCTGTATATATGTGGACATGAGAACACTTCAAGTCAAGTTCCTTTGGTGCCATCCACTTGGAGTGTGGTATAGGTCATCTCAGTTTGTTGCAGAGAACAAATTATTTACCTTGGAATGAAAACAAAAGTCAACAACCACCAACAGGACTTCTAGACATGACATGACTTTTGCGTATATCATCTTGCTGCAGTTGTAGCTAACTGCACAAGACCTGAACAAAATTAAGCCAGTCAAAATTCCAGCAAAGGTGGTGTGAGGCTCACGAGGCTCCTCTCCTGTTGGAGGAGATATTGCCATTTGCTATCTCTTAAGAGTGGGAATGTCACTTTAGATTGAGGATAAAATTTCAGTCTTTTACTCTTACTTAATTGATGGTGACTAACCCATAGGTACATGAATGGCACTAGCTAGACTAGTGTTTATAAACAGTAACCAAATACAAAGTGGATATGAGCCTGGAAAGTAGTATAGAAAACCACCTTTAGAGGGGAGGTAGTAGTGGATGGTTATGATAATATACATTGTATAGAACATCCAAAGGAAAATAAAATAAAATAAAATAAATGCAAAGCTTGGCTGTGGTGTGTAATGCAATAAGAAGGTAATTTATCATTGCTTCTCAACCTTTTGGCTAAGATCAAGTGAAGAAGGTAATTTATGTCTGGGATCGTGGTATATTCAGGGACAATCTGAGAAAAAAAGAGCTACATTCATACATGGTATTCAGTCCACCAAGCCTAATTGTCACTGAAGTATTAAGAAACAGGTTCAAGACAGATAATGGGCAGAGACTCACATTGACTATGATTGAAAGTTCACAAAAAAAGAAAGTGTGTGTGTGTGTGTGTGTGTGGAGAGAGAGAGAGAGAGAGAGAGAGAGAGAGAGAGAGAGAGAGAGAGAGAGAGAGAGAGAGAGAGAGGAAGAAGAAGAAGAAGAAGAAGAAGAAGAAGAAGAAGAAGAAGAAGAAGAAGAAGAAGAAGAAGAAGGAGAAGAAGAAGAAGAAAAAGAATTAGAAGAGAAGAAGAAGAAGAAGAAGAAGAAGAAGAAGAAGAAGAAGAAGAAGAAGAAGAAGAAGAAGAAGAAGAGAAGAAGAAGAAGAAAAAGAAGAAGAAGAAGAAGAGAAGAAGAAGAAGAAGAAGAAGAAGAAAGAAGAAGAAGAAGAAGAAGAAGAAGAAGAAGAAGAAGAAGAAGAAGAAGAAGAAGAAGAAGAAGAAGAAGAAGAAGAAGAAGAAGAAGAAGAAAATCCAAACTTCTATATAATGCATAATGCCATAATGTATAATGGCCATTGTCAAGTCATCATGGTGGTGGCAATCTCCTCTGTACTGTTCTACTGTTATTCTTGACATGTCATAAACTCTACTGTTGACCAACCAGAAGATTTCTCATTTTTTACTACTTCTGCAAGACAAAGAGAGCTGATCCAGCTGATCCAGCATCTTGGGAACTCTCTCCAGAAAACTGCAGACATCTAATTAAACCAGCAGTATTTGGTGAAGATACTCTCCCTTTTCCATTGTATGATTTTGGCTTCTTTGTCAAAAACTAAATATCCATAGCAATATGGGTTTGTTTCTGAGTCTTTGGTTCAATTCCATTGAATCAGGTCTGTTTCTTTATTAATACCATGCAATTTTTATTAGCATTGCTCAGTAGTACAGCTGGAAGTAAACAATGGTGATACCTCCAGAATATTTTTTTGTAGTTCAGGATTTTAGCTACCCTGGTTTATTGTTTGTTTTTCCTTATGAAGTTGAGAATAGTTCTTTTAAGATCTTGTAAAGTATTGTGTCAGAAATTGATGGAAATTGCATTGAATCCATAGATGGCTTTGGTAAGATTGCTCATTATCATGATGTTAATCCTATTGATCAACAAACATTTTTGATAACTTCCTCAATTCAATTTCATTCTTCAGAGACTTGAAGTTCTTGTCATTCAGGTCTTTCACTTGCTTTGTTAGAGTTACACCAAGGAATTTCATCTTATTTGTGGCTATTATGAAAGGCTTTTTTGTCCCTATCTTCTTTCTCAGGTCATGTATTGCTTGAAGTTTCCCATTATTAATATGTAAGATTCACTGTGTGATTTAAGGTTTACTAATATTTTTTTCACAAATGTGCATGCCCTTGCATTTGGGGCATAGATATTCAAAATTGTGATGACCTTTTACTGAATTTTTTCTTGTGCAAGGTATAAAGTGTCCTTCCTATTCTCTCTTTTTTTTAAATTTTTGGTTGAAAGTCTATTTTATTAGATATCACAATGGCTACTCCAGCATCCTTTTTGGGTCTGTTTGCTTGGAAAACCATTTTACAGCCCTTGATGATGAGACTATGTCTATGTTTATTGCTGAGATGTGTTTGCTGTATATAGCAGAATGATAGATTCTGTTTATATATCCACTCTGTTAGACTGTGTCTTTTTTATGGGGAATTGAGTCCACTGCCATTGATAGTTATTAATTAGCAATGATTATTAGTTCCTGTTATTTGGATGTTAGTGGTGGTTGAGTGTGTGTGTTTTTCATTTCTATTGGTTTTAGTAATATGAACTCATTTATATTTTGTGTTTTTCTGAGTGTAGTTTATCAGACTGGATTGGAGTTCTCTTTGTAAAATCCTTTGTAGGGCTGGGTTAGTAGACAGGTATTGTTTCAATTTGGTTTTGTCATGGAATATGTTAGTTTCTCCATCTATGATAAGTGAACATTTTGCTGGGTTTAGTAGGCTTGGACTTTTCACATTGTCCAAAATTTCCTAGACATTTTGTGTCATAAATATTTTATGTTTTGCATTTTCTTTGAATAATGTTTTAATTTTCTTCTATTTAATTTAATTGAATCTCCTACATGCGAGATTCTCTCTTCTGTCTGTATTCTGTTGGTGATGTTTAACTTTCCTAGGTTTTCTATCTACAGGATTGATTCTGTTTATGTATTTTTTTAATTGCTTCTATTTCCCTTTTCAGGTTGTTGAAAGTTTTATTCATATCCTTCATCTCTTTGATTGTATTTTCCTGTAAATAAGTAGAAAAATTCTACTTATTTTGTTCCTCTTTTAATGTCTTTACTTGATTAAATTTAATTTCCTGTATTTCCTGAAGAGACATACTCATGTCATCTTTAAATGCCTTTATTATTTTTATAAGATTGGATTTAAGATACTCTTCTTGTACTTCAGTTGTATTAGGGTATCCAGAATTTGTTGTAGCAAGATTGCTGGGATCTGGTGGTACCATATTGCCCTGGTTCTTGTTGTTTGTGTTTTTACACTGTTCTCTACGCAAAAGTTTGTTTATTTGTTTGTTTGTTTTTTGTTTTGGTTTTTTGGGTTTTGGTTTCTTTGTTTTTGATGTTGGCTGGATGATCCTGATGGCAGCAGGACTTCCATGGAAGTTGGCGGAAGCCATTTTTCATACAATAGAGGTCAGGATACCTGACCCTGCTGGCTGTTTCAGTCAGATTCTACTCTGCATGCTGTGTCCCAATCAGACCCAACTGAGATGGCAGATAGATCTGAGTGGGATGGGACTGGTGAAACATGTTTCTAAACTGATTAGTTTTGGGGCCCCCGAAGGCTTACAGAAGGAAGCAGGACCTTCTTGGTGTACTTCAAGGTTCCTCCAGACATTAAAAGTAAACCCAGAGCTAGAGAATGAGACTCAGAGGGCCTCATGCAATTCAGCTTTGCAGGCTGTGTCCCAGGCAGACAAAGTGAAATGGCTGGTAGATCTGGCTGGGAAGGGATTGGTCCAGCAGAGTTCCAATCTAGTTAGTTTTGGGTCCCCTGAAGGTTTCCACAGGCAGAGAAGCTGCTCTTAGGTACATGGAAGGCTTCTCTGGACTGAATCACAAGTCTAGACCTAGACAATGAGGCTCAGAGGATCACAGGCAACTCGCCTATACCTAAACACACCTCTTAAAAAACAAAGGTTTAAACATCATGTTTTTAATTTATTTTCTTTCAATTACCTGAAATACAGCTTTATAGGATCTGGCTAGATAAACAATCATAATCTTATGTTAATGTAGTATTTGAATGTCAGATCAGTTCCTTCCAAGAGCCTACATTTTACCTTGAATGATACATTTAAAATCAATTTTGAATAAGGTCTGCTAGGTGTTATGGAGTCATTTTTCAATGTCCCAGAGAATCAATTGTGTACAAACTTTAAAAATGGGAAAGGAATGTAGGTTTGTGAGATTAGCTAACTGTGAGATTCACTGGTCCTTTCCATTGTCCCAGAGTTTATTGTTCATTATCCTACTCTATTCATACACCTTTACTTGAGATCTGTTATTCAGTAGATTCATTGCTACAGGCCCATAAAATCATGGACCCTATTATGGAAGATTCAGGAAAAAAAATACATTACAACAGTTCATTTGTGATTAAGTCCTCTAACCTGTCTTGTGCTGCTATAACAGAATATCTGAGTAAGAGTCATTTATAATGAACATTGTTGGCAGATATCTTTGGAGAATACTGATATCAAGATGCCAGTATGTAGCAAGGCCAAAACTATGAGTTATTATGTGACCAAAGAAAAGAGGATGAAAATCTGCATTTCTAAAATACTAGATCTCAAATGTCAGTGAATTAAAGATCCAACTTCTTGGGTTTATGGCAATTAAATTTCAATGATAGTTTTGGCTTGCAAAACTGTTCAAACAAATTATATATGATATATTCTAAGTATGAAAATCAAGCTCTTCTATCTGAAATCTAGTGGCTATGGATTAATGTAAACTTGGAGGAACGTGTGTGTGCTGTAAACACATGTATTTGTCCATGTCCTCATCTTATTTATTATTATTGAAAGAGCTTTGGAAAGTACCTCACCAAGGAAAACTGGAAAGTTAGCTATTGAAGTTCCAATCCAGATCAAAATTGTACAAAATCTGAGACTATTGTATTTTATTTCATATAACAAAAGTGAGCACATATGTAAGTAGAACATTTCCCACTTGCTTACACACAAATTGTAGTAAGAAATTCAAGATTATCCTATTTTAATAGACACATTTATTGCAAAGCATTTATGAAGCTGAATATGGGACAATAAACAAATCCCTGTAAGATCCTCCTTTCTCATAGACTAAACACAGACATGTTGTGAGGCTGAGCTCAAATGCACAAAGAAATTGAAATGATGGATAGCTGGGATTTTAACTCAAATAAACCTTCCTGTGAATTTTGGGTTATGGTATTTACTAGTGTTGTGAATTTTAACCCCTCCATTCTTCATTTCTCCATCAATTAATGGAAATCATATCATGTTTGAGGATATGAGAAGTAACTGCAAAGAGAAGCACTGAAAAACACTTTCCAAACATTTTCCAGAACATATGATTAAGAAAAGAGAGTGCATATATCGTAAGTTCCATTGTTGTAAAAATTTTCTTGACCACTGAATCTGACTTCTCTTGCACTCATCTTTTCAGACAACTGTGATGACCCATTGGCCAACTTCCTCTCACTGACGGCTTTCTCCAGTTCCTCAGATCTCACTGGAAGTTCTAGCTCAGCTCAACTGAACTGGAGAAAGGGTAAGTGTAGTGATTAGAGCTGAAATACAAGTGTTAGTTGAAGACATTGTAAGTTCTAAGGAGAGAGGAAATGCTCTATCTATATAGGGATCACATCCAAAGTCACAGTCCTGAAGGAATCTTAGTGGTTAACTCTACAGCAAAATTACTTCCCAGCATGAAATATTCTGTCAACCGAAAGATCCATCAAGGAATTCTTTGTGTTGTTTTGTTGTTGTTGTTTGAGGTACTGACTCTAGAACTCATGGCTTCATGCATATTAGAAATGTGCTTGCTCATCGGAGCACATAGCTGTTCTTTGAAATGCCTGTTGAAGATTTGTATTTGTGTGTGAACTTGTTTGTTTATAGACATGTGAGTGGTTATACATGCTTACATGTATGCAGCTGTACATTGTGCGAAGGAAAGAAGACAATCTTTAATGATATTTCTTAGGTGTCATACACACTTTTTTTTTTTAATTTTATTTCCTAAGTTTTTTTTTTATATATACATTCAAAATCATTTCCCCTTTCCCCTTTCCTCCCTCCCCGAAAGTCCCATAAGCTCCCTTCCCTCCCTCTTTTCCCCATTCACCCCCCTCTCACTTCTCTGTCCTGGCATTCCCCTACATCCAGTCTTTCCAGGACCAGGGGTATCTCCTTCCATCTTCTTAGAAATCTATTGATATGCGAATTGTGTCTAGGGTATTCCCAGATTCTGGGTTAATACCCCCTTATCAGTGACTGCATACCTAGTGTGTTCTTTTGTGATTGGGTTACCTCACTAAGGATGATACTTTCAAGTTCTGACCATTTGCCTAGGAATTTCGTGAATTCATTGTTTTTAATTGCAGAGTAGTATTCCATTGTATAAATATACCACATCTTCTGAATCCATTCCTCCGTTGAGTGACATCTGGGTTCTTTCCAGCTTCTGGCTATTATAAATAAGGCTGCCATGAACATAGTGGAGCATGTGTCCTTATTGCATGCAGGGGAAGCCTCTGGGTATATGCCCAGGAGTGGTATAGCCGGATCCTCCAGGAGTGTCATGTCCAGTTTTCTGAGGAACTCCCAGACTGCTTTCCAGAGTGGTTTTACCAGCTTGCAATTCCACCAGCAGTGGAGGAGTGTTCCTCTTTCTCCACATGCTCGCCAACAACTGCTGTCTCCTGTGTTTTTGATCTTAGCCATTCTGACTGGTGTGAGATGGAATCTCAGGGTTGTTTTGATTTGCATTTCCCTAATGACTAAGGATGATGAATATCTCTTTAGGTGTTTCTCGGCCATTAGATATTCTTCAGGTGAGAACTCTTTGTTTAGCTCTGTACCCCTTTTTAAATAGGGTTACTTGCCTCTCTGGAGTTTACCTTCTTGAGTTCTTTGTATATATTGGATATTAGCCCTCTGTCGGATGTAGGGTTGGTAAAGATCATTTCCCAGTTAGTTGGTTGCTGCTTTGTCTTTTTGACAGTGTCTTTTGCCTTGCAAAAACTTTGTAATTTAATGAGGTCCCATTTGTCTATTCTTGATCATAGAGCATAAGCTATTGGAGTTCTGTTCAGGAAATTCTCCCCTGTGCCCATATGTTCAAGGTTCTTCCCTAGTTTCCTTTCTATTAATTTCAGTGTGTCTGGTTTTATGTGGAGGTCTTTGATTCACTTGGAATTGAGCTTAGTGCAAGGAGATAAGAATGGGTCAATTTGCATTTTTCTGCATGTTGACCTCTAGTTGAGCCAGCACCATTTGTTGAAAAGGCTATCTTTTTTCCACTGGATGGTTTTAACTCCTTTGTCAAAGATCAAGTGACCATAGGAGTGTGGATTCATTTCTGGATCTTCAATTCTGTTCCATTGATCTACATGCCTGTTACTGTACAAATACCATGCGGTTTTTAACACTATTGCTCTGTAGTACAGCTTGAGGTCCGGGATACTGATTCCCCCAGATGTTCTTTCACTCTTGAGAATAGTTTTAGCTATTCTGGGTTTTCTGTTATTCCAGATGAATTTTTGAACTCCTCTTTCTAACTCTATGAAGTATTGAGTTGGGATTTTGATGGGGATTGCATTGAATCTATATATTGCTTTTGGCAAGATGGTCATTTTTACTATATTAATTCTGCCAATCCAAGAGCATTGCAGACTTTTCCATCTTCTGAGGTCTTCTTCAATTTCTTTCTTCAGAGACTTGAAGTTCTTCTCATACAGATCTTTCACTTTTTGGTTAGAGTCACACCAAGATACTTTATATGGTTTGTGGCTATCATGAAGGGTATCGTTTCTCTTACTTCTTTCTCAGCCTGCTTGTCCTTTGAGTATAGGAAGGCTACTGACTTGCTTGAGTTGATTTTATATCCGGCCACTTTGCTGAAAGGCAGGAAACCATCAAACTCAGGGCTGAAATCAATCAAGTAGAAACAAATAAAACCATACAAAGAATCAACAAAACGAGGAGTTGGTTCTTTGAGAATATCAACAAGATGGATAAGCCCTTAGCCAGACTAACCAGAAGGCACAGAGACAGTATCCAAATTAATAAAATCAGAAACGAAAAGGGAGAGATAACAACAGAAACCGAGGAAATTCAAAAAATCATCAGATCCTACTACAAAAACCTGTATTCAACACAACTAGAAAATCTCGAGGAAATGGACAATTTCCTTGACAGATATCAATTACCAAAATTAAATCAGGATCAAATAGACCATCTAAACCGTCCTATAACCCCTGAAGAAATAGAAGTTGTCATTGGAAGTCTTCCAACCAAAAAAATCACAGGTCCAGATGGTTTCAGTGCAGAATTCTATCAGACCTTCAAAGACCTAACACCAATACTCTTCAAACTGTTCCACAAAATAGAAACAGAAGGAACACTACCCAACTCGTTCTATGAAGCCACAATTATACTAATACCAAAAGCACACAAAGATCCGACAAAGAAAGAGAATTTCAGGCCAATCTCTCTTATGAATATCGATGCAAAAATACTCAATAAAATTCTTGCCAACCGAATCCAAGAACACATCAAAACGATCATTCACTACGATCAAGTAGGCTTCATCCCAGGGATGCAGGGATGGTTCAATATAAGGAAATCCATCAATGTAATCCACTATATAAACAATCTCAAAGAAAAAAACCACATGGTCATCTCATTAGATGCTGAGAAAGCATTTGACAAAATTCAGCATCCTTTCATGCTAAAGGTCTTGGAAAGATCAGGAATTCGAGGCCCATATCTAAACATAGGAAAAGCAATTTACAGCAAACCGGTAGCCAGCATCAATCTAAATGGAGAGAAACTTGAAGCAATCCCACGAAAATCAGGGACTAGACAAGGCTGCCCTCTCTCTCCATATCTTTTCAATATAGTACTTGAAGTTCTAGCTAGAGCAATTAGACAACAAAAAGAGGTCAAAGGGGTACAAATTGTAAAGGAAGAAGTCAAACTATCACTATTTGCAGACGATATGATAGTATACTTAAGCGACCCAAAGAACTCCACCAGAAAACTCCTACAGGTGTCATACACTCTTAAGAAGTCTCACTCTCCTTGAGCCTGAAAGTTAAGCTGTTTGATTCCTGTTTTTGTCTCACAGAGTCAGGATTACAAGCATACACCAATCTGCCTTTTTCTGTTTGTTTTATTTATTTTTTACTTATTCACTTTAAATCCCCCTTACTACCCCTCTTCTGGTCACCCTGTCATACAATCCTTTCCTCATTTTCTCTCCCCTTCTCCTCTGAGTGGGTATAGGCTCATATACAGTCACCCACAGCCAAACAGTGGATGGAGCTTGCCAAGAAAATTAGTCTCATCTCTTTTCAAATTCTGTGACACCATGTAAGCATTATTTAGGAACTCTTTATCCACCTCTGGAGAAGCTAAAGATCTAATTTTAGGCCAGTTATCTCTCTGTTAGAGATAGATATTGACTGAGGAAAATGTCTCTGTAATGATTAATTACACCCATCTTTTTCTGGTTTGGTGAGGATCCTAGGTACTCTACTTCAGATGAGTAACTGTTCTCTCTTAGTTAAAGTCCAAACTTAGCAGACTTGAGAAAAGCTGCAGTTATGAAGTTAAATGCAGAGACTAGAACTCCCCCTCTATTTTAATGTTCAACATAGTAGCAGGACTTTCCATTCACAGGGCCTCATCATTTCTTAGGGAAGAGCAATCTCAGGCTCTAGGGCAATTGTAATCCTAACTCTCTATTGTCCTCTCTCTGTGTGTCTACTTCACCTAGGCACCTTTAGCAATGACATTGCCAAACACATAGCCCAGACATTTTATCTGGATATTGATCAGGTGAATGTACAGAGGATTTCTGTAGGGTTTTAAATTTTAACCAGATTTGCAAGCTATTAAGTTTGAGCAATTAATGAATAATCAATGTTTCTGTGATGGCACTGTAGTAGAACCTTTACATGTTATTTGCTCAAAACATGTAGGAATGCTACCTATATAGTGCTGATGGTTTTAAGGGATGACTCAGTTGGATTAGTGCTCACTTCTCAAACATGATGGTCTTAGTCCATCACCCCTATAAAAATCCAGGACTGTTAGTGTACACACTAACCCAAGCATTCTGAGGGGTTAGTAAACACACTAACCCAAGCATTTTGAGGGATAAATGAAATCAAGAATATCCCTGGCCCATGCTGACCATGTAGTCTAACCAGGATCAAACAGCTTTGGGCTTAGAGAGTTACATGGTCAGTTGCTCATTCTTAAGACTCAGCACAAAAGTTATTCCAACAGTCATCATTGTTCTCATATCTCTGTGCTCACTGGGATTCACTAACTTCCCTGGTATTCTATTATGTAGAAAGTACATGGGGTTCTTCTCACCTTCCATAATTACATGATCAAGCTACACAATGAGCCTCTTTCTGCATGTCTGTACCACCTATGGTATGCTTGTTTACTATATTTCTTTACATATAGGCTCACATGCATTTGAAATCATATGTTGAAATATACATACATAGTTTTCTATCTTTTTTATAAAATCCTAATGAATACAGACATTAACTCTTTTGCATCTGCTTCCAATTTTATTATAATAGTTCCATTTTCTTCAGTTCTTCAAGACTTTACATTACTTGAACAAATTTTCTGTCATCTCACTTCCTTTTTTAATGAATTGCATGCTTCTAGATGTGGCCATTTTACATTTTTATGACAGCTGTGGCTTTTACTTAACAAAATATCATACTATGACAGGTATTTATTGCTTAGCACTTTTATGCCATTTTCTTAGAATGAAAACATGTTTATTCTGAGCTTTCGGACTAATATCCACTTATCAGTGAGGGTATACCATATATGTTCTTTCATAATTGGGTTGCCTCACTCATGATGACATTTTCTAGTTCCATCCATTTGCCTAAGGATTTCATGAATTCATTGATTTTAATCAATGGAATAGTACTCCATTGTGAAGATATATCCATTCCTCTGTTGAAGGACATCATGGTTCTTTCCACCTTCTGGCTATTATAAATAAGGCTGCTATGAACATAGTGGAGCATGTTTCCTTATTACATATTGAAGCATCTTCTGGGTATATGCTCAGGAGTCTTATAGATGGGTCCTCAGGTAGTACTATGTCTAATTTTCTGAGGAAATGTCAAACTGATTTTCAGAGTGGTTCATGAAATTCTTAGGTAAATGAATGGACCTAGAAAATATCATCCTCAGTGAGGTAACCCAATCACAAAATAACATAGTTGGTATCACTGATAAGTGGATATTAGCTGAAAAGCTCCAAATACCAAAGATAACAACTTACAGACCACATGAAGTTCAAGAAGAAGGAATACCGAAGTGTGAGTGCTTTAGTCCTTCTTATAAAGTGGGAACAAAATACTCATGGGAGAAAATATGGTGTCAAAGTGCAGAACAGAGACTCAAGGAAAGGGTATCTGGAGACTGTCACACATGGGAGTTTATCCTGGATACAGTCCCCAAACTCAAACACTATTGTGGATGCTAAGAAAGGCTAGCTGAAAGGAGCCAGATATAGATGTCTCCTGAGAGGCCCTGTCAGAGCCTTAAAACTAGAGTCATAAGCTAACCACCAATCATTGCATTGAGTGTGGGGTCCCCAATGGAGGAGTTAGAGAAAGGACTGAAGGAGCTGAAGGGGTTTGCAACCCCATAGGAAGAACAACAATATCAACAAACCCTCCACAGAACTCCCAGGGACTAAGCCACCAACAAAGGAGTACACATGGCTCCAGCTGCATATTTTGCAGAAGATGGCCTTGTCAGGCATCAATGGGAGGAGATGTCCTTGGTCCTATGAAGGATCTCAATGGCCTGAAACTTCTGAAACTTTTTCACCAGCGAGCCTTAGAGAGTTACCTGTCTCCACCTTCCTAGAGCTGGGATTGCAATTGTGTACCACTATGTTCTCCATGTAAATAGGGGTACTGGGGTTAGAACTCATGTGTTCTTGTTTGAAAGACAAGTGCTATACTGGGTGAATCATCTTACCCAGCACAAGGTCTCTGTGTTAATTTATTATAGTGTTTCACACATTAAGTGTATTCGCTCATAAAACAATATTGAATATTGGCTTCCAGGGATACCCTGTTTGTAAAACTTGCTGAAGCTGCAACTCCTCCTCCCTGCTAGCTCTGTTGTCAGTCATGGAAAAGTGTTTGTTGTTCATCAGACTTCTGTGCAATGTATGGGGAGGTACAGGTTGTCAAAACCAATTCCTTGTAAGATTTATTTTAGGGATTAAAAGCATGGTATGCACTCACTGATAAGTGGATATTAGTCAAGAAGCTTGGAATACAATTCACAGACCAATTGAAGCTCAAGAAGAAGGAAGACCCAAGTATGGATACTTTGGTGCTTCTTAGAAGGGGAAACAAAACAGCCATAGGAGGAGGAGATACGTAGACAAAGTGTGGAGCAGAGAATGAAGGAAAGGCTATCCGGAGACTGCTCCACCTGGGGATCCACCCCATACACTGTCACCAAACCCATACACTAATGTGGATGCCAACAAGCTTTTGTTGAGAGGAGCTTTATATAGCAGTCTCCTGAGAGGCTCTGTCAGTACCCGACAAATACTGAGGTGGGTGCTCCCAGTCAACCATTGGACTGAGCACAAGGTCCCAAATGGAGGAGCTAGAGAAAGGACCCAAGGAGCCGAAGGAGCTGTCAGTCCCATAGGAAGAACAACATTATGAACCAATTAGTACCCCCCCCCACCCAGAGCTCCTAGGGACTAAACTACCTACCAAAAAGTAGACATGAGGGACTCATGGCTCCATTTGCATATGTAGTAGAGGATAGCCTTATTGGACATCAAAGGGAGGAGAGGCCCTTGGCCCTGAGAAGGTTGGATGTTCCAATATAGGGGAATACCAAGACAGCGAAACAGGAGTTCATGACCAGGGTGAAGTGGGGGATGGGATAGGGTGTTTTCTGAGGGGAAGCCAGAAAGGGGATAACATTTGAAATGTAAATAAATAAAATATCTAATAAAAAATAAAAATAAAATAGCTTTTAAAGTACTTATTGTGGAAACATTAAGACTTCTTTTAGGATACTTGGCCCAATGTAAGAGCTAAACATGGACATCTGTGTCAGTAATCTCAGCACTGGGAAGGTGGAAAAAAGTTAAACTTGATTGTCATTTGGCTATTGTAGCTCACTGTGACTCAGTGTTTGGTTTGTTTTCTGCTGCTAAGATAAAACACTGATAAAAAGCAACTTAGAGGAATAAATGTATTTGACTTGCACATCCAAGTAGCTTTTATGTTTGAGGAAAGTCAGGGCATAATCTCACACAGAAACATGGAAACTGAAAATATAGAACAACAGCCTTTGCTAGTTTAATCACAGGCTTCTACATTGTTAGCATTTATAAAATCACCTGTCTAGGAATGTGTGTTGCCCATAGTGGATCTTGCCCTCCCAACAATTAATAATCAATATAAATTTATGGCTTATCTGAGCAATCTGTCAATTAAATGAAAGCCTAGATGGCTCTAGGCTCTGTCAAGTTGAAGCTAAATAGGATAAGCAAGTTCAGAGAGAGAGAGACCCTACTTCAAAATAATATGGAGAACAATACGAAGACACTTAACACTGGACTATGACTTTCACACAAACATACACAAATATTGAAATCACATGGATAAAAGCACACATTTAAGCATATACATGCACCATAAACACACAAAACAAAACAGTGAGTACTGGGATCCTAACTCAGGTCTTACGCAGCAAGCATTTTACTTGATGTTGAGCCATCACCCTAGAACTGATTTCTCCTAACTTTATCTTACATGTAAATATTGGTAAAAGAGAAAAATTTGAAAGCATGAACAAGAAGTCCAGTTGGGAACTGTTGGCAACAAAAAGCACATTATGGAGGTTTAAAATTTTTCATTTCAAACTAGTAAACATCATTCAAAAGGGCCACAGTTATACATTATTCTTTCAATAATAATTATATTATCAAGTTTATATGATTATTTATTATGTAGATACACTATAGGAAAATGGTACATGCAAAAACAACAAGCACACAAATCAACCTGTCCTTAACTAGTCAGAAAAATAAATAACATCACACATCCATTTTCTGTCAAGGTTTAGTATTATTGTGGTGACACTATTTAAAATCACTTTGAATTTTATCTCTTTAGAACAGCAAAGTTTCTGAAATGAGAAGCATGAGAGACTGGGCATGATGAATGCTTCCAGAATTAGTTTACATTTCCTAGGAAATAAAATATCCACCTCTTTCATTTCTGAGAACTTAGCAGAGAGACCGTCGTAGTGGTTGGGACTTCTGAGTGTGGTAAGGATGATAATAGGAACAACAAACGTGTATATCTGCAACTGAAATCTCAGGAGACTCAAATGCTTCCTTCCACGACCCTTAATCTTTATTAAATTTGGTATTTTTAAAATCTACTGAGCTTATAGATTGTCAGGGGCACATCCCTGAAGTAATCTGGCACTTCCTCTTACAGAAGATATTAGTTGCTTCTGATGACATTCCCTGTCTGTGCTGAGATTTTTATCTGTCTTGAACTTATAGCTGCTGTGAGTTCTTAAGTGAACAGTCACTCCTGGCAAACACTATTTCACCATAGACATTAACTGCCTCTAGCACTTAAGGCCTTTTTATACCCTATTCCTAGATGATGCCAAAGTCAAGGGGAAAGGAAATCTTATACAACTGGTCTATTTAGAACTGACCACTCCACATTCTCTGTTCTCTGCATGTAGAACAGTTGTGAGTCTCTGGATTATCACAGTCTGCTGTTTTAAACAAAAACAAAAAACAAAAAAACAAAACAAAATGCTTTTCTTATGAGGGTTCAGAAAGGTACTGATTTATGTGATTTATGTGCATAATAAAAAGATTTTAAGGGGCAGTTTATTACTATGTTGACTTAGCAGAATAATAGTCTTAGGCTTTCCCCTAAGGCTATGTTCATGACAGCCATGAGTTCCTGAGCCAGTAAAGGATAGCAGTCATAAGTTAGATCCTGTAAAGCAGGATTTAAAGCCTGACCTTGAATTTTGAAACAGTTAACAGAACTAGCCTTGGGTTAGGTCTTGTGAAACAGGACTTATTTCCTGACAGAAAATGGTTGGTTATTCCAATGTCATTACTATAACAGTGGGTATGACTTGCCAAGGCTGTGGTTATTTTACCTCACATGATTCACAGCTAGTTGAGACTGATGACTACTTATTCCCCTCTCTGGTAGAGTTTATAGCACCTTCCAGCACTGTGACTTCTTAGTCCATAGAGGAAGCTTCAAAATCAATTCAAGTTTGATCTCTCTGCGTCTTATGACTGAAGTATATTGAGTATTCCACAATAGTGTCTTGCCTTCAGGATATGGAAGGCACCAATAGCGGTAGGCACCAATGCCAATAGTGGTAGCTTGTAAGGGAAGTATGGAATCCCACTGAACAACCCGATTAACAATTAACATACAGGTAACCAATGCTTTGTGCTGATCTTTTTGAGAGTCTATAGTATGATGGGAAACATTGTCTCCCATTATAGGCTAACTACAGTCAAACTCATTTTGGATATGTGTATGTTTATATTGTAGGAAGCTTCTACAGTAATAGTTTTCATATAGCATTTTCAAAGGTTCATCATGCTTTTCTATATTCCTCTTCCCTACCTTCTCATCTTCTTCCCTACTGAACCTTTCTTGTTCTATTATATCCAGTTCTTTGTAATATTCCCAGCATTCTAGCTTTATGATTCTCTGTGTGTGGGGGTATGGGTGTGTGGGGGTATGGGTGTGGGTATATTGATGTCAGACAACTTACTAAAATTAGATCCCTCTTTCTACCATGTGGTTCTTAGGATTTAAGTCAGGTGGTCAGGCTTAGGAGTAAGCTTTTTTCATACTAAGTCATCTCAATCTGAGATTTTCTGGGATTTAGTTGCATTATTTTTCTGATATAAAATAATCTCAAGGAGCTGAAACTCTCTGAACTGTGTTTGAATCCTGGTTGTCCAGTTTTTTAAACCCTGCTACTCTTTCTTCCACTGTCAGGAATTAGATGCTATTTTTTCCTAAGACATTATGTAGAGAGTAAAGAAGACTAACCACAAAAAATCCCTAATAAAATAGCTTGATCAAAAAATGTATTAATTCTTATCCCCTCTGTTGACTGGTTCAGTCTTAAAAGTGCATGGGAGCTCATAGGTTCAGACATTCAGCCTCTTTCCCAGGAATCATTCCAACATTATCTAGGTCTTGTATATTGTATCTTTCACATGAAAGAGAAAACTAGAGGCAAGGAGGTAATCAAAGTCTACTTACAGCTTTTATTCTTGAGACCTTAGTCTTGTGGTCATAGCTGTAATAGTATGAAAATATAAGATACAAAAAAGAAAGAAAGAAATCACCCCTACAAACACACACACACACACACACACACACACACACACACACACACATGTGAAGGACTCTTATTATAAAAAGAGTGTAGAATCAGTATACCACAGTAGCTACCTTGCTTGTGGCATGCTGGCCACTAAGGAGAATATATTTCAGAGAGCTGATAATCATGGACTTTTCTTCTCTGTTTTGAATATTATTTAGCTGGTGGAAATAAAAAGAAGCTTATCAAAAGCAGCTGATGCCCAAAGACAGTCCCCATGTCCTACATATCTACATATGTCTTAAGATCAGCAAGATTTTTGCCTTTCTTCTTCCAGCTCCAGTATCAATATATTTTCTCTTATACAGTGAGTGACTGTGCTCTGGGAGCCAGAATGCAGAACGTCCATGAGCTAAGCTTGGGTCTGAATGAATATGTAGTGGGAACCAGACTAAAGGAAGTCCTTCAGCTACCCAGCAGAAATTTGTCTGAATAAACACTCTTCTACTTGGTGGAAGGTAAATAAGAGTATTACAGGAAGGAACATTCAAGTTTAAGGAAAAAAAGTGACTCATTAATTATTATTCTATATTTAGTAGTACTCTCCCCTCCTGTTCTGAGCAAAAGTACTAGCAAAATGGTTGATTTTTACCAACCACTCTGCAATGCCCCTCACCCCTGGTTCCAGAGGACTTGAGAATTCAGTAGGCAATAATCGATTATTTTGAATTACTTTTTCTTACTTCACATGGTAACAAAAACCTTGAGGCTACCAATTCTGAGAGAATGAATATTTGTTATCAACAAAGTTCAAATTTCACTAATTGTCTAGGAGTCAAGTATCTGTTACAAAGTCCTTGTGAATCTAAGTGGAATGGATTACATATGAAATTTGCCAGGCTTTTTTATGAAATGTGGTTATTCATATACAATTCCCACTTCTTTTTCCTATGCGTGTGTAGTTGTACAACTTTCTGCCTCCCAAGTTTCTAGCTGATCCTGGCCTTTCCAGGTTATCCTGGTTTCAGGATTCAGCTTTCCTATCTCTCTCTTTAAAAGGCATTTCTGTGCACTTCCACTGTGCCAGTATAGTTACTTCTGTCTTTTTCCTGTGAAGGGTTTGCACATGGTTTCTTTGTACTTTTCTATCCCTTGCATCCAAAATTCTCCACTTGGAGAATAAAGGTGAAACGAGTAAATTATTTCCATGGAAGGTTCAATGAATATCTTCTTTTCAGATTTATATCCACAGTGAAGTATAAGCCTCCTAGTGGGTTCATAATACTGATTTGAACAGAAAAATAAAAGAAGGATCAAGCAAGAGAAGAATGGAAGAAGGAAGGAAGGAGGTGGCATCATAATCACAGTGCTTTCTGTGAGCATGGTGCCCTGGAATACAAGGTAGAAAATTAGCTTTGAAAGTAGTAAGAGTTTAAGTACAGAGGCATGAACTGTGCCTTAACTGCTGAACTTTCATGAATTTTTGACATAGGAAATAGTGACTTTCTAAGGCATTATTACAATTCTCTCTTTCATTCTGTCCTAGGAACTGGTGGTTGGTCTCCAGCAGATTCCAATGACCAACAGTGGCTCCAGATTGACCTTCGAAACAGAGTGGAGATTACAGCTGTAGCCACACAGGGAAGATATGGGAGCTCTGACTGGGTGACAAGCTATCGCCTGATGTTTAGTGACACTGGGCACAACTGGAGACAGTACAATCAAGAAGACAGGATACGGGTAAGAAAAACTTTCCTTTTCCAGTGAATAAAGATGAGATGTGTTAATGCTAACTATTGCATATCTCTGCCATCTTACTGTAGCCAAAATGTAGGGGTTTAATCATTGTCCTGTGTCCATTCAGAAATAATGAGATCACATGTAGGTCCTGATTCCAGTGTAGCTCTATCTCAAGCAAGTTCAGAGTATCAGTGTGTTTCACCTTTTCTAGCAATTTCAATAATTTTAAGACAAAATCTCTTATGTCGTCTATAAAAATAGAAAGCATGGTGACAAAAATCTGATTGTCAGTAATATTGTGTTATTATCTTATTTTCTTTTGTCCATTGTGCTGTAGTAAAATTCTGCCAATAAAAGTAACATAAGTGAGAATTTTCTTATAGTTCAAGGTTATTTTCTATCCCAGTGGAGAATTCACAGCTGTGGGAGTCTGAGGTGGCCGATCTCGTAGCATCTATAATTAGAAGGAGTAATGAATGCCATAATATTGTTCTTCCCACTTTCTCCTGGATCCTATCCAGGGAATGCTGCCACCCATAGAAGGCAGGTATTCCTTTATATATTAGGACCATAAAAATAGTTCCCTACAGACATGCTCAGATATTCAGCTATCAGCAGACTCTAGATTTTGTCAAATTGACAACTGACATTCACCATCATAAATACAAATGGCAGATACAAAGGCCAGTATATCCCTGCGTTCAAATTCAGCCTGAGACAAAGGGAATTTAGGTTCAGATGTGGTCAGAGTGGAGATTACAGTGCTAGATCCTGCCCAACTAGCTTGTTGTCTATGCTTACAAAAGCAAGAACTCAGATGTCCCTCAACGGAGGACTGAATACAGAAGATGTGGTATATTTACACAATGGAATACTACTCTGCAATTGAAAACAATGAATTCACGAAATTCTTAGGCAAATGGTCAGAACTTGAAAATATCATCCTTAGTGAGGTAACCCAATCACAATATAACACACATGGTATGCAGTCACTGATAAGGGGATATTAACCCAGAATCTTGGAATACCCAAGACACAATTCACATATCAATAGATTTCCAAGAAGATGGAAGGAGAGAAACCTGGTCCTGGAAAGACTGGATGTAGGGGAATACCAGGACAGAGAAGGGAGAGGGAGTTGAATGGGGAACAGGGGGAGGGAAGAGGGATTATGGGACTTTTGGGGAGGGAGAAACCAGGAAAGGGGAAATCATTGGGAATGTTAATAAAAAAATATAGAAAATAAAAAAGAAAGAAGGAAAAATGAGCTTGCAGCCTTTTCCTAGTAGTCAAGGAGCTAATGGCGCAATTGCTGACTGGTAGAATAATCAAAAGGGAGATTGGGGCTGACAATTGAATTGATAAATAAATAAAAGGCTTTGGGCTTTGGTCTGCAGAGCTGAGCTCTCTGATGATCAGAGAAAGCTTTGCCAAGCAGAATACAGGCTGTAACCTTGCACCCCATCATTTGACTTGGAGTCATTTCTTTTGCTGTTCCCAGACACCACTTCCTCAGAACTCCTTGCCAAGCTGTGACTGGTCCTTGGCAGTTTTTCATTTTGAAAATAGATTTAGATGACTCTTCTATCTTTTTTCTCAATATTTAAGTCCACATCAATGTTTATAGATTTGTGCTTGCATTGCTGTTGAGTTCGGAGTGAGAACTAAACATTCTTTCTGCCATGGAAACAATTTTAAATTTTTATGTTGTCTTTAGGGAGGAGAGATTTCCATCAGAACTAGTTGTTTCAGACAGAGTTGCAGCTTTGAGTTATTTTGCTTCCAAGTCAAAAAAAAAATCTGTTTTATCTTCTTCATATCTAAACACTTTTCTTTTAGCCTTTCTATTACTCAGGAAGCATTGCAAGGCGATCTGTCTCTGTTTTGGGTGAACAGCTGACAAAGGACTACAAACCTTGCTTGAGCCATCTCCTGAGCTTAGTGTTTAGGTCTGCAGTGAGGCAGGAAATAAACAATTTGACTCTCCTACCTGCTGTTACACATCCATCAAAAGTTACAAAAATTGCTTCTGTTATCCATTGCATGTCTCTCCTACTTGAGAACTTCCAAGTTATCTAAAATCCTTGATGACACCAGCACTGCCATCCACTCTTCATTGTGTTCACAGAGAAAACACAGAACAAGAGGCATAGCTCACTGGTGTGAGCCCTGGGTCTAAAATTTCCATTCACTTGATTTCTCTTTTACATCAGCCTTTCACTTTCCTCAGAGTACCTTGCATCCCTTCAGATTCATTTTGCATTTCTCATTTACAGGGATCATACTACTTTTTATTAATGCATCCTTCAGCCTATGTACTGTGATGAGCTATAATTTCTGTCACTTTTCTGGAGTCTATTTGCACATAAAAGACTTACATTTGTTACCCAGCACTTTCCTTACTCTGAAATCAATTGAAACAATTCAGTCATGAGTTCCCCAATTTCATCCTCCAGCAGCTCCCAATTTTTCTGGGAGATGCTCTCCTATCTTCTTAATTTACTCACATTTATTCTGCAAATTTTCCCTAGCATGTCCTAAGTATCAATCACTGTTTGCTATCCTATTTAAGCCTACAAATTTCAGAAAATAATTTCAGAGAACAAAACTCATTTTTATTGACATAGATCTTTTAAGTATTCATTTTATGCCTATATCAGGCTATATGAACAAAGACTTAAATATGTACTCTCTTCCTCTCCTATATATCCAAAACCGTTAAGAGACTAAAACATGGATCCTATGTAACACAGCCTGCATTCTTATTTGGGTATGTGTATGTGCTACACACTTTTGTGTACTCCGAAAATAAAGGCATGTGGTATGTTCTGTTCTATCACTTTCTGACTTAGTCCCTTGGGACAGGTCCACTCAGTAAAACTTGAGATATACTTGGTGCCTGCAAGCCCCAATGATCCTCCCATCCCTGTCCCTGACAGCTCTGGTTATATATGTACACACAGGCTCAAACCTAGCTTTTTGTTTACTTGTTTTTTTTTTTTTTTAATGAGAGTTCAAGGGATGAATTCATAGATATAGCCCTTCATGCTTGTGTAGTGAGTATTCTTAGCCACAGTTTGATCTTCACAGTCTTTGCCTTAATACCTTTAACATAACACAATAAGACTACATAGAACAACATACCATCAAAGACATTTGCTGGGATTTTTGTTGCCTGGAACACAGTGTTTTATTCATGACTATTGCCTGCCTTGGGTTTCTAGAGTACTATAATTTAAGAAACTGGCCACCATCACTGGTTACTCTCTGAATTTTAAGTATATTTCTCTCATTTGTTTTTTCTCACACATATACTTGGTAGTGTACACTATGTTTGTTAATTTTTGAAGCATTATTTAAAGACCAAAGAGGAAGGTTAAATAACACTAAGTATTTTGCAAAAAGACTAAGGAATTATATTGTTTTATGTTTATTTAATATTACATATATGTTTGTATATAAGTATATATATATATTAATTAAAGTTATGCTATTTGGGATGACAATACATACCCACAAACAAAATCCATTATCTAACTCAAAAATTTTTGAGTTTAGGAAAACTATAAGTTGTTGGTCAGAGGAGTCAAGGAGACCCCAAGCAACATAGGCTATCACTGCTATCCTTGGTACAGAAAAAGAAGGTTCAACTCTACTGCTGAAGACATCACATACTTTGGGCATCGGTCTTGTAGGAATCAATGTAGCTCTGAAATGCAAGACACTGTGAGAAATAGTGATAGTGTAGAAAGGAGTCATGAAAGTTGTCACAGAGTAAAGTAGTCAGTATCCCTATCCATCCACAATGTCTACATACTGTAGCAATGAAAAATCTGCCAAGAGATTACTGAAGGTGCAAGAGTGGTATTTATGTCCTGGGAGTAACTAACTACAGCCTGATCTTGAACTTAAGACCTGAATAGGAGGGAATTCATATCTGTTACTACATACCTAGCCAGCTACCCAAGGCTGCAGAGGCCATGGAGCCTATAGGAAAACTTCTTGTAGCCATTTTCTTAAACCAGTACAATCTTTACTTCATTGTGAACACTTAATTTCATACCCACAGATACATGCAACTCTTACCCCTCATTGAAGAAAATTCTTTTCATAGCAGACAGAGACAACTACAAAATCCATTACTGGAGAAAATGCAGGACCAGCTGCCTGTCCCCAAATAATACATTTATAACATAACCCAACAAAACCTAAGGATCAAGGATTACTTCAGATGAGTAGAAAATGATCTGGACATCTTCTGTGAGATATTCTTGTCTAAAAAGAAGAAGAAAATTAAAAGAGGTAGGAGTTGGGGTTAGGCCTAAGGAATGGATCAGGATGTAATTGGAGGAGAAGTGAGAGAGGTATATAATCAAGACACATTGTATTAAATTCTCAAGAATGAATAGACGTATGTGAATTTTTTTCAGGAAACCTCCCAAAGAACTAATAAAACCTGTTTTAAGCAGAAATAAAAGAAGAACTCTGTATACTTAAGTTGTCAACAGGTACCACTAATGCAAAAATCCATTGCCACCATGAAGCAGTTTGGACTCCAGGTGTGCCACTGGATAAAATATGTAACTTGCCCTTCCTTACCACATCATTGACATCAGCCATGGCAAGTGTAGACATACTTGCCTTCTTATACCCTGCCTTCATTCCTCCACATTTCCTGTTCAGAGAAGATGACTTATAGACTACCTTGCTTGAGGTGGTAGGAAGTATCTGGAAATGGAGTCTTATCTTCATGTTAATCCAGCTTTAAATCAACAAACATAGACTTCTGAAGCTCGGTGTTCTTGAAATGGCACAGTGCCTGTCTTTGCTGACCTGTAGTACCTTTAACCCTGAAGGAACTATCTGAAATGGGAAGAAGCAAGTATTCTTATGAACAGCTGGTTCTTGCTGCAGCCTCAGCAGGCTTCTCTCTAGTGCGCTGACTTTATACTTAGTCTTAAAATTTCCTGTCTGAAACCCATTTGGTTTTCTTTCTTAATGTGAGAATAGGCTGTGATATTTTATGGCACTTCACTGTGTGGGGTCTAACCTCTTCCAGGAGATAATGCTTCTCAACATTTACTCAGGAGATATTTACACACATTGCATGGACAGGAAACCAACACGCAGTCTTCAGGATTACTATTCATATGGAAACTTTCTATGAAAGGGCAGGTAACTGATATAAAAGGACTGGGACGATATGCTTAAAATTAATTATTCTAAATCCAGTTATGAAATTAACCTTGTTGTCAATGTACTCCATGTTTCCCAGGAAGTTCTGTGTATAATATTTTCAATATATATATATATATATATTAGGTTCTGAAGACTTTCTTCTTAGACTAGAAGATATCAGAGTTGATATTTCAAATTTAACATATTTATTTTGCTTCTTTAAATTTACTGAATTGTATTAAGTATAGTGTCTGAGAGTTATTTTTAATTGCCTTCTCTTTATGGAGGTATATGTGTGTGTGTGTGTGTGTGTGTCTGTGCATATATTTGTATACTAATGTGCATGCACATGTGCATGCTTGCATGTGGAAGCCAGACTTCAAAATTTTAGTTGTTCTTCCTCCAGGTTACTTTGGAGACAATTCTTCTCAGTAGTCTGGATCCTTTTCATTTGGCTCTGCTAGCTGACCAGCAGACCCCAGGAATCCACTTGCCTCTACTTGTCAAATGTTTGGATTAAAAATACACATTCCCACAAGCAACTATTCACTTGGGTTCCGGGTCCTGGACTCAGATTCTAATTTTGCAAACCAAGCACTTCACAAACCAAACTGTTTCCACCCTATTTACTAAGCTTTATATATATGCAATTTGTGTTTCATCTTTAAGCTGTTGTTTTCTTCTATATTTGTCTCTGCTTTGAAGTGTAAAATAATCTTTGGTTCTGACAAATAACTAAATCCCTAGGAAGCATAGCTCCATCTCTTGAAAAGCTAGTGTAATGGGGATGCTGACCTCACGTGACCTGTAAAGCACAGTTACAAAAAATAAGCATGCCCCATAATGCCCCACAGTGCTTGTTAAGGCACATTATACAGAGCTCTGCATGTAGAACATCTGATCCAATAGATCAATGTTGGGTTAGGTATTGGAATTTCTAAAAGAAATATCAAGTGTTTGTGGGGCATTGGCTATTCTTTAACTTTTTCAAGCTCTTTGTAAACCATTAGTGGATTCATGCACTTGATGAGTTTGACGGGAGCTAAAGTAGTGAAAACCATGACTATTATTGAAGGCAATGTGTGGCATCCATTTAGTTCATGTAACCAGAGGACACTTATTCTCAGTTTCTTTAATTTGAGCTTTGTATACAAAATAAAGAATAAGCCTAAGATGTCAGAATTTTTTGCATAAACTGAAAGCTCAATGAGACAAATAATCTCTACTTTGGTTATGTGCAGATATACTCAAGCTATCTCATTAAAGATAATTAGTTCAGAGGCCTTGCAGGGAGGAGCTGTAGAAGAGCCTGGTGTCATACAGATGATTAAAGTAAAGAACTCTAGGCCAAAATCTGAAACCCCAGATGTCTACTAGGTCTGTAGTCAAATGGAAAGCTTCAGCCCTGGAACGGGTTCCTGGAAATAAAGACTCCCTCGCTTTAAAAAAAGAAAAGAAGCCAAGAGGAAACTCATCTTCAATAAATTTATTAAGCTCATTACTGCAATAGCAGCCAGTGCTAAGGAGAGAAGTGAGATATAAAAACCACAAGGCACAACTGCTCTTAAGATAGACTTTATTTTGTTGACTCAGTATGAGCTCAAGCAAAGAGGGATAATGCAAAGTTGATGGGTACAGGGCAATAATATAAATGGATAAACCTCACAAATGATATATGTAGTGTGCAGAATTGATTTGTTTCATGTCTATGCCCAGTTATAGTGGTTCACATGGAGAAAATCCTTCTCTCTGTCTGAGAGTATACAGATACTTTCAATGCTGTTTTGAAACAAAGGAAAATGCCAAATGGGACCACAACATGAATCAGGCATCCCCAACTTGCCTTGAAAATAATCATTATACTCTGTAACCAAAGAATATATTAGAAACTGAGGTATAGCCAATAAATCAAGATAGTAGTGATTTTTTTCTTCAAAGGAATTACAGAGGAGAGCTCCCCAGAGAAGAAGAGAATGCTCATTAGTTAAGAACTCACAGACCAGAGTTCAATTCAGTTTTCATCATCCATATATGATAGTCATAACCACTTTCAACTCCAGTTCCAGTAGACCCAATACCTATGGCCTCTGGAGGCATTGTACTCATTTACAAATGCACGCACACACACACACACACACACACATGCCCCCCCACACACACACATACACACACACACACACACATACACACACACACTTTAAACAAAAAATTTAAAAGAAGGGGCCCTCAGAACAGGACTGGAGTTGTCAGAGAATACTGCAACTCTCATTTCTTGACTTATTTTATTATAATTTAGGGTATCAGGCATGTGTGAGACAATAGATTAAGTTGATTTTTAATGTAGGATGGGGCAGTCTTCTGTGATGTGAAGACAAATGTGTGGAAGGGACAGTATGACGGCCTGTATGAAGATGGAGAGATACATGTATCATGTATGATAATTTTCCCCTAGAAGCAGTTTTGACTTTATAATAATTCAGCTACATTTGTGTTTCACCTTTCTTCTTTTATGACAAGCTGCAATGACCAAGGGTCAGGCTTCTATTACAAACTGAGAACCTGAGTATCTAGAAGGGATATGGACAAAGCAGGCTAGTGTACACATACTACCTTGGTGTTCTTAGCTTCTTTGTTGACTGTGGGTCGGCTTTGGATAGACATGGAGATGATTGCATGCTCTTATGGACCTCCCTCAGACTTCCTCTAAAATAGCTGCTTCTGTGATGTGCTGCTATTTCAGACATTGAATCTTTATGAGTGTTGTATGTGTGTGAGAATAGATAAAGGTCCACACAGAGTGTTCACATAGCTCCATGATGTACAAAAAGCAAGAACATGTGCTGCACAAGCACGAAGATTTGAGTTTAAGTACCAGCACTCATGTAAGCTTCCAGATGTGACCACACTTATTTGTATGCCCAAATCTGTGCAGGGCAGAGATAGAAGGATCACCAAACTTGTTGGCTGCCGGCTACCTCATGCAACAATAAGAAACTGTGTCAAGAGAGTAAGTCAGAGAATGACAGAGCAGAATACTTGATATCCTTTTCTGGACCCTGCACACAGGCACAGGGATAGATGTATCCACACATACACATGCACATACTCTCCCAAACCAAGAAACAATGAGGTTTGACTTGCATAATAGAAAAATTTCATATAATATAAGAGTTAACCCAAGCCATGTTAGAGAGAAATAACAGTGAATCTGAGTTTAAAAAAACTCAGTTTAGAGGTCAGGAGCAGAGTGCCCTTTCAATTAAGATGGTTTTTCTCACATTTGGAAATATTACAGCTGCATTGCTAGTGTGAATGTACACATGCAAGTGACTGCATCTCCAGAGACTCACAGCAGAAGACCAACCACCCTGCCAAGCAGGTGCAGCACAGCCTCTCTCCCTGACCAGGTACAGCTTGCTTAATCAAGGAGTCCCTGTGAATTCTAATTCTGTTTCCCTGTCTGGCAGCCTAGTCATAGCTCAAGTATATTTTTTACGCATTCCTTCATCCCACAAATATGTTAGCTTATCGGTGTTCTTTTTTGATAAGAACTTGTCACTTAATTTCTGAATCAATTAGATGACAATCCAATAAATGGTTTTGTCAGTTCTGTGTAATGCATAAAAAATTATCAGGGAAGAAAATGAAAGATCAAGTGACATTGTGGAGAGATTTTAAGAATAGAATCACAGCACTCAAAATTTTAAGTTGTTCCACACTTACAAAATCAGTGTGAATGTTTACAAACCATTTTTTCTGGAACCTGAAGACCTCCAGATGGCTGCATTTCAATGTACAGATGAATGAAAAAAAAAATCTACTTTCTGGATGTGACCCTAGTATCTAAGCAAGAGTTGATAGACTCTCTCAATATATATGTATATGTTACATTTAAATAAGTATATTTTATACATACATATAAACTTGAATATTAGCATACTGGATTTAATCTGAAGTATCAATTTTAATTATCTAATTTTAAAAAATTTGTGTTAGTTATTAAGATACTAGAAAATGATGAGTACATGTACTTTGTATTAAATGTTTAATTTTAAAATTAGGTGGCTTATGTATATTGTGCCAAATTAGTGTAAGGTTGTATTAGCAACCAGTATCACTACAAGGGGAAACATCAAAGACATAGACCAGTGATTTATTTCTCCCCACCTAGGTACCACTGCCCATTAGAAAAAGTTCTGAGCCCTAATATGAAAAAGCAATGAGGTAGATTGACCCTAACATTGCAGTGGAAGGGACATTAACTTTGCCTTTGACTTAGTTACTTCTTCAGCTGTGGTACAGTAAACCTAGAAAAGAACTTATGGGAGAAGATGCTTAGGCTCTGTAGTTCTAGGATGATGTAGTTCATCATTGTAAAGAAGATATAATGACAACATGGCAGATGTTCACATTGTTTCCCCAGTTAAGGAACAGAGGATAAAGAGTTGAGCTGTAAAAACTCACGGCTTACCCCAGCGAGCACTTCCTCCCATGAGGGATCACCTCAGTTTTCCCAAACAGCACTACAAGCTAAGGTCCAAGGGTTCAAACACATGATACTATAGAAGACATTTCACATTAAAACTATAACAATTGGAATGGAAAGATAGATCAGAGGTTAATATCACTGTTCTAGAGGTCCTGAGTTCAAATTCTATCAAATATATAGTGGCTCGCAAGCAACTGTAAAGAGATCATATGTTCTCTTTTGGTGTGTAGTCATATATGCAAGCAGAACTATGTATATATAATAAATAAATAAATCTTTAAAAATATGTCAGTCAATAAAGTACATGAATACTTACTGAATTAATTATTTTCCAGATGAAATATAAGCAAATATGCATCCAGGCTGTTCTGCAACGAATCACAGATGCTATTTGGTGGGGTTGTTAGCATTTTAGTTTAAGTGCCAGTAACTATGGATTCATGCCTGTGTGCTGGTGTATGGAAGTAGTCAGGGCAGAGGACTAACTCACTGTAGTTTCCCAAGTGTTTTCCATGTTAAATATTTTGAGGCAGGGTCTTTCATTAGCCTGGTACTTTCAAGTTAGGCCAACTTGAATGTAAGCCCTAAAAATCTACCTTTATAAGAATATACCACTAATATTCTGATTTTTAAAAATAGAATCTGGGGGACTGGACTCACATCCTTACACCTATAAGGAAAGAACTTACTAACTGAATCCCAGAGTAAAAGTGGGTTTTGCTTAATTTTTTTTTTGATTGGTTGTTGCTCCCTCTTCATTTCTCTACAAGCCCATTAGAAACAAATGTAGTAGCAATACATAATAAATATCTTTATTGAGTGACATTTTTGCTGAGTGCTATTGTAAACTCAGAGCATAGGAGAGACAGAGGTGCTCATGTAAAGATAAGCCAATAAAGAGTGGGACTGTAGCTCAGTTGTATTTGTACAGAACTTGCCTAGGGTGTATGAGACTGTGTGTCCAAATCCTAGTATATCTCAAAAAGGAACAGTGAAAAAAAATATGGCAGTACGTTCCTGGTGTCAATCACAAGCCCAGGTCCATAATGACAAGCACGGCTTGTCAAAGAATATAATTTTCTCACCTTAGCCTTCCCACTACACAGGTACATGTATAACTCAAGCAGGACTACTCACAAATCCAGATCTCCAGTTGCCTTGCTTCAGAATAAAATGCAATAATCCTAGTTTTTGGCGAATGCTATAGCCTTTTCTTGTCTGACCCTAGGGTAAGGGACATGTAAAGGACTTGTTCATAGTTTTCTTGTCCAATGGCTTTTATGACTTCCTGATTTACATAAGAGAAGGGAAACAAAATAAATGAGTATGTTTTAGGAATAACTAGACACTACTTATCAGGATGTTTGACAGAATGGGTACTGATAAGGATGGTGGACTGACTCTGAATTCATTGTCTCCCACTTGAGCTGTCTTTGTTTATCCAACAGTAGAGAAGTGTGTCTGTAACCTCTGTCTGCCCCAAGGACTTACATAAGATGGGGAGAAGAATTGATCCCGGAGATTGGAGCAGGATTGCACTCTAATTTGCATCATTTCAATTTAGCTGAGTTCTCTTTTGTGCTCAGATTTAGGACATGAGCTCTGGATCCAGGTGTATCTAAGTTTGAACACTGTAACTTGGTAATCTTGTCATCCTGAGCAGAAATCCATAACTCTGGGTGATAGAGCCTGCAGCTGCCAACCATATATAAAATTTACATCAGAGTCACTAGGTTGTTCTACATAGACTCCCAGTATCCATTACAAGGAGAAAGTGCTTAAATCAACAATGTTGTAATCATCATGCAGCTCCAATAAGACCACACTAGGCCAAACAATTCCATGTGAGGTTTATTGAGAGAGAAAAGGGCAAGGTGGCTGCAAAAAGAGAAGGGAGGGACGAGAAAGAGAGAGAGAGAGAGAGAGAGAGAGAGAGAGAGAGAGAGAGAGAGAGAGAGAGAGAGAGAGAGAGAGAGATTAGAGGAGATTAGAGGGACCTTCCTTTATATATGGATGGTGATATAGCTACAGGTAAAGGTGGGAGGTGAACCAAGTGGATTTTGGGAATATAGTGGCTATTGCCTTGGCAAAGGTGTACGGGCCATGCTATTGTCTGTGATGTCACAGGTTTTGATGTCCTGATACCAACATACCTCCCTTATTATTATTATAAAGAGAAGAAAAAATGGGGAGGGGAAAGCCTCCCTGAAAAGGGAATGAGGGTGTCTTTTCTCTTAAGCTGCTTCCTGTTGTCTATGAGTGTCATTATTTGGGAGTGTAGCTGACTTTCACTGTCGGGGTCCACTTGGTGAAAGTTCACATCAGGTTCCTCTGTGGACAGTGGCTTTTCTATGGTCAGTGACTGGTAATCATGTAACAGGAGCTGATTAATATTTCAGTTAATAATTTTTTTGTATATGTTGTTGAAGGAATGTAGAAACAAGATTAATGAGGAAGGGAGCAAATAATAACACCAGGAGAATGACTAGAAAAGGCATTACGAAAGGGAGTATCCACTTCCATATAGGGTTTTTGAAAATCCCAGAACTGGAGGTCTCAAGTTCCCTAAAACTCTTTGTCTGATTGTAGCTCCCAGATTTTATTTCTCACTATCCCAGATTGGTTGATGTAGAAACAGTATTCTTCTTGGAGGAACAGGCAAAGACCACCTTCTTTAGCTGTCAGGGCATCTCGCCCCTGTCAGTTCATGAGCACCATAGCTGCCAAAGAATAGATCTCTTTCTGGATAGCAAGCACAGTTTCAGTCATTTTTTAAAGACTGCTTTCAAACCTGGAAGTGAATGCATTATATTGGGTTATGGAAGTTGTTATCCCTGCAACTCCAGTACCAACACCTATGGCTATTCCCATGACAACTAAGAGTGGCACGACCTGAACTGCTCTCTTTTGTTGGGTAGCTATCATCTCTACAACTGGGATTGGTAGGGGCTCATTTCCCTGGATTACTCCCAGTTCAGGGAAAAGGAGTACCAACATGCAAACTCTTGACCAGCTCACAGGTAGGTGATGATATACCTGAGCACCACAAAAACTTCATGTGTTCTGCACTGCAGGGCATTGTTGGAGATATATCAAGGGTTATGGTTCTATTGCAGTCTAGAGAACTTAGCGTTTCTACAGAACATGTCCGGGAGGTCTTAAAACAGTTTGCCATGCCAAAGAGAGGGATAGAGGTAAGGTATGGAGTCATGACAACATAGGAGTTAGGGCAGCTGCCAAAAGGAGAGGTAAAGTTACTTGACAGTATTGTCAGAGAGGCTGTAAGTGACAATTGTGAGTTAATTCCATGTGCATAACCAGCAATCTTTAAAGTGACCAGGCCTGGTGACATTAAGGAATTGGTATGCTAGTGTCAAGGTCTGAAGCAAAAGGCAAAATGACAAGTTAGTGTCATTTATAAGGGGTGATGTAAAAGAGCTAAAGACATCAGAGGAGTGTTTGATTACTTCTCCTACTTTTATACCATCTAGAGATTAGTCAATTGAGACATGTTTTCTCTGGATATGGATAGTACTTACAGGGGACCTGGGCTGATTTTTACGGTAGAGCTTACCAACAACTCCTGTTGTTGGAATTTCATTGGTCTTGTATGTAGAAGAAGAGTGCCTTGTGGTATTGATAGAAGAAATGATAGGTCCATGTATCTGACAAGACCAATATGTGTAACTACCATATTTTTCTGGCCATTTTCTATAATAATCTTTTGTCTGGTCAAAGAGAAAACCAAGTATAGAGATCATAATATTCACATGGAATAACAGATAGAGGGATGATAACAATTTGTATTGGTTCCTGGCATATGGCTATGGAGCAGTTTCCTGACCCTATTTGGAAAGACTGTGTGTTTTCTGTGGAGGTTTCTTGAACCTTGAATCTTCAGATATAAGGGTTGTCCTGGGTAGAAAGGAACAGCAGGAGAAGACAAGGAACCCATGTCTAATCCAGTAAGATTGAGTTGGGATGCCAGAGTGGCACCTCATTTTCTGGGATTGGGGACAAGGTGGAGGGTCTCGAAATCTTCTGGAGCTTAACAGAGCATGGTCCTGTGAGGGGCAACATGTATGAAGAAGACTCATTTTTAGGTGAAGGGATGAAAGGTTTGAGGTGAGACAGTTGGATGCAATGAGAGAGTTCCTTGAGTTTAGCAGCTGTAGGGGTCACGAGAATTGTTTTAATGGGGCCCTGCCATTTAGGAAAGAGGGGTGAAGGCTGATGATCTGGAGGATATAGAAGGACTTAGTCTCCAATGTTGACAGGTAGTGGACAGAAGACAGTGTGTGGCCACAGTAGATGGTGGTCAGCAAAGTTCCATAGGAGAGAACAGAGGTGACAAAGTATTGTGATAAGTAGGTAGAATGGGAGGGGAGAGCATGTAGGTGAAAGACTAGGAGTTGGACCTGATGTTCATACAAGAGTTCAAAAGTTGAGATGAGGAGAGGTCACTTGGGGAGCGCTAATAGCATGAAAAGAGCCAGAGGTAGGAGTTTTACCCAGTCAAGGTGAAGTTCCTATGACAGCTTAGCAAAAGTAGTTTTTATTTTTTTTTTAATTTTTTTTTAAATTTTGTAAGTACTGATCCATATGCCCCAATCGATTTTATCCACATTCCAGTATTTTTTTAAATCCTGGAACTGTATTAACATTCCCTTCAGTCCCACAACAATAATACTTGCAAGAACGCACATGGGCAGCCAGTACAGCAAAGGTCCTATTGCATAGATGACAGTAAGGACGAAAATGCACGATATTAGACAAGCCACCTATGTCTTTGCACCAGTGCTGTACAGACCAACTGTCCTTCCCATGGCGGCAGCGCTTGGGATGCAGAAGAGAAATGAAGGGATCACGTTGCTGAGGCCGTGAGCCAAAAATTCCTGGTATAAAGAAGCATTTCACACAGCTGCTCCTTCCATTCTTTTTTAAGGGTCCCTTCAATTGGCTTCTTGGACCCCACACTTTCCAAGCTTGACTCTACCTCTCCAGCTGTCTCTTCTCAGATTCTTTTGTTATCTAATCGATCTCCACTATAGGAAGCTTTCTATGATCTGTCTACATCTTAACTGTCCAAACACACCCTGGCAACTCCCAAACCTACATCTTCAGCTTAGACTACTCTTCTTTTTTTTTTTAATTTTATTTTCTAAGTTTTTTTTTATATATATTCAAAATCATTTCCCCTTTCCTGCTTCCTCCCTCCTCAAAAGTCCAATAAGCCCCCTTCCCTCCCTCTTTTCCCCATTCACCCCCCTCTCACTTCTCTGTCCTGGCATTCCATTACATCCAGTCTTTCCAGGACCAGAGGTCTCTCCTTCCATGTTCTTAGAAATCTATTGATATGCGATTGTGTCTAGGGTATTCCGAGATTCTGGGTTAATACCCCCTTATCAGTGACTGCACAACAAGTTGTGTACTTTTGTGATTGGGTTACCTCACTAAGGATGATATTTTCCAGTTCTGACCATTTGCCTAGGAATTTCCTGAATTCATTGTTTTTAATTGCAGAGTAGTATTCCATTGTGTAAATATACCACATCTTCTGAATCCATTCCTCCGTTGAGGGACATCTGGGTTCTTTCCAGCTTCTGGCTATTATAAATAAGGCTGCTATGAACATAGTGGAGCATGTGTCCTTATTGCATGCAGGTAAAGCCTCTGGGTATATGCCCAGGAGTGGTATAGCCGGATCCTCTGGGAGTGTCATGTCCAGTTTTCTGAGGAACCACCAGACTGCTTTCCAGGGTGGTTTTACCAGCTTGCAATCCCACCAGCAGTGGAGGAGTGTTCCTATTTCTCCACATCCTCGACAACAACTGCTGTCGCCTGTGTTTGTGATCTTAGCCATTCTGACTGGTGTGAGATGGAATCTCAGGGTTGTTTTGATTTGCATTTCCCTAATGACTAAGGATGTTGAACATCTCTTTAGGTGCTTCTCAGCCATTAGATATTCTTCAGGTGAGAACTCTTTGTTTAGCTCTGTACCCCCTTTTTTAATAGGGTTACTTGCCTCTCTGGAGTTTACCTTCTTGAGTTCTTTGTATATATTGGATATTAGCCCTCTGTCTGATGTAGGGTTGGTAAAGATCATTTCCCAGTTAGTTGGTTGTCACTTTGTCTTTTTGACAGTGTCGTTTGCCTTGCAGAAACTTTGTAATTTAATGAGGTCCCATTTGTCTATTCTTGATCTTAGAGCATAAGCTATTGGAGTTCTGTTCAGGAAATTCTCCCCTGTGCCCATATGTTCAAGGTTCTTCCCTAGTTTCCTTTCTATTAATTTCAGTGTGTCTGGTTTTATGTGGAGGTCTTTGATCCACTTGGAATTGAGCTTAGTGCAAGGAGATAAGAATGGGTTAATTTGCATTTTTCTGCATGTTGACCTCCAGTTGAGCCAGCACCATTTGTTGAAAAGGCTATCTTTTTTCCACTGGATGGTTTTAGCTCCTTTGTCATCTTCTGAGGTCTTCTTCAATTTCTTTCTTCAGAGACTTGAAGTTCTTGTCATACAGATCTTTCACTTGTTTGGTTAGAGTCACACCAAGATACTTTATATGGTTTGTGGCTATCGTGAAGGGTATAATTTCTCTTACTTCTTTCTCAGCCTGCTTATCCTTTGAGTATAGGAAGGCTACTGACTTGCTTGAGTTGATTTTATATCCAGCCACTTTGCTGAAGTTGTTTATCAGCTGTAGGAGTTCTCTGGTGTTTTTAAAGAGTGGTTAGTTGTTTCTACCTTACCTAAAGATTGAGGGTGGTAGGTAATATGAAAATGCCAGGAGAAGTCTAGGGCCTTGGATAGAATTTGAGAAATTTGGAGAGTAAATTTAGGACCTTTGTGTGACTGGAGGTATGCTGGGACACCAAACTTAGGGATGATATCTCTGAGGAGGAGATCAGAGACTGTCTGTGTCCTTTTGTTAGCTGTGGGAAATGCATCTACCCACCTGGAAAAGGTGACCACCAAGACCAGGAGGCACTTGGCACATCTGAAATTGGGCATATGGTTAACATCAAGTTGCCAGTCAGTTCCAGGAAGGGAACCTCTAGCCTGATGGGTAGGAAAAGGGGTGTAACAATACCTTGAGTTGGAGTATGACATCTGATAGATTTTGCAAGAAGCAGTGATATATTTTAAGAAACTTAAGTTTCCAGGATTAGTCCGTAGGTGGGTCTTGACAAAAGAAAACAACATTGAGATGTTAGTATGAAAGATTGATAAAGATAAGACAGAGCTGGCCAGTATCAGGTGTGAAGATAGGGATGTGGGTAGTAGTGTAAGGGTGTCCTGAGGAGGGTGAGATGAGTCTAGGCCCCTAAGCACCACACCTCTAGCTGCCTCATCAGCTCAGTTGGTTGTTTCTCTTGAGACAATAGAGTCATCTCTCTGATGGGATCTTCAGTGGACAGTCCCAATTGCTGTGGGGAGATGGGAGGCCTTTAGCATGGTCAAAATGTGGTTTGCATTATTTACTGATCCTCCCTTTGTGGTAAGTAACCCATGCTCTTTACAGATAGCAGTGTGGGACAGGAGGATATGGAAATCATATTTGGAATCTGTGTAGATGTTGAGGTATTGTCCCTGTGCCAGTTAAAATGCATGGGTAAGGGCTATTAGTTCAGCCTGTTGATTAGTGGTGTGAGTAGGAAGGGCCTGTGTGTCCACCACCTCAGTGTTTGACACTATGACATAGCCAGCTTTTCTGGCCCCTTCATATAGAAAGGAGCTTCCAGTTTTATACCAGGTATAAATGGCTTGAGGCAATGTGCCCTCCTATATGTGTGAAGGATAAGGTAATAGTTCCTTTAAGGTATAGTGCAGGTGTGAGATAGGGAGTGATTAGTATTAGGTCTAGGAAGAAGATTGGAAATATTAAGAAACAGGAATGATTGGAAGGTGAGTGTGGAGTCTTCTAGTAGTGCTACCTATAAAGAACTCTGAAGAGAGAGAGTCTGTAAGCCATTGTAAGTTAGGAGCTGTGACAGGTTATGAGAAGAGAGGATGGTTAAAGGCATCCTCAAGTTTAATTTTTTGACTCTTGAATAAGGAGTTCAGGGGCTGCTAAGGAACAAATACAAGATGCACATCCTTGGATGCTTAAATCTAGTTTTGATTTTTTTGACAAGTATGCTACAGGTGCAAAAGAAGGTGATCTAAAACCCCAAGGGCAAATCCCTCCTTTGCAGTTACATAGTGAGACTGAGGCCTTAAGGAGAACCTGTTTCAGCCTCTGAAAGTCCTTGGTAACAGGTTGGAGAAGAGCATCTTGGGGGGGGTAACACTGCTTCATATAAGGGGTGAGAAAGGAGGGAAAATGAAAGAACCAAGGAACTTAAAAGCTAGCCATTCCTAGGAATGATAAAATCTCTTCATTTGTATAAAGAACAGTTAGAGTCTGAATCACATTCATTATATCTAAGGTAATAGCCTGTGGGTTGAGGTAATTGTGGGTCCCAAATAAGTGAACTGAGGAGTGGACAGTAGAAGGTGAGACCCTGTAGTCTCAACTAGAATGGACATTTAGAAGAGCAGAGATGTCAGCTAGGATGATCTCTAGAGAGGGGCTACAGAGAAGGACATCATCTACATAAAATACAATCTTAGATTTAGGGAGAGATAAAGAGAGTAAGTCAGAAGCCAGATCCTGGCCAAATAGGTGTGGGCTGTCTCAGAATCCCTGAAGTCGAACAGTCCAAGTAAGTTGGGTAGAAAAGTGAGTGTCAGAATCTGTCCAGGTAAAGGCGAATATGTTCTATAACTGGAAATCAAGAGGGATAGAGAAAAATTCATCCTTGAGATCTAGGACTGAAAAATGAGAAGTCCCTGAGGGATTAGTTGAAAAATCTATATGTTTTAGCTACAATAGGATGGAGTGGGACCACTGAAGAATGAATTCTGATTTCTTGAACCAGCCGATAGGTTCTGTTAGGTTTCTTAACTGCTAGTATAGGGATGTTAAAGGGGAAGAAGTGGGGCAAAGTTTTGTCCTTAAGAGGTCAGAAATGATGGGCTTTAAGTCCCCTGAGGCTCTGGAAAGAGAGAGGGTATTGAGCTTAGGTGATATATCTGTTAGAATCCAGTAACTGAGTGAAAACAGGAGAATGATGTTTAGGAACAGAAGGGTTCTGGATGTCCCAAACTCGGTGATCCACTTGAGAAGCTGGTAAAGGAAACAGCATGTTAGTGTTAATAGGTTGACTGGGTAGAAGAAGGAGCAAGGGAACTGCTGTCGAGCTTGGGTTTAGGTGAATGGGAGGAACAAAGGAAATAGAGGCTCCCAATTTAGCTGAAGGATCCCTTCCCAATAGGGGATAGGACATGTCAGCACTACCAAAAAGGAATGGGTGAGGGGAAGACTCCTAAAAAATGCAACTAAGTGGTGGGGTCTGAAGAGGAAGATAAGGACGTCATCCTACCCCAAAGACAGGAAAACTTGAGGGTGAAGTAGATCCCCAAAATTCCGTCAGAACTGAGTAAGTAGCTCAGGTGTCCACATGAAAGTAGATCAGCCTCCCAGATACAATGATAGCTACCCAAGGCTACATTCTACTGATAGGTGTGGTCCTGTCAAGGGAGCTCTGGCCCCTTCAGTCATTTAGAGTCAAGCCTAGGAGGTCAGCTGGAGGGTTACCTGGAGTGATGTCCCTCTGTTCTGTGTGATTTGAAGGTAATCAGGATCCTCTTTGTTTGGCAGGGGTAGGGAAGAGTCTCACCCAGTGACCTTGCTGACCAAATCTACAGCAGCTGCATGGTGGTCTCGGAGTCTTAGAAGACCAGAGGTCTGGATAGTAGCTGTAGCTGGTGCTGGTTGGACAGCCTTTGCCAGCATGTGGTATTTTTTTTTCAGGTTTTCTCATCTCGTTTTTCTTTTTTTTTAAAGTTTTTTTTTTATTAAATATAATCTTCATTTATATTTTAAGTGGTAAAACCTTTCCCAGTTTACCTTCTCCCCAAAACCTCCCAAGCCCTCCTCCTACTCCCTGCCTCCAAGTATATGCCCCTCCACCTGACCTACTCCCACCTCCCCCGCCCCAATTTCCCCTTGTTGGGACATCTATTTAGCCTTCACCTGACCAAGGACCACTCCTCCCACTGAGGCCTGGCAAGGCATTCTTCTGTCACATTTTTGGCTGGAACCATGTGTACCCCTTGGTTGATGGTTTAGTCCCTGTGAGTCCTGGGGCATCTGGGTGGCCAACATCTTTGTTCTTCCCGTGGGACTGTAAACCCATTCAGCTCTTCTGGACAGCCCTCCAACTCCTCCATTGGGCCCCACTCCCAGACCAATGGTTGGCTGCTAGCATCTGCCTCTGTATGTATAAGGCTCTGACAGGGCCCCTCCAAAGACAACCATGGCATGCTCCTTTTGATATGCGTTTCTTGTCACCCATAGTAGTGTTGGGGTTTGGTGACTGTTTATAGGATGAATCCCCAGGTAGGGCAGTCTCTGGGTGGCCTTTACTTCAGTCCCTGCTCCACACTTTGCCTCCGTTATTGCTCCTGTAAGTATATTGTTCCCCTTCTCAGAGGAACCCAAACACCCCCACTTCAGTCCTCTTTCTTCTTGAGCTTCCTGTGGTCTGTGAATTGTAACTTGTTTATTTTGAGCTTTTGGGCTAATATCCACTTAAAACCATGTGCGTTCTTTTGTGATTGGTTTACCTCCCTCAGGATGACACTCTCTAGTTCCATCCCTTGAAGGCCAGTCCCAAGATTCTCCCTGTGGAGTTAGAGGTCTCCTTTCCAAATACTTAAGTTTATCTTTTGTGTTGGAGTACCTCCAGGAAAAAATGTAGGTCATCAGAAGTACTTATATAGAAACCTTGTTTGAATCCCTAAAGTCACCTTTCTTCCCTCAAATGTAAAATGCTAAGAGTGCCTTAAAAGTCACACTGCTTAAATGGAGTGATAGTGAAGTCAGTGAAGTACTGGTTTGGAAACATAAGAATTTCTGCTCTATCCTCAGAAACCACATATGTGGTTTCATAAAACCATATGTGGTGGTGCTTAATGGTAATCACAACAATGGAGAGAAAGACTGTGGATCCCTGGGGCCTAGCCTCTTTTGTGAGCCCAAGGCCAGTGAGAGTTCTGCTTAAATAGACAAGGTAAATCATGTCTGAGACATTACACCTAAAGTTGTTCCTCTCCCTCGCAGGAGTGCACAATCAGGCATACAACCATGGACACAAGTACCTGAATACAAGCACAGACAGACTAATAGTGTTCACATCCCTGGGTATCTTTCACAGGACAGCAGCGTTTGCAGATTCACGAGTTCTATGGTGGAATATGAAGGAATAGAGGCCCCATGGCCCCTGGATTGTTGAATACTACCCTGCTCAGATTGCTTCAGGATGGAGAAATCATCTCCTATTGTGCAGGATGTATACAAGTTATTAAGTAATCTGCTAGCAGATGCAAGTGGTTCTAGAAGCAAAACAAACCACCTGGTGTGGCAGGAGTTGAAAAGCAGATTGTAAGCTGCTGGTATTTTGCTTAAGTCTTCCTAGAAAACATCCCAGTGTACTTTACAAATAACAACTGATACTTGACTGAAGTTAGGCTGTTACGTTTAGCATCTCCCATGGAGGCATAGAACCTGAAGAATCACATATGAGCTTCTCTCCTTGATTCATTAATAACATTTTTGAATGGGTTGAGTAGCTGATCAAAAAGTCAAAATGCTCACTTTTAACATTTTTCCAGTGGCATAAACTTGTTTTGCAATTTGCTTCCCTGCTTAAATTCTAAATAAAATAAAATAAAATTGATCCCTATTTCCCAGGTTGGTCTCTATCTTGCTAAATATGGTCTAGGATGGCAATGAAATTTTGATTGTTCCTTCCAGAATGATGTTATTTTAGACATGTTCCATAATGCCACACCTGTACTGTGCTGGAATTAGCTCAGAATTTAGTGCATTCAGGTACCAATTCTTCTGACATAACTATAAACAGAGAGCCACTTATCATAAAAGAAAAAAAATGGCTTAAGTGTATGGCCAGATAGTTCAGTCAGCAAATAATTTATCACACAAAATAAGGACCAGAATTGAAATTTCCAGCATCTAAATTAAAAAATTAAGCCCTGAGGCCTGTGCCTGTAATGCAAGCACTGGGGAGGCAGAAACAGGAGAATCCCTAGTATTTACTAACCAGTCAGTCTAGGCAGAACAGTGAGATCCAGTTGCAGAGTGGCCTTCTGTCCCTAAAACTAATGTAGAAGGCTTCTGAGGAAGGTTCTCTCTTTAACACTGGCCTCCACATATGAACACTCACACACAGACACACACATGAACACGTGTGTGAATGCACACACACATTGACACGCAAAGTCTTTTTCTTTCTTTTCTGTATTTTTTTAATTTACATTCTGAACGATTTCCCCTTTCCCATTTCCTCTCTCCCCGAAAGTCCCATAAGCTCCCTTCCCTCCCTCTATTCCCCATTCAACCCCCTCTTGCTTCTCTGTCTTGGTATTCCCCTACATCCAGTCTTTCCAGGACCAGGGGTCTCTCCTTCCATCTTCTTAGAAATCTATTGATATGTGAATTGTGTCTAGGGTATTCTGAGTTTCTAGGTTAATATCCCCTTATCAATGACTGCATACCATGCGCGTTCTTTTGTGATTGGGTTACCTCACTAAGGATGATATTTTCCAGTTCTGACCATTTGCCTAAGAATTTCGTGAATTCATTGTTTTCAATTGCAGAGTAGTTTTCCATTGTGAAAATATACCACATCTTCTGTATCCATTTCTCCATTGAGGGACATCTGGGTTCTTTCCAGCTTCTGGCTATTATAAATAAGGCTTCAAGGTCTTAATAATAGGTTATATGATAAATGCCCTTATAGATGTTATCAAAATACAGTGAACAAAGAAAGTAAAATAAGGAAAGCAGTTCTCTATGAATGCACATGGCTAGAGAACTTTTGATGATATTAGTCTATGATAATTCAAGAGATTATTGCTCAGTGTTAAAAGTGCAAACTTTTAGCTAAATTAAAGACCTACTCATAGTTAAAACTTTGCTATGTACTGCATATGGTGATGTACATATCTGGTCTTTAGGAATTTGTTTGATATCAGAGTTAGATATAATGCTATAACGATGGAATTCCTAATTTTTCACACTGTGCTACAGGTGGTTTATAAATGTAAGAAAACAGGGTCCTTACATATCACAGTTTGTATATATTTAAAAACAATAACTATCATGTAAAATAAGAATTTATTTAGCTGTAAGAGTATGCGGGCAATGGGCTGTGGACATCAAAAAGTGTAGGTAAGGTTCTTGACACAAAAGTTTGTGCACCTCAATTTCAAACCCAGAACCGGAAGTAAATTTCTATAATTTTGGCCTCCTGCTGTTGTGGGTGAATAAACAGGTGTTCCCAGAAGTTAATGAGCCAGTTATCCTGGCACATGCAGATGCTGACAACAGGGAGACCCTGTTACAAACAGCATAGAAAGTGAAGATCAGCCCTTAAGGATGTGCTCTGACATTCACACTCATACCATTGCATGCATACAAACATGAATCCATGCACTTATGCATGCACAGATACACATATAAACACACTAACATAAACACATACCCAGCACACACAGAGACATAAGTACACATACATGCACACACAAACACATACATACATACACACACACACACACACACACACACACACACAGGGGAAAAAAGGTGAAAATCTGACAGAACTCCATTTTTCCACTCAGTGAAAATAGATACCACAAGGTTATATAATGCTTTTTTCTTATTAATAACCTTGTATATAAAGAAAGTTATTGTGATGAGCTGAAATCTTTCCCCAAGAACTCATGGGTATTTAGAATCTCAAAATATGATCTGCTTGAAAACATGTTGTTTGCTGATGTATCTAATATTCATGTGAATTCATTATGAATTTTCATTGAAATTAGAAGAGTCCATAAGCCAGGTGATTAGAATCTTTATCAAGAATAGAGGTTGGGCTGGGAGATGTTGTCTAGATAAGTGCTTGAAGACCTGTATTCCATCCTCAGAACACAAGTACATGATGCTTTGCTTGGTGCTGTGCACTTGTAATCCCAGGGATGGGGGTGCAAAAACAGATGGATCCTTATAGCTAACTGGACACCCAGGTTAGCATACAGAGTGAATTCCTGACAAAAGAAGAGGCTTTGTCTCAACAATGTCAAGGTAAACAACACTTAAGAATCATGGCCAATGTTGATCTCTGACCTCCATACATGATACTGTATTGACACTTACATAGAGGATAGGAAAAATATCCATGAAGTGAGTCATAGATAAAACAAGTCAGGGACAGGTCTACTGCATTTACAAGACAAGAAACACTTTACCACTGGTAGAAGGGAGACAAAACTGGGAAGAAACTAGAAAAAAAAATACTCCCCTGGGTCTTTCAGAGAACATATAGCACTGCTCCACTTTAATTTGTTCTGATCTCCAAAATTATGAAATATTCTTGGTTTTATAAATTATCTACATATGGGGAGTTTGCTTTGACAACCCCAATAATCTAATGTACTTTTGAGCCTATTACTTTCTTCTGTAAGCCTCATAGAACTTGGACCTCTTATAAAGAAGACAGGTAGGTTATTATCTACTGGCCAGCAAGTCCAGTCAATGGCAAAGTATTATCAAGTACAACTGTACTCAAGAACAGCAGCTAATTTCTGGCCTGCACACACACAGCTTTATATATGTATACATTTGCTGAAATGCTAACTTACTCAACACAGGACATATCACATCCTCCGGATCACGAGATATGAGGCTCCTTCAAAATTCCTGAGAATCATGCTTCTCTTCTCTCCAAAGGACTCCATCACTGGAATACACCATCTGCTCCGCTGTGCCCCTTAACACTTATCGCCATCACTGGAAACTTTTTCCTTACAGATCTAATGCAGTAAGCCATACCTGTTCTCATTCCATTACTTAAAGTAGAATTATTTTCTTATAAGTGTTCTCATTTCCTTTGGTTCACCAATTAGGGCTGAAATATTGCTTCTGATATTTTTCTACAATCTTTCCCAATGTTACTGGGTGAGCAGGTCTTGTCCATGAAACTGAATAAAGTCATTTTGGTAAAGAGAGACCAGCCTGATCTTGGCTCCATCTCTCAACTTCATTTCTCACAAAGCAAATGCCTAATAAACCCATACTATAGATTTGCCTGGGCTGCGTCATTCTGCAGCAATATATCTGAAATGTTTTCTAAAATGACTTTGATATCATTATAAATTTGACTTGAAAGCTATATAATTGATGCATTTGCTGGGGATTATCTTTGCCCAATAGCCCATTATGCCAGTCCTCACATACTTCAATATTCATAGAAACAGCAAAATATGGTGAGTGACCTAAGTAAATAGCCTGGCATGAAGGAAATACCTAAAGCAATGAGGGGCATATGACAACTCTGCTGGATGTCTACAGATGTGATGTATGGGTGATGAATGAGATAGAGTAGTAAAGGCGGCTTCTAGATGCTGAGGGAGAGAAGAGTTGAGCCTTCATTAATTTATACCCAACAAACAATTTGCAAGGATTAACAAAATCATATAATACTCATAGAATATGCTCATAAAAGTGACTACAAAGACAGGCATGTAAAAACAGTGACTTTTTAGGTTGGTATATTATTTTTTGGGAAATCATGATTTTGACTGTTCATATCCATAAATTACAATGCTGTACTTGGGCAAAAACACTTGGTACATACAAGAGGTCACTGCCATCATCCACTGGCTTTCTTAGCCATAGGACACATTCTTTCTCCTCTCAACACTGAAAGAATATGAAGTATTTCCAAAGCATACCAATCATACTGGAGAGGCTATATCCTATGAAAAAGTGACAGGTACTCTCTGGTTGTTATGCAAAACTCTAGGATGACATGGGCATATAAATTTACTAACACAATACAAATGTGAAAGGAATTCACTACAGGAAATTCAACACTATAGCAAAGAAGACATAATGAGGAGAATCTTCCAAAACTCTCACACTGTCCTACAAAAATGAAATGTTTCATTAGTGATAATTTGACACTTTAGTAATTTTAGAATTAGTTGCTTTTCTTGTTTTCTTCTTGCTATAATGAATGCCCTGACAAGGATCACTTTTAGGAAGAAAATATTTATCTGGCTCATAATTACAGGAAGTTGAAGCAGCTAGTCATGTTCAGAGTCTGGAGCAGAGAGAAAAGAAATGTATGTTTGCTAATGCTTAGCTGCCTTTCTCCTTCTCAGTCTATTCAGGGCCCAGCCCATGAAATGGAACTACCAACATTCAGTTTGGGTCACATGGCAATTTACCAGATTAAAGAAATCCCTGTACATAAGCATGTACATAAGCCAACATACTCCAAACAATTGCTGAAAGGTACTATCTCCTGGATTGTCTAAAATTGACAACACTAACTCATCATCAGAGTGCCAGTTTGGTAACAATCCCAACCATGACAGCTAAATACATATTAAAATAGAAACTAATTTGGGAGTAAGCAAGATAATCCCATGGGTAACATACTTAGGCTACAAGTGTGAGGACTTGAATCCACATAAAAAGCCAGATATGAAATACACATTTAAAACATCAGCATGGAGATATGGGGACACAAGAATTCTTGGGGTTTACTTAGCATCCATTGAGGCCTAAACTTGCTTCCCAGTAGAAAAATATGTTTTCAAAAATAAGGGTCTGAATGCTCAAAAAATGAAATCAAAGATTAACCTCTGACCTCTGTATTTGCACACACATATTCATATATACATATTCACCCCAACATACACATAGCATTGTCAAAACATACGAGAGAGAGAGAGAGAGAGAGAGAGAGAGAGAGAGAGAGAGAGAGAGAGAGAGAGAGAGAGAATATTTGGAAAAGATTGGGAGATTGTAGCTTTAGAAGGAAATCATTAGAACAAAAGGTATGCAGTGAATCTTAAACTCATTTAGATGCAAAGCACACAGGGAGTCTCCTGCATGGGGACCAGGTTCCAGCATAATACAGTACATGTCACGTACATGTACATTTTAAGATGATGCAGAAATGGATGTTAAAATAAAATAGCAGTAGAGAGTTTGGTGAGATGGTGTTGTCAGTAAACTGCTTGCCTTGAAAGCATGTAGACATAAGGTTAGACATCAGGGCCCTCATACGAAAGACACACATGGTGGAGCTGCAGTTATATCCCAGAACTGGGGAAGTATTGTTGTTATCAAAGCCATTGCTGGGGATTCCTGACTAGTAAGTGAGAGTGAAGTTAGTGAGACCCTGAAATAAGAATGCAAATTAAAACAACCCTAATATTTCACCTCACATCAGTCAAAATGGCTGAGATCAAAAACTGAGGTGACAGCAGACAATGTCCAGGATGTAGAGACAGAGGTCTTTGCTGGTGGGATTGCGAGCTGGTACAACCACTCTGGAAATCAGTTTGGCAGTTCCTCAGAAAATTGGACATAGTACTACCTGAGGACCTAGCTATACCACTCCTGGGCATATACCTAAAAGATTATCCAACATTTAACAAGGACACAGTCTTATTTATAATAGCCAGAAACTAGAAAGATCCCAGATATCCCCCAAAAGAAGAATGGATACAGAAAATGTAGTATACTTACCCAGTTGCATATTACTCAGCTATTACAAACAATTATTTCATGAAACGCACAAGCAAATTGATGGAACTAGAAAATAGCATCCTGAGTGAGGTAACTCAACCACAAAACAACACACATGGTATGCACATGCTAATAAGCGTATATTAGTCAAAAAGCTCAGAATACTCAAGATAAAACCCACAGACCATATGAAGCCCAAGAAGATGTAAGATCAAACTGTGGATGCTTAAGTCCTAGTTAGAAGAGGGAAGAAAATAATCTTGAGAGGTAGAAGGAGAGAGAGAGAGAGATCTCGGGGGGCGGGGAGAGGAGGGGAGGGTAAAATGGGGGCAGTATCAGATGTGGGAGAAGTACAGAGGGTCAGGAAATGGTAAGGGGGTGTGTAGCATTGGGGGATGGGGCACGGGGGGTAGCCACTAGAAAGTCCTAGATGCCAGGGACCTAAGAGATTCACAGGACCCAACAGGGATGACATTATCTGAAATACTGAACAAAGGGGAGAGAGAGCCTGTTGAGACCATATCCAGTAGATAGGCAAGGCCCCAGTTAAGGAATGGGGCCATCCACCCATCTCAAAAATATTAATCCAGAATTCCTCCTGTCAAAAAAATATATGCATAGATAAAGAGCAAAGCAGAGACGAAGGAAAGGACATCTGGAGATGGCCGCACCTAGGAATACATCCAATTTTCAGATACCAAACCCAAACAATATTGTTGATGCCAAGAAGCACTTGCTGACAAGAGCCTGGTATAGTTGTACCCTGAGAGGCTGTTCCAGAGGCAGCCAACCATTGGACTAAGGGCAAGGACCCCAATGGAAGAGTTAGGGGAAGGATTGAAGGAGTTGAGGGGTTAGCAATCCTACAGAACAATATCAACCAACCAGACCCATTCCCCCTTCCCGCAAAGCTCCCAGGGACAAAACCACCAATTAAAGAGTACACATGGAGGGACCCATGGTTACAGCTGCATATGTAGCAGAGGATTACTTTATCTTGCATCAAAAGGAGGGGAGCCCCTTGATCCTATGGAGGTTCAATGACCCAGTATAGGGAAATGCTAAGACCCTGAGGCAGAAGGTGGAGGAGCACACTCATTGAACCTGGGAGGACAGTGGAGGCTAAAAGGGATTTAACTGGGAAGGGGGATAACATTTGAAATGTAAATAAATAAGATAGCCAATAAAATAAAAAATAAAAAATAAATAAGAATGGACCAAAAAGTCCTACAGTGAGATGTTGATGCTGTTTAACAAGGTCTGGCATAAACTGGTTAGTAAAAATAAAAAAAAAAAAAAAAGAAATCCCACTATCTCTGAGATATTGCCCTTCAGATCTCACATGTGACTCTCTATATATAAGTTCATCAAATGTGTGGAAGTTTTTGAGACAGTCATATCCTGTGATTAATTTCTCAAATGTGCTACTACATGTCTTGTACATAACTGTTGAAAATGATTTCATTTTTGAGTTATAAGTATCTTCACTGTACAATGCAATATAATGTAAAAAGCAAAATCTTCATAGTAATAATCCAACTAAATTACCCATGCATCACAACAATTTACCAAGTGTTATGTTTTACAGTGCAAGTATATTATAAATACATACATACATAAAGAATGAAAGCAAAATTTGCTGCTGATCATAAGTCTATACATTTATGTTCATAGGTAAACAAACACATACTCTCTCTCTCTCTCTCTCTCTCTCTCTCTCTCTCTCTTTCTCTCTCTCTCTCTCTCTCTCACACACACACACACACACACACACACATGTATGCACACTGAGCCAAGCATCAACATCCCTTTATGATCTCTTCAATCTTGGGGCTTTAGTTGCTACAGAGAGTGTACTTTCACAAATGTCCTTTTCTGCTTTTTCACAGTGTGAAGTCTCAGCTACTTTCCATGACCACTTAATATCTTCAAAATCTGTGCATTCTGGGTTGTTCTTATTCTTCCCAGTTTAGATACCAGCACAAAGTATAACCTTGTCTGCTTCTGAAACACAGATTTTTTTTTTGTGATGACCCTTAGGAAGCCCTTCCAAGACTTCACCCCCATGATGCTAGTCTTTTCTTAGTAATTGCTAATTTTTCAGATACAGCTAATGAGCATCAATTGTCACAGTCATGTGAAGGTTTCAATTCAGCAGTGCTGGTCTCTTGTTAATCATAGCTGATACTTCAGACCCAGCTCATCCAAGCCACAAATTCATAATTCAAAACAGGAAACAACCTCAGTAGATATTTTAACAGACTCTCAAATTTCTCTCTAAATCACCACAAGCTAGCCTCCCTCTACTACATTTTTCCTAACACAATTATCTCCAGGATCCTATAAAACAGCTTCCTAAGCTTTGAAAACTCAATGGTTAATCCAATTGAAATTCCAAATCCTTCTATAATCTTCCCCAAAACACATTGTCAGGTATATCACAGTAATATCCCACTCCTGGTACCAATTTCTGTCTTAGGGAGGGTTTCTTTGGCTGTGCTGAAGTGCCATGACCAAAAAACAAATTCAAGCAGGGCAGGAACCAGGAGTCAGGAATGGATGTAGAGACCATAGAGGACTGCTGCTTACATGGCCTGCTCAGCCTGTTTTCTTACAGAGTCCAGAACCACCTGCCTAAAGACACCCCCACTCAAAATGGACCAAACTTTTCCCATCAATCACTAATTTTAAAAATGTCCTATATGCTTGCCTACCAACAGATCATATGGAGATAATTCTTCCATTGTGTTTCCCTCCTTTCAATTGACTGCAGCTTGCATCAAAACAAATAGACATAAGACTAGGCAGCACATACATCAATGAGAGAATAGTTGACAGCAAAGTAATAGTTGTTGCAAATTTATTTCTCAGTCTTGCTTTAATTACAACCTCTTGCTCTATTCTCAAATTGGATAAATACTTTACAGGTCATTGAAAAATGACATATATCGATATTTACATGTGTATATATGGATTTGAGTTTACCTAATTTGGAAGCAGAGCAACACTTGTACAATACAGACTGCATTGTGTGCCTGTGGGATTTTATCTGTATACTTAATTGTACTACAACTTCTTCCTAAATGTTTGCACGTGTTTCCCCTGTGCTTATAGATAGGCATGTCTGAATATGTATATATATATATGGCAATGTATGGTATGATACATGAATTTTACTCACTGGGCAGATGTGCTTTTCACTATAAATCTACATGAAAATTAGTAACATAGAGCTTATATGGGTCCCAGCATCACTGAGACGGTAAGAGTTGGAGTCTAGGTCCAATAGCCCTCACAATCCAGGAACATATACCTTCCTTATAGATCAACTCAACACACAAATCAATAATGAACAGCCAAAGGAATATTTGTTTAGTTTTAAACTATTTTATTTATTGGTTTTGGTATTTAACAATTTCACACATGGATGAAAGTATTATGTTTATTCTTTCTACATCATCACTTATCCCATCCATATGAGTCCCCCATTATCCTTACTACTCCTCTCCCAAATCATAACTTTTTATATTTTTGTGGCTTATTTAATTTAGCAAGGATTCTTTATGTGATCATTAGAATGGATATGTCCATTGGAGCTGGTGGGGTCATTGGTGTGTACATAAATAAATGCAAAAATATTCCAGCTCCCTGGATCTGTAAGTGGCACATAGTTCCACAGTGAAGAGTGGGGCCACATGGTTCCCTTCTCCATCCATACCTGAGTTTTATTGAACCATACTTTTGCAGATGCGGTGCAGACATCCACACCTAATGAGTTCATGATTACTATTTCTGAGTCTTTTCCAAAAGATAACATGTTGATGCCCTCTCCCTGTTGTCTAGTTCTTAATTTCTTTTTGATGTGTCCTCAGAATGTTCCCTGTCCATTGGAGGGTATGTTGTAAGTGCCCTGGGAAGGCCTGCATTGGATGAAGGACTCATCTGCCACCTATTTTCTTCACCTTGTCAGGCACAAGTTTCCTCTACTGTTTACTGAAAGAAGGCAAGATTTATTCAATATTACCTCTGGGACATGGATCATCTTATAGTACCCCTCAAAATCTATCTTCAGGTTTTGAGATAGGGTTCAAGTTTAAAATAAGAGCATATGGTATATACAGCTACTCCTGGTCAAAATGTGGTACCACCTGTCATTGATCCGTTTTTTCTGGGGATTCAGTCTCTCATAACCAAGTTCTGGAACTGTATGAAATATTTGTTTAGGAGATAAGCTCCTGTGTGACTGGCACTAAAGCTTCAGCCTTTTCTTTGTACAAACATAAAGTTTCAGGGGAAATTACATTTATGTGGGCTCCATCATTTCAGTAGTCTGATAACCAAAGGAAATTGCACAGTGATTCTAGAATATTCTCATTCCTGCCAGGACAATATTATCATGTTACTTTCTAGCTCATCAATGATTTTCATCTTCTGCTTCTATTAAAGTCTGAGTGAATGGCAGAGACTTTTTGCACATTGTAATGATAGTGGTTCTGACTCCCTTGCTCACTTCACTAATGGGGTCATCATCTTGTGTTAAGCTTACTGGGTTAAATTGCCACTTGAATATCATCCTTCGATCCCAAATTAATTGCCAACATTCTTTGAAACCAAGAAATCATCATTGAACAAAACTCTTATCAATGTATCTTCTAGGAAGCATTTTAAAAAAATGTGCCTATAGGGGGCTACAGGCCTGAGAAAGAGGATTGAGAGTGAAGAGATAAAGACAAAGTTTTGTGTTGTAGTCTATGTAACTAACTCCTGGTAAAGGAAGCAGTACAGGAAACTGGTGCTGTACAAGGTGTGTGTGGCCACCCTGGCTTATCTAAGTGGTATAGAGGTGGTCAGGAGCCTGGGACTTGTCTTCTGCTCCAGCAGCCCTAGCCAGACTCCACATAATTAATGTGCATTCACTTTTAAATTTGTATCATGAGAATTATAGAAAAAATATGTTTGTGTGAGGTTTCAAGTCAGTGCCTAATGAGACAAACATCTAAACTTCAAGTATGTCCTATGTATCCAGCTTTCTTGTCACTCCAAGCACACATTTGAGTTCCCACTCTGGGCCTCAATCAGGCTCCAACCATTCCTAGCTGTATAATTTTGAGCAAGCTTCTTAATCTCTCTTGTACGAATCAGGGTTTCCTAAAGGAACAGAACTGAGAGAATTGACAAGAGCTACCAGATGGATTCCTTGTTGCCATGAGCTAATGAACAAAAGACTAAAATGCAGAATAGCAAAGTACAGTCAAGCAGAGTTAATTAGCAACTCAATAGAGCATTGGTAGAGCTGGGAAGGCCAACAACTTTAATAGGTCCTTTTTTAAAAAAAAAATTGTGTTTATGATGCCCTACTTTGTGACTCTGTACTTCTTATTTTTGTTGATCTTAAAGTGTCTGTACCACTTCTACAGCACAGAATTTGTCTCTGTGTCTGTGGACAATCACAGATTAACTCACTTGATGGACTGGAATAAGAATGGGGTCCTCAACTCCCTCTCCTCTTTGTGATATATTAGGCACAGAGACAAACACAGAATGTGAAGGGAAACAGTCCATGAATCAGAGATACAGACATTAAAGGGTACTGGGCAAAAAAGCCACAAAATGAAATGGTAACTTACTGACTATTGTTGGAGCAGAAAACCTTAAACAGAGATTATTATATTCCCACTTATCTAATTCTAGAGGGCCATAGCCTCCAAAGGAAGAGGTGTTGCAAGAAAGCTTATTAGATCAGTTTCAATTTTAGCAGTTGGGTAGTTCAAGAAGAACTGTTTCACGCTGGAAAGACTCGCATACCAGTGAAGTGCTTAGTCCCCAAGGCTGGATATCTCATAAGTCACCTGCTGTCTGATGTTGAAAGCCCGAAACCCTGTGAGAAGCTGAATTTCACCTTCTACTGAAAAATAAAATAAAAAAGAAGTTCGGCAACCCTTATAATGATTTATGTATGACACTGTGATGCATAAAATCTCATTTTCTTTAGTGCTTTTGTCAAGAGCTTTCCAGGCATGTACCTCATGTACGACAAGTTGTTGTCCTTTAGACACCTTAGCAGAAGAAAATTCTTACTGAAATTTTCTCTTGACAGATGTTGGTCCTCTCATCTTTAACTGATGTTCTGTTCTTCCTTCAACTCTTGCACTGTGAAGTGTATACCATGTTTTACCCTATTGCATATTAATGCCTGGGTCTTCATGGTCAGTTGAAGTCAATCCATAACACTCAGACCCATTAATCACTTAGGATTTATTTGACAAGCTTGGCTTTGTCTTTATTGTGATCTCTCAGATATGCTGAATAGATTGCACCTTGTTCTGTTTTATAAGAAAACATCTCACCTCCATAGACTAGAAACTGCATGCACTTTTGCTGGAAGAAACATTATGTGGTTGTATTAAACAGAGAATAAATATTCAAGGTTTTTATTTAACAAGCTGTGAAAGCTTTAAAATTATTTACTGTCCTCATTTTCATTAGGAACCAGGTATTATCTTCTCTCTCTCTCTCTCTCCTCTCTTTCTCTCTCTCTCTCTCTCTCTCTCTCTCTCTCTCTCTCTCTCTCTCTCTCTCTCTCTCTCTCTCTCTTACTCTCTCTCCAATGTTTTATGATAAAACTCTTTATCAATTTTAAAGCATCATCTGCTACAGCATGGCAAATGCATGAAGCATGGGGCAGAGTGGGTGTTGACTAATGCCTACTTGTCATCTGTATTAGTTAAGGCTCTCCAGAGGAGCAGCAACAGAAGAGTGATTGCCTAAGACACAGAGAATTCATTGGATTGCCTTACCACATACCAGCTTTGTAATTTAACAATGGTCATCTGCAAGATGGAAAAATTGAAAACCAAGTATCTATTCAGTATGCAAGGTTGGATGCAAGCTGGTAGTCCCTATTAGAAAGCTGCAGAAGATAGACTCTTATGTTAGTGGAATAGGACAGTAGGCTAAGCAGCATAAGTTGGATACACTTGCCTGTAAGCAACGAAATCACAGAGGTAGAAGTTGCAGCTTTTTCCTGGGCTTCTTATATTTTGGTTTCCATAAAGTTGCTTCATATTCTGGAAAAAGGTTTTATTTGTCTCCTCAGATAGTCCTTCCAGGAAGTATCTTCACAGACTCACCCAGATGCATATGTCTTAGCTGCTAGCCAAGATGATCCACCATGTTATCCCAGAAATATACTTTTAAAGGAGCAATAATGGGTCCTTAACTTCACAAAGCTTTAGGGAAAGACTGATTACAATTTACACTATGGACATTTTAATGCCCAAGACATCCAAATCCTCACATTTTGGGCCATAGCCATTAATAGCTGCTCTAAAAGTAATTGTCCTTATAGACAGGAAATCAAGTAAAAAGTCTCCTGTGACCAACAACCCATGAGTGGTGGCAGAATTATTAAAGCTGACTAGGTTCTGTGAAACATAAGCCTTCTGAATGTATGCCATTTAATTTTGAGGAATAAATATCCACATTGCAAAAGGTGACCAATTATGTCTGTCTTCAGGGGCTCAACTTCTATTTTTAGTCTAATTTATCAATTTTAATTAAATTAGAGGAAAGAATTCTGATATAATAATGAATAAATGAAGTTTATGGCTTTTCTCTTGAACACAGATTTGCAATGTTTATACAGCACGTGTATCCAGGGAGGAATATATATTATTCTAATATGCAATTGTGGATAAATATAACATGTTCTGTATTTAAGATTATGTTCATGGATTGGGAGAATTTTCAGGAATATGTTCCTGGTAAGCAACCGATTTTCATGAAGCAAAAGTAGAAAGTCTATGTGCAGTGGAAAATTAACATAATGCCGTTTTTCACACTTTAAAATATGAAGCCTGAATAGATGACTCACACTCGAAGAGAGAGCTCTCTCTTGAGGGTTATGGGCTAGTGCAAGTGGAGAAAAAGTTATGTAGCACAGATGATAAGCTGCCATCTGTGTGAACATCAGACAAATCAGCTCATCAGAACAGGGTTCCAGCAGTGTGAAACACATATAAAAGGGTAAGCTCCCAAACAATCATGCAGGACTTGGAATGTGACTACCACACAGACTGAAGTTCTCTGTCTTTAGACTGGTATATACTGGCAAAGGCAAGAACATGATGGTGCTTTTTAACCAATTGATCCTTACATAGTGCATGCATGCATCCAGTCACCACATTGTTGTAAGTTGTTTGTTATCACATATCACATAAAGAGATGATATGAATAAGACAATGGAAGTAGTTCTCTCATGGTTCTGAGTTCAGCTATCTAGCATATACATGAAACCCTATGTCTAGGAAACCATGGAAAGCATATCTCTGGAGTTCAATGGCATGCAGTCTAGCAGCCATGTCCCCAAAATAAAGTGGTTAGCAATCAGTGATCAAGGAAACACATGATGTTTACCTCCAGACTCAACATATTCATTTAAACAGCATACCTACACAAACACACTCACATACACATACAAAAAACACACAAAATACCATATACAAATGGAAGATGAAATTATAATTGATGATCTACATAACATATGCTGATGTATGTAGAACTTGTAAATTATATTTTTAAAACACTGAAAATATTTGGCTTTTCCTTCCTTGCTCACAAGTATGATTTCATACCACAGAAGTTCAGGACCCAATTATAGCACATCCTATATATTTATCAATGCTACAGTTCTAGTACCTGACTCACATTTCCAACTACCTCACCTGTTGCTCATTCATTTTTGCCACAGGTACCCATAATACTTCTATGACTTATTCTCTAGGAGAGGCTCAGGCACATTCATCACACAAAATGTTTGGACATGTAAACATGCTCAAGACTCATGGTGCCTTATTTTTTTCCTGGGGAAATAGAAACATCTATTCAAAGCCTATGGGGAGTAGTACTAGTATTGTTTTACCAAAGTTCAAATTGGCTTTGGACTTACTAACAATTCATGGGAGAGGAGTTACTTACAACAGATTCATAGATGGACCCTGGACAGCATCATCACTGTAAGCTGCATGTAATTAATTATAGATGACGATCTCCAGGAAATCACATTATCAAGTGCACATTTTAGTTAACCTTTCACTTCTTATGTTCTCTAGCATCTCGCAAAATCATTTGCAACTGGAGAAAGTCAGAGGGAGTTGGACTGGCAAGGAGAGTCTTACGACCCTCATCCTCTCATTTAATGAGGGAGTGCCAGTAGATCCATGACAATAGACCTGGCAATTAGATTAAATGTCATGAATGCTTGGCCAAGGCATTATTTGCTCAAAGATGGCGACTATGTTCAGAACAGAAGAAAAATATCACATGTAATATTTGTGATGGAGAAGTGAAGAGGGTTTCATCAAAAACATAGTAGGATATGAGGGAGATGATGGAAGAAAAGAGTACATAGAATTTCCTTTGGAAACCAAGGGGGCAGAAGGAAGGCTCAAAAGCTTCAGGGGATGGCTTAAAGGAATGAAATGCAAACCAAGACCTTGAACCCAAAACTTTTTGTTTTCTCCACTTTTTATGTTTGAATTCTTAGTGTTTTTAGTGAAAATATTTGAAAGATAAAAGCAATGGATACTTTGACTTTTAAGGAATATTTCCAAAGGTACACAATAAGAGATTTGTGGAGAAGGTATTGTACAGAATCATTTGGGTCTCCTGCTGCCATCAAGAAGGCTCCTGGAAACTGAGCCTGACTTCTTTCCATGGGATCTCTCAGAATTAGCATGTTAGAGTACCCTAGTCCATTTATCTGCTGCTTGAGCTTAAAATAAGATACATAGGGCCTTGCCTTTGTCTCGGCAGAGCTCAGTGAGTGATAGGAGCTCTGGGCTTCTCTCCTGCTCAGTCAACAGGAAACAGAGGCCAAGATAAGCATCACTGAGAAGGGTTTTTCTTGCCATTCTTATGAATGCAGAATGTGATTAGAGAGGGAGGTCTCTGTACACTGACTCATAAAGTGTGAGCTGAACAAAGGGGAGCTCTGGATGCAAGAGGTTGCAATCTTTACATGACTGGAGGATATCTGTTTATTCTACTCACTAACCAAATTGACAATGTGAACATAAACAGGATAAAATATTTGTAAAAATACAGATGACCATAAAAGGTCTTGTCTCATAGTTTCCTATATTTAGACAGGTAAAAACAGCAAGTCATAGAGAGGGAGAACAAGAAAAAACAGTTGAGTCCATTAGAAATCCAGGCATTGTTTTTGCTGTTGTTGATTTTGTTGTTAATGTTAATGTTGTTGTTGGTGGTGGTGGTTTGTGTACATAATATGTGTGTACATGTGCACAAGCACAGCAATCTGTGTATGGTTGATGGTGCATGTATATATGTAGGAGTGTGTCTACGTGTATGTGTGTGTTGGGTTTGTACTCTATTATGTGTATATGAACCTTCACTTGTGTATAATTGATGCTGCATGTCTACATGTAGAAGAGAGAGAGAGAGAGAGAGAGAGAGAGAGAGAGAGAGAGAGAGAGAGAGAGAGAGAGAGAGAGAGAGAGAGGTATAATGTAATGTGTGTATATATGCGCATATGTGTGTTGTTGACATTGAATTCATACCTGCATGGTTGTGTGTGGCAGTCCAAGGCTGACATTTGATCACTCTACCTTATACACTGAAGCAGGGTCTCACTTTATATCCAGTTTTCACCTCTGTAGCTAATTTGATTAGCCATCTTGGTGTAGTGATTCCTTGTCTATATAATGGAGTGGCAGGTGGGAGCCTTATTCATCCTGTTTTTATGTATGTTATTGGTATCCAAACTATGATTCACATAAATCTATGGCAAGCACTTTACCTGATGATCTATCACCCAAGGATTGACACCTACACATCGTTGAGGAAATATTTTTGCAAACTCAAACCCTGTCTAGAGGTGCTTCCAAGGGAAGACTAGAAAAGAATGACAAGAATTTTTGTGCTTACAAATGACCTGGAGTTAAAAATAATCTTCTTTTAAATAAATTACAAAATCTAATATTAGATCATCCTATGTTGACATTAGAGTGATACCACATAAAAATGGCAGGTCTCAAATTATCGACTCTTGTCTCTTGTGAGAGATTGCCCAGACGAACATGCTTGTTCTGCATTAATTACTCTTTTAGCTACTGCCAGAAAATATGTGACAAAGACAATTTAGGAAAAATATTTGATATGGCTTAAAGTTTGTGTGTATAGTTGTTCATAATGGGAAATGTGTGGAAACAGGATCATGAGGTCACATTGTATCTGTAGTCAAGCAGCAGAAAGAGATGAACTCTTAGAGTGAAGCTCTCCACCTCAATTAGCCCAATCTGGAAACTACAGAAGAGACATGTCAGAAAGTATTCTAGATCTAGTCAAATCAAATTGACAAGACGATTAAATATCACATGTCTAATTTCACATATACCTGGAAATATGAACACGGGCATCTTGTTCTACAAGTTTTAAAGAAGGGTTAAGAAAGACTGGATGTAGGGGAATACCAGGACAGAGAAGCAAGAGAGGGTTGAATGGGGAACAGGGGGAAGGAAGAGGGCTTATGGGACTTTCGGGGAGGGAGGAACCAGGAAAGGGGAAATCATTCAGAATGTAAATAAGAAAAATATAGAAACTAAAAAAAAAAAAAAAAAAAAAAGAATGCTTGTTGTATGTGTAATTTGGAAATTATTGTGTTTGTAAACTCAATGAAGTGTTTTATGTCTAATATTTTATGACCAAACTATGACAATTGAAAATAATCCAACCTGAAATTTCATATTCCTGTGGCAATTGTTATTTCAGTGATCACATTAAATGGCTCTATGAGAAAGGCAAGTTGCTTTTCCTCCTTCTTAGTTCTCTCACCATTATAATATGTGTATAATTAACACATTGTCATCTACATCTAGATCTATGTCACTGCTTAGAAACTTTAACCCTGAAACTGCACCCTTTTGTTTCTCGATTGAAGAAGGGATGATTTTCAGTCATTACATATCTCAGCTCTGGAAAGTAAGTGTCTGCAAGGTTAGCAGAGGGCCTGTTCCTATGACCAATGACCTGTCATGTGTGCTTCTGTCCACATGTAATTAGTGAGTACTATAATCCCAGAGCAATTGAAAATCCTTCCATGGAAAATAGATAGAAATGGGGATAGACTGAATGAACCAGGAAAATATTATAGGGAAGTAATATTCACATGTAGGTCTAACAGGAGCACTTAAATTAATATTAGAGCAGAAAGATAGAGGATTTCACAGGAGAATAAAGACATATGCCATGAGGAAGAGCATATGTGTCTTTCTGGAAATCAAATTAATGATGTGAGATATTTGTCAAGGTACCTGTAGATGTGAAAGAAAGTGAAGGTCGTAGACATGGCATGGCATTCTAGTTTACTTTCTGTTAATATGATAAAGCACTGGTCAAAATTAATATGAGGAAGAATGGATTTATTTGGTTTCTGAAGGACTGCCTGTATTTGACAGAAGTCAGCAAACTGATGACAAGGAACCTGGAGGCAGGAACTAAAGCAGAGAGCTTGGAGAAAAGCTGCTTCCTGGCTTGCTTGTTCCAGCTCCTGCTTAGCCATTTTTTACTTATACCTCTCAGGCCCATTTTCTCAGGGGATAGCAACACACATGGTTATATGTTCTTAAATTCATTACCAATTAAAAAAATGCTGCACAGACATGCCAACAGACCAATCTGACGGAGGCAATTCTTCAACTGATGCTATCTCTTCATTGATGGTAGCTATAGTGATTAACTACAGTACATGGTGAAAGTAGGGCTTATGAAGTACATCACTTAACTGTATGAATTCAAAGGAAGTGTAGGTCAGGGAATTCTAACAAGATCCCACCTAAAAATAGGGTTTTGCCTTTTAAATAATCTTTGGATTACAAAATTATACAGCTATAAGGACTGCAGAAATGGATTAATTGGCAAAGTCCTTCCATTGTAAGCCTAAGAACCTTATGTTGGTTCTGAAGCACCCATATCAAAAATGAATGAATGAATGAATGAATGACGTGCCAGGTACAGCAGTTTTATGCAATCCCAAGTCTGGGAAAGTAGAGACAGCAGGATCCCTGAAGTTTGCCCAGCTAAAATGGTGAGATTCAGGTTCTATGAGATACTGCATTTCACTATATAAGGTACAGAACAAATTTTGGTATCCACACATATGCACATATAGTTCCCTGCACACATAGTCAGCTGGGCACGCAATCACCTGCACACATATGCACATAGTCACCTGCACATTCATGCATACATATTCACCTGGCCACACAGTCACCTGTGCACATAGTCACCATCACACACACAAATTTACACATAGTCATTTGCACACACATGTGCACAGTCACCTATACATACATGCATACCCAAAAGTCACACATACATTTCCCATACAGAAAAAGTAGTATTTCTTATTTTTCAACTTTCTTTACAGTTGATTTTATACATTCTTTTTGAAAATTAATTCTCTACTTGAGAAATTCCTGTATGTGGCTTGCAATTGGGTATACATTTTTGTTACCTCTATATTTGACACATCACTATTGATAGCTATCATCAAAAATTAAGCAGTGACAGAGCTTATCTCTGAAATACTTTTAGTTTTCCCAATGTCAAATCTGGACTTTGGTTATTTATTTTCTTTAGTTTAGATAAGATGGATTGTTTGGCTTATGAAAGAGGTATTTTTACTGGCACACAACTCTATATTTAACTATGAAACGAAAGTGGATTGAAATGATCTTTTATAGGAACTAGATGGAACATACATATATATTTATATATCTGCACAACACAGCCACTCATCCAGAATGTGCTTACAGAAAAGGAACCACAGAAGCTATCTGCTCTCTCCCCATCTTCTTTGCAGAAGGCAGGGATGTAACAGAATACTTCACTCTAGAACTTTAGAGTCAAGGTAATGTAATACCAGCTTTACAATTGCATAATGGTAAAAGGGGTCAGAAAATTCAATAGGTTTTAATACAGTTTATTGAATATTCCTTGACTGTTTATTAGCTAATTACTTCATGTGTCTGTACCTGTTCCATTGACTATAAAATTACATAGAAATATATACTTTAGAGGAATATTTAATGGTTAGATAATGCACTGTGTGATGTAAAACAAGATCTACAAGCACTTAAGAGACAAACCTCTGCACACATCTACAAGGATTCTGAGGTACAAAAGACCCATTCTAAATGTGACAGATACAGCCACACTGGTTGGGGTTCTGACTGCACAAAAATCAGGAAGAAAGATGTCTACCAGTTCTCACCACTCAGTGCTTTTAGAGTGTGACACATTGTGGTCATCTGTTTCATGTTCTTGCTGTCATGCATTCCTCACCAAGGTGGACTCTGTTCCCTCAAACTTTGGGCCAAAATAAACCCTTATTCCTTTAAGAAGGTTTTGTCGGGTATTTTATTACAGCCATGAATACATCATATATACATAGTGTATGCAAAAGTCCTGGAGGGATTTATTGAATCAACACCATGCACTGTTTTATTGTCATGATTAATGTTGTTATTATAAAGATGAATTTGGAACATGACAGTAAAGACTGTTCAGTTCTGCTACAATTTCACACAGAAACCTAGCTCTTGACTTTGTTCTTGAAAAAGAAGTACTAATGAAGAGTGGTAATTCTTTCTGTTATCATACTTACTAACTTTGTAGCCTTAGCATAATCATTTGAATTTTTTAGCCAAAAAAAACCCACAAACTTTTCATATTAGGTAAGATCTGGTGCTCAATATAGGCAGAGTAATTCCAGCTACATAGTGAGTGATTAGTAGAGTATTGACTCTTTAACCTTAGTGTCTCACCTATAGTATTATGGTATTAGAATGTTAATAGATTCTCCTACTTTCCCAGGTTATTTTATCAAAGATGTTGTGAATGATATAGAAGAAACCTGAAATGTATCAAAAGTGAAACAAAAAAAACCTTCCTCCCTCATTTTGTATTTATTTCTTATATTTTCTCACAAGATCAGGTTGCCAATCCTACTAAGAAGCAGTGTATGCTACTAGTACAACACTAATCACTCCTTATTATTGCCTTAGTAGACATGAGCTAGGGGATGCTGCATACAAATCTATTTATTGTATTTTAAAGTGATATTTCTAAATTAGAGAGAGTTTATTCATATAGGCTATGCATAGGGCAGAGAGAATATGCAAGGACAGAGGATGCTGGATGCTATGTGGTGTTTCCTGAGGAGATGTGAAAATCCTTCTTCTTACATCAATTAAGGTACCAGTAACAGATAAAAAACAAAACAAAACAAAAACCAAACAATGAAAGAAAAACTATTCTACCCAATTTGAACTTAATAAACCAGAGATACTATTGGTATTTCTTTGAGGAGCATGAGGGAAGGGTATTTCAGGAGACTGGCTAACTTACAAACAGCTGTATCACTGAACAACCTACTCATAAAGAGTGACAGCTATGGGCTGTACAACTCAGTCTTGAAGATTCCTGTCTCCCTAACAATGGTTACTGCTCATGTAACATTGAGGATTGAGGCTTGTGAATCTCAGAAGTGCCAGAAGGTTCCTAAGGCTTTCATGAAAAGATTTCATAGGTTGCAGAGAAGGATCCCCATCCTTACTTTAAGGGACTGGTGTGATTTAGCCATAAAAGTGGAATCTGATGGACTTAGGGACACACTTATCATTATCTCTTCCCACCTACATGTGCATCCTTATCTTCACTCATCCCATTAGATAAATATTACTTATATCTCATCAGATAAAAATGTTTATTACACATCATCCTATTCTTATAAAGTCTATTAGTATTTTCCTTTATATATATATTTAAATGTACAATTTAAACTTACATACATTATTTTACTGAAAATGTTATGCTTCCTTGTGTATATACTTTTTCTTGGATGCTTTTCAAGTCCCAATTTTAACCTTACCTCTCATGTTTCTTTGACATGCCTAAGCCACTGTCTCTTCAGTCACTTTTTGTTAGGAAGTTGCCCAAGACTTGCATGGATCCTTGGTTTAGAGCTCAAGTTCTGGTGATAATAACAGTCATATCACCAAAAGAAGAAGAAAATATCATGTCCTGGTTGATGTTTCCATTGTGTTGAGCTGTTTTTCTCTGGATATCAGATGGTTTCTCCTTGGAGACTCCAACCCTGTGAAAATGCTTTGCCTTTGTTTCAACTTTCTCCTCTTATTCAGGTCCAGGAATAAATAAAAAGATCAAAAGATTGAGTATATGTCTCAGTGGATGAGTGCTTGCCTAACATGTTCGGCAATCCCAGCAGCACAAAAAGAGGAAGAGGGAGAGAAAAAAAAAAGGAGGAGACAAAATAAAAGACAATGTTCCTTCTTTCACAAAAATGTTATTATATTCCACATTGGATATATATTATATATGTATGAGAAAGTAATAGGGTGAATATGTTTGAAATGCATGATGTGCCTATGAGAAAATGTCTTATAAAAGTAAGTATTATATATAATTAGTATGAATAGAAGAATTTCTTAATTTTAATATGTTAAGTATTTAAAATAAATATGATAATTTCACATAGTTATTAAATATTTCAGAAGGAATCAAGCAGAAATCTACTTCATCATATAACAACTTCTCTATATAAAGGAATACTCTTGCTGTGCCCTGGTCTGTCACTGACTTTGTCTAGACCTTCCTATGTTCATTTTGTAGCTAGTCATTAAGCTCTTTCTCTAACTGAAATTCTAGAATAAGGAAATGCTAATAGCATCTTTTAGTGCAGCAATTTTATTTTAACACCAGAAATGAAATATATTGGATTAATCACAAATAGCATAGTTATTAAGCTCCTGTGTAAGTTTAGCAGCATGTGGGGATCACAGTCTTCAAACAATATAACAAAGACACCTTTGCAGAGTTTTCAAGTCAGTTGAGGCCAGAAAATTCTTTCAAAGGCATCAAGTAGGCGAAAAGTGAAATGATATGGGCTTTTTACCATACCTCCCTTCCCTCTTCACAGGTGATGAGCTTAAAGATGAAAAGGAAAAGTTTCATGAAAAGAAACATGTTTCCTTTAAACAAGTCAATTACAATTAATTATATGTTTACTTGTTTCCTAAATCCTTACTGCTTTTGTTTCTTCCAACATCCAGAATTTTTGAAAAAAATATCCTCACCTACCATTCAGTGAAATATTTTGTTTAACGTGGCCAAAGTAATAAGAAAAGCATGTTCTTACATAAAGATTAAAGCAATTTGCCAAAACAAAAAAAAATCAAGCATTTTGTATGTAGAGATATTTAGAGGAAGCTTGTTGTTATATGGCTAGTGTTACAATGAAAGTCTACCCCAAGGAAAAGGCAGCAAATCCAGGACACTTGGCAAATTCACATTCTCCTGAGCAGAGTACCTGGCAGAGACATGGCAATCATCTGCATCTTAACATCTTAGAAAAGTACGCTCTATGTTTAATCAGTGAACAATTTCAAGTTGCACGTACCAAAAGAAGATAACCTCTCAAATATAAAAATAACATCAAAAATAACAGAAAGCAACGATAACTATTCCTTAATATCTCTTAATATCAATGGAATCAATTCACCAATAAAAAGACATAGACTAACAGACTAGATATGTAAAAAGGACCCAGCATTTTGCTGCATACAGGAAAGATAACTCAGTGTCAAAGACAAACACAACCTCAGAGTAAAAGGCTGGAAAACAATTTTCCAAGCAAATGGTTCTAGGAAACAAGCTGCCATTCTAATATAGGATAAAATTGATTTTCAACCAAAAGTCATCAAAAAATTCCTGGAAGGACACTTTTTATTCATTGAAGGAAAAATCTTCAAAGAAGAACTCTCAATTCTGAACATCTATGCTCCAATACAAGGGCACCATCATTCGTAAAAGAGACTTTACTAAAGCTTAAAACACACATTGCACCTCACAAAACAATTGTGGGCTACTTCGACAGTCAACTCTCTTCAATGGAAAGATTAGGGAAATACAAATTAAACAGAGAAGGAATGAGACTAACAGAAGGTTTGGATCAAATGGATTTGAACGATATCTATAGAACATTTTATCCTAAATCAAAACAATATACCTTCTTCTCAGTACCTCATTGGTACCTTCTCCAAAACTGACCATATAATTGTTCACAAAACAGACCTCAACAGATATAAGAAGATCAAACTAATCCCATGAATCTTATCATAAGACTATGAAATATGGGTGGTCTTCATTAGCAAAAAAAAAACACAAAACCCACAAAAACATGGAAGCTGAACAATGTGCTACTCAATAATAACTTGGTGAAGGAAGAAATAGGGAAAGAAATCAAAGACTTTTTAGAATTTAATGAAAATGAAGGCACAAAAACCCAAATTTCGGGAATACAATGAAAAAGCAGTGCTAAGAGGAAAACTCATTGCTCTGAGTGCCTCCAAAAATAAGCTGGAGAGAGCATACACTAGCAGCTTAACAGCACACCTGAAAGTTCCAGGACACAGAGAAGTTAATACACCCAAGAGGAGTAGAAGGCAAGAAATGATCAAACTCAGGGCTGAAATCAACCAAGTAGAAACAAAAATAACAGTACAAAGATTCAACAAAAACAGGAGCTGGTTCTTTGAGAAAATCAAGAATATAGATGAAACCTTAACTAGAATAACCAGAGGGTGCAGAGACCATATCCAAATTAACAAAAGCAGAAATGTAAAGGGAGATATAACAACAGAAAATGAGGAAATCAAAAAAAAAATCATCAGATCCTACTACAAAAGCCTATACTCAAAACAACCAGAAAATCTGGAGGAAATGGACATTATCCTAGACAGAAAACAAAAACCAGAATTAAATCAGGATCATATAGACCACCTAAACAGTCCCATAACCCCTAAAGAAATAGAAGTGGTCTTTGTAAATCTCCCAACGAAAAACAGAAAAGGACCAGATGGTTTTAGTGCAGAATTTTATCAGACCTTAAAAGAACTCCTAACATCAATACTCTTCAAACTATTCTACAAGATAGAAAAAAAAAAGGGAACACTATCCAGCTCATTCTATAAAGGCAAAATTATACTGATACCAAAACCACACAAAGATCCAACAAAGAAAGAGAACTTCAAACCAATTTCCCTTATGAATATCGATGTTAAAATACTAAATAAAATTCTTGGCTACTGAATCCAAGAACAAATCAAAATGATCATCCACCACGATCAAATAGGCTTCATCCCAAGGATGCAGGGATGGTTTAATACATGGAAATCTATCAATGTAATGCACTACGTAAACAAACTCAAGAAAAAAAAAAAACAAATGGTCATTTCATTAGAAGGTGAAAAAGCATTTCACAAATTCCAGCATCCTTTCATGTTAAAAGTCTTGGAAAGAACAGGAATTCAAGGTTCATACCTAAACATAAAAAAAGCAATATACAGAAAACCAGTAGCCAACATCATCATAAATGGAGAGAAACTTGAAGAAATCACACTTAGATCAGGAACTAGAAAAGGCTGCCCTCTCTCTCCAAAGTTATTCAATATAGTACTTGAAGTTCCAGCTAGGGCAATTAGACAACGTAAGGAGGTCAAAACAATACAAATTCGAAAGGGGGAAATCAAACTATAAGTATTTGCAGATGATATAATAGTACACTTAAGTGACCCAGAAAGCTCCACCAGAGAACTTCTACAGCTGATTAACAACTTCAGCAATGTGGCTGGATATAAAATTAACTCAAACAAATCAGTATCCTTCCTATACTTAAAGGATAAACAGGCTGAGAAATGATACCCCTCATAATAGTCACAAATAAGATAAAGTATCTTGGTGTGTCTCTAACCAAACAAGTCAAAGATTGTATAACAAGAACTTCATGTCTCTGAAGAAAGAAATAGAAGACCTCAGAAGATGGAAAAATCTCTCATGGATTGTCAGGATTAATATAGTAAAAATGACCATCTTGCCAAAAGCAATAAACAGATTCAGTGCAATCCCGATCAAAATTCCAATTCAACTCTTCATAGAGTTAGAAAGAACAATTCTCAAATTTTTCTGAAATAATAAAAAAATGGATAGCTAAAACTATTCACAACAGTAAAAGAACTTCTGGGGGAATCAGCATCCAGGACTTCCAGCATTACTACAGAGCAATATTGTTAAAAACTGCATGGTATTGGTACAGTGACAGGCAGGTAGATCAATGGAATAGAACTGAAGACCCAGAAATGAACCCACACACCTATGGTCACTTGATCATTGACAAAGGAGCTAAAATCATCCTGTGGAAAAAAAGAGAGATTTTTCAACAAATGGTGCTGGTTCAACTGGAGGCTAGCAACCAGAAAAATGAAAATTGATCCATTCTTATCTTATTATACTAAGCTCAAGTCCATGTGGATCAAAAATCTCTACATAAAACCAGACACACTGAAACTAATAGAAAAGAAACTAGGGAAGAACCTTAAACACATGGTCACAAGGGAAAATTTCCTGAGCAGAATACCTATAGCTTATGCTCTAAGACCAAGAATTGACAAATTGCTTTCTCCAGCTTGGGACCATCCTCTGCCTCAGTGTATTATCTCCAGGTGGTGCAGGAATATAGGTAACCACCCATCAGTGCATGGAAGACAGTAAGCAAAGGTGAGACCTGCCCTGCAGCTCAGAGTGTCCCATCCAGAATCCTCTGGCAGAAGCCTTCCTGTTTTTGTCTCTGGCTTGGGACCATCCTCTGTCACAGTGTGCCATCTCCAAGTGCTGAAGGAAGGTAGCTAACCACCCATTAGCACAGAGAGGACAGTCAGCACAGGTAAGATCTGCCCTGCAACTCAGTGGATCCCTTCTGGAAACTCTGGTGGAAGACCTCCAGTTTCTGTCTCTGACTTGGGACCATACTCTGCCACAGAGTGTCATAGGCAAGTGGAGCAGGGAGGTAGCTAACCACCCAGGAGTCGGGAGAGGCTTGACAACAGAGATAGAACCACCCCCACAGCTCAGAAGATGCCATCCAGCCGGGCGGTGGTGGCGCACGCCTTTAATCCTAGCCCTTGGGAGGCAGAGGCAGGCAGATTTCTGAGTTCGAGGCCAGCCTGGTCTACAGAGCGAGTTCCAGGACAGCCAGGGCTATACAGAGAAACCCTGTCTCGAAAAACCAAAAAAAAAAAAAAAAAAAAGAAGATCCCATCCAGAACCATCTGGCAGAAGTCCTACTGTCTCTGTCTCTGACTTGGGATCATCCTCTGTTACAGTCCAAAATCCAAGTGGAACAGGAAGGTAGCTAACCACCTAGCTGCGCAGTCAACACAGTGAGACCTGCACTGCTGCTCAGAGGAAGCAGCCAGAATCCCCGAGGGCACAAGAACCTAAGAGCAGCCTGAGACAGGAGTCTTCTGTTTTCTGCTTGCACACAGAACTGATCAGGGCCACAGAGCTACATACCCAAAAACAACCACAAGAGAGTGGATCTCAGAGGAGTACCTACATGCCTGTGTACACAGAGAGAACTAGTCTTCCAGAAGTACAAATACAGAGGCTTGAGTGACAGACGAGCCACCATCAGAGACAGCAACACCAGCTGGTTATAGATAACCAGATGGCAAAAGACAAACACAAGAACATTACCAACAGAAACCAAGGCAACACGGCATCATCTGAATCAAGTTCTCCAACAAAAGCAAGTCCTGGCTAACCTAACTCACCAGATCTAGATTTAAAATCACATCTCATGATGTTGATAGAGGATTTCAGGAATGACATAAATAACTTCCTTAAAGAAATACCGAAGAATATGAGTCAACAGGTAGAAACCCTTAAAAAGCAAACACAACAATCTCTTAAACAATTACAGGAAAACACAAACAAACAAGAGACGGAACTGAACAAAACCACACAGGATCTAAAAATGGAAGTAGAAACAACAAGAAAATCACAAAGGGAGATGTCTCTAGAGATAGAAAACCTTAGAAAGTAATCAGGAGCATAGATGCAAACAAACAACAGAACACAAGAGATAGAAGAAAGAATCTCAGGGGGTGAAGATACCATAGAAAACATTGACTCAACAGTCAAAGAAAATGCAAAATGCAAAAAGGTTTTTTTAACACAAAACATCCAGGAAATCCAGGACACAATGAGAAGACCAAACCTAAGGATTATAGGTATAGAAGAGAGCGAAGATCTACAACTTAAAGGGCCAGTAAATATCTTCAACAAAACTATAGAAGAAAACTTCCCAAAAGAGAGAGATGCCCATTAACATACAAGAAGCCTATGGAACTCCATACACACTGGACCAGAACAGAAATTACCCCGATACCTAAATTCAAAACACAAAATGTAAAAGAAAAGAACAAAGAAAGAATATTAAAAGCAATAAGCAAAAGCAATAAGAGAATAAGGCCAAATAAAATATAAAGGAAAACCTATCAGAATTATACCAGATTTCTCACCAGAGACCACAAAAGCAAGAAGATTCTGGGCAGAACTCATACAGACCCTAAGAGAACACAAATTCCATCACAGACTACTATATCTAGCAAAATTCTCAATCACCATAGATGGAGAAACCAAAATATTCTCTGATAAAACCAAATTTACAAAACATCTTTCCATAAATCCAACCCTACAAAGGATAATAGATGGAAAACACCAAAATATGGAGGGCAACTGCACCCTAGAAAAAGAAAGATAGTAATCTTCTTTCAACAAACCCAAAAGAAGATAACCACCAAACATAAAAATAACATCAAAAATACCAGTAAGCAACAATCACTATTCCTTAATATCTCTCAACATCAGTGGATTCAATTCCCCAATAAAAAGATATAGACTAATAGACTGGATAATTAAACAGGACCCAGCATTTTACAGCATACACGAAACACATCTCAGTGTCAAAGACAAACACTACCTCAGATTAAAAGGTTAGAAAACAGTTTTCCAAGCAAAGGGTTTCAGGAAACCAGCTGGAGTAACTATCATAATTTTGGATAAAATTGACTTTCAACCAAAAGTCAAGAAAAGTGAAAAGAGGACACTTCATACACATCAAAGGAAAAATGTACCAAGAAGAACTCTCAATTCTGAACATCTATGCTCCAAATGCAAAGGCACCCTCATTTGTAAAAGAAACTTTACTAAAGCTCAAAGCACACAAAGCATACATGTCACCCCACACAACAATTGTGGGTGACTTCAATACCCCACTCTCATCAATGGACATATCAGGGAAGCACAAACTAAACAAAAACACAAATATTTTGGACAAAATGTATATAACAGATATCTATAAAATATTGCATCCTAAATCAAAAGAATATACCTTTTCTCAGCACCTCATAGTACCTTCTCCAACACTGACCATACAATTAGTCAAAAAACAGACCTCAACATATATAAGATCAAACTAATCCCATGCCTCCAATCAGATTACTATGGAGTAAGGGTGGTTTACAATAGCAACATAAACCACACAAAGCCCACATACACATGGAAACTGAAAAATGCTCTACTCAATGACACCCTGGTCAATGAAGAAATAAGAAAAAAAAATTAAAGACTTTTTTGAATTTAATGAAAATGAAGATAAAACATACCAAAACTTATAGGATACAATGAAATCAGAGCTAAGAGGAAAACTCATAGCTCTGAGTGCTTCCAAAGGAAGCTAAAGAGAGCATACACTGGCAGCTTAACAGCACACCTGAAATGTCTAGAACGGAAAGAAGGTAATACAACAAGTGGAATAGAAGGCAGCAAATTATCAAACTCAGGGCTGAAATCAACCAAGTAGTAACAAAAAGAAATATATAAAGAGTCGACAAAAAACGGAGCTGGTTCATTGAGAAAATCAAGATTGTAAACAAACCCCTAGCCAAACTGTCCAAAGGGCACAGCGAGAGTATTCAAATTAACAAAATCAGAAATGAAAAGGGAGATATAACAAGAGAAACTGAGGAAATTCAAAATGTCATCAGATCCTACTACAAAAGCCTATTCTCAACACAATTCGAAAATCTGGATGAAATGGAAAATTTTATGGACAGATAACAAATACCAAAGTTAAATCAAGATCAGATAGACCACCTAAACAGTCCCATAACCCCTAAAGAAATAGATGCTCTCATTGAAAGATTCCCAACCAAAAAACGCACAGGACCAGATGGTTTTAAGGCATAATTGTATCAGACTTTCAAAGAAGACCTAACACCAATACTCTTCAAACTATTCCACAAAATAGAAACAGAAAGAAGACTACCCATATCATACTATGAAGCCACAATTACATTGATACCAAAACCACACAAAGATGCAACATAAAAGAGAACTTCAGACCAATTTACCTTATGAATATCAAGGCAAAAATACTTAATAGAATTCTTGCCAACCTAATCCAAAAACACATCAAATCTATCATTCACCACGAATAAGTAGGCATCATCTCAGGGATGCAGGGATGGTTCAGTACATGGAAACCAATCAATGTAATTCACTGTATAAACAAACTCAAAGAAAAAATAACTACATGATCATTTCATTAGATGCTGAAAAAGCATTTCACAAAATTCAGCATCCTTTCATATTAAAAGTCTTGGAAAGATGAAGAATTCTAGACTCATACCTAAACATAGTAAAAGCAATATACACCAAAAGAGTAGCCAACATAAAATTAAATGGTGAGTAACTTTAAGCAATTCTACTAAAATCAGGGACTAGAAAAGGCTGCACTCTCTCTCCATAGTTATAAAGTATAGTACTTGAAGTTCTAATTAGAGCAATTAAAATTGTAGAAAGATAATGTTTAGTAAATCATCAGAAGGGTTATTAGAGAATAATTCTATTATCTGATAAGTGGATATTAACCCAGAAGCTCAGAATACTCAAGATCCAATTCACATATCAATTGATTTCCAAAAAGCAGGAAGGAGAGACCTTGGTCCTGGAAAGACTGGATGTAGCAGTGTAGGGGAATATGGTGGGGAGGGATAAGTAGGAATTGTGTGCTGAATCATGCAGTTCTTACAGGAAGCTTTGTGCAGAATCATCTTCTACCTAAGGTCAAGCACTTGTAGTTTGTAACACTCTCCAGGTAAGATCAGGAAGAAAAGAAGGAGCCCTGCTGAGAAAGGGATTCCTCCATTTTGTGTTGAGCTTGGAGAGTTTATTCAAACATGATGGACTGTGACCTTAAGAACAGGGTCTTCCAGCAAAAGAACTTGCCACTATGCTTGGCTTTTTAAATATGTGAAGAGGATAGAACCCAGGTCTTCTTGCCAAAGAAATTTACTGATTCATCTATCTGCCCAGTTTCAGAGACTCTACCGTCACTTGAAATTTTGTCATGATACTTCGGGTGACTGTTAGGTGAGTACATCTTAAATCTCCACTTCAGGGTATAAAGGGGAAGATTTCTACCACATGAAATACTTTAAGGGATAATAAGTCTGATTTGGATGTTATGGATTAATAGTGTTCCTTATATAAATCACATTTGCATATTAATGTCCTCACTCTCCAAGTGGCTATATTTGGAAACAGGTCCTTTAAGCTTAAAGATAGTGGTTGGGTGAAGATATAACTAAGCACAGAGGAAGAAATGTCAGGAAGACTAAACTATAAAGCAGATATATATGGAGGAAAGGTGCCACAATATAGGTTTAGTCATTGGAACCTGTCCCTCAATTCCCACCTCTATAAATACAAGGAGATATCTATGGATTAAGCCATTCAGACTGTGGTTTTACAGTGTCCTAGAAAATAATGCATAGAATATTTACTATTTTGAATGAATAAATAAATGAATGAATGATGATGTAAATAACATAGTGGACTGTGTATTTATTTGCATGTGGGAAAGAGAAAAAAGGCTGAGTATCACTTTCTAGAACCAACTCAAGTTGGGTAGGAGGTGTTTGCATGTAGAGTCAGATTCTCTGAGGACAAATGAACATAAATCTGTATATTTGGACATAAAACATTTTTAGAAGGTGATTTTCAAACACAGATGGATCCACCTTGCAGCCTCTTATGAGGAGGTTATTTCTTAAGTGTAGCAGCCATTTAAAGATCTAATATATCCTCCAAGTTTTTTATGGTGTTCCAAACTATAGGACACTGAAGGCAGATGCTCTATATTTCCTCTCAGAAGTCTGAGCTGCACAAAGGTGAGTATACAATTAATTGTGGTTTGAGAATTGAATGAATAATGAGTGAATTAATGACCTAGATCATCTTCAAACAAAATACTTAGTGACCAGAGATCTTGTTTCCTAAGATCTGAGGTCCTGTCAAGTTGACAGTCAGTATTAATCCTGATCATCTGTTTCCAGTTTGTTTAGGAACTGTAGTATGAATCTTTATTTCCAGAGAGGGATATGATCTCCACATTTCTCCCTAAGACCAGCATTCCATACTCTCACACCACCTGAGAATAGGATAGGGAACACACATGAGTGCTTGAGAATTTCTCCCCAGCCTCTTCTAACGGGTTGTGTTTGGACCTGAGTTTAATCACGGCCTCTTTTCTCTGTTGTTCTACTTTTCCATTTTTCTCCTTTTTGATTTTTATTATGTCAGATGTCAGAAAAATGTCATGATTTTGTAGAAACTGCTCTTGGATCTCCACTCTGGGTCAGTTTATAAAAGTTCAAACATTCTATTAACAAACTATTTCTCTGTTGTATCATGTTAATTATAATTACTTATGATTCTAATGACTTGCTAGAATATTTTCTTAACGACTCTCACTTATATAACATGCAATATGTGAAAATAAGAGTTTGTCTATCTTGATTATGGAGCATCCTTCTGTCAGAAGTAGAATGTGTTTTGATGAAGAGGAGGAAGGAGATGATAACCCAGGTTTATACAAATCTTTGAGCCCATATAAAACTGATGCCTCATCAGTTATTTTAAGTTCTTTTTAACAATCTGTGTCTTTTCATCACATATAAGTAAAATGTGTAATGTAACATATTAATCTTCTATATAAACAGACAGTAGTAAAAGTCCTCAATTATGTTGTTTTGTTTTTGTTTCTGTCTGTTTTTGCTGTGTGTGTGTGTGTGTGTGTGTGTGTGTTTCTAAATGGAGCATCTTAATACTTTAGGACCATATGATCTTCTGAAAACTATAGAACTCAAATAAAACAGTTATTTGGTGTCATAGTTAGCTGTCAACTTGGCACAAATAAGGATCACCTGATAAAGAGGGTTTCAGTTGATGAATTTTATAGATCAAGTTAAACTGCAGTATATCTAGAGGAAACTAGATTTTTTTATTGAATAAGAGGGTTCAGCCCATTATGGGTAACACTATCCCTAGGCAGATAGACCTGACTTGTATAAGAAAGCTAGCTAAGTATAAGCCAGCCTGTGAGACACCCATCAGGCAGTTTCTGCTATATCTCTTTGGCTTTGATGTGGAGTGAGTTCTTTGGTGATAGGAAATGTGTTGGACAGCAAGCCAACCTACCTTCTAGCTACTTACTTGACTCTGCTTCATTACTGGACTAACATCTAAAATTGTAACACAAAATAAACCTCCTGGTTAATTTTGGTCAAAGTAGTTAAAGCAACAAAATAAAATGAGAAAAGTTGACTGTTTATTCCATCCTTACCCCTACTCTCTCTCTTTTCTTCCTTCTCAGTCATTCCTTCTCACCCCTTGTCTGTTTCCCTGGCAGAAAGATCTTCTACATGGAGGCAAGCTAACTGTCTTAGTTTCTTTTCTATTGCTATTAAGAAATACTATGAGCAAAGCAGCTTACTGGACAAAATGTTTGATAGTTCCAGAGGGATGAAGTTATAATAGTGGGGAAAGCATGACAGCTGGGGCTGGTCCATCACATCAACAATCAAGAATCAGATGGAGAACAGGCAATGATACTGGGCAGTAAACCCTAAATTCCCACCTTCAGTGGCATCCTCCCTCCAAGAAGACTCCACCATCTCAAATATTAGAACCAACTCAGACCAAGAATTAAGTACATGAGCCGGTGTGGAAACTTTCCCATTCAAAGCCATAACACTAACTGTAAACTATCCCAGTGCAATAGCCTGACTGAGTTCCCAGGACAGGGGAGCACACTTTTTTCCACCAAGGATTTTATGGATGTCCAGAACTAAGTTGTTATGGCCACAACCTCATCAAATTGCTAGTGCTGATAGCCAGAAGCATGTTGTCTGTCCAGATCTTAGTGACACAGATCATTGAGCAACACAGTGGGTGACAACAGCTCCACACAGGCAGCAGGTATTGTGTATGATGTCTACTGTGAGCTGTCCTGCAACAACCAGAGTGAAAATGATAAGAGGGCATATCTGCTTGCTGGACCTGAGCAGTGCTGCTCAATCATCTACCTGGTTTTAGAAAAGTTGTCCTGTCAAAGCCTTGTTTTCTGGTAGTAGAGTTGGAAAAAATCTCTCTGAAATGCACTCTCTTCCATTTAAAAATGGAAAAAATATATCCTACATTAAGGGACTTGAATTATGAAATTTATTTTGGTGTGTGTATGTGTGTGTGTGTGTGTGTGTGTGTGTGTGTGTGTATATGAGTTTCCAGAGGATAGAGAATTGATTCTTGAGAACATGGTGTCACAATATTTAAATTTTGATAACTGCCCAGTTTCTACTTGGAATTCTTGATGTCCATTGCTTGGCACCTGCATGGAACAGGAGAGGGAGAAAGGGAAATTCAAAGGACAAAGGGCTGTAATAAAAGGGAAAGTGAGCATAAATATGCCTTCAGAAATACCCCTAGAAAATTATCAATTTTGCGACTTAACTGATTTAATCTAACACCAATTGCGACAAAAGTTTACCATCTCCATGTATTATCACAATGGGGGTTTAGAGGTTCAATGCATGAGTATTATGGGGAATCCCAGCTTCAGTCTAAGCAACAACCTACACACTGAAATTCACCCTCATTTATTACATGATAATTTATGTTGCTAATAAAGATGGCAATCAGATTCTGAAGAGCCCCCTATGAAAATCCTGATTTACCAGAATAAAGCACTGTGGTAGAAATGGAGAATATGTTAAGAAAATATTTCCTCTATGGAAGTGGGCCTAAGAGTTAGGAAAGGTTGAAGCCTGATTGCTTCTTGGTCATGAGAGTTCTGTTCCCTGATGAGTCATTTACACAGCATCTAAGGTCTTGTGGATTAGACATGAGAGTTTTGCTTACTCAGGCTCTGCTCTTTGTTGTAGTCCTGGGCCTAACATTTCATTCTTTCTCTGTCCTTGATTTCTTTCACATGTTAATCTTACTGCCTTTCTTAACCTACTCTTCTGCCCCAAAGCATTGTTTCAACCTTTAGATTTTTATATTGAACTTGAAATATGTAGCCTCACTGGTATTATGTTTTAGCTCAGGCTGTTGTCTGCCTATTATTAGTTTGAAGTTGTTATAATGCAAGATTTCTGGTCATTCTGGGGAAGATGGCTATGGCCTTTTTCAATCAGAAACTGCTGACTAAATCTTGGTTTTTGCACTGGAAAGGCAAAGATAAAGAAAGTTATGTGTTTTCTTTGTTTGCGGAAGGCAGTGAACCATTAGGAGATGCTGCTCCAGCCTTTATCAAAGGATTGGAGAAAATGGAGAGAAAAAAGCTTATGAGTCTTCACCATGCAGATGGTGTATGCCTTGGTGCTTACTGCTTCCCTAGTTCTCTATTACTTTGTCACTCTCATCAGTAATTAAGCTAGGATCTAGTTTCATCTAGACCCACTGATTCTGGGCATACCACCAACTGGTAAGCAGCCAACCAATGTATAAGAAAATTTCATTTCATAACAACTAGTGTCATAATACACAGTGCTGCAAGAACCAGAAAGGAGAGTCAGTACACTTCACAGTGCACAGTTCTTCAATCTACTAAACAAGCCATTTCATTTCAAGGGAAAAAGATAAGGCCTATCTGAAGTTCTGTTTTACACATGAAGGGTTTCTTGTTTGTGTCAAGCAAAAAGATGAAGATGAGGTTGTGAGTGTGTCTGTGTATGTGTATGTGTGTGTGTGTGTGTGTGTGTGTGTGTGTGTGTGTGAGAGAGAGAGAGAGAGAGAGAGAGAGAGAGAGAGAGAGAGAGAGAGAGAGAGAGAGAGAGAATAAGTGCAGTTGCATGTTGTGGTGTGGGTATAGACCTAATAAAATAAGCATGTTGGGGAATCTTTTATGCATGTTCAAAGGATAGAACTTGTGTCTATAGATTCGCTCAACTAGCACTTTATCCTCTGAGCTATCTCATCTGTCTTCTACCCTGATTTCTAACATGATTATTACCTGCCAACTTAGCAACTGGAAATTACTTTTCCATTTCCTTTAGCACATATAACCAGTCCCTATTCTGCAAATTCAAATCAAAGCAGATGTGCTGAGTCTTTTATTGACTATTTTATGTGACAAATTGAATTACCAAAAGACTCAAACAAAATTAATCAAAAATTAAAGCAAAAGAAATTTAAGTTACCCACTACTTAAATGGGGTTAATAGGTTACCAGAAAAAACAAAACAAAACAGGATCACTCTGAGTTATGGAAAAAAAGGAGCTAAACTGAATTGAGGCAGTGAATGCTGACTCTTGACCTGTGGTTTGTTTTCTAAATGATGTATCAGCTGCATTCCTCCTGTGGGGATTAAAAACCCAGCTATATATAAATTGAAAGGGAAGTATAAACTCCATTTATCTCCATTTAAGGAACAGGACTGATTTCAATAAAGGCCATGAGCCACAGACTTTAAGAATACAGTATAAGTCCCAGAATCTAAGTCATAAGACAGCAGATCTAGGAACAGACCATAAAATCCAGAACAAGATAATAAAACCCCCTCCCAAAGAACAGCTTTGGGATAACCACAAAAATGGGGAAATATCTTATCTCAGAATGGGCCATCTGTGCTGAGCAGACCTATTTCACCACATGGTTGAAAGTTTATGACAAAGGAATGCAGGCCATTGAAAACCTGTGAGCCTCTAGCACCCACCAATGAAATTTTAGATTACCTGATCCTTCTAGAGATTTGCCTTGGTTCCCTATAAGAAGACCTGTGTACCTTTGTCTAGAGTCACTATTTTAGAGAATGGTTGACCACCACATGCTAGATGTTTCTACAGAATAAACGTTCTGTTTTTCTGTATACTATCTGAGTCTGGAGTCTTCCTTCAGTGATATTCAGACCCTTACAAAATATAAAACCTGAGCATGACTGTAAGGAGAAACTCTCTTGTAGACTTTGAAAACAGGCATTGTAAAAGAGGAAGTAGAATCAATCTTGGCTTAGAGACATTGGCTTCATGTCCCAATGACCACATTTAAGAGTTCATCTGCTTAGACTTCCTGCATTAGCCTTTTAGTTTATGCACAGAGTAGGAACATAACTGATGAAGTTTGGTGATGCTGAGTAAATTGGATTGGTTATTTAGAGAACCTAACTTTTACTACAGATACTCAATAGAAGTGGATTAGTCTCTTAAGGAGAAAATGATGACTGAAGATTACAGCAGGAGTCAGAACCTGCCTGATGCTGAAAATATCTGGCAAGTCAATTTTAGCAGAATAGAAGAATCTGCCACTACATTCATATTTGAACTTCACAGGGCCCTTTGAAGTAGAACGGGAAAGATAAATATGTTTCCAATAGATGAAGAGGGAATGTTATCAGTAAAGTTAAGTATCAACTGAAGGTCTTTATGGTCTACAGTGTAGCATCCTAAAGCAAGGAGTTGTGCCTTCTTATGCCTCCCACATCTAAATACTCTCTAACTAATATACATTACACCTGAGACATATGACCCTGCTTCTCAACAACCAGTTTCCCACAGGAACAAATCAGATTTAAAAGACAAGAGATGCTTCAGAGAGAGTCAGCCAAAGACCCATACCTAAAGAAAGGTATCTGTTCTATCCCAAGCATAGATGTGATGCCACTGGAACAAAAAAAAATCTGTAGAATGAAGGCATTGGGGAGATTCCTCTGTATTAATCTCTCTCTCTCTCTCTCTCTCTCTCTCTCTCTCTCTCTCTCTCTCTCTCTCTCTCTCTGCATATGTGTGAAAGGATGATGAGTTCCTCCATTCCCAGTTAAAAGTATCAAAAGCCCTTTCTCCTCACCATCCTAGTACATGAAGAAAACAAAGGGTTGAGATTGTATCTCAATCGGTATAGTGTTTGTCTGGCATGTAGAATAATTCCTCAATATTGTGTAAAACTCTGACATGGGGGCTTACAGTTGTAATGCCGTCACTGAGGAGGAAAAGCAGGAGGATAAGAAGCATAAAGTCACCTCAAGTTCCATAGAGTTTTAGAAACTAGCCTGTGTTACCTGATATTCTAACATACTGTCTGGAAGAAATATATGAAAAGTTCAACCATAATAGTTCAAAGTATGTATGCAATCTCATGTTTCAACTTACTTTAAAAGCTCCATCAAATGCTTGCTTAGACAAATACCTTCCACACCCCAGGAGAGTGATTAAAGTTCCTTTTTTATTGTACTCCCTTTAAATGTCTATGAGGATTGAACTCCTGGCAAAGCTATTCTTAAGTGAAATGTAAATTAGAAGCTCCAGTGGACTTGTCATAAAAATAAAGGTAGTGTTTGGTATCTCTGAGAGAATAAGGATTTAGCCAAATTTTTCTGACAGATAAAACAAATGTTTCCGAAAGAAGAGCATAAGAAAATAGGAAAAGTTAGGGAAGGTTAAAGGAGGAGCCCTATCAACTGGATAAGGTAAGGATTAAAAATATCAGAGGAGGGAAGGAAGAAATGCTTCAGTGGCTAAAACCCCTTGTTGCTTTTGCAGAGAAACCAGACTTGGTTTGCAGAACCCACATAGTTGTTCTAGGGAATTCAACAATATCTTCTAACCTCCAAGAGCACCAGGCATGTACATGATATGTTTGTGATATGCTAGTAAAACATTTATAAACACAAAATAAATAAGTCTTTAAAACAAAAGTTTAAAAATATTAGAAGACACATGAGTGCTATTATATATGCTATAATCTCAGTATTATGGGGGTGGAGCTGCAAGAAAATCTTGAATTTGAGGCCAGCTTGAGTCATATAAAGAAACACTGTCTCAAAATGAAAATGGTATCTGGGAATGTGTTTATGTGAATGAAGCACTTGTCAATAAAGTTTAAAGACCAGAGTTAGACTCCCCAGAAAACAAGTAAAGCTGAAGCATTAGTCGATCTATTACCCCAGCAGTCAACAGGGAGACTGGGGAGCTTCAAGAAGAATGTGGGTCAGCTAGCCTGGTTTTTCTGTGGGTAAAAAAAAAGAAACCCTGACTCAGACAAGGAGAAAAGTGAGGACTGACTCTGAGGTTGATCTCTGAGTTCCACAGACATGCTAAAATGACACAGACCTGCACACACACACACACACACACACACATGCATGCTTACACCTGTGTGTGCATACAGAGGAGCAAAAGAAAAACCTGAACAACTTAGAAAATATACTAGTTGAGACCATATTTAGGAGTCAAATTGCTCACCAGCGGACAGGTAGGAAATTTACCTGAGTAAGTTAAGTGAAGAGAAATATCTGAGTGAGGGAAGCTATCATGTAGCACTACTGATTAGAGGATTTATGTTCAAAGAGGCAACCCTGTCTGTCAGGAGCCACAATGGGACAAGCCAAAAACTAGCAGGTGGTCTTCCTGAAATGGCCTACTTCAGATTATTATATAATCTGAGACAAGGGTGCCCTTATTAAGCAAGGCTGTAAGGGATTCGTTTTAAAAAAGATTACTGCTATTAATATGCTTATCCTCTTATTATTAAACATATATAACAATCACTAAGTAATAGCATACCCCTTTGGAGCAGATCTCTGCTGACTCACGAAGATGTACTTTCTTGTAGTGTTACTATACAGACAAATAGATGACTTACATCTTAATGATGATCCTATAATAATTCCTAGAATTATATCTAGGATTATTAGGCTCTTTTATAACAGGAATGTTATTAGGTCCTTTTCTGATAGTCAAAGTTGAAATGATAATTCTGCCAGTTTCGCAAATGTCACCTCCTATTCATAGAAACTCCAAAGAGGTTAGTTATGTTTTTAAATCTTCAGTGAACCTGTGGAGCTGAAACAGGTGATGGATGTTTATCAAGATTATTTACACAATGGAATACTACTCAGCAATTAAAAGCAATGAATTCATGAAATTCTTAGGCAAATGGGAACACGGGGAGGGAAGAGGGCTTATGGGACTTTCGGGGATGGGTAATTGGGAAAGGGGAAATCATTTGGAATGTAAATAAAGAATATAGAAAATAAAAATAATAATAAACAATAGAAAAAAAAAGATTATTACTCCTAATGGATATACATGTAAACATTCTCTTTTGTAAACTTCTATTTCTATTTATAATTTGATTTTCTGTGTGAACTTGTGATAAACTTTATAATATGTGATCATATACTCTGAAAGATGTTTAAGTGCTGAGGACAAAGAGAAAAGTCACTACTGTGGTAAGAGGAACAGAGGTGAGAAAAACTGAGCTGAGAAGAACTGAAGTACGAGAGGGAACTGAGCTGAGGAGAAGTATTTTAGACAGAACACTTTTTAGACATATTAGAACTCAAGAAGAACTTAGAAGTATAGGCATAGCTTTCAGAGAAAAGGCATTGAGAGAAAAAGCATTGTTATGAATTCAGAGGAGGAAAACAGAAAAAGATTAGAAGGAAAATGCAGAGTGGAATAACTTAGAAATTCTAAGAAATATTTAAAAACTATGAGAGTAATGTGCATATCAATTGACTCCCAAGAAGAAGGAAGGAGAGGCCCCTGGTCCTGGAAAAACTAATTGCAACAGTGTAGTGGAATACCAGGACAGAGAAGCGGGAGGGGGTTGAATGGGGAACAGGGGGAGGGAAGAAGGCTTATGAGACTTTTGGGGATGGGGGAACCGGGAAAGTGGAAATCATTTGGAATATAAATAAAAATTATAAAATAAGCAAAACAAACAAACAAAAATAAGAGAGCAATGTGCAGAATGCTGTGGGAAAGAGGAAAAAGGAAAAGAGCAGGTAAATTTCTCCTTATGATGAGACAGGACAGGTTCAGTGGTAAGGACAAGGCAGGATTAGTCTTATTAAAAGGAACAAAGCTTTTTTTCTCAAAAACATGGGTTTAATTCATTTAGCATTAAAAGGGTGGAAGCCTTTTCTATCACTGTGCAATAAAGATTGGAGCTCATTTTTCAACCAGAGTTCTTTCTGCACCAGTAATTGGTCTTTTGCTCCATATGCATACGTAAGTATGGATGTATGTGTATGTATGCAATTGTGAGAAAGTATGCATGTGTATGTGTATGTATGCAGTTGTGAGAATGCATGCAAGCTTAGCCCAAGTGGATTTGAATGGAAATGCATAAATTAACACGCATGAACCTGTGTATGAACTTATGTGAGACTATGCATATTAACTTATAGAAAAATTTTTCTTTTTACGAATGTTATTCTCTTCTCCTAGTTTAATAGAAGTTTACTGCTCCAAACTTCCCACAGCATCTGGACAATAGAGAAAAGGCTCTAGCAATTAATCCTTTACTTAATCTCCTGCTGTTTTAGGATGAGTTACTAAGTGCCTGAGATTGCAGTCTCTGGCCTCAGAGTAAGACAGAAAGCAGGTCAACTACATTAGCATAGTAACTTAGACTTAGATAAATAAACTTTATATTATACAGCAACCCTAAATATCTCATAAGACAAAGTCTTACCCCAGAATCTCTTAAGACGAAGTCTTACCCTAGAATTTCATAGACAAAGTCTTAACCACCCCTGCTGATGCTCTTCCCCAGCTCCGCTGCCTCAAGAAGAACAAACAGACAAGAAAGAAGAATCCTCCTGCTAGAGCTGGCCCCTGACACCTGTCTGTCTGAAACTTGGTTTGCTGTTTTGTGTTTTGATATTGGATTTCACTTTATAGAATAAACCTGAAATTATTCTGACTAATTTGGCAAGTACTGAGATAAACAAACATATGCCACCATATTCACACTTGGGGCCTACAATACTTGCAGATGAATAGGTTTGGATGGAATAAGAAATAGCCTACCACCAACCAAAGAGTATACATGTAGGGATTCATGACTCCAGCTAAATATGTAGCAGAAGACAACCATTACAGACATCAATGATAGGAGTGGCCATTGGTTCTGTGAAGGCTCCATTCCCCAAAATAGGGGAATAGAAGTTAGGAAATTGGGCGGGAAGGGGGGTTAAGCAGGGGGAGGGGGTATGGGATAGGGGGGGTCTTTGGAGGGGCAAAGCAGAAAGGGGATACCATTTGAATGTAAATAAACAAAATATCTAATAATAGTAAATAAAAATATATCTGAGCAAACTACCATCAACTAATTTGTAATACTGTAAAATAAAACTTTTAAATGTTTTATTAAAAAAAGAACTCCTTTAGTGTATTATACCATGATATCTACTGTGACAACCATTATTCTTTTCTTCTAAACAATATAACTTTACTACCCAAGATGTAAAAAACCCAAAAAAATAAAACAAACAAACAAACAACAACAACAACAACAAAAACCAAAAACAGCCTGTCTCACAGGCAGGAATTGCAACTTCAAGTTATGGGGTAATAGTGTTTGCCTGATTAGCTAGGCCCTGTACCCTGTTTTCTATAAACACAATTCAAAAGCTATATTAAAGGAAGGGGCTTAATTCGACCATACTAAAAAGAAAGACAAAGACTACAATGGAGCCTGTAAGTCACCTTTAAGGGACCTGAAGTAATATTTAAATATAAATGGAGGGCCAAGGATAATCACAGATAAGCAATCCCACCAAATATTGGCCCACAATTTTCTGGGCTCCAGTCTCATTCTGTTACATGGTAGTTAAAACATTATAAACACTCTAGAATACAGGCTTGCCTTCTTTTCAGCAAAGGACAGTGTCAATAGAAGAAAACAGGAGCCTACAGAATGGGAAAAGATCTTCAATAACTCTTAATCTGACAGCGAGTTAATATCCAAAATATAAAGAACTCAAGAAGATATATTCAAAAAAAAAAAAAAAAAACAACAAATAATGCAATCGAAAAAGGGAGTAGAGAACTAAACAGAGAATTCTCAACCGTCAAATCTTGAATGGCCAAGAAGCACTTAAAGAAATGTTCACCAGAGACTGAGTGGGCAGGTACATCCAGGAGCACAGAGAACATCTGAGTGCCAGAACAGCTGGGACAGGAGGGCTCATCCTGCACCAAGGAGCTGAGAAGCACCACAGCCATCTGTGCCAAGGAAGAGCCAGTCACCAAGGGATGCAGGACCACAGGGGGGACAAGTAGCAGCCAGAGACAGCAGGACTAACTAACACCAGACTTAACCAGATGGCGAAAGGCACTGTGGGAACATTACCAACAGATATCAAAGCAACATAGCACCATCTGAACCCAACTCTCCCACAACAGCAGGTCCTGCATACTCCAACACATTGGAAAAACAAAATTTGGTTTTAAAATCACAGCTCATGATGCTGACAGAGGGCCTCAAAAAGGAAATAAATACCACCTTTAAAAAAGTACAGGAGAACACAGGTAAACAGGTACAAGCCTTTAAAACAACACAGGAAAACACAAACAAACAGGTGAAGGAATTGAACAAAACCATCCAGGATCTATAAATGGAGGTAGAAACAGTAAAGAAATCACAAAGGGAAACAACTCTGGACATAGAAAACCTAGGAAAGAAGTCAGGAGAAATGGATGCAAGCATCAACAACAGAATACAAGAGATAGAAGAGAGAATCTCAGATGCAAAAGATACCAAAGAAAGCATTGACACAACAATCAAAGAAAACTCAAATTGCCAAAAGCTCCTGACCCAAGACATCCAGGAAATCCAGGACAAAATGAGAAGACCAAACTTAAGGATTATAGGTATAGAATAGAGTGAAGATTTCCAACTTAAAGGAACAGTAAATGTCTTCAACAAAATTATAGAAGAAAACTATCCTAACCTAAGGGAAGATATGCCCATGAACATACAAGAAACCTATAGAACTCCAAATTGATTGGAATAGAAAAGAAATTCCTCCCATCACATAATAATTGAAACACCAAATGCACTTAACACTGAAAGAATATTAAAAGCAGTAAGGGAAAAAGGTCTAGTAACATATAAAGGTAGACCTATCAGAACTACACCAGACATCTCACCAGAGACTATGAAAGCAAGATGAGTCTGGGCAGATGTCATATAGACCCTAAGGGAACACAAATGACAACCCAGGCTACTATGCCAAACAAATCTCTCAATTACTTTTTTTTTTTCTCAATTACTATAGATGGAAAAACAAAGGTCTTCCATGACAAAAACAAATATACACAATATCTTTCCACAAATCCAGGCCTTTAAAGGATAATAAATGGAAAACACCAAAAAAGGAGAGGAATTACACACTAGAAAAAGCAAGAAATTAATCTACTTTTAGCAAACCAAAAAGAAGAGACACACATAAACATAAGGCCACTTCTAATAACAAAAATAATAGGAAGCAACAATCACTTCTCCTTAATACCTCTTAATATCAATGGACGCATTTCCACAATAAAAAAACATAGACTAACAGACTGGTTACTTAAACAGGACCCAAAATTTTTATGCATACAGGAAACCTACCTCAGACACAAAGACAGACACTACCTCAGAGTAAAAGGCTGGACAACAATTTCCAAGCAAGTGGTCCCAAGAAACAAGCTGGTATAGCCATTCTTACATATAATAAAATCGACTTTCAACCTAAAGTAATCAAAAAAAGATAAGGAAGGAAGCTTCATATTCATCAAAGAAGATATCTACCAAGATGAGTTCTCAATTCTGAACATATATTCTCAAAATACAAGGGCACCCACATTCATAAAAGAAACTTTACGAAAGCTCAAAGTGCAAATTGCACCACCAAAATAATACTGGGAGACTTCAAGACGTCACTCTCATCAGTGGACAGATCAGGGAAATATAAACTAAGTAGAGAAACAGTGAAACTAACCTAAGTCATGAAACAAATGGATTTAATGGATATCTATAGAACATTGTATCATTAAACAAAAGAATATACCTTCTTATCAGCACCTTACTATACCTTCTCCAAAATGTACCCTATACTTGGTCACAAAATAGACCTCAGCAGATATAAGAAGACTGAAATAATTTCATGCACCCTATCAGATCTCCACAGGCTAAGGCTGGCCTTTAATAACAACAAAAACAACAGAAAGCCCACATACACATGGAAGCTGAATACTCTACTCAAACAATACCTTGATCAAGGAAGAAACCTCAAGACCCAGCTATACCAGTATTGAGCATTTACCCAAAAGATGTTCCACTATATCCTAAGAAACTGTTCTCCACTATGTTTTTAGAAGTTCATAGTCAAAAACTAGAAGCAACCCAGATATCTCACAACCAAAGGACAGATACAGAAAATGTAGTACATTTATATGATGGACTACTACTTAGGTATTAAAAACAAGGATATCATGAATTTTACAGGCAAATGGATGGAACTACAACGTATCATCCTGAGTCAGATAACACAGTCCCAAAAGGATACATATATTATTTACTCACTGATAAGCATATGTTAACTAGAATGTTCAGGATACCCATAATACATCCCCACAGATCCAAAGAAATTAAATAGGAAAGAAAGTACAAGTTAGGATGCTTGAATCCTCCTTAGAAGGGGGAAATAATAGTCAAGGGAGGCAGACGGAGGGTGGGACCTGGGTGGGTGACAGAGGGTTAGAAATATAGTGGGGCAAGATCAGGTATGGGCAGAGTCAGGAGAGAGTCTCACAAAGGGCCAGGAGAATAAGTGGAAGTATGCAGCTGCCAGGGGTCAAGGTTGGGAATGATTCCCTAAGAAGTCCAAGAGTCCCTAGATGAGGGAGACTCCCAGGACTTGATACAGGCAACCTTAGCAGAAATGTCCAAGAGCTGGGATATAGAACCTGAAATGACCATCTCCAGTAGCCAGATAGGACCCCTGGTGGAGGGATGGGGACACCAACCCATCTACAAAAGTTTTGACCTGAAATTGGTCCTATCTAAAAGAAATGCAGGAACAAAGATGGAACAGAAACTGGCTAATCAGTGAATGGTCTATTTTGAGATCCATCCCATGAACAGGCAACAATCCCTCACACCATAAATGTGTTCTGTCAGACAAAAACCCAGCATAGCAGTGTCTGAGAGGCTCTACCCAGCAACTAGCTTAGAAAGATGCAGATACCCTCAGGGAAACATTGGAGGAGATTGGGGACCCTTGTGGAAGAGTTTAATAAAGAATTGAAAACCCTCAAGAGATGGCAAATCCACCGAAAGAACACCATGTCAACTAACCTGAAACCCTGGGAGTACCCAGAAACTGAACAACCGACCAAATGTATACATGGTCTTGTCCAAGTACCCTGGCACATATTAGTATGTGACTGCCATATCTGGATTTAATGGGAGAGAATGTGCTCAATCAATCAGGAACTTAATGCACCAGGGTGGAGGAATATGGGAGTGGGGGATGCCCTGTCAGAGTCAAAGGGGTTGGTGATGGGGATCAGAAACTCTGTGAGGGGGGATCAGGAAGGGGCAACATTTGGGATGTAAAAGGAAAAGAAAGAAAGAAAGAAAGAAAGAAAGAAAGAAAGAAAGAAAGAAAGAAAGAAAGAAAGAAAGAAAGAAAGAAAGAAAGAAGAAAAGAAAGAAGGAGAGGAAGGAAGGAAGGAAGGAAGGAAGGAAGGAAGGAAGGAAGGAAGGAAGAAACAAAGAAACAAAGAAAATTTGGTATGGTGGAATTCCAGTGCTTGGTAGCCAAAGATCAATGAATTTCTGGACTTGTGATTCAGCCAGGCTACCCTACTTTATGAGCTCCAGGACAATGAGAGACATTGTCTTAACATAAATAAATAGATGATAGATAGATAGATGATAGATGATAGATAGATAGATAGATAGATGATAGATAGATAGATAGATAGATGATAGATAGATAGATAGATAGATAGATAGATAGATGATAGATAGATAGATAGATAGATAGATAGATAGATAGATAGATAGATAGATAGATAGATGATAGATAGATAGATTAGATAGGTAGATAGATAGATAGATAGATAGATAGATAGATAGATAGATAGATAGATAGATAGATAGATAGATAGATAGATAGATAGATAGGTAGGTAGGTAGGTAGGTAGATAGATAGATAGATAGATAGATAGATAGATAGATAGATAGATAGATAGATAGATAGATAGATAGATAGATGATAGATAGATAGACAGATAGATGGATGGATGGGTGGCTAGTGTCAGTGAATAACAGCCAAGGTATCCCTCTGGCCTCCAAACACATGTATGTATATGACACATCCAAACACTTCATTGAAAAAGAACAAAATCCTAAAAAATATTAGTTCCAAATAAACTCACTAAAAAGACAAAGTTTTAACTGACATAAGAAAGCTTAGCATTAGCAAAAGCTTCCCACTTTCAGTCTACAACTACATAGGATGTCAAAGTCTTTATATATCTGTGGTTATGTTTTAATATGAGCATTTGTTTTCAGTAATTTATCACAATACTTAAATGCTATTAGGAAATTATGATGGACAGGTCATTCTCATTCATACTGAAAATATATACTATTTCTTTACAATCCATGCATGTATTTGTGTAGTGATACTGCTTTTTTTATCCCTTCAAGAACAGCTTTAGTGTCTGTTGTCTGTAAAGAGCTGTAACTCCAGCAGATTTTAGAATGGGAATTTGAATTATTGTGTGGTAGCTTGCTTTATTGATGATGGCTTTCTTTCTGAAATGGGGTCTTACTGTGCTGTTTAGGTTGCCCTTGAAAACAGTACCTCAGTGTCAAAGATAAACACAACCTTAGAGTAAAAGGCTGGAAAACAATTTTGCAAGCAATGGTCCCAGGAAACGACCAAGAGTAGATATTCTAATATCAGATAAAATATACTTTCAACCTAAAGTCATCAAAAAAGACACAGAAGAATACTACATGCTGGTCAAAGGAAAATTTCACCAAGAAGAACTCTCAATTATGAAAATCTATGCTACAAATGCAAGGGCACCCTCACTCGTAAAAGAAACGTTACTAAAGTTCAAAGCATAGGTCGCACCTCACACAATAATAGTGGGTGACTTCAACACCCCGATCTCTGAAATGGATCATTCAGGAAAGCAGAAACTAAACAGGAACACAGTAAAACTAATTGAAGCCTTGGACCAAATGGAATTAACAGATATAAATACAACATTTCATCCTAAAGCAAAAGAATATTCCTTCTTCTTGGCACATCATGGTACGATATAATTGGTCACAAAACAGACCTCAACAGATGTAAGAAGATCAAACTAATCCCAAGCCTCCTATCAGATCACTATTGAATAAGAGTGGTCTTCAATAACAATAAAAACAACAGAAAGCCCACATACACGTGGAAGCTGAACAATGCTCTACTCAATGATACCTTGATCAAGGAAGAAATAAAGAAATCAAAGACTTTAAAATGTAATGAAAATGAAGGCACAACATATCATAATTTATGGGACACAATGAAAGCGGTGCTAGAAGAAAATTCATAGCCCTGACTGCCTCCAAAAAGTAATGGGAGAGACCACACACTAGCAGCTTAATGGCACACCTGAGAGCCCTGGAACAAGAAGAAGCAAATACACCCAAGAGGAGTAGAAGGCAGAAAATCAACAAACACAGGGCTGAAATCAATCAAGTAGAAACAAATAAAACCATACAAAGAATCAACAAAACTAGGAGTTGGTTCTTTGAGAAAATCAACAAGATAGATAAGCCATTAGCCAGACTAGCCAGAGAGCACAGAGACAGTACCCAAATTAACAAAATCAGAAACGAAAAGGGAGATATAACAACAGAAACTGAGGAAATTCAAAAAATCATCAGATACTTCTACAAAAGCCTGTGTTCAACACAACTAGAAAATCAGGAGGAAATAGATAATTTCCAAGACAGATACCAAATACCAAAATTAAATCAGGATCAAATAGACCATTTAAACAGTCCCCTAACCCCTGAAGAAATAAAAGTATTCATTAGAAGTCTTCCAGCCAAAAAAAGCACAGGACCAGATGATTTTAGTGCAAAATTCTATCAGATCTTCAAAGAAGACATAACACCAATACTCTTCAAACTATTCCACAAAATAGAAACAAAAGGAACACACCCAACTCATTCTATGAAACCACAATAACGCTGATACCAAAATCACACAAAGATCCGAAAAAGAAAGAGAATCTCAGGCCAAATTCTCTTATGAATATCGATGCAAAAATAATCAATAAAATTCTTGCCAACCGAGTCCAAGAACACATCAAAATGATCATTCACCACCATCAAGTAGGCTTCATCCCAGGGATGCAGGGATGGTTCAATATAAGGAAGTCCATCAATGTAATCCACTACATAAACAATCTCAAAGTAAAAAAACCACATGGTCATTTCATTCGATGCTGAGAAAGCATTTGACAAAATTCAGCACACTTTCATGTTAAAGGTCTTGGAAAGATCAGGAACTCAAGGCCCATATCTAAACATAGTAAAAGCAATTTATAGTAAAACAGTAGTTAACATCAAACTAAATGGAGAGAACTTGAAGCAATCCCACTAAAATCAGGGACTAGACAAGGCTGCCCTCTCTCTCCAGATCTTTTCAATATAGTACTTGAAGTTCTGGCTAGAGCAATTAGACAACAAAAGGAGGTCAAAGGGATACAAACTGGAAACGACGAAGTCAAACTATCACCAATTGCAGAAGATATGATAGTATATTTAAGCGACCCAAAGAACTCCACCAGAGAACTCCTACAGCTGATAAACAACTTCAGCAAAGTGGTTGGATATAAAATCAACTCAAGCAAGTGAGAAGACTTCCTATACTCAAAGGATAAGCAGGCTGAGAAAGAAATAAGAGAAATGATACCCTTCACGATAGCCACACACAATATAAAGTATCTTGGTGTGACTCTAACCAAACAAGTGAAAGATCTGAATGACAAGAATTTCAAGTCTCTGAAGAAAGAAATTGAAGAAGACCTCAGAAGATGGAAAAATCTTCCTTGCTCATGGATTGGCCGGATTAATATAGTAAAAATGACCATCTTGCCAAACGCAATATACAGATTCAATGCAATCCCATCAAAATCCCAACTCAATTCTTCATAGAGTTAGAAAGAGCAATTCAAAAATTCATCTGGAATAACAGAAAACCCAGGATGGCTAAAACTTTTCTCAACAGTAAAAGAACTTCTGGGGGAATCAGTATCCCAGACCTCAAGCAGTATTACAGAACAATAGTGTTAAAAACTGGATGGTATTGGTATAGTGACAGGCATGTAGATCAATGGAACAGAATTGAAGACCCAGAAATGTATTAACACTCCTATGATCACTTGATCTTTGACAAAGGAGCTAAAACCACCCCGTGGGAAAAAAAAAAGGTAGCCTTTTCAACAAATGGTGCTGGTTTAACTGGAGATCAACATGCAGAAGAATGCAAATCGATCCTTTCTTATCTCCTTGCACTAAGCTTAAATTAAATCCAAGTGGATCACAGACCTCCACATAAAACCTGACACACTGAAAGTAATAGAAAGAAAACTAGGGATGAACCTTGAACATATGGGCACAGGGCAAAATTTCCTGAACAGAACACCAATAGCTTATGCTCTAAGATCAAGAATTGACAAATGGGACCTCATAAAATTACAAAGTTTCTGTAAGGCAAAGGACACTGTCAAAAGGACAAAGCAGCAACCAACCAACTGGGAAAAGATCTTTACCAACCCTACATCTGACAGAGGGCTAATATCCAATATATACAAAGAACTCAAGAAGTTAAGACTCCAGAGAGCCAAGTAACCCTTTTAAAAAATGGGGTACAGAGCTAAACAAAGAGTTCTCACCTGAAGAATATCTAATGGCTGAGAAGCACCTAAAGAAATGTTCAACATCCTTCGTCATTAGAGAAATGCAAATCAAAACAAACTGGAGATTCCACCTCACACCAGTCAAAATGGCTAAGATCAAAAACTCAGGAAACAGCAGTTGTTGGCGAGGATGTGGAGAAAGAGGAACACTCCTCTACTGCTGGTGGGATTGCAAGCTGGTACAATCACTCTGGAAAGCAGTCTGGGGTTCCTTAGAAAACTGGGTATGACACTCCTGGAGGATCCTGTTATACCTTCCTGGGCATATACCCAGAGGCTTCACCTGCATGCAATAAGGACACATGCTCGACTTTGTTCATAGCAGCCTTATTTATAATAGCCAGAAGCTGGAAAGAATCCAAATGTCCCTCAACAGAGGAATGGATTCAGAAGTTGTGGTATATTTACACAATCAAATACTACTCTGCAATTAAAAACAATGAACTCATGAAATTCTTAGGCAAATTGTCAGAACTGGAAAATATCATCCTTAGTGAGGTAACCCAATCACAAAAGAACACACATGGTATGCAGTCACTGATAAGGGATATTAACCCAGAATCTCGGTTTACCCAAGACACAATTCACATATCAATAGATTTCCAAGTAGATGGAAGGAGAGACCCCTGGTCCTGGAAAGACTGGATGTAGGGGAATACCAGGATAGAGAAGTGAGAGGGGGTTGAATGTGGAACAGAGGGAGGAAAGGTGGCTTATGGGTCTTTTGTGGAGGGAGAAAACTGGAAAAGGGAAATATTTTGGAATATAAATAAAAAATATGAAAAATAATAAAAAAAATACAGTATCCTCATGTGTCAGTTGCTAGATCTATAGGCATGCAATGTTTCATCCTATGTTGCTCTGTGTGATTTATATATTGAAAAATAATTTATATACACACACATAATTTTGTTTTTCTCTATCCAAACACAGAATTTTTTTTTATTTTATTTTCTAAGGTTTTTTTTTATTTACATTCAAAATCATTTCCCCTTTCTCATTTCCTCCCTCCCCGAAAGTCCCATAAGCCCCCTTCCCTCCCTCTTTTCACCATTCAACCCCCTCTTGCTTCTCTGTCCTGGCATTCCCCTACATCCAGTTTTTCCAGGACCAGGGGTCTCTCCTTCGATCTTCTTGGAAATCTATTGATGTGCGAATTGTGTCTAGGGTATTCCGAGATTCTGGGTTAATATCCCCTTATCAGTGACTGCATACCATGTGCAAACACAGATGTTTAAGGATTAAATTAAAAGGAGCCAGAATATATATATATATCATGACATCTGTGCTTTTCTAAAATATCCAGGATTGGATGACAGTCTCTTTCTCTCAAGTATTTATTCAGAAATTTACGTGGTAGTTTAAAAATGCTGCGTTTATGTCTCATCACAGAAGCTGCAACTCTGTCTGACACTATATAGATTTTATTTCCACATTTTACCTCCATGACTATGACTTATACTGGTTTATACGGACTATGTCTCCCAGACTTCACTTTGTCTGTGTACAAGAGATAAAGTCTCTGACTGTTGTTTTTTTCTAGAAAAGAAATTTTGAGCATTCACTTGAAATTTATTCTTTAGGGTGGGGCTAAATACATGCAGGAATGATACAGGAAAGGTGTTTCCTGTGCAAAGGGTGATTTTTGCATTATTTTGTTCTTTCAATTCTTGTATTGTGTAAATGAGAGATAGAGAAAGAAACAGAGAGACAGAAAGTGACAGAAACAGAGAGAGAGAGAGAGAGAGAGAGAGAGAGAGAGAGAGAGAGAGAGAGAGAGAGAGAGAGAGAGAGAGAGAGGCTGAGACAGAGGTAGAAATACAGAGAGAGATGGAGAGAGAGACAGAGAGAAAGAGAAACAGTGACAAAACTTCCAAAATATGTGTGTAGAGGTCAAAGTTCAGTTTTGTAGAATCCTTTTTGTCTTTTCACCTTACATATGTTTGGGGATTATTTTATTTGGCTACAACAGTTAACTTAGTTTAGCCTAGAGTCATTTGGAAAGAAAGGCTCAACTGAGGGACTGCCATACAGAATGGCCTAGTAGGACATCTTTGGTGAATTTTCTTAACTCTTAATTGAACCAACATAAGAGCTGTGTGGACATAGTGGTCACAGGAACAGGGGATCCCTAGATCTAGCTAGCTAGCTATGCAAGCCATATTGTCAATATTTAAGATCATCTGAGGGATACTGCCTTGATGAATAATGCTGGGAAACAACAGAAGAAGATTTCTAATGTCAAGCCTGGTCCTCCATATGCATGTACATGCACTGGATGTACATATATTCTCTCTCTGTCTCTGTCTCTGTCTCTGTGTCTCTTTGTTCAAAACAATCATCAAAAGATGAAGAAAGATGTTCCAAAGAAGTGTCAGAATTCCCATACCTGCCTTCCCCCAAAGTTCAATATCATACCTAGTTTTCAGAATAGCACATTAGACTTTCCTCTGCAAAGGGCTGAACTTCACAATAGTTAAGTAAGTCAGTGGTATGAGAAGGAAACACTCTGGGGTCATTTATGAAGGGTAAAGTGGTACCCAGGACCAGAAATAGGGGTCTTGATAAAGAACTTGGTCCAATAGTGAAAGCTTAGACATCTGCCATTGACCACTGGTGGAGGTTAAGGAAAGTATGTAACCTATCTTGACTTCTTTCTTCTGGTCTCTGCAGTAAGGGCATTGATCTAGAAGAATGCAATAATAACAAATGTTTTCCTTTACTTTTCCATCTTCAGTGATAAGCACATTTCAAAACAGAGGTTTAGGCTCCAGGGTTTGAACATTTATAAGGTGAGATGTGAAGGAAGAAATTGGTATTGTTTTCAGTTCTGAATGAAGTCAGCAGGAAAATTGAAAACCTCAAATCCAAGAACTGACCCATCCTCACAATGGCATAAATTCTTCATAAAGTTATGAAATTCTTAAAATATTTGAGTAAACATGCTTGGTCATTTCCAGAAAGGGGTGAGGTAATATAGTACCAGGACCTCAAGTCTCAGTCAAAATGAGGCAAAGATTGAGAAAAAGAGTCTGGAATATGCACTGGACCTTTGGCAGGACCTCAGTACTGAGGTGGCCACAGAAAGCCAGTTAAAGAGAATCAGGGCAAAGAGGAAAACTTACAGACTGCTGCAGTGAAAATAGAGCACAGAGATGGCTCCTCTCCAATGTGGGCTGATGCTGGTGTGAGCCATTGCATTGGCATCAGATCTTCTCCTTTATGATGTTGAAGTGAATCTGAATTCCATCCCTTCTAACTTTCAAAATAAGCAATAGTAAATGTAGGTGTAAATAGAAACCAGTGAAATAACTCATCATATCAAAGTACTTGTTTTGGAGTTGGTCATTCTTACAACAGTGCAGAATAGAAGCAGCTTTGTATGTACAACCTTTAAAGAAGAAAAGGAATCAAGAAATAAAATATTCTTCACATGTATAAATCCATGTTGTTATGCGATGTTTTCTTGAGGAGATTTGAACAAAGATGAACTTATGCTGGAAAGAACAATTCTAGTATACTGAGCTTTATTTGGGTTGCTTACAAGAAAGCAGGTATTTAAAGGCAGCGTTAACTCCAAAGAGTCCACATCAGTATGTGTAAGGACTGAAAAAAGCTACATATCTGGAGCTCTCTGCATGATCTGCAAGCAGCTTGGCAAACCAAGGACTCTGCAACAGCAATTCTTATTGTCTATAAAACTTCAAGGAAAGGCTCTATGAATGTTGTAAGTTTCAGTAGCTTCCTAAAACTTATGAATTGAACCTCAAAGATTTTATTTATTTATTGAATCTTAAGAAAACTTTCTACAATACAGACAATTTCAATGCTGAGGAAATAGCTATATCACATAAGGCCACTGTTAAGACACTTGCAGAGAAAAAGATGTGTTTTGGTATCCAGAGAACTAAGGAAGATGACAGAACAAAAAACACCACCTTACCATGAGTTTGCAGACACAAACACATACAAGGGCAAATAACATAACTTTTTTAAAAAAAAAATAAGTAGTTTGTGTTTTATTTCTTGCGTTGTTATACCCGTTAACCTTGGATGCTTTAGTTTTATAAATTTGAAGAAAGTTATTGATTAGGAAGTATTGTTCTGAATGTCTTCTAGCTTCTTTCTACAGAATAAGTAATGTTGCATCAGATTATTGGAAAATTAAGGTGACACATCATTGTCCCACAAGAACAAGGCAATATAGAGCACAGCAATAACCTTTCCATAGAGGAAAGTAAAAGTGGTGAAAACTAACATTTCCCAGGAAACAGGATCACTCTCTGGAATGTTGCAGTTAACAGCTATGGTGATGCTTTTGTTGCCCACACTGTAGTGACCAAATACCAGACAGAAGCAGTATACACTGGTTCAAGATTTAAGGGTATTCAAAAAATTATGGGAAGAATTATAAGGGCAGAAGAGCTGAGATGCTGGTCACATGCTGTCAGTTATTCAGGAAGCAAGAGGAGATGGAGCTGGTGCTCAGCTCACTTTATCTTTCACATAATTCCTGCTGCCAGTCCATAGCAATATGCTACTAGCAACATTAGTGTGGTTCTTCCCATCTCAATTAACCTAATCTAGAAACTCTCTTACTCACCTGCCCAGAGGTTTATCTCATAGGTAATGCTAAATCTTACCATGGTAGCAATCTAAACTAACCATCACATGAAAGAATCCACAGAACTGGAATTATTTGTTCTTGTCTGAATCATAAGAGGACTCATTCCAGCTTCAGTTGCTGTAGAAAAGTAAGAATCTACTAGTTCTACTTTCAGGACTGAGCGTTAATCTCCTGCAGTGAACTGCTGGAATAACAACTAGAGTCTGTTTTGAGATTTTCCAAGTTTTGATTCCTAAATACAGAAAAAAGCAGGGAATGTCTCTAATTGGCATCTTGGAGTGTTAAGAAACAGTACTTATGTCTGAGAGAAAGGACACATGCCTATGGTTAGAAAGTCTGATTCTGAGATCTCTGTTTGGTCTTGTAGAATAGCATCTGTCATAACAACAGATGTGATGCAGGATCACACATATGCCATTAGAATACAAGTGGCTGTGCTTTTCCCTCTTAGATTTTATAATTTTGTGGATGTTGATAGTGACTGAGAGTAAACAATATTACAGATCAAACATTGTTAGACCAATTTTTCTCTTTCTAAGTTGTCATCAGTCAGGCACTATGGCCGAATAGCAGAGTCAAGATTGTCTCATCATTTGAAATTATACTTTGTCTAATTTTCATAAACCTAAAATCAAAATAGTAGATGTAAAATCAATGATCATGTTTAGGACTATTGAAGTCTGGATGCATATTCTCAGTGATTTTTGCACTGAACTAGAAAAACACATTTTGACAGATGTTGATCCATGAAATTCCACTACCTTAAATAGCTTCAACAATTATCCAAACACCAGTGAATAGGATTAGTAATATGTGTCTTACTGAATACTAAGGGATTCCACCATCCAGACCCACTGCTTGTGTCTTGCATGCACTGCCTCAATAGTCTTGCCAAATTCCAGTTTATTTAGTATCGTTCTACAACATAGGCTTCTGCTCTAATTTTCCTGTGTGTGTGTGTGTGTGTGTGTGTGTGTGTGTGTGTTATAAGGGTGTATATGCATGTGTTTGTATATAATTTGTATATAATGTGTGTGAGTGTGTGTATCTGTATATATATATATATATATATATATATATATATATATACATATGCTAATATTAATGATATGGAAGGCAATTGTTGACATTGGCTACATTCATCTATCTACCTGAAACTTGCTTTTGGAGACACAATCTCTCATGTAACCTGGAGTTTTCCAGTTGTTCTGGAGACCTTTTGATTCTCTTGTATTCTCTTTTTAGTAGTGGGAATAGGACCTGCCCCCACATCCAGCATTTTAAATGAGTTCTGAGGATCCGAATGCAGACTTTGTGTTTGCTCATCAAGCATTTTATCTACTTATCCTCTCTCTTCTGATTTTCTTAAGCATTTCTTATGCACAAGACTTTTCCATATCAATAAGCTTCTCTACAATAGATAACAGTGACTAGAGTATGAAAAAGGAAACTCACCTTCTGGGCATGCAGGTATAAACTCAGGAACATCATTCAAAGAGTTCTATGTTCACTGTGCATTCAATCTTAATTTTTCTGAACTGTTAAGGACCCTGAGAGTAAATTTCTTTTTATCTACGGAATGCAGCCCCCAAATTGGAGCAAAGGCTACTGTTTAATGATGGCCATTGTTCTGTGAACAGTCATATCATCTTCTCACGCATCAGTCACATCATTTTGGTTTTTGTACATAGACTATTGTTGATTTAGAAATATTTGTGAACACAACTGCTATAACCTGGTATCTTTTAATAGCTAATTAAGGAAAAATGACCCAAAGATGTGATTTATGATAAGCAGAGAAGAAAAATGTTAAGCCAATATTAAAGTAACTCATGGATGTAGCAAGCTTCTCTTATTAACTACCCTGTGATTGCTTCTAAACAGAACACAGACACACACACACACACACACACACGCACACACACACACACACACATCTCATTTGGCCCCTTTATATGGACTCCAGACAAATTTTTTCATATGTTGACTCTGGTATCTCACATCACCTATTCTTATTCCTAAATGCCCAAATTCAGTGCCCCCTATTGTTCCTTAAGGATATACATCATCTGTTTTGTTATCTGTATGACATTCATAACTATGACAGTGAAACAAATTTCAACTCACCTGAAATAAGAATATTCTTCCCCAAACATGCTGTACACTTAGCCTTGGAAATCTCAGAGCACAGTAGTTCAACTGTCTCTGATATAGCTTCATTCTTTCTTCCTTTCATATTTATAAAAACCCATAATCTTCAACCTGGAAAAAATATTTAGAGAATTAGCTATGGAAAAATCATTATATATTGCATAATATACTTAGAGATACTGTGGTACTAGTTAACATAAATTGTCAAATTGAGACCCCTGTCATACCTACAAAGGAGATTTAGATTAGGTTAATTAAAGTGGGATCAGCTACCTCAACTGTGGATGACACTAACCCATAGGCTGGTATCTGGGCTGAATTAAACAAAGAAAGCAGGTGGATCACCAGCATCCATCTTCTCCTTTGTGACAGCTGATTCAATGTGACTTGTTACCTCAAACTTCCTCCACCTTATTCTTCTAGCCATGCTAGACTGTACCCTCAAACTGAGAATTCAATTTAGCCTCTCTTCCCTTCAAAGTTGTGATTATGACAGCAGGGATAAAAGTAGCTAATACAACTATATTGTGCACTTAAAACTCTTAAGCTAGGTCATATGTTCAATTCAGTTATTAAAAAAATTATAAAGCAAAAAGGCAAAGCAAAATGAAAAAGCTTCAAGCTATTAAAGAGAATATTTAAAAATATTTTAAATAGATAGATGTGTCTATTACATTACTTGAGGAGAAGGAAATACCATATATGCATGTATCTAAACTTATCACTTCATGTAATTATATATCATCAACTATGCATCACTTAGTATGTATATGTGTGTATAACAGAAAGAAGGAGTGAGAGAAAATACTAGAAGTGTTCTCAAGTTCGACCTTGCTCCAAGTCATAATCATTTTCTCTCTAAGATGCTTGCTATTGTCAACCCAGAAGCCAGAAACATCAGACAATGTTTAAATCAGACAATGGATACTTGTTATTGGCAACATCTCCAAACTTGTCAATGGACAACATTCTTTGTGTGGCCAGTACTTTCAAAGGCCTCTCATGTCTCATCCCTCACTGCTATGTCCATCTGTCTAACCTCATTGCAGTACTAACCCCTGCAAAAGAGCCAGCCAAAAGAGGATGAAGAGTATCCTCTCAACTGAAGTCAGAGTAATCTCTAATACCTCATCCTATTTTCTGGGAATCTCTGGAACTAGACGAGCCCTTTAGTACTATATGCAGGTTGAAAAGGTGTTACTGGTCTTATTTTGGCATTTTCTCACAGAAGTCACTATTGAATACAGGCACTTGGAAGAAGATTGACAGTCAAAAAGGATCTCAATGTTAAGTCTAAGTGTGGTACTCAGCTCAGTGTTGCCAGCTGCTAATACCCTATTGGCAATAGAGATAAAAGTTGCAGCGCTCAAAGGAATCTTGGCCATGAAACTTGGCACTCAACCAGCAGACATGATCTCTGAAACATCATCCTGTCTGAGCACAAGCTTGATGTTAAATCAAAAGAGATATTGAGGCATAAGGAATGGCTCAGTGGGTGAAGAGCTTGGTAGGCAAAAGTAAGAACATGAACTCCTAGGTCATTGCTCGTGAACAAAAGATGAATTCAGCAGGATATATCAGTAATGCAACTGGGATTTTTGTTTGGAAGAACTTATCTTGCTTTTTTTCTCTTCTTTTTTAAAAAATATATATTTTAAATTTTCATACATAATTTCTCTATTTCACTTGCACCCCCTATTCTCCTCAATTCTAGTAAACCCATTCTCCCAAACTACCTCTCAACTTCATTAACTCCTCTTCTTTAATTATTTATATATACATAATGTTGCTATGACATATGTGTGTTTGTATAAAATCTGATGAATACATTTACTGTTGCTTATATGAATATGAGTGTTTCAGACTGATTGCTTTGAATTGGCTAGTCTGGAGAAGCCTTTTTCTCCTCTTATCTTTTCATCTAGGGGTAAGGTCTTGTGGAGTTTCTCTTATCCATATGGCATGTCAACTAGTGTTGTCACTGTTCAGGTCTTGTTTAGGCAATGACATTATTTAGATGTCAGGAGTAAATCTTCTCTGTCATATATTGAAGATGCATGTGTAGAAAATGATCTCTATAAATAGATGTCCTGATCCTCTCACTCTTAAAAAAATATTTCTGATCCCTATTCCACAATGTACCCAGAGCCTGAGGTGTGGTGGCTGTATTATAGACAAATGTATAGATTGGTGATTCTATCTAATTGTGTAAATGTTTTCTGTATTTTGATGAGTTGTGGATTTCTATAGTGGTCATTATAAACTGCAGAAATAAGCATCTTGGAAGAAAGGTGAGAGTTACACTTACTTGTGCTTATAAGGATAAATATTTAGACTGAAGTTGACAATTATTCTTGTTTAGGAATGTGGGAGGAGTAAGCCTTTTTTCTCATATCTCTTACCTCAGTCACATGTAATTAGCAAAGTTTATAGTATTAGGTATGAATTCCCCTTTATTGAAAAAGGCTTATCTCCAATTTATTGGGTATTAGTTACTCATGAGACATAAGTTTCACTGTGTATACCCTTGGATATATGTTATTGTACTGTTCATTCTGTTTCAGAGGCTTTAGAGCTGAGTAGGTCTATTGATTTTTTTTTCCCTTCGAGGCTTGCCTAATAACTTTGGATGTACTGAGAACCCTTTCACTGAAAGAAAGCTTCCAGGTTAGGTCCAGCTTTAATTCCTCAAATCCTGTATCTAAAGTGTGCACTGTTTTCAGCAATACCAGCATTCTTATGATGATACAATACCTCAGAAGCTCATGTGCTAGCTATCCTGACACACACAGTGTCACACAAAAAGAGACCAATATCAAAGAAGGTGGAGGGTGAGGACAAACTTCTGAGGTTAACCTCCTCCACACATTTGTTGTAGCCTCTATGCATCTCTACATATATGTGTATAAAGACACTTGTGCAATGTGTGTATACTTGAATGCACATACACTCATATACACTACAAAATAACTTTTCAAATAGAATGAAAATGAAAAGAAGTGCTTTCTAGTTCAAAATGTCCCATTAATGAGTACTTAATTCTATAAGATAATGATTAGTTCCCATTTGAGATTGTTACTTCATACTTGAGCATTTGAACTGGTGAATGCTGAGAGAGGGAACCTGTATACAGTGGTAGAAGTCTTTCTTTTCATTTCTAGATATTACAGACTATGATGTGACTGTTTGCAATGTCTAGCCTCACTGGATTTTACTACACATCTAAAAGCTGTAAATTGGCATGAATTGATTTCTGAGAAGGTATGAGGTTTAAATGTATTTAATCAGAACCGCAGAACGGATAAGACTTTCTCACATGATGGAATATTATAAAACTCATGAAACTTTCCAAAATGCTAACTCGTTTATTAAGGCTGTTTGATGATGCTCCTTTGAAGAACTATTACTTAGGGAGAGAAATCAATTCTTGGAAGGGTACTGGTAGAAAATTTATGAATGTAGTTCTTATACATTACTGTGTCTTTGCAGATATATACTTGCCATAAAATGTGAAGTACCCTATGAGGAAAATGAAGAGAGCATGGAGTTGAAGTTCTGTATGAAGTATGCTGATAATTAATTTGCATGGAAAGATAGTATTGTCCTCAGTTTGAATGGCAAGGCAATTACTGGATGGATTCTTGGCTTTCTCACATACTAGCCGTTTTAGTGTGAAGAGAAATAATCAAAATGATTAATGACAAGTTTGATAACTGTGGTAATAAGCATCAATATAAAAGGTAAACAAGAGGTTATGGAATACCTCTGTCAACAAACTGCTTGACTGGCAGTTAAATTTTTAGAACTCTGAGAAAATCATGAATAGTATTTATTCCTGTATTCTCAGTACTGAGGAGATGGAGTTCAGTAGGTGCTTACCTGTCACAGCTTACCCAGAGAAACCTAATTGATGAGCTACAAGAATGAGGGAGGCTGTCTCATCAAATCATGTTAGGTAGCCCTGAGAAACCACACCAAAGGTTATTTGCTTCCCACGCAGTCATTTGCATACTTGTAGAGTCTCTGTCGCTGTATCTCTCTTTTTTAAAAAAAAATTTCTATTGAATATATTCTTCATTTACATTTCAAATGTTATACTCTTTGCTGGTTTCCCCCCTCCCAGAAAACCCCCAACCCATCCACCCACTCCCTGCCTCCAAGCCACTCCCACCTACACCCCCACCCCCCTTAATTTACTCACACTGTGGCATCTATCCAGCCATCATAGGACCAAGAAACTCTCCTCCCACAGATGCCCAACAAGACATTCCTCTGCCACAATTTTGGCTGGAACCGTGAGTACCCCTTGGTTGATGGCTTAGTCCCTGGGAGCCCTGGAGCATCTGATTGGCCAACATTGTCATTCTTCCCACGGGGCTGCAAATGCCTTCAGATCCTCTAGGCCTCCCTCAAACTCCTCCATTGGGGACGCCACGCTCATCCAATCGGTGGCTGCTACCATCTGCCTCTGTATCTGTAAGGCTCTGGCACAGTCCTTCCATAAACAACCACATCAGGCTTCTTTCAGCACCCACTTCTTGTCATCCATAATAGTGTCAGGGTTTAGTGACTATTTATAGTATGAATCCCCACATAAGATAGTCGCTGGTTGGCATTTCCCTCAGTCTCTGCTCCACACTTTGACTCGATAATTGCTCCTGTGAGTATTTTGTTCCCATTCTCAGAAAAACCAAAGCACCCACACTTTTGTCTTCCTTCTTTTTGAGCTTCCTGTGGTCTGTGAATTATGTTTATTTTGAGCTTTTGAGCTAAAATCCACTTATCAGTAAATACATACTATATGTGTTCTTCTGCGATCAGGCTACCTCACTCAGGATGACACTTTCTAGTTCCATCTATATCATGAATTCATTGATTTAATAGCTGAATAGTACTACATTGTGTAAATGTACCACATTTTCTGTATCCATTCCTCTGTTGAAGGACATTTGGTTTCTTTCCAGCTTCTGGCTATTATAAATAATGCTACTATGAACATAGTGGAGCATCTATCTTTCTTACATATAGGAGCATCTTCTCGGTATATGCCCAGGAGTGGTATAGATGGGTCCACAGGTAATACTATGTCTAATTTTCTGATGAACTGACAAACTGATTTGTAGAGTGCTTCTACCAGTTTGCAATCCCACCAGAAATGGAGGAGTGTTCCTCTTTCTCCACATCCTTTCCAGCATCTGCTTTTCCTATGTTTTTCATCTTCGCAATTCTGACTGGTATGAGGTGGAATCTCAGGGTTATTTTGATTTCCATTTCCCTGATAACTAAGGTTGCTGAACATTTCTTTAGGTGTGTCACAGCCATTCGAGTTTCCGCTTTTGAGAATTCTCTGCTTAGCTCTGTACCCCATTTTTCAGAGGGTTATTTGACTCTCAGGAGTTTAACTTCTTGAGTCCTTTGTATATATTGGATATTAGCCCTCTGTCAGATGTAGGGTCGGTAAAGATCTTTTCCCAATTTGCATTTTTACATATTGACCTTCAGTTAATCCGGCAACATTTGTTAAAATTGCTGTCTTTTTTACATTGGAGGTTTTTAACTTCTTTCTCAAATATCAAGTAACCATAGCTGTGTGTGTTAGTTTCTGGTACTTGAATTCTGTTCCATTGATCTACCTGACTGTCTCTGAACCAATACCATACAGTTTTTATCACTATTGCTCTGTAGTAGAGCTTGAAGTCAGAGATGGTGATTCCCAAAGGAGATCTTTTGTTGTGCAGAATAGTTTTCTAAATCCTGGGTATTTCATTATTCCAAATGAATTTGCAAATTGCACTTTCTACCTCTATGAAGAATTTATTTGGAATTTGATGGGGATTACATTGAATCTGTAGATTGCTTTTGGCAAGATGACAATTTTTACTATATTTATCCTACTAGTACATGAGCATGGGAGATCTTTCCATCTTCTGAGATCTTTGACAATTTCTTTCTTCAGAGACTTGAGGATCTTCTCATACAGATCTTGCAGGTACTTGGTTAGAGTCACACCAAGGTTTGTAATATTATTTGTGGCTATTGTGAAGGATGGCATTTCCCTAATTTCTTTCTCAGCTTGTTTATCCTTTGAGTAGAGTAAGGCTACTGATTCGTTTGAGTTAATTTTATATCCAGCCACTTTGCTGAAATTGTTTATCAGCATTAGGAATTCTCTGATGGAATTTTTGGGGGCATTTAAATATACGATCATTTTACAAATAGTGATATTTTGACTTCTTCCTTTCCAATTTGTGTACTTTTGAACTACTATTGTTGTCTAATTGTTCTGGCTAGGATTTCATGTACTATATTGAATAGATAGGGAGAGAGTGGGCAACCTTGTCTGGTCCTGGATTTTAGTGGGATTGTTTCAAGTTTCTCTCCATTTAGTTTGATGTTGACTACTGGTTTGTTGTATATTGCTCTTAGTATATTAAAGTATGGGTCTTGAATTCCTGATCTTTCTAAGACTTTTATCATAAAGGGGTGTTGAATTCTGTCAAATGCTTTCTCAGCATTTAATGAGATGGTAATGTGTTTTTTTTCTATGAGTTTTTTCATGTAGTGTATTATGTTGATGGATTTCCAAAAGCAATATACAGATTGAATGCAATGCCATCAAAATTCCAACTCAATTCTTAATAGAATTAGAAAGAACAATTCTCAAATTCATGTGGAATAACAGAAAACCCAGAATAGTGAAACTATTCTCAACAGTAAAAGAACTTCTGTGGGAATCAGTATCCAAGACCTCAAGCAGTACTTCAGAGCAATAATGTTAAAAATTAGATGGCATTGGTACAGTGACAGGCAGGTAGATCAATGGAATAGAACTGAAGAATCACAAATAAACCCACACACCTATGGTCTCATGAAAATTGACAAAGGATCTTAAACCATCCAGTAGGAAAAAAAAATAGCCTTTCCAACAAATGGTGCTGGTTCAACTGGAGGCTAGAATGAAGAAGAATGCAAATTGAGCCATTCTTATCTCCTTGCACTAAGCTCAAGTCCAAGTGGATCAACGACCTCCATATAAAACCAGACACACTGAAACTAATAGAAGAGAAACTGGGGAAGAGCCTTGAACACATTGGGCACAGGGGAAAATTTTCTTGAACAGAAAACCTATAGCCTATGCTCTAAGATTAAGAATTGACAAATGGGACCTCATAAAATTACAAAATTTCTGTAAGGCAAAGGACACTGTCAATAGGACAAATTGTAAAACAACAAATTGGGAAGAGATCATTACCAAACCTTCATCTGAAAGAGGGCTAATATCAAATATATACAAAGAACTCAAGAAGTTAAACTCCAGAGAAAAAAAATAACCCAATTAAAAAATGGGGTACAAAACTAAACAATGAATTTTCACCTGACAGATATGGAATGGCTGAGAAGCACCTAAAGAAATGTTCAACATCCTTATTCATCACGGAAATGCAAATCTAAACAACCCTGAGATTTCACCTCACACAGGTTAGAATGGCTAAGATCAAAAACTCAGGACACTATATTAATCCTGCCAATCTATGAGCATGGGAAATCTTTCCATCTTCTGAGGTCTTCTTCAATTTCCTTTTTCAGAGACTTGAAGTTCTTGTCATATAGATCTTTCACTTGTTTGGTTAGAGTCACATCAAGATACTTTATATTGTTTGTGGCAACCGAGAAGGGTGTCATTTTCCTAATGTCTTTCTCAGCCTGCTTATCCTTTGAGCATAGGAAGGCTACTGATTTGCTTGAGTTGGTTTTATATCCAGCCACTTTTCTGAAGTTGTTTATCAGTTATAGGTGTTCTCTGGTGGAGTTCTTTGCGTCACTTAAGTATACTATCATATCATCTGCAAATAGTGATAGTTTGACTTCTTCCTTTCCAATTTGCATCACTTTGACCTTTTGTTTTCTAATTGCTCTAGCTAGAACATCATGTACTATACTGAAAAGATATGGAGAGAGAGGGCAGCCTTGCCTACTCCCTGATTTTAGTAGGATTGCTTCAAATTTCTCTCCATTTAGTTTGATGTTGGCTACGGGTTTGCTGTAAATTGCTTTTATTATGTTTAGATATGGGCCTCGAATTCCTGATCTTTCCAAGACTTTTAACATGAAAGGATGCTGAATTTTGTCAAATGATTTTTCAGCATCTAATGAAATGAACATGTGGTTTTTTCTTTGAGAGTGTTTATGTAGTGGATTACATTGATGGAGTTCCTTATGTTGAACCATCCCTGCATCCCTGGGATGAAGCCTACTTGATCGTGGTGAATGATCATTTTGATGTGTTCTTGAACTCGGTTAGAAAGAATTTTATTGAATATTTTTGCATTAATATTCATGAGAGAAATTGGTCTGAAATTCTCTTTCTTTGTTGGATCTTTGTGTGATTTTGGTATCAATGTAATTGTGGCTTCAGAGAACGAGTTGGGCAGTGTTCCTTCTGTTTCTACTTTGTGGAATAGTTTGAAGAGTATTGGTGTTATGTCTTCTTTGAAGGTCTGATAGAATTCTTCACTAAAACCATCTGGTCCTGTGCTTTTTTTGGTTGGAAGACTTCCAATGAATACTTTTATTTCTTCAGGGGTTAGGGGACTGTTTAGATGGTCTATTTGATCCTGATTTAATTTTGGTATTTGGTATCTGTATAGGAAATTGTCTGTTTCCTCCAGATTTTCCAGTTTTGTTGAATATAGGCTTTAGTAGTAGGATCTAATAATACTTTGAATTTCCTCAGTTTCTGTTGTTATATCTCCCTTTTCATTTCTGATATTATTAATTTGGATTCTGGCTCTGCCCTCTGGCTAGTCTGGCTAAGGAATTATCTATCCTTTTGATTTTCACAAAGAACCAACTCCTAGTTTTGTTGATACTTTGTAGAGGTCTTTTTGTTTCTATTTGGTTGATTTCAGCCCTCAGTTTGATTATTTCCTCTTGTCTACTCCTCTTGAGTACATTTGTCTCTTTTTGTTCTAGAACTTTCAGGTGTGCCTTCAAGCTACTAGTGTAAGCTCTCTCCATTTTCTTTTTGTAGGCATTTAGAGCTATGAGTTTCCCTCTTAGCACTGCTTTCATTGTGTCCCATAAGTTTTGGTATGATGTGTCCTCGTTTTCATTAAATTCTAAAAGTGTTCAATTTCTTTCTTTATCTTCCTTTTTTTCGAGACAGGGTTTCTCTGTCCTGGAACTCACTCTGTAGAGCAGCTGCCCTCGAATTCAGAAAAATGCCTGCCTCTGTCTCCCAAGTGCTGGGTATAAAGGCGCCACCAACACTCGGCTCTTTATTTCTTCCTTGTCCAAGCTATCATTGAGTAGGGCATTGTTCATCGTTCATGTGTATGTGTGTTTTCTGTTGTTTTTGTTTGAACATAACACCAGCCTTAGACTGTGTTGATCTGATTGGGTGCATGGAATTTGTTCAATATTCCTGCAACTGTTGAGGTCGGTTTTGTGACCAATGATATGGACAATTTTGGAGAAGATACCATGAGGTGCTGAGAAAAAGTTATATTCTTTTGCTTTAGGATAGAATGTTCTATGAATATCTGTTAGATCCATTTGGTCCATAACTTCAGTGAATTTAATTGTGTTTCTCTTCGTTTCTGTTTTCATGATTTGTCCATTGTTGAGAGTGGGGTGTTGAAGTCTCCCACTATTATTGTTTGGAGTGGGATGTTTGTTTTGAGCTTTAGTAGAGTTTCTTTTATGAATGTGGGTGCCCTTGCAATTGGAGCATAGATGTTCAGAATTAAGAGTTCATCTTGGTAGATTTTTCCTTTGACCAGTACAAAGTGTCACTCCTTATTTTTTTTTTTTTGACAACTTTTGGTTGAAAGTCAATTTTATGCGATATAAGAATGACCACTCCAGCTTATATCTCGGAATACCATAGACACAATTCGCATATCCATAGATTTCCAAGAAGATGTAAGGAGAGACCCCTGGTCCTGGAAAGGCTGGATGTGTGGGAATGCCAAGACAGAGAAGAGAGAGGGGGCTGAATGGGGAAAAGAGGGAGGGAAGGGGGCTTATGGGACTTTTGGGGAGGGAGGAAACAGGAAAGGGGAAATGATTTGGAATGTAAATAAAAAAACTTAGAAAATAAAAAAAAATATATATCTTGGGACCATTTGTCTAGAAATTTATTTTCCAACCTTTGACTCTGAGGTAGTGACTGTATTTATCACTGAGGTGTGTTTCTTGTATGCAGCAAAATGTTGGGTCCTTCTTATGTATCCAGTCTGTTAGTTTATGTCTTTTTATTGGGGAATTAAAACCATTGATGTTAAGATGTATTAAGGAAAAGTGATTGTTACTTCCTGTTATTTTCATTGTTAAAGGTAGAATTCTGTTTGTGTGGCTATCTTCTTTTGGGTTTGCTGAAAGAAGATTACTTCATTGCTTTTTCTAGGGTGTAGTTTGCCTTTGTTTTTTGTTATTTTCCACCCATTATCCTTTGTAGAGCTGTTTATGTAGAAAGATACTGTGTAAATTTGGTTTTGTTGTGGAATGTCTTGTTTTCTCCACCTATGATAATTGAGAGTTTTGCTGGATATAGTAATCTGGGCTGATATTTATGTTCTCTTAGGTCTGAATGACATCTGTGCAGGATCTTCTAGCTCTCATATTTTCTGGTGAGAAGTCTGGTGTAATTCTGATAGGTCTGCCTTTAATGTTACTTGTCCTTTATCCCTTACTGCTTTTAATACTTTCTTTGTTTAATGCATTTGGTGTTTTGATTATTATGTGATAGGAGGAATTTCTGTTCTGGTCAAGTCTTTTTGGAGTTCTGTAAGTTTCTTGTAAGTTCATAGGCATCTTTTTCTTTAGGTTAGGGGAGGTTTCTTCTATAATTTTCCTGAAAATATTTACTGGCCCTTTAAGTTGTAATTCTTTGCTTTCTTCTATTCCTATAATCCTTAGATTTGGTTTTCTCATTATTTCCTGGATTTCCTGGAGGTTTGGGTTACAAACTTTTTGCATTTTGCATTTTCTTTGAGTGTTCAGTCAATGTTTTCTATGGTATCTTCAGCACCTGAAATTCTTTCTTCTATCTCTTGTATTCTGTTGTTGATGCTTGCATCTATGACTCCTGATTTCTTTCCATGGTTTTCTATCTCCAGAGTTTTCTCCCTTTGTGATTTCTTTATTGTTTCTACTTCCATTTTTAGATCCTGGATAGTTTTGTTCAGCTCCTTCACTTGTTTGTTTGTGTTTTCCTGAAATTCTTTAAGGGATTTTTGTGGAAGGCCTTCTACCTGTTGGCCCATGTTCTCTTTTATTTCTTTAAGGGAGTTATTTATTTCCTCCTTGAAGTCCTCTTTCAGCATCATGTGATATGATTTTAAATCAAGTTCTAGCTTTTCTGATGTGATTGGCTATCCAGGATTTGCTGTGGAGGGAGAACTAGGTTTGGATGTTGTCATGTTACCTTGGTTTCTGTTGGTAATGTTCTTGCATTTGCCTTTTGCCTTCTGGTTATCTACTGTTAGATGGTCTTGCTCTCAGTGACTGTGGGTTATCTGTCCTGCAAGCCTGTGTATTTGTACTACTGGGATTCCCATTCTTCTTTGCACACAGATATGTAGGAACTCCTGGGAGACCAGCCCTCCTGTGGTGGTATTTGTGTATGTAGCTCTGTGGCCCAGGATCAGTACTCTCAGGCCTCTCCACAGACTTTGGAGGTTAGCTGTCTCCCTACTCCACCTGGATATGGCGCACTGTGACAGAGGATGGTCCCAAGCCATATATAGAAACTGGAAGTCTATTGTCTAAGGATTCTGGACGGGTTCCTCTGAGCAGCAGGGGTGGTTTTACCTGTGCCTCTAGGTCCCTCAGCACTCCTGCGAAGGGACCAAATGCCCTCAGTGCAGTGGGTTCTTTAGGATGTATCTGGAGATGGTGTCTTCACTGTGGCAGATCTTGAAAGAGTCCCATCGTCTCATTGTACCCCCAGCAGTAGATCTAGGTCTCCAGAGGTGGGAAGGGGTTCTTTCCAAATGCCCTGAGTGCAGCTGGTTCTCTAGGATGTATCAGCAGATGGTGTCTTCACTGTGGCAGACCTGGAAGGAGTCTGCCCCAGCAGAAAGGACAGGCAGAGTAAGGGGCAATAGGGTCTCTCTCTTTCTTTCTTTCCCTATCTCCCTCACTCTTCCTCCCTCCCTCCCTCATCCTCTCTTAATATATATGCAGAGAGAAAAAATTATAGCACTATGTATTAATATATAAAATGGTTTTCAACAAAAGATAAAATAAAATTCTTCCTAAAAGTCATTTTTTGTCCAGATGAAATGATCATCAAATCATTATTTTATTTTATTTTTTTTGGTACATTGTGAACTTCATCCTCAGATATGCTGTGCAGACATTGATTTGACAAAACCATCCAAACTTACAAAAATGCATCCTCTTTCCTGGTAACATTACTTCTGCAAATGTATCTCAGAAATATGCTTCATGTACAGATTGTGGAATAACTAGGTGGATAATCTCGAGTATGCTGATCAAATATCTGAAGGAAATCAAACTTTTTGATGAGAAGGGTAAAATATAGAAGTGATACAAGAAAAGATGAAGAGGCAGCCTTTGGAAAATTAAAAGACCAAGAAGCAAAACATTTACATTTTATAATATAACTGCTATTTGCTTCAACTTAAGAAGGGGAAAATTCAAAATTTAACTAGGAGGAAACTGTGCCTGGTACTGGAAAGCTAGCCAACAACATAGCTTGCTTTCCAGTTAGTGTTGTCCTGGATCTGATAGGACAATCTATAATTACCACTTTGCTAAACCAGAATAATCCCTATCTATATTTTAAGTATGTGTTTTATACTCATGGATAAGTCTATTCCTCATACCCAATAAGGAAACTTCTTTTTGTAGCATACCATTGCAGAAAAACATAATCAATAAAAATTCAGAAGTGTAGAGTCCAATCTACAACTGAATGCATCTACAATTAATCTTCCCTATGTAAGGGTTAGAGAACATTGCCCAAGCAGGGACAGAAGAACTCTAAGACTCAAAGGAACATAGAATTGTAAATGAGAGTTTGTCTTCTTGGAATTACAGTAGATACACTCTATACAAAGTTTCACCAACATTATTGTCTAAACATGCTAAAATGAATGGAGGAAAGCTCATGAGGCATCAACTCTACACAAAGAACAATAAGCAACTAAAAGATGCTGAGAGTGGGAGAAATATTCTTTCTCAGGAAGAGCTCATCAATTGGTGATGCAATCAAATGATCAGTCCTGAAAACACATGTACAAATATGTAGACAGATCACATTGTATACATGTATCTAGGAATATATATTTTCACATGAGAGTGTATGTGTGTGTGTATGTATATGTCTTTATGTGTAACAAATTAATAAATAAGAGGCTAGAAATTTATAAGTGAGTATGGAAGGTGATAAAGGAATCTGGTCCTCAAAGTTAACTTGGAGAATTGAATTAAAAATTTATATTAAGGAAAGTCATTTACAATTAGAGCTTTTAATATTGCAACAGCCATGTAAACCAATATGAAAATGAAAAGAAGCTGCCTGACATGAAACTGGATGAGGTAAAACACATGATTGATAACTGCCATTCACTTAACATAATTGAGATCTAATTATTGGAAATAAATAATGAAGGAAAGGAAGCTTTTTATGTTATTTCCAAAAACAGATGTGGGAACAGGAATAGAAATTATCAAAACATAAATTTGGGTGAGCAAAAGTAATGTGTGAAACACAGGCTCTTAGGTAGATAAAGGTAATCAAAGGAAAGTACAGATCCCTCTGAGTTGAAAAAATACTTAGTGTGCTTTTCTAGGATCTCTCTCTCCCTCTCTCTCTCTCTCTCTCTCTCTCTCTCTCTCTCTCTCTCTCTCTCTCTCTCTCTCTCTCTCTCTCTCTCTCTCTCTCTGTGTATGTGTGTGTTTTGAAATATATGGGGTATATCTTAGGTATGTGAAGTGTGTTGTATTGTCTTGGGTGTGTTGGTGGGTGCATGTGTTTATGTTTGGTGTGGTATTTGTAGGATATGGACATGAATATGCTATCTCCATATGTGTAATCCTATGTGTTTTCAAGTTTATGTGCACATGTGATAGTATGTGTATGAAACCCAGAGGGTAACACTGGATGTTTACTTTAGTGGCTCTTCATCTTCTAGAGGCCACACTTTATTGCTCCTGGGGGCTCACTGGTTGTCCCCTAGACTCCAGGGATAAATTTGTCTTTGCTTCCTTACTACCCCCTTTTTATGTGAGTGTTGATGATTTGAATTCAAGTCCTCATTTTACATGGCAAGCATTTTACTGATTAAATCATTTCCCTGGACTTTGGTAAGAATGTTTTGACATCTTTGAATCTGCATATAAATTAACACATGGAAATATGCTGACCTTACTGTGTGTAGTTGGTGTGAAGATGTACTGGCAAATAACTGTTGGGAAATTGTGTTTAAGGGGTAACAGTTTATGGTTGAATAAATTTATTTTAATGAAAATACTTTATATGCTAATATCTGGTTCCTTCTACTCGTAACAGGGTCCTTACTTTCATGTTAATATTCACAAAGGCCCAGATGGGCCAAATTCTTCCTCTTAACCTTAAGAAGGCAGTAGAAATGACTAAAGGGTCCTTCCTTGAGTCAGGCTTCCCTTTCACAAAAAGTGTTAGGGAAAGAGCTAATGATTGATCTACTTCCCCTTATATCCTGTATTTGAATAGAAATATTGACACCTATAGACAGTTTTTCCTGAGATTTGGGAAAGAGGTGAGGGTAAGTCTTATATCTGATTTAAATTCCACAGCATTAATGTAAGAAATATGCTGGATTAAAATCAATGTCTTCTGGTAGAAAAGCACAGGAAAAGATATGTTTGTTAAAAGCTTAATGGCTACTTCAATAAGATTTTAAAGCTAATTATTTATTAATATTTTCATGTGTATTTTTCTATTTCTGTCTCCATGCCTTTCACAGTTTTCTTCACTTGCCTATAGTTCATTGTATAGAGTCAAGGACTCATGGGATTTCCACATGCACTTTGATATATTCATTGATATTTTCCTCATTAAACTCACAATTGGGCAGTTATGTTGGTGAGACTCTATGAGTATAGCTTCCGACATTACTAGGAGAATCACTCTCACAGCAAATTCCCTGATTTCGTGGCTTTTATACTCTTTAAACCTTGTCTTCTGCAATTTTCCCTATACTTTGAGGGGCGAGAGAGAAAAAGAGGGTGAGGGAGGGAGAGAGGGAGAGATCGGTAGAGAGGAGGAAGGGGGGGAGAGAGGGGAAAAGAGGGGGGAGAGAGGGAGGGGGAGAGGAGGAGAGGGGGAGAGAAGGGGAGAGAGGGAGAGATGTGGAGAGGGCGAAAGAAGGGGAGAGAGGGGGAGAGAGGGAGTGGGGGAAAGGGGAAGAGTGGGGAGAGGGAGAAAATTTTGTATTTTATGGATATATCCATTGGGACTAGGAGCCTCAATTCATTGTTTTAATTGGCCATGGGTTCTGTAATAGTCTTCTTCTGCTGCAAAGAGAAGTTTCCTTGATAAGGAGTGAATACTACACTTATTTTTGGGTATAAGAACAAATATTTATAGATTTTTATTAGGGATTATGCTGGTTTTCATTGTTGTAGATTCTCCTAAAATAACCATGGCTGCACTAACACTGAATCAGTTCATTATACAAGTTTCCAGTATGGAACATGGTCTCCCTCCTGTTGAGCTAGCTTTTAGTCTAATTATAGAGTTGTTGGTTAGAGACAAGGTAAATATGCCCTTAACGGTTATTGTACCATGCTTGTCCTTGTTGTGGAACGTAGGCACCATGCTCCATAAGACTGTTGATAATTTACCTCAATGGAAGTTTTCATGATGCCTCCCTATTTCTGAGGTGTGTATCCATAGGGAATTATCTTCCACCTTTGTGGACAGACGACGGCAATAACAATATAGCTGTGGGTTTTGGGAGTCTCCTGCACTGCCCAGGTCAACAACTCAAATGAATGTTTTTTTTTTATTTCTTTTCAGGATGACATCCTGTAGTTTATATATTCATCTATAGAACATCCTTTTTCCTTAGAATAAAGATGACTACATACAAATCTGTTGTAAATGTATATTGGGTTGCTGGTGAAGAAATAAATTTTCTTTATTTTTAACCTTTACTTTTATATTAGATATTTTCTTTATTTACATTTCAAATGTAATTCCCTTTCCTCTTTAGCCCTCTGAAACTCCCTATCTTATCCTTCCTGCTCAGCAAACCACCCACACCTGCTTCCCTGTCCTGACATTCCCCTATACTGGAGTATCGAGCCTTCACAGGATCAAAGGCCTCTTCTCTCATTTATGTCCAACAAGGCCATCTTCTGCTACATAAGCAGCTGGAGATATGAGTCCCTCCATGTGTACACTTTGGTTGGTAGTTTAGTCTCTGGGAGCTCTTGGGATACTGATTAGTTCATATCAATGTTCTTTCTATGGGGCTGCAAACCCTTTCAGCTATTTGGGTCCTTTCTCCAGCTCCTCCATTGGGGACCCTGTGCTCAGTCCATTGGTTGGCTGTGAGCATCCACATCTGCATTTTCCAGGCATAGGCAGAGTTTCTCAGTAGACAGCTACATCAGGCTCTTGTTATCAAGCACTTGTTGGCATCCAAAATAGTGTCTGGGTTGGGAAACTGTATATGGGATGGATCCCCAGGTGGGTACTCTCTAAATGGACTTTACTTCAGTGTCTGCTCCATACTTTGTCTCTGTATCTCTTCTCATGGATATTTGGATCTGATTTTAAGAAAGACTGAAATATTCACACTTTTGTCTTCCTTCTTCTTTAGCTTCTTGTGGTGTGTCAGTTGTATCTTGGGTATTCTGAACTTCTGGGTCCACTTATCAATGAGTATATACCATGTCTGTTCTTTTGTGATGGGGTTACCTCACTCAGGATGATATTTTCTAGTTCCATCCATTTGCCTAGGAAATTCATGAATTCATTGTTTTAACAGATGAGTGTAAATAGATTGTATAAATGTGCAACATTTTCTGTACCCATTCTTCTGTCGAGGAACATATGGATTCTTTCCAGCTTCTAGCTATTATAAATAAGGCTGATATGAACATAGCATAGCATGTGTCCTTATTTCATGTTGGAGCATCTTCTATGTATATGTCCAGGAGTGGTATAGCTGGGTCCTCAGGTAATAATATGGCCAATCATCTGAAGAACCACCAAACTGATTTACAGAGTACTTGTACAAGTTTGCAATCTCATCAGCAATGGAGGAGTGTTCTTCTTTCTCCACATCCTCGGCATCATCTGTTGTCAACTGAAATTTTGATCTTGGCCTTTCTGACTGGGGTGACATGGAATCTCAGGGTAGTTTTGATTTGCATTTCCCTGATGATTAAGAATGTTGAACATTTCTTTAAGTGCTTCTCAGCTGTTCTGTATTTTTCAATTGAGATTTCTTTGTTTAGCTCTGTCTCCCACTTTTTAATAAGGGTTATTTATTTCTCTGGAGTCTAATTTAATGAGTTCTTTGTATATAATGGATATTAGCCCCCTATCAGATGTAAGATTGTTAAAGTCCTTTTCCCAACCTGTTGGTTGTGGTTTTGTCCAATTAATAGGGTCCTCTGCCTTACAGAAAATTTGCAATTTTATGAGGTCAATTCTTGATCTTAGAGAATAAGCTATTGGTTTTCTCTTCAGGAACTTTTCCCCTGTGCCCATATGCTCTAGGGTCTTCTCCACTTTCTTTTCTATTAGTATCAGTGTATCTGGTTTTATGTGGAAGTCTTTGATATACTTGGACTTGAGCTTTGTACAAGGGGATAAGAATGGATTGATTTGCATTCTGCTACATGCTAACCCCCAATTGAACCAGCACCATTTGTTGAAAATACAGTCTTTTATCCACTGGATGGTTTTTAGCTCCTTTGTCAAAAATCTAGTGACCATAGGTGTGTGGGTTCATTTCTGGGTCTTCAGTTCTATTCCATTGATCTACCTGCCTGTCACTGTACCAATACTAAGCAGTTTTTCTCAGGATTGGTCTGTAGTAGAGCTTGAAGTCAGGGATGGTGATTCCAAATACAAATTCTTTTCTTGTTGAGAATAGTTTTTAAGAATAGTTTTTGCTCTCCCAGGAATTTTTATTATTCCAGATGAATTTGCAAATTTCTCTTTCTACCTCTATAAAGAATTGAGTAGGAATTTTGTTGGTGATTACATTGAATCTGTAGATTGCTTTCAACAAGATGACCAATTTTACTATATTAATCCTGCCAGTCCATGTGCATGGGAGATTTTTCCATCTTCTGAGATCTTCTTTTATTTCTTTCTTCAGAGACTTGAAGTATTTGTCATATAGATCTTTCACTTGTTAAGTGAGATTCATACCAAGGTATTTTATATTATTTGTGAGTATTGTGAAGGGTGTCATTTCACTAATTTCTTTCTCAGTTTCTATATCCTTTGAGTAGAGGAAGGTCAATGATTTATTTGAGTTAATTTTATGTCCAGACAGTTTGCTGAAGTTGTTTATCAGGTTTAGAAGTTTTCTGGTAGAATTTTTGGGGTCACTTATGTATACTATCTTATCATTTGTAAATAGTGATATTTTGACTTCATCCTTTCCAATTTGTATCCCTTTGACCTCTTTTTGTTGTCTAATTGGTCAGGCTAGGACTCTGAGTACTATATTTAATAGGTATGGAGAGAGTGGGCAGCCTTGTCTAGTCCCTGATTTTAGTGGGATTGGTTCAAGTTTCTCTCCATTTTGATTGATATTGGGTACTGGCTTGGTCTGCTTTATATTGCTTTTACTATGTTTAGGTAGGGGTCTTGAATGTCTGATCTTTCCAAGACTTTTGTCATGAAGGGTTGTTGGATTTTGTCAAATGCTTTTTCATTATCTAATGAAATGATCATGTGTTTTTTTGCTTTGTTTTTTTTTTTTTTGTCTTTTTGTTTTAGTTTGTTTATATAGTGGATTAGGTTGATGGATTTCCTTATATTGAACCATCCCTGCATCCCTGGGATGAAGCTTACTTGATCATGATGAATGAACATTTTGATGTGTTCTTGGATATGGTTTTCAAGAATTTTAATGAGTGTTTTTGCATCAGCATTCATAAGCAAAATTGGTCTGAAGTTCTCCTTCTTTGTTGGATCTTTGTGTGGTTTAAGTATCAGAGTAATTGTGGTTTCATAGAACGAATTGGGTAGTATTACTTCTGTTTCTATTTTGTGGAATAGTTTGAAAAGTATTGTTATTAGGTTTTCTTTAAAGGTCTGATAAATTCTCCACTGAACCCATCTGATCCTGGGCTTTTTCTTCTTTAGAGACTATTAATGACTGCTTCTATTTTATTAGAGATAATAAGACTGTTTAGATCATATACCTAATCCTGCTTTAACTTTGCTACCTACTATTTGTCTAGAAAATTATCCCTTTCATCCAGATTTTTGAATTTTGATGACTATAGGCTTTTTTTAATAAGAGCTGTTGATTTTTTTAATTTCCTCAGTTTTTGTTGTTGTGTTTCCCTTTTCATTTCTGAATTTATTAATTTGGATACTGTCTCTACACCTTCTGGTTAGTCTGGCTAATTGTTTATCTATCTTGTTGATTTTCTCAAAGAACCAGCTCCCGTTTTCTTTGCTTTTCTTCTTTTTTTGATTCTTTCATAGTTCTTGCTGTTTCTATTTGTTTAAGTTTGATAATTTGCTGCCTTCTACTCCTCTTGGGAGTATTTGCCTCTTTTTGTTCAAGAGCTTTCAGGTGTGCTATCAAGTTGCTAGTGTATGTTCTCTCTCCAATTTCTTTTTACAGGCCCTCAGAGTTATGAATTTTCATCTTAGCACTGCTTTCATTGTGTCTCATAAGTTTGGGTATGTTGTACCTTCATATTCTTTAAAAAGTCTTTAATATCTTTCTTTATTTCTTCCTTCACCAAGATATCATTGAGTAGAGAATTGATTAGCTTCCACATATATATGGGCTTTCTAATATTTTTGTTGTTTTTCAAGACCAGCCTTAGTCCATAGTGATCTGATTAGGTGCATAGGATTATTTCAATCTTCTTGTATCTGTTATAGCCTGATTTGTGACCAACTACATGGTCAATTTTGGAGAAGGTACTGAGAGATGCAGAGAAGAAGGTATATTCTTTTGCTTTAGGATGAAATGTTCTATAAATATCTGTTAGATCCATTTGCTTCATAACTTCTGTTTGTTTCAATGTGTCTCTATTTAGTTTCTGTTTCCATGATGTGAGTGAGGTGTTGAAGTACCACTATTATTGTGTGAGTTCCAAAGTGTGCTTTGAGCTTTAGTAAAGTTTCTTTTTTTTTAATTTTGTATATTTTTTATTTATATTCCCAATGATTTCCCCTTTCCCGGTTCCCCCCTCCCTGAAAGTCCCATAAGCCTCTTCCCTCCCCCTGTTCCCCAGTCAACCCCCTCCCGCTTCTCGGTCCTGGTATTCCCCTACATTGCTACATCCAGTCTTTCCAGGAACAGGGGTCTCTCCTTCCTTCTTCTTGGAAATTAATTGATATGTGAATTGTGTCTTTTAGGAAAGTGGCTGCCCCTCAGGTAATTTGCAGTTTGGAGAGGTCTGGGATCACAGGAAAGCTAGTATCCCAGGAGAGGCTACATGTCTGTGTGCACAGAGAAAATAGGAATCCCACCCATACATATACACAGGCTTGCAGGATAGATAAGCCAAAATTAGAAACAGCAAGACCATCTAACACAAGAGAAAGCTAGATGACAAAAGGCAAATGCAAGATCATTACCAACAGAAACCAAGGTTACATGGCAGCATCAGAAACCAGTTCTCCCACCACAGCAAATCCTGGATACCACAAGACACTGGAAAAGCAAGAGCTAGATATAAAATCACATCTCATAATGCTGATAGAGGATTTCAAGAAGGACATAAATATAACTCCCTTAAAGAAATACAAGAAAACATTGGTCAATAGGTAGAAGTCCTTAAAGAGGAAATACAAAAATCCCTTAAAGAAACACAGGAGCACATGAGTCAACAGGTAGAAACCCTTAAAGGGGAAACACAAAAATCACTTAAATGACACACAAGAGAACATGGGACAACAGGTAGAAGCATTTAAAGAGGAAACACAAAATTTCCTTAAAGAATTTCAGGAAAACACAAAAAAACATGTGAACTAACTGAAAAAAACTATCCAGGAACTAAAAGTGGAAGTAGAAACAATAAAGAAGGCCAGGCCGTGGTGGCGCATGCCTTTAATCCCAGTACTTGGGAGGCAGAGGAAGGAGGATTTCTGAGTTTGAGGCCAGCCTGGTCTACACAGTGAGTTCCAGGACAGCCAGGGCTACATAGAGAAACCCTGTCTAAACAAACAAACAAACAAACAAACAAACAATAAAGAAATCACAAAGTGAAACATCTCTGGATATAGAAAACCTTGGGAAAAAATTCAGGAATCATAGATGCAAGCATCAACAACAGAATACAAGAGATAGAAGAAAGAATCTCAGGAGCTAAAGATACCATAGAGAACATTGATTCAGTAGTCAAAGAAAATACAAAATGTAAAAAGGTTGTAACCCAAAATATCCAGAAAATCCAGGACACAATGAGAATACCAAACCTAAGGATTATAGGTGTAGAAGAGAGCGAGGATTTACAACTTAAAGGGCCATCAAATATCTTCAACCAATTATAGAAGAAAACTTCCCTAACCTAAAGAAAGAGATGCACATGAACATAAAAGAAGCCTACAGAACTCCAAACAAACTGGACCAGAACAGGAACTCCTCCTGACACATAATAATCAAAGCACCAAATGCATTCAACAAAGAAAGAATATTAAAAGCAGTAAGGGAAAACGTCAAGTAACATATAAAGGCAGACTTATCAGAATTACACCAGACTTCTCACTGGAAACTATGAAGGCTAGAAGATCCTGGGCAGATGTCATGCAGACCCTAAGAGAATATAAATGTCAGCCTAGGCTAGTATACCCAGCAAAACTCTCAATTGCCATAGATGGAGAAAACAAGAGATTCCATGACAAAATCAAATTTACATAATATCTTTCCACAAACCCAGAGCTTCAAATAATAATTGGTGGAAAGTACTAACTCAAGGTTGGAAACTGCACCCTTGAAAAAGCAATAAAGTAATCTTCTTTCAACAAACCCAAAAGAAAATAACCACACAAACAGAATTCCACCTTTAACAATGAAAATAACAGGAAGCAACAATCACTTTTCCTTAACATAAATGGTCTCAATTCCCCAATAAAAAGACATAGACTAACAGACTGGAAACATAAGAGGGACCCAACATTTTGCTGCATACAGGAAACCCACCTCATTAAAAAAGACACTCACTAAATCAGAGTCAAAGTTTGGAAAACAATTTTCCAAGCAAATGGTCCCAATAAACAAGCTGGAGTGGCCATACTTATATCAGATAAAATCAATTTTTAACCAAAAGTTGTCAAAAAAGATAAGCAGGGACAGACACTTCATACTTATCAAGGGAAAAATCAACCAAGATGAACTCTCAATTCTGAACATCTATGCTCCAAATGTAAGGGAACCCACATTCATAAAAGAAACTTTACTAAAGCTCAAAGCACACATTGCACCCCACACAATAATAGTGGGAGACTTCAACACCCCACTCTCAACAATGGACAAATCATGGAACCAGAAACTAAACAGAGACACAATTAAACCAACTAAACTTATGGAACAAATGGATCAAACAGATATTTATAGAACATTCCATCCTCAAGGAAAAGAATATACCTTCTTCTCAGCCCTCATGGTACCTTCTCCAAAATTGACCATATTATTGGTCACAAAACAGGCCTCAACAGATAAAGGAATATTGAAAAAATTCCATGCACCCTATCAGATCACAATGGCCTAACCCTGGTCATAAGTTCAAACAAAAACATCAGAAAACTCACATACATATGGAACATTGAACAATGCTCTACTCAATGATAGGTTGATCAAGGAAACAATTAAAAACTTTTTAGAATTTAATGAACATGAAGACACATCATACCAAAACTTATGGAACATAATGAAAGCAGTGCTAAGAGGAAAATTCATAGCTCTAAGTGCCTCCAAAAGAAAATGGAGAGAGCTTACACTAGCAGCTTGACAACACACCTGAAAGCTCTAGAACATAAAGAAGCAAGTATACACAAGAGGAGTAGAAGGCAGCAGAAAATCAAACTCAGGGCCAAAATCAACCAAATAGGAAAAAAAAAAAAGATCCATACAAAGAGTCAACAAACCCAGGAGCTTGTTCTTTGAGAAAATCAATAAGCTAGATAAACCCTTAGCCAGAGTAACCAGAGGTCTCAGAGGCACTACACAAATTAATAAAATCAGAAATGAAAAGGGAGACATAACAACAGAAACTGTGGAAATTCAAAACAATCATTTGATTCTAGTACAAGAGCTTATATTCAATAAAATTGGAAAATCTGGACAAAACTGACAATTTTCTAGATACATACCAGTGGACAGTGTTAAAACAGGATCAGATAAACCATTTGATTGTTCCATAAGTCCTGAGTAAATAGAAGCAGTTGTTAATTGTCTCCAAATCAGCAAAAGCCTAGAACCAGATGGTTTTAGTGGGGAATACTATCATATCTTCAAAGAAGAGCTAATACTGATTCTTTTCAAACTATTCTACAAAGTATAAACTCAAGGAACACTACCCAACTCATTCTATGAAACCACAATAATGCTTATACCTAACCAAACAAAGACCAAACAAGGAAAGGGAACTTCAGACAAATTTCCCTTATGCAGAAATTCTCAACAAAATTCTGGCCAACTGAATCCAAGAATAAATCATAACAATCATGCACCACGATCAAGTAGACTTCATCATCCCAGGGATGCAGGGATGTTTCAATATATGGAAATTCATCAATATAATCCACTACATAAACAAACTCAAAGAAAGAAAACCACTTGTTCATTTCATTAGATGCTGAAAAGCTTCTGACAAAATTCAGCATCCCTTCATGATAAAAGACTTGGAGAGATCAGGAATTCAAGGCCCATACCTAAACATAGTGAAAGCAATATACTGTAATTCAGTAGCTAACATCAAACTAAATGGAGAGAAACTTGAAGCAATCCCACTAAAATTGGGGACCACACAAGGCTGCACAGTCTCTCCCTGCCTATTCAATATAGTACTTGAAGTCCTAGCAAGAGCAATTAGACAACAAAAGGTCATCAAAGTTATAAAAATTGGAAGGGAAGAAGTCAAATTTTCACTATTTGCAGATGATTTGTTCGCATACTTAAGCGACCCGAAAAATTCCATCAGAGAAATACTAAAGCTGATAAACAACTTCAGCAAAGTGACTGGATATAAAGTTAACTGAAACAAATCAGTAGCCTTCCTCTACTCAAAGGACAAACAAACTGAGATAGAAATCAGGGAAAAGACACCCTTCACTATATTCACAAATAATATTACATATCTTGGTGTGACTCTAACCAAGCAGTGAAAGATCTGTATGACAAGAACTTCAAGTCTCTGAAGAAAGAAATCAAAGATCTCAGAAGATGGAAGGATCTCCCATGTTCATTAATTGGCAGGATAAATATAGTAAAATTGGCCATCTTGCTGAAAGCAATCTACAGATTCAACGCAATCCCTATCAAAATTCCAAATAAATTCTTCATAGAGCTGGAGAGAGCAATCTGCAAATTCATTTGGAATAACAATAAACCCAGGATTTTGATAATTATTCTCCAAAACAAAAGTTCTCCTGGGAGAAGCACCATCCCTGACCTTATGCTCTACTACAAAGCAATAGTGATAAAAAACTGTATGGTATTGGTTCAAAGACAGGGAGGAAGAACAATGGAATAGAATTGAAGACCCAGATATGAACACACACACCTTCTTTCACTTAATATTTGACAAAGGAGCTAAAAATAACCAGTGGGGGAAAAAAAACAACATTTTTAACAAATGATGCAGGAGGTCAGCATGCAGAATAATGCAAATAGACCCATTCTTATCTCCTTGTACAAAGCTCAACTCCAAGTGGATCAAGGACCTCCACATAAAACGAGATACACTGATGCTTATAGAGGAGAAAGTGGGGAAGAACCTTGAACTCATGGGCACAGGGGAAAAATTTCTGAATAGAACACCAATGGCTTATGCTCTAAGAACAAGAATCAACAAATGGGGCCTTATAAAACTGCAAAACCTCTGTAAAGCAAAGGACACAGTCAATAGGACAAAACGTCAATCAACATATTGGGAAAAGATCTTTACCAATTCTACATCTGATAGAGGGCTAATATCCAATGTATACAAAGAACTCAAGAAGTTAGATACCAAAGTGTCAAATAACCCTATTAAAAACTGGGGTACAGTGCTAAACAGGGAATTTTTAACCGAGGAAACTCAAATGACTCTGAAACACCTACAGAAACATAAATCAGAACTTTAGCTAGGAAATTGTCCACCATGTTTGCTTATCTTTTTCAAATAGTTTCTGCTATTCCAAATAGTCTGTAGTCTACAGGATAGCCCCAGAAATCCTTCCCTGCTCCCTACTATTATCTGTCTTAGGAGACATTGTGTATGAATTTTGGATTCAAATATACAGTTATTCTTGGGATTTCAATGTGAAATACCCATAGACACATGTGTTTTAGTACTTGGTCTATTTGGAAAGAACATGGAACCTTGAGGAGCTATGGCCTTGGTAGAAAATTCCGAATATCATTTTTCTTTCTGCTTCATGGGTGTTCATAAATTGTGGCCAGCTATCCTGTTGTTCCCACTACTATATTTTTTAAACTGATGCTGCATCTTCCCCACAGTGCAAAACAATATCATTTTTGAGCTGTTGCCTACAGCATACACTTATCCTTTCATCTGTGATTACTTAATCACAACAACAGAAATAAAATAACCATGTAGCACTGTATTACTGAGGAGTTTCTAAAAAAAACAGAATTGATAAAACTCACACATACATATAATTATATATCTATATTTATATATGATTTCCTCAAGTGGCTTACAGGCTATGGTTGCATACTACAACAATAACTGTCTCAGAATCAAAAGGGCAAGAATGTAAAAGTTGTTTCATCTATAAGATTGATGTGTCAAAATTTCCAATCTGGTACTGTAAACCCAGAAGACTTCCAAAGAACTGCTGGTCTTTAGTTTACAGCGGAATCTTGAAGATGAAAGTTCTTTGACCAACAAAGGAATATCTCTCCAGCAGGGCAAATAAACCTTCAACTTGTGCTAACAGGCAAAATGAATCACAGCTGTCCAGCATGTACAGTTTTATGTTGGTTATTATTCACATCTGAATGAAATCAAATGTCTTTCCAGCCTGTCTAAATCTCTACCATTCTCTCTATGTGTGCATTTGCCTTTGGTCACCACCTGTATTAGTCTCTCATTTGTTCCTAATCGCACATAGCTGTGTTCTATATCAGTCTTTTTGGATTCAAGTTCATTTTTGGTAAAACTCACATCCCCAGATCACTTCTCAGAGATATTTGTTCTGAATCATCCAGGCTCAGCTCAAATGTCACCTTCTAAATACTCCAGTCACCAGGTCTTAAGGGAAATGCCATATCCTTTATACTTCATAGAACAATAAGGGACTGTTGTGTATAACACATGTCATTATTTAAGATTGTTCCTTTAGAAAATATGTGCTTTCTCTTTTTCTTCTCAGTAGAGTACAACTTTCCTGAAAGCACAGGCTGTTTTGCTGGCTGTTCTCTCCATTGGATTACTAACATTGTCATGAACTCAGCACATCAGTAGAGAATACTGACTGGGTAACTCTTGCGTCAAAAGTACATCTAGAGCATTGAAGTTTTTCAATTCAATCTTTATTGCAAGTTTGGAAAGAGATAGAAGAAACCCATAAGAAGAAAACAAGGAGCTGTGCAGAGTACACAATTTAGCTCTGAGTAACACAAAATGTACAATAAGTGTTGCAAGGAATATGCTTGTTTGTTAGAATCCAAAAGAAAATGACCAAACATAATCTCTTTTAGCAATCATAAAAGACCAAGTCTAGACTCTTGACTAGCAGAGAATTTTAGGCATTGTCTGTTGCTCTACAAACCTTAGGCATTCCAGAGTATTCTTAAATGCAAACTCAATGAATAATGGTCAATTTGGTGAAAATACGGGCTTGACAAGAAGAGAAACTTGATACTTCACAAATGAGTGTTTGGATTACTGAAAATGTGAAGAAATGGTTATAGAAGCATGTAAGTCTGTAAGCCCAAAATTTCTACTGGGAGATTAGGTACAAAAATAGATGTGTCTCTAGAGGCCTATGGGGTCAGCTAGCCTGGCAAGAACAGTGGAAATGAATGACTTTCACAAACAAAGTGTAAGGCAAAGACTGACATCCAGGTAGGTCTTTGGTCTGGGCACAGAGCATATGTGATGTGTTTCTCTCTCTCTCTCTCTCTCTCTCTCTCTCTCTCTCTCTCTCTCTCTCTCTCTCTCTCTCTCTCTGTCTGTCTCTGTCTCTGCCTCTGTGTGTGTATGTGTGTATGTGTATGTGTCTAGCTCATTCTCTCTTTCATATATGCACACCCACACACATACACACACACCCATCCATGCACACACATACACACACACCCATCCATGCACACCCATGCATGCATACACATCCATGCAAGCACATTATGAAGTAAGAAAGGAAAATGTAATAATGCTATGATGGAGCTGAAGGGTAGACTCACTGGGAATGCAGGAACAGTAGGAATGGGTTGCTCCTGTACTCATTATTTTTAATTACCTAACATAATGATAAACATACATGGGAATGGAAATTTTAACAGAGAAAAATGCTTACATAAGAATAAATGGCCCATAAGCAAACCTATGGAGTATTGTCTTCATTAATATTTAATGTGTGAAGACTCAGATAGTAATATCATCCCAGACTGGTCTTGGGTTGTGTAAGAAACTGGCTGAGCCATGGTGAGCAAGTGAGTAAGCAGATTTCCTCCATGATTTTTGTTTCAGTTCCTGCTTCAGACTTGTGTATGTGTCACCAGAGTCCTTATTTTCTCCAGTGATAGACTGAGGTTGAAATGTAGGTCAGGAGAACACTCTCTTCCACAAATTGTTTTTACTCACAGTGTTTCATTACTGCAATATAAAAGCAAATAAGACAAACACCTAGTATTGACTTGAGAGAATATCTCAATGATTGCAAGGTAAAAGGTACAAAAATTTGAATTGCCTATTAGAGAGAGAGATAAGCAGCAGATTCACTAGAAGGTATGATTACCATGCAGATATGGATGTTATTGAACATGTTGGTTATAGTCTTGGCTTTAACAAGACCTGCTATGAAAAGAGCTCTTCTGAATTATGGGATACTAGACAGGAGACACAGCAAAGAAAACCACAGTGCCCAGCCCAGTTGCTAAAGGAAGCAATGAAGGATCAGGAAAAAGGCTTAGCATGTTAACTGTAGTGGAAAATAAAGAGGTCCAAGTAGGGCAGCGGAGTTTAGGTCAGATTTACTGCTATGTTTGCTTGCTTTCTATGCGGTATTTGTTTTGTAGGTGATAATTTTCATAGCATATTTGTGTGCTCAAATGAATCACACAGGAGGCAAAGGAGTCTTAAGAGGAAAACTACCACTGCAAAGTCAAAGTAGGCAGAAAGGTAAGACAGGGAGGAGGGATTGGCACTCCAGCTAGAAAGAACTCATGGCACTGCCATTTACATTAGAGATGGAGCCCAAGCAATAGCTATGAGATAAGAGGTGAGAACATTCTGCTCTAGTGCTGCCAAGATCAACAGATTTGAAGGAGTCATCTTCTGAGTGTGGAACTTAGTGAGATCAGGGAAAGCAAACATGCCAGACTAGAAAATGCAGATGTGAACATAAGTCATATTGAAGGAGGAGAAGATTGTCTGGGGAAACTACTACATGGTTTAAGTCCTAGGATATTTGAGTGAGTCTCAGTTATTTCTTCCTACCTTCAGATATGTGTGTGTGTATGTGTATATAAATGTATGCACAGATGTTATGTGTATAAAATATTGCTTAATCCTATATTTGTTCATATACCTGTATAAATGAAATAACTTAATCTAGTTTTCTTACTAATACAAATTTAAAAAATTTTAAAATCTCAATATTTGAGTGTAGGGAGATGATAATTTAAATAGTGACACATTTGCCTTGTAAGCATGAAGACCTGACTTTAAATTCTAGAAACCACATATAAAGCCTGGCATGATAAAATGTGCCAAATATCTTATTGTCTGGTAGAAAGAGACAGGAGGAACTCTAGTGTTCACTGGTTAGTTAGTCTTACTTTCTACATGGTGAGTAATATGAGTAACTGTCTACAATGAGTAACTGTCTCAGAAAATCAGGATGGGCAACAGTTATGGTTGACTTCAGGCCTTCACATACACATGTGCACAATTGCCCACATATTTATGCATATGTTTGCATCTCTTCTAACATATACAGATTACCATATACATATACATATACATATACATATACATATACAGATATACCAATTCTTTAATGACTGTGCATTAAACTATCTTCATATTCATAGGAGCTGACAATTTGTTCAAATATGTAAACTAATGTGCTGGGATTCAAATATTCTATAATAAATGCTGTGATCTATTTTCTCATGTTTTTAAAATCATTATTATTTAATTTTATTTGTTTATGTGCATGTGTGTATAAGTATGTATGTGCATGTACATGCATGTATATTCTATATATCTTACCTGGCTCATCAAGTAGGTTAGGCTAGCTGGTCAGCCATCTTTGATAAAATCCTCTTCATGATGTGATTTAATCTAATCTATAAAATATTGTAACATGTACTTGAGAGGCTGTTTTAAAGAGATGCATGTCACAGTGGGTGGGGAAGAAGGAAAAGGGAGAGAGGTAGTGAGCAAGGAGGAAGGAAGAAAGGGATTTGGGAAGGAAGAAAGAAATAAAAGAGAAAAGAACAAATTTTAAAAACTATGTCCACAACATATACCATTGCACTTATACTTGCTTTACCACAAATACCAGTGACTGTGTTTATTGCTCAATAGTCTTTGGGTTCATTCTTAATTAGTATTTGTATATGAATTCTAATGATTGAATCTACATTTCCTTTAAAGCAACACAAAATATGTAACTGAGGAAAATCTGCCACTACCACCCAAATGCATTCTTAACATTTTTCAGATTTTGGCATTTTCTAAAAGTAAAATTTGTTCTATATTTGGAAATGTCAAGTTTTCTAATGTGTACCCGCTAAGCCCTTCCCGTAAGTTTGATGCTTTCTACATATGTGCCTTACTTCTCACCTCCAGCCCCACAGGTCTATGCCAAAGATCACAATGGCCCTATGTATTCTCAGACCAACCCTCTCAGGAGAGCTGTAAACACTTGGCAAAACATTATCTCTGGAGCAATGAGAGCAGTCCTTTATCTCCTACCATTTGTGGAGCCTATGGTAGGATTTTATATGAACTGAATTCCTCAATTACTTCTATTCTGAAGTGAACATTAACATCAGACTTGGAGAGAGACAATCTATATCTTGAAAGGCTGCATACCTATCCAGATCATTATTTCAATGTACTTCTTAACTCTGAACTTATAGGCAGCTTAGAGACCCATTTCACCCTCTCTGCTCTGTGAAGGCTTCTCTGCTATCCACATTCCATATCATTCTTCTCCCTACTATGTTCATATCTACAGGGACACCCCTATGTACCTAGGCAATACAGTCAAAAGAACAGAGTAATATGGTAAACACAAAACAGTATATATAACAGATGTGGAGATGCTTCAGTTTGAAAGTGTCTGCCTTACAAATCCCCAGCACTCCTGTAAAAAAAAAAAAAATGCCTCGTCAAGATGCTGGCTATGAGTACAAGAAAATAGTTCTCTGGTTCACAACACATTCTACTCCTGAAAAGACTGAGAATAAAGTTCCCACAACCCAGATGTGGCAGTTCACCATCATTAACAACTCCAATTCCAAGGGCTTCCAAAATATTTGACTTCTGTGGGCACCTGTGTGCACACGTATAGTCATACTCAGTTACATATAAATAATTAAAAAGAATTACATGCACATATAAATAATTAAAAAGAAAGTAAATTTAAATTAAAAATTGTTGTGTTTGATAAAAGGTACTTGTCAACTTGGTTTTGTGCATGCAAAAACAGGTTCCTGGGGATAGCTGACAAGCTAGCCTAACCTACTTGATGAGCCAGGTAAGTGATATGGAATACACATGCATGTACAGGCACATATATACTTATACACACATGCACATAAACAAATAAAATGAAACAATAATGATTTTAATAACAGAAAATAACAGCATTTATTATAAAATATTTGAATCTCAGTACAATAATTTAAATATTTGAACAAATTGTCAGCTCCTATGAATGTGAAGATAGTTAATGCACAGTATCTCATTATAGTTTTCACCATCATTAGTTCTCAGTGGATTATAACTCATAAGATAGCATCAAGATACATTTTAGCTCAGCTGGTTTGGAATTCACTATGTAGACCAAGCAGTCCTCAATCTCAGAGAAATCCATCTGCATCTGCACACATAGTTCTGAAATTAATGGTATGGTAATTGTCTTGTTTAAGATTTGCTTTTTCTATTTAATGTCATGTAGGTGCCAGTGTATAGGTCGGTATGTGAAAATAAGTACTGTGCGAGCTGAAGTCAAACACTGTGTCCTCTGGAGCTACAGTTTCAGGCTGTTTAAGTTACTCTGATGTGAATTCTGGGAACTGAACTTGATTCCTTTGCAAGAGCAAGCTATTCCACTTAAAATAATGTGTTGATATAGAAATATATCTAGAAGATTATCTGTGCTGTTTTGGAGACATTAATTTTTATGGTTAAAGTAGAATAAAGAGAAATTATGTACATTTTGAACAGTGAAAGAAAAGTTGTTGATAAATAGGTGTGTGTGTGTGTGTGTGTGTGTGTGTGTGTGTGTGTGTGTGTGTGTGCCTTCATCCATGCTGTCTTAGTCTGTATTTTAAATAGAGGCAATGCATTAGTTATTTTTCTTACTGCTGTAATCAAATATAAAAACAAGAACAAACAGACAAACAAACATGCCTCAAAGAAAGAAGGTTTATTTCATACATACATACATACACACACACACATATATATATATACATACATACATATATATATATATATATATATATATATACACATATGTTTGAGGATAGAGTCCATCATGGTGGAGAAGGCATAGCAAAAGTGAGGTGTAAGCTTGTCACATTTTATGCATAGTCTGGAAGCAGAAAGAGATGAACATTAGCATTTAGACCCTCTCCTTTTTATTAAATCAGTTGACCCAGTCCACAGACATGGAGATTCCCACAGTTAGGGTAAATTTTTCTTTCTCACTCAAACTTTCCTAGAAACTCTCATGAATACATCCAAAGATGTGTTACCATTATGATTCTAAATCCCATTAAGTTGACAATTAGAATTAACAAACAAATGTAATATCTTTAACCACAAAGAGCCTGAGACCTTAAAAAGATAAGCAAATTTACTGAATTCAAAATTGATTTGATTACAGCCTTAGAATTGTAATCTAAACACATATAAAATTAACATATTCCTTCTGATTACATAAGAAATGAATACATAGGATAATGCAAAATAAACCCTGTGTTTCGTATTCTTCAATTTTCTTGTTCCTCTGTTGTTTAACTTCCTTAGTCATGTGTGGCAGTGATAACCACAGTGTCAAGTACACCTACTGTCCTTTTACTTATCTGCCTTGCCTTTTCTACAGCTCCACTTCTGACATGTGAGTATCAGACAGAATAAAGAGCCCAGAAGATGATAGGGATTCCATATGGATTCAAGGATGTAACAAATGTACAACTGGCTTAAGTGGTTCAAGCGAGCAGCTGGTACGTGGCATATGATTAAAGGTCACTTTTTGACTCAGGCATCAAAGAGATGGTCTTGCTACACCTTGGGTTTTGTCAGCAGAGTTTCATCATTTCAACTTCCATGAAAGACATATATTATTCTCTGATTCTGAATTTGGAAGGAAGGTGATGTACCACCTAGGGAAAGCTAGTGTTGCAAGTCTTGAAAGGGTACAAATCTCTGCTGTTGCATACACAATAAAACATCACACTATAGGAAAGAAATTTAAGCAATACTACCCAACATCCTTCATGTTGAGGTAATTCAAGAAGACATCACAGAAATACAGGGTCTAGCTGCAGTAGAGCATATGTATGAGAAGGACATCACCCACCACTCCATAGGCAATACGAGTCTAGTATTCAAACTGAACACATACCCCCTGCTTTACTTACTCTAGGCATTTATTCTTGCTTAGGCATTGATTTACCCAGTCCTTTCAGTGAAATTCAGTGTAAATCTAGAGCACAAAGGGATCCAGGTGAGACACTCAAGAAACAAGACCTAGCAATGGATGAAGATAATGTTTCTGCTTGCTCTAATAACAGAAGAACTAAAGGGGGAGCAATAGATTCCACGGCAGTGAACACAGAATAAGCAGTGAATACTCAACAATCATTTATTGTACAATATAGGGCAGTCAGAGTTTGCATATAACATTTCTTGTATCCCACTTCAATACAGTGATCATGACATCATTCATGGCACTGATGAACAAACCAGTTCTTCCATTCAACTCACTTATTGTAACAGTGTATTATAACCATGTGTACAAGTTAGTTTTAATTTCAGCTTGCCAAGATCTAGAATCATCTAACAAGTGAGTCTAAGTGATAGATCCTTTAGATTAAGCTAGCCTTTGAGCATGTCTGTAAAATTGCCTTAATAATGTAATCTACTCTGGATATTAGGGAATCCCAAGCTATAAAATATAGACATGAACTGAGCATAAATAGGCTCACATGAATTCACATCTTCCATTTAGTGGATATGATACAACTTGATGTTTTAAATATCTACCTTGATGACTTCCACATAATGGTGAACTATGATCTGGATATATGATCAAAAATAAACCATTTCTCCTCTAAAGTTTATTTTAGGGTATTTTATAACAGCCATAAAAATTAATGCATTATACAAGGAAATTACTCTGCAACTGATGAATTATTCCTTTTTATCTTACACAGGTATTTCTTCTGGGTCAGGATATATTTTTCATTTTATATTCCTATCCTCTGTGTTTTACTTGACATATACCACTAAATAAGCAATCATAACAGACATTTCTGATTGCCTAGAGCTGTATTTATATAGATTTAAGTAGCAAGGAAAGGGGATAATATGAACAATTTCAGGCCAGCCTGAACATCTTCAATTCTATAATAGGTATATTTTGGTTTCTTCTTCAATAAGAACAACCACATTAGGAAATGTTAATCTGCTTGCTGTCCTCTCTACAGACACCAGCAGAGATGGGATACAGTGCCCCATTTTTACTCATTTTTCTATCTTTATTTGTCATGCTGTAATCTTTCCTTTCTCTTGCTTACCTTCTGGTTATTCAGTCCTACAGAATTCATCATTCATTGTGCATATTTGCAGTATCCCATACCTAAAATCCACTGACACTTTTTGGATGAATAGGTGACTTGGTGAATAAGTGAACTTCCTGGGGTGAGTATACAAGGGGATATATGCTAGATTGACCTTAAGCACTGCATTGAGCTCTCTCTCTCTCTCTCTCTCTCTCTCTCTCTCTCTCTCTCTCTCTCTCTCTCTCTCTCTCTCTCTCTCTCTCCTTGTCTCATATTCTACTTTAAACAAACTCCAACATTTCTGAGGCATCTGCTCAGAATTTCCTTGGAGTGTTTAATGCATTGCTTAATTTTCTTCTCCACTGTTTTAAAACCTTGCAAAGCAAGTAGTGGAGGCTCATGTCCTCTGGAGACCTGCAACACACTTTTTCTCTAAGAGAAATGCTAACTTTGATTGAAAATCCAGACTCAAAATCTGCAACTCTGGCAATCATCCAACCCATCCAAACATCCTCACAGGAATCCCCCCATGACAATCCTAAAATCCTACAAAGGTGTATAATGTTGCCATGGTGATGGTGCTGCATCATCTAATCTCTGCTATTGTTAAGCAGTCTTTCTCTCAAGAACAAACTTTCATTGTTTTAAGCCAAATCCTCCCTACAATAGGGCGTTCCATTGTATTCTACTTTGAAACCTTACATTTAAAAAATAAATTAAATCTTTATTCAGTAGGATCTTTGTAAACATATTTCCATTAGCATAAAAAATAAACCCTACATAATTAACATAAAAGCAATATTTTGACTCACATTTTAAGACATTTACAGTCCATGGCTTACTGATCCCATCCCTTCAGTCTCATGGATATCAGTAACACAGACCACATAAAGAAAAGCAAGACAGAGGGATATGGGAGTCCTAACATCCTCTCTATTGGCACATTCCAGTATTTCAAAATCTTTCCTTCATTTTCTGTCATATATTTCACTACCTCTCAATAGTGTGAGCCCAAAGATCAAGGCTTTAATGCATGGACATGTCTCTGGTGACATTATCAATGTAAACAGCAATGCTGTGTGATGGGAATTTTATGTACTCCTTCACCATTTCTTCTTCCCTAAACTGTAGCATTATCTCAATCTCTCTGCAAATGGCTTCCTATTATAGCACACTCTTCTATAAAGTTCTCTAAATATCTTTCTAAAAAGTTACCATTTTCCTTTGTAGATCAATTTTTGTGTGCATTACAAAGTCAAGAATCAAAGCCCTCATCCTGATATGGAGTTTGGAGATGATACCTTGATAAATAATCCATTTATCATGATTTTGTTAGTCCTACCACACTGCAATTTCTATGGATATAAGAGAATACTTCAGCTCAAGTGAATTAAGTAGAAAAGAGATGTATTTTGACCATGTTTCGGTAGGCTTGGAAGTTCAAGATCAGGTGCTCACACTTCCTTAATTCAAATCAGAGAGTAAAATTGTAAGCTGGGCTGTGTGAAGTGGTTAAAGCCTGAATGGTCAGGGTCTCACAGTCATCTGCCAAACACAGAGCCAACAAACTGCACTAACCTCCAATGAGGTATCTGCCTTCCTGACTTAAATATCTCCCATGACAATCATGCTGATGTTTTACTTCTCTCAAAGGCAATTTCATGGTTCTCATCTTGGAGTAGAAAATACCTTGGCTCTGTACCTGTGGGAACTTATATAGAGAAGCATACAGTGTTGTTCCATTTATGCTAATGGTGTGTGATATGAAACTTAAAAGCTTTCATTTCCCAACCCTCACATTAGAGGGGATTCAGAAAGATTAACATTGGGTCAATTCTACTGCTGGGAATAGTAAGGCCATGGAAAGACAGGTTACGCCTCTAAGAGATACAGGTAATTTTGCTAGAATCTATAATTTTGGATAAAAGATATTTTTTAATCAACGAGCTTTTTCCCTGATATCCAATCTCTAGTTTTGCACATAATCCTCATGACTTAAGCCAGACCATTCTCACAGTAGAGTCTGCTCTGCATATTTCTAAAAGGAAGGAAGTCTCAGCAAATTATGTTAATGAAAAGGAGAAAATGGGTGTGGTGTCAAGCTGGCTGCCTCTCCTCTGAGTATTAAGAGTGACTGTGGGATGCTACTGGATTTTCTAGTAGCTTTTGAGAGATGAAAGAGAAAGAACCCCCTCCCTCTTTTTTTTTTTATAATTTTAATTTATTTTCTAAGTTTTTTTATTTACATTGAAAATCATTTCCCCTTTCCCGTATCCTCCCTCCCTGAAAGTCCAATAAGCCCCCTTCCCTCCCTCTTTTCCCAATCCAACTCCCTCTCACTTCTCTGTGCTGGCATTCCCCTACATGCAGTCTTTCCAGAACCAGGGGTCTCTCCTTACATTTTCTTGGAAATCTATTGATATGTGAATTGTGTCTAGGGTATTCCGAGATTCTGGGTTAATATCCCCTTATCAGTGACTCCATACCATGTGTGTTCTTTTGTGATTGGGTTACTTCACTAAGGATGATATTTTCAAGTTCTGACCATTTGCCTAGGAATTTCGTGAATTCATTGTTTTTAATTGCAGAGTAGTATTCCATTGTATAAATATACCACATCTTCTGAATCCATTTCTCCGTTGAGGGACATCTGGGTTCTTTCAAGCTTCTGGCTATTATAAATAAGGCTGCCATGAACATAGTGGAGCATGTGTCCTTATTGCATGCAGGTGAGGCCTCTGGGTATATGCCCATGAGTGGTATAGCCGGATCCTCCGGGAGTGTCATGTCCAGTTTTCTGAGGAACCGCCAGACTGCTTTCCAGAGTGGTTTTACCAGCTTGCAATCCCACCAGCAGTGGAGGAGTGTTCCTCTTTCTCCACATCCTCGCCAACAACTGCTGTCTCCTGTGTTTTTGATCTTAGCCATTCTGACTGGTGAAAGATGGAATATCAGGGTTGTTTTGATATGCATTTCCCTAATGACTAAGGATGATGAACATCTCTTTAGGTGCTTCTCAGCCTTTAGATATTCTTCCGGTGAGAACTCTTTGTTTAGCTCTGTACCCCATTTTTTTTTTAATTTTGCAATTGATCTTTAGTTGTTATTGTTCATTATTTAAACATGGCTTTGGATTACATTGGTTTTTTTGTGTGTGTGTGTGTGTGTGTGTGTGTGTGTGTGTGTGACAATTCTGTAGAAAAACATAATGGGTTACTTGCCTCTCTAGAGTTTAACTTCTTGAGTTCTTTGTATATATTGGATATTAGCCCTCTGTCAGATGTAAGGTTGCTAAAGATCATTTCCCAGTTAGTTGGTTGCCGCTTTGTCTTTTTGACAGTGTCTTTTGCCTTGCAAAATCTTTGTAATTTAATAAGGTCCCATTTGCCAATTGTTGATCTTAGAGCATAAGCTATTGGAGTTCTATTCAGGAAATTCTCCCCTGTGCCCATATGTTCAAGGATCTTCCCTAGTTTCCTTTCTATTAGTTTCAGTGTGTCTGGTTTTATGTGGAGGACCTTGATCCACTTGGAATTGAGCTTAGTGCAAGGAGATAAGAATGGGTCAATTTGCATTCTTCTGCATGTTGACCTCCAGTTGAGATAGCAAAATTTGTTGAAAAAGCTATCTTTTTTCCACTGGATGGTTTTAGCTCTTTGTCAAATATCAAGTGACCATAGGAGTGTGGATTCATTTCTGGGTCTTGAATTCTGTTCCATTGATCTACCTGTCTGTCACTGTACCAATACCATGAGTTTTTTAACACTATTTTCTGTAGTACAGCTTGAGGTCTGGGATATTGATTTCCCCAGAAGTTCTTTTACTCTTGAGAATAGTTTTAGCTATCCTGGGTTTTCTGTTATTCCAGATGAATTTTTGAATTATTCTTTCAAACTCTATGAAGAATTGATTTGGGATTTTGATGGGGATTGCAATGAATCTGTATTTTGCTTTTGGCAAGATGGTCATTTTTACTATATTAATCCTGCCAATCCATGAGCATGGCAGATTTTTCCATCTTCTGAGGTCTTCCTCAATTTCTTTCTTCAGAGACTTGGAGCTCTTGTCATACAGATCTTTCACTTGTTTGGTTAGAGTCACACCAAGATACTTTATATTGTGTGTGGCTATCGTGAAGGGTATCATTTCTCTTACTTCTTTCTCAGCCTGCTTATCCTTTGAGTATAGGAAGGCTACTGACTTGCTTGAGTTGATTTTATATCTGGCCACTTTGCTGAAGTTCTTTATTAGCTGTAGGAGTTCTCTGGTGGAGTTCTTTGGGTTGCTTAATTATACTATCATATCGTCTGCAAATAGTGATAGTTTGACTTTTCCTTTCCAATTTGCATCCCTTTAACCTCCTTTTGTTCTCTAATTGCTCTAGCTAGAACTTCAAGTACTATATTGAAAAGAAATGGAGAGAGAGGGCAGCCTTGTCTAGTCCCTGATTTTAGTGGGATTGCTTCAAGTTTCTCTCCATTTAGATTGATGTTTGCTACCGGTTTGCTGTAAATTGCTTATACTGTGTTTAGATATGGGCCTCAAATTCCTGATCTTTCCAAGACCTTTAGCATGAAAGGATGCTGAATTTTGTCAAATGTTTTCTCAGCATCTAATGAAATGACCATATGTTTTTTTTTTCTTTGAGATTGTTTATGTAGTGGATTACATTGATGGACTTCCTTATACTGAACCATCCCTGCATTCCTGGGATGAAGCCTACTTGATCATGGTGAATGATCATTTTGATGTGTTCTTGGATTCGGTTGGCAAGAATTTTATTGAGTATTTTTTGCATAGATATTCATAAGAGTTTGGCCTGAGATTCTCTTTCTTTGTCAGATCTTTTTGTGCTTTTGGTATTAGCGTAATTGTGGCTTCATAGAAAGAGTTGTGTAGTGTTCCTTCTGTTTCTATTTAGTTGAATAGTTTGAAGAGTATTGGTGTTAGGTTTTCTTTGAAGGTCTGGTATTTGCTTCTTTTTGTTCCAGGGCTTTCAGGTGTGCCAATAAGCTGCTAGTGTATGCTGTCTCCCATTTCTTTTTGGTGGCACTGAGGGCTATGAATTTTCATCTTAGCACTGCTTTCATTGTGTCCCATAATTTAGGGTATGTTTTGCCTTCATTTTCATTAAATTTTAAAAAGTCTTTGATTTCTTTATTTCCTCCTTAACCAAGTTATCATTGAATAGAGCATTGTTCAGCCTCAATGTGTTTGTGGGTTTTCTGTTGTTTTTGTTGCCATTGAAGACCACCCTTATTCCATAGTGATCTGATAGGAGGCATAGCATTAGTTCAATCTTCTTATATCTGTTGAGGTCTGATTTGTGACCAATTATATGGTCGATTTTGGAGAAGGTACCTTGAGGTACTGAGAAGAAGGTGTATTTTTTTTGCTCTAGGATGAAATGTTCTATATATATCTGTTAGTTCCATTTGGGCCAAGGCTTCCATTAGATTCACTGTGTCCCTGTTTAGTTTCTGCTTTCCTGAACGATCCATTTCAGAGAGCAGGGTGTTGAAGTCACCCACTAGTATTGTGTGAGGTGCAATGTGTGCTTTGAGCTTTAGTAAAGTTTCTTTTATGAATGAGGGTGCACTTGCATTTGGAGCATAGATATTCAGAATTGATAGTTCTTCTTGGTGGATTTTTTCTTTGATCAGTATGTAGTGTCCTTCTGTGTCTTTTTTGATGACTTTAGGTTGAAAGTCAATTTTATCTGATATTAGGATGGCTGCTCTGGATCGTTTCCTGGGACCATTTGCTTGTAAAATAGTTTTCCAGCCCTTTACTCGGAGGTAGTGTTTGTCTTTGACACTGAGGTGCATTTCCTGCACACAACAAAATGCTGGGTCCTGTTTATGTATCCAGTCTGTTAGTCTATGTCTCTTTATTGGGGAATTGTCTCCCTTTGTGATTTCTTAGTTGTTTCTACTTCCTTTTTTAGATCCTGGTTGGATTTGCTGAGATCCTTCACTTGTTTGTTTGTATTTTCCTTTATTTCTTTAAGGTATTTTTGTGTTTCCTCTTTTAGGATTTCTGCCTGTTGACCCAAGTTCTCCTCTATTTCTCTAAGCAATTTTTGTGTTTCCTCTTCATGGGCTTCTATTTGTTAATCCATTGTCTCCTGCATTTCTTTAAGCAATTCTCGTGTTTCCTTTGTAAGGGCATCTATCTGTTGACTCATTTCTTTAAGCAATTTTTGTGTTGCCTCCCTATGGACATCCATCTGTTGACTCATGTTCTCCTGCATTTCTTTATGCGATTTTTGTGATTCCTTTGAAAGTACATCTACCCGTTGACTCATTTCTTTAAGCGATTTTTGTGTTGCCTCCTTGTGGGCCTCCATCTGTTGTCCCATGTTCTCCCTATTTCTCTAAGTGATTTTTGTGTTTCCTTTGTAAGGGCTTCTAACCGTTGATTCATGGTCCTCTGTAATTCTTTATTAGATTTATTCGTGTCCTTCTTGTGATCCTCTAATAGCGTCATGAGAAGTGATTTTAAATCCAGATCTTGTCTTTCGGGTGTGGTGGGGTATCCAGGACTTGCTGCTGTTGGAGAGTTGGGTTCGGATGGTGCCATATTAACTTTGATTTCTGTTAGTAACGTTCCTACATTTGCCTTTTGCCATCTGGTTACCTCTGGTGTTAGTAGGTCCTGCTGTCCCTGGCTGTTGGTTGGACCTCCTGTGAGCCTGTAAAGCTATTTCTGACCCTCCTGGATTACCGGGATTCCCCTAGCACTGATTTCTGGTGCCTGCCCTGCTCCTGAGTGACTTTGGAGCCCTGAGGTGCCTTGCCCCAAGTGATGTTATACTGGGGAATCCCTGCACATCCAAAGGCTCAGCGTAGTGGATTCCCAGAGCAGAGGTCACCAAAGAGAGGCTTGTAGGCTCCTGCCCTGTGCAGGGGTGTGTGATCTCTTGGGGGTGGGGGAGAAAGTGGGTCACTCTGCAGGGCAGAAGTCCCACAGCAGAGATGGCACATTGGTTACTGCAGACCTTCCCAGCTCTTGGGAGCAGGGTACACACAGGCTGCCTGAGACCCAAGCGATATTATGCCTGTCTTTCCCTGAGCCTGGAGGTCCCAAGTGCCCTGATGCTGGAGCAAAGATGGTGGAGTGCACTCTGCACTCTCTCAGAGCAGATCACTCTGCAGGAGAGACGGCCCACAGCAGAGCTGGTGCCCAGAGGACAGCAGCGCTGTCCTGCTCCTGGGCGCAGATGGAAGTCCAACAGGCTGTGTCCCAAGCGACGTTATATTGGGGGGAACCTGGCTACCTGTCTCCTCAGTGCAATCGATCCAGGAACAGAGGTCACCAAAGGGAAGCTGGTAGGCTCCCGCCCAGTGTGGGGGTGTGTGATCTCTCCCAGAGCGGGCGTCCCTCTGCAAGGCAGAAGTCCCACAGCTGAGCTGGCGTGTTGGTTACTGCAGACCTTCCCAGCTCTTGGAAGCAGGGTACACACAAGCTGCCTGAGACCCAAGGGATATTATGCCTGTCTGTCCCTGAGCCTGGAGGTCCCAATTGCCCTGATGCTGGAGCAAAGATGGCGGAGTGCACTCTGCACTCTCTAGGCGCAGGTCACTCTGTAGGGGAGATGACCCACAGCAGAACTGGTGCCCAGACGACCGCAGCTCTGTCCTGTTCTTGGGCGCAGATGGAAGCCCAACAGGCTGTGTCCCAAGCAATGTTATATTGGGGGGAACCTGGGTACCTGTCTCCTCAATGCAGTCGATCCCAGAACAGAGGTTGCCAAAGGGAAGCTGGTAGGCTCCCCCTCCCTCTCTTAAGAAAAGTCTCATATAACCCAGGCTACTCTCAAACTCACTATTTAACTGAGATTAGCCTTAAAGTTCTGATCTTTCTGATTCCATCCTCTGAGTGCTGGGATTACAGTCATGCAACACAATATCTGGTTTACATGATATCAAAGATTGAGCTCAGGGCTTTTTGCATGCTAGGCAAGGATTTAACCAGCTAAGCTATATCCCAAGGAAAGAGTTTATTATTTTAAGCCCAACACTCCCAGTGATGTCTCTGATTATATACCAAACCCTGAAAAATCATAATTCAAGTCTTGTTGGCAGAAGTTTGGTTTTGTCCTGAGCCATACTTCTATCATGTTGTCTCTTGGCAGAATGGAGAGCTAGAGGGAAACTACCATAGAGGGACCCCAAGTCTGTGGAAGACAGATTGTGGAAGTAATACAAAGTTTTGCAGTGGGTCTTCAAGGATGCTATCCCATGCTCATACAAGATCCTCTGAATGCAGCTCAAGAAAGACCATGTTCCACACCACCATGCTGTATGTGTATGTGCATTTGTAATGGTATGAGTGCTTATATATATGTGCATGTTTGTCAACACTGTAGGTGACAGGGCTCATTGATTAGCACTCTGTGACTAGGCTATGATAGCTTGATTTGCCAAGCCAGTGCTAAGTCTACAAGCATACATTTTTATGCCCAGATTTTCAAATGGACTATGAGGGTAAAACTCATATCCTTATTCATTTATAACTATTGTATTTACTGAACCATCATTCCAGCCTGGGCTGTGCTCTTTCTGTCTTTAAGAAAAGGTTGGGTTTCTAAAGAGCTTAGGAATCTTGCCTGAGCACATGCATTCATTCATTAGGAGGTTATTACAAACCAGATGCAGGATTATAGGCTTATAAAGAATGTAGATATCTGTCTTTTTTGTTCTTTACAATCATATACTCACCTGTGGCTATATCATCTATCCCAACTTGAATTCAGTCTCTGAACATGGAGCACATGTCAAATGCATTTACTAATATTCCAGGCTATGTAGAACCTCAAGTTCAATGAAGGCACTAGGCTCTATCCACTCCAAAGATGCCTGTCCCACCTCCAAGTTTATCTTCATTGCTATGATGTGACAAGAAGTGTTTATTTTATGGCCATTTGACTGTGTCCCACCTACTGCCTTCAATATAGTTAAATATTCTTCCATTCTTATCAAAGTAGAGCCAGTCATCTTAGTTTTGTCTCAAGAAAAGCATGTATATATATTTAACAAGTATATTAATTCCTCATAATGGATATTCTGTCTGGCTTAGGGATAGGGCAATTATTGGACCTCCCATTTACTCTTCTCAGTATAGCCAATGTAGCCAATTAAGTACATCACCTTTTTTCTGCTCTTCACTATTAATGTATGCCTTTAATTGTCTTCTGAAAAAATATTTCCCACACTTCTGGAAACCTATTGTTCTACCCCAGAGTGTGATAAGTTAATGTGGTGCAAGACCACACCTTGGTGGAGATTGCCTAGATATGAATACTTCTTGTCTGTCCTCAGACCTGAACTTCACAACAGGACACTGAAGATAGACTTGAGGGTAGGGCAATTATTGGACCTCTCAGCTACTTTTCCCAATATATTTAATTAAGTAAATCATGTTTTCCTGCTTTTCATTATTAATGTATGCCTTTAATTGTAGACAGATGTCTGGGCTTGTCCCCTTCTGTAATATGATATGGTAACTCTACTGGTGGAGCTAAAGCATTCTCTAATGGCAGGAAGGATAACCATTCACCACAGGATTATCTGTGAAAACAACAATACCATAGTCTATCAGTTCTTGTTCATATCACTGGCCCACCATGATGGTCCTAGCCACACTAAAAGAAGTTTTGAAAAGAAAATACTGCAGTGTGCTGCAACAAAGTGTGATGGGAAGTCTTTATTAAAAAGGAATAATACACACAGGAAATATAGTTTTTCTTAGTAACTGAGGTAGATTGGAAAGATATAGCATTACATGCCCTCAACTAAGCTAGAGGTTTCTTTTATGGCAAAACACACACACACACACACACACACACACCAAGTATTTTCTCTGTACTTTTAGTGCCAGAATAATGTTTTATTAGATACATAAATGACAAGATATAAAAGCACAAAATCAGGTCTTACAATATTCTTTAAGGAATTCTAGGAAGGGCAAAACCAGCTACAAAATCATAAGATTAAAACCTAGTGCCTTTATGGCAGTATGCCTGAAAGGATGATTAAATACTCAATATGGTAGGTAATCAGTTCAGAGTACTTGGTTCCAATAAAATTCTGTAGACATCAGTAGAGAATTTAAATTTTGGATATCAACCATCATCTCACTAAAATTATGGCTCAACATATTATAAAGGTGTTTTTAGTGTAACAGAAAAATAAGCTCCTGCAGAAAAGATACCAAAACTTATTGAAAAGAATGTTTAGAGATAAAGGATAGATAGAAGATGTTAACCTTTTTAGATAGGGTGATTCAAATGGAATACAGATAACAAAGAATGGGAGGAGATACAATCTGATCATGGGTAGAATGCATAAAGTCAATGCAGTGAGTTCAGTGTGTCATACTCCATAATGCTTCTCTTAAATTCTTATCCTAAAAAAGCCTACAGTCACCTCAGAATAGAGAGATAGGATACACTGGGTTACCCTGGGAAGATCAGTGTGGGATTATCTTAAATCAAATAATTGATGTAAAAAGACCCAGACCACAGTGCTGTCACCATTTCCTAGAACGGGGCTCTTGTCATATAAGAGTAGAGAGAAATCAAGATGAGCACATGCAATTAGGCAAATGAACTGGCTTGTGTGGACGCATTTCTCTAGCCTTTTATCTGTGGATATGATGTGACTTGAGGCTTCGGTTTCCTGGCAACGTGACTTCCCTGCAATGGTGGACTGTAACCCAGAATTATGATCTAAAAGAAATATTTCCACCACTAAGTTTGTTTTGACAGGGTATTTTGCCACAACAGAAATGAAACTAGGATACACTCCTTCACCAGCCCTTACCTGGGGTAACCAGATATTAAAATCATTTGAAAGAGCACCATTTGTTTAAAAGGCTATCTTTTTTTATTTTTTCTCCCCACTGGATGGTTTTCGCTCTTTGGTCAAAAATCAAGTGACCATAGGAATGTGGGTTAATTTCTGGTCTTCAATTTTGTTCCATTGATCTACATGCCTGTCACTGTACCAATACCATGCAGTTTTTATCACTATTGTTCTGTAGTACAGCTTGAGGTCTGGGATATTGATTCCCCCAGAAGTTCTTTTACTCTCGAGAATAGTTTTAGCTATCCTGGGTTTTCTGTTATTCCAGACGAATTTTTGAATTGCTCTTTCAAACTCTATGAAGAATTGAGTTGGGATTTTGATGAGGATTGAATTGAATCTGTATATTGCTTTTGGCAAGATGGTCATTTTTATTATATTAATCCTGCCAATCCATGAGCATGGAAGATTTTTCCATCTTCTGAGGTCTTCCTTGCATTAATCTCAACTGCAAATGGATCAAGGACCTCCACATAAAACCAGGCACACTGAAACTAAAAGAAACTGGGGAAGAGCCTTGGACACATGGGTACAGGGGAAAATTTCCTGAACAGAACATCAATAGCTTATGCTCATAAAATTACAAAGTTTCTGTAAGGCAAAGCACAGTGTCAAAAGGACAAAACAGCAGCCAACAAATTGGGAAAAGATCTTTACCAACCCTACATCTGACAGAGGGCTAATATCCAATATATACAAAGAACTCAAGAAGGTAGACTCCAGAGAGACAAATAACCCTATTAAAAATGGGGTACAGAGCTAAAAAAAGAGTTCTCACCTGAAGAATATTGAATAGCTGAGAAGCACCTAAAAAAATGTTCAACATCCTTAGTCATTAGGGAATTGCAAATCAAAACAATCCTGAGATTTCACCTCACACCAGTCAGAATGGCTAAGATAAAAAACTCAGGAGACAGCAGGTGTTGGCAAGGATGTGGAGAAAGAGGAACACTGCTCTACTGCTGGTGGGATTGCAAGCTGGTACAAATACTCTGGAAAGCAGTCTGGCGGTTCCTCAGAAAACTGGGCATGACACTCCCAGAGGATCCGGCTATACCACTCCTGGGCATATACCCAGAGGCTTTACCTGCATGCAATAAGGACACATGCTCCACTGTGTTCATAACAGTCTTATTTATAATAGCCAGAAGCTGGAAAAAACCCAGATGTCCATCAACTGAGGAATGGATTCAGAAGATGTGGTATATTTACACAATGGAATACTACTCTGCAATTAAAAACAATGAATTCATGAAATTCCTAGGCAAATGGTCTGAACTTGAAAATATCATCCTTAGTGAGGTAACCCAATCACAAAAGAACACACATGGTTTGCAGTCACTGATAAGGGGATATTAACCCAGAATTTCGGAATACCCATGACACAATTAACATATTAATTGATTTCCAAGAAGAAGGAAGAAGAGACTCCTGGTCCTGGAAAGACTGGATGTCACAGTATAGGGGAATACCAGCACAGAGAATCAGGAGGGGGTTGACTAGGGAACAGGGGGAGGGAAGAGGGCTTATGGGACTTTCTGGGAGGGGGGAACGAGGAAAGGGGAAATCATTGGGAATGTAAATAAAAATATAGAAAATAAAAAATTAAATAATAATCATTTGAAGGACATTCCTTTTTAGAACAGGCAGGAAGTGCCAGAGACTGTCTTCTTATCTCAGAGACCTTCTAGTCTTAATGGAAACTGAGACGGTGAAACCAGGTACTGGGGACACATGCAAGAGATAAGAGAAATCAATGTTGCTGAGTCCAAGGTTGATGTAAGAGGACCATGAGTACAGATGAAGGACAAGACAAAGTGACTGTGCCCATCAATGCTCTGTGCCAAGAAAACTTAAATTGAGGCATAAAGATATTTATCATGGGAACCTTTCAAAGGTCCAGTTAGCATTTACTATACACCAAGATTGCTTACTGCAAAGAAATGTTCCCAGAAAAGAACTGTAAATGCTAACAAGGAAAGGTCACATAATGAAAACAGGATGAAAAGGTATGTGATCAACAATTATCCCTGGTGATGTGAAGAAATGGTATTGATTACCTTTGACAAGAAAAAGACAGTTAAAGGACGGTTAATCCTTTAAGCCAGTTGTCTTTACAAATCTCTACAAACACATTGGATAAAAGAAACCTCTAAATAATTCAGTCAGCAAGCTCACAATACTCAGTGCTTTAATGGAGTCAGAGCTCTAATGCATTTTGACAGCCTCACTGGAAATTAAGACTGAGATTATATCACAAAGAGATAATGTCTGTACTGAAATTTATCCACACAGTCCTGTTACCTCTCAGAGTACCTAGCTCTGGCTCTGAATAATTTCTTTGGCTGTTTTCTAAGTATGGCATGTGAATAAATCTGACTGGTGATTTGCATTTTGTCTTTCTTTGCCAAAAAGGGAGTAGGATATAGGGAAAAAAGAGGGAGAGAGTGGATGGAAAGCTACAACAAAAGACTTCAGCAAGTTTACTTAGGCAATATGGCTCTCAGGGTAACTGGGGAATCACAAGGAAGCAACTTGACCCCAATGCCTGCCAAAACTCTGGAATTTATTCTATTTTGTGTCAACAATTCATTTCGCTGGCGTTATATTCCACGACACAACTAAAATTAAGCAGCTTTTACATTTACTGTGCAAACCTTCCCCACACATTGCTTTATCTTTTATTACTTTTCTGTTCTGTAATAGATGTGAGAATGGAAACACACCCTTAAGTGATTACAGCTTGTAGTAGATTCAAATTGTACAGATTTACTACTATCTGTTGTAGAAGAATGAATGTGTGGAGCACTGTGTATTATAGTCAGTAGCACCTTCAGACACTGTATTTCCCTCAGATTTGCAAAAATCAGCCAAGTTTTCATTCTCTGTAACTGCTGAATTAGAAAGAAGAAAGTTTAATAATCCTCCTTGACCAGACAAAGCATTAATGTAGGATATGGAAACAAGAGGAATACCTGGGAATAAGAAGAAAAATCACAGTGTACAAATGTCTTATAGTGGATATTACACTCATTTTTGTGTTCATGTGAGTCAAGGTGCCTACATGGCATGATGCACATGTGGATGTCAGTTCATCAGGCTAGTTGGTCCTGGAGTTTCCAGAGAGTCTGCATCCACCTATCACCTCACTGTAAGAACAACAGAATCATGGATGTATCATAGTATTACATATTGTAATTTTGCAAAGATCTAGGAATTTGAACTTAAGTTTTCTTCCCACTGACTCATCATCCTAATCATTATTATTGCATTTGAATTCATTCATAGTACATTAGCTGCAGGGTGTCCCACCACCCCACCTAATGTATGACACTTGCTTGTTATTTAACTGTACTTTTTAATACTTTGGAGCAGACACAAACATCTTAATCTGGAGTGCGTACTTTGTTTATTCTGGAGGCCAGGGCAGTAGGGACAATGTGCAGTTACCCCACCCCAGCTTGGGACACTTGAACACATCCCTGGGGATATAATTGCCTTTGTCTCTGGGTTTACTTTATTGAATGAAGCTAGAGCTGTGCTTAGTCTTATTAAAATATTGCATTTTGTCTTTCACGAAACAAATCTGAGGTTTATGTTTGTGTCAGAACCAAAAACGCTCTCAGCTTTAAGTTCTCAGCTGTTCCAGGTTTATAAATATTCAGGGTACCCTGGAGTTGTATAGTTTTGTGTGCACCCATGTGTGTACATGTATGTGTCTATGTGTGCATATATGCATATATGTATGTACATATGCATGTATGAATATATGTATGTACATGTATACATGCATGTGTATGTATTTCTAGTATAATACTGCATCATATATTGTTGGTTACAGTACACTCAAGGAAAAGAAGTATGTCAATATCTATAGATAGTTTAAGCAGAAGTATGTGTAGTAAAGTTAACCAAAACAGAAACTTGAAAGAAATTGTGAGGGATGCCTCAAGATAGGAAACAATCTAGTAGATGCTATGTTTTGGTTATCTTAAAATTTTGGGGGATTATTTATGCAGTATTTCTGATGTTTACATATTAATGTAATAAGGTGACCCATTCTCAGCACCAAAATCATGTTATACGACATCTTCCTTTGAGTATAATTCTTTCCATTATCCTCATAAAAACAGAGGGCTAAAAAAGTCATGGCTAAGCAACTCAGGAAGCAGCATTCATCCATGATGTCTGTGTCAATTTCTGCCTTGACTTCCTGCTCTTACATCCTTCATGTTGGACCCTAAACTATGAATTGAAATAAATCCTATCTTCCACAAGTTTCTTTTGTCAATATTTAATCACAGTAAGAGAAAAACAAACCATACACCTAGAAACCATACTTTGAGGAGGTGAAGACAGCATTCTGTGCCTCACTAGCCAGCAAGCCTAGTGGCCTCAATGAGCTCAAGTTCACCTAGAGACCTTGTCATAAGCTGGTACAACCACACTGGAAATCAGTTTGGCAGTTCCTCAGAAAACTGAAAATAGTACTACCTGAGGACCCAGCTATACCACTCCTGGGCAAATACCCATAAGATGCTCCAACATGTAATAAGGACACATGCTCCATTGTGTTCATAGCAGCCTTATTTATAATAGCCAGAAGCTGGAAAGAGCCCAGATATCCCTCAACAGAGGAATGGATACAGAAAATGTGGTATATTTATACAATGAAGCTACTAAAGACAATGAATTTATGAAAGTCTTAGTCAAAGGGATGGAACCAGAAAATATGATCCTGAATAAGATAACACAATCACAAAAGAACACACATGATATCCACTCACTGATAAGTAGTTTTTAGACCAGAAGCTTGGAATTCCCAAGATACAGCTCACAGACCACATGGAGCTCAAGAAGAATGAAGACCAAAGTGTGGATACTTTAGTCCTTCTTCGAAGGGAGTTCAGAATACCCATGGGAGGAGATTCAGAGACAAGTGTGGAACAGATAGTGAAGGAAAGGCCACACAGAGACTGTCCCACCTGGGGATCCATCCCATATACAGTTAAAAAACCCAGACACTATTGTAGATGCCAACAAGTGCTTGCTGACAGGAGCCTGAAATAGCTGTCTCCTGAGAGGCTCTTCCAGTGCCTGACAAATACGGAGGGGGTTGCTCACAGCCAATCATTGCACTGAGCACAGTGTCCCCAGTGGAAGAGCTAGAGAAAGGAGCCAAGGAACTGAAGGGGTTTGCAGCCCCATAGGAGGAACAACAATTTGAACCAACCGTTACCCCCTGAGCTACCAGGGGCTAAACCACCAACCAAAGAGTACACATAGAAGGACCCAAGGCTCCAGCCATATATGTAGCAGAGGATAACCTTGTGGGACATCAGGGAGAGGAGAGGACCTTGGTCATGTGAAAGCTCATTGACCCAGTGTAGGGGAATGCCAGGATAGGGAAGCAGGAGTGGGTGGGTTGGTGAGCAGGGAGAGAGAGGATGGGATAGGAGATTTTTGAGGGGAAACAAGGAAAGGGGTTATTATTTGAAATGTAAATTTAAAAAAATGTCTAATAAAATAAATAAATAAAGTGGAAAGTGATCAATGAAAATTCGAGCACTGTCTTCTGGCCTCTTCAGGCACTACACACACACACACACACACACACCCAATGACACACCTCTAAAACAACAACAAAAGAAGAGAAACAATTCCACTTTCCACATTAATGGACCGGTGGATGTGGAATACCTATTACTTGCTAGCAGACGTTCTTAAGTAAGAAATTAGGCCAAGTATAGAATTATCACTCAGAACTATATGTTTAAGCTTGAAAAAGGGGTGAAATTTGGGCAGGACTTGAGTGCTTCTCACTTTCAATACAGTTTGGTGAAAAGTACTTTACCCAGTGTTAATCATTTACATTGTAGCAGAGTCTCCTGATTTCCCTGATGTATGTGCAAAGCAACAGCATAGAGCATGATTAATGCTTGGAGTGAAAGCGCTATTGCAAACAACTGAAAAAGTCTGATCAATTCTCAGTTCTAGGGCACCTTTTTAATATTGGTTTTGCTGTGTATTTGTTATTTTAAAAAATAACAACTATAACTTTGTTTTAAGTAACAAATGAAATTTCAGAATATAGTAACCAATAATTTTGCACCCTCAAAAAATTGTGAACTTAAAAATAGCTTGCTATTTAAAATCCAGTGTCAAATTCTTATTATCACTTTTATGCTATTCTAAACGAGGCTTCAAAAAGATACAGAAATGAAAGAAGATAATTTCTTTTCTTAGCTGAGTAAATTCACTGTCTTTTTTGTGGGTGAATTTAGAGCCCCAGATAATCTTCTAACAACAGCAGAAACAGTGGTGGCCATATTCCATATAGGTGTAAGTGAAATTGCATTCCTGGGCATTTTATTCTTCTTTGAACTCTAGACAAATGACAGTGAATCCAGTGTCTACTACTAATTCTGCCAGTTAATACTGGGAGGAATAAAGTCTTTTTATTCTGAAACCGTTATTGTAGGACATTTTGAATTTTCAATGTTGGAGGCCTTTAGGCATTTTAGGGTATTGGAATAGGTTCTCATATAACCCAGGTTGACCTCAAATTCATTTATATAGACAAGGTTGACACTGACTTTCTCATGCTCCTGTGTCTATCTCTTAAGTGCCACCATGCCTGATTTTCAGTGCTAGGGGTTAAACCCAGAGCTTCATGTAGACAGTCTCTCGTCTGAACTATAACCTCAAACTTCATGTACAGAAAAACATGTGTGATATTTCAATGATAAAAGGGGCCAAGAACATTCCTTGTCATTGAGTTTATATAGTTGTATTCTTTGTACTTAGATTTAAATATTATTCTGTGTATACTGGTCATTCTAAAGATCTGTTCTCTTAATCACTATAGACTCAGTAGACCAGAAAGACAGAAATTTATTTCTTCTGGATTTAGAGCCAAGAAGAACAAGATTAACTTTTAAATGCATCTTCTGCTGAGGACTTTCTTCCTGATCTGCTGATAGTTCTGTCCTGTGTCCTCACATGGTGATGTATGAAAGAGGGATGAGAGAAAATAGAGGAGGGTAGAAAGCAGGAGAAATTAAAGAAGAAGGTATCTCCCCGTTTCATCTTGAAGGACACCAGTATCAGATTTGTTGGCATCAGAGCTTGGGACTGGCAGCCATAACAAGCTAGCAATGCTTAAAAAAAGAGGACAAAGGTGAAAAAGTAAATATTCATTGTTCCACAGATAGTATTCAAAAGACCCACCCACATCTTAAACCCAAGAAGTCTTCTATTTAGACTGAAATAGAAGAAAAGTGGAAGCATCACTGAAAAGTCCTGGACAGAGTGTGGTCCTGCCCATTGCTAGCTCCACTCAGTACTAGCTGCAATGAGTCTGGCAAATTGGCAGTATTATGTGAAGTTTTTGGCTGCGAGAAAAGTTCCTCCTCTGGCTGACACTAAGCCTTTTCCTCCTCACATTATGAATGCCTGAGGAAATTCTAATTTCTTAGGAACCATTGTTTCAACAGTGTGTCATAAAATTAATCCCAGCACAAGGCTAAACATCCAAAAACCAATTCTCCAAATTTCAGCAAATACTGATGAGTTTATAAAAAGATAAGGAGAGAAGGAATATGTTCTATGAAGGTATAATAAGGTATGTGGAAAGGGGATGTCTCAACAGGCCAATGTCAAGGCATTGCTTCCCCCTGAGGAACCAACCACAAGACTGCATAGTGTAGAATAGAGTTTATTCAGGTCATGGAGAGAGTTGTTAAAGGGTAATAGAGGCAGAGAAATGAAAAAAGAGGGAGAGAGTAGAGAAGTAGAGGCCAGTCATGACCCACGTGAAGAGGGGCAGGGGTGAAGGGAATGGGGAATGAGCAGGGAAAGGAAGAGCAAGGGAGCAAGAACCCAAAACAGCAAGAAAGGATCAAGAGAGGAAGTAGAGGGCAAGCAGGTCAAGCCTACCTGGCTATTGCCAGGTAACTGTGGGGTGCAGTTTAGACAGAATGCTAACAAATTCCATGACACTGGGTGCTACAGTTTCATTGTACTAACTTTTAGGAGAATACAAAAATTCCATGATCAACTTTCCCCGCATCATATTTTGATACCAGGAACTAGAATAATAGTATTTGGTATGGTCATCACTTCTACATATTCCCCTTCTCATCTTCTCCTGATTTCCTTCTTCCTCTCTTCTTCTACTCTTCTTGAGGTAAGGGTTTTCCATCTTGCTATTCTCAAACTCAGTTTCTACCATAGACTACTCTGGAACATTAGCTTTTCCATCCTTAGCCCTTCTAGTGCTAGACTGCTATTGTGCAAAACTTACCAGGGTTCCATAATTCATTCTAGCAAGAATCTTTAACTTTAATCAATAAATGAGATGATAGAGATTGGAAAAAATTCTGAGAGGAAATGTGTAAGGCCTGAGGCTGCACATTAAAAAACGGTCATAGGTAATTTTTAGTAACACATTCTCTTCAAAGTCCAGTGGCTTCATGCTTCTTTATGACAACAAAAATGCAGTGACATTACATAGGATGTTTCTAGCAAAAGAAAGGTAATTGAAAAGTAAAATAGAATCATTGTAGACATATTGGTAAAACAACAATATCTCCCTTCATGCGTATGTATAGTTGTGTGGATCCAAAGAAATAACTCTGTGATATTAGATACTTATTCATATCAAGGGCTTATATTTTTTCTCACCAATTAGAATGAAAAGTTTTTCTCCTTCCTCCCCCTTCTCTCTCCCTCCCTTCCTCTCTCCTTCTCTCTCTCTCTCTCTCTCTCTCTCTCTCTCTCTCTCTCTCTCTCTCTCTCTCTCTCTGTCTCTCTCTGTATGTATGTATGTATGTATGTATGTATGTATGTATGTGTCTAAGCCAGATGCTTGTGACTGCACATATAAAAGTATGTGTGTGCCCGTGTTATAAGATCCCACCAAATATGACCACTGATACATGTTTTAAGGCCAACTGTAAATCTTTATTTTTAGCTGACTCAGAGTAAATGCAGGTATTTCAAATCTAATCTGCATACCCCAAAGCATTTAGAACAAGGCACTTTTAAAGGAAAAAACAAACATACCTGGGTATCTCTCTCTACAGCTTCATATAAGGAGATGGGGAAGTTGTTGCACAGGTTTCACAGCAGGCAGTTTAACAGAAGGCAGGATAATTCAGCTGGGCCTTTTGACCTTAAGTTACTAGAATAGATGTAGGTAATTTCCCATTGGGTTCTCTGTCAAGGCTGTCCAATTTTTGTTAGGCCTGAAAATCTTAGCAAGAATATATGATGGAGGAACCTCTGCACTCTCTTGCCCTGCCAGACATGCCAAGGCCAGATGTGGATATCATTTGATTCTCAGTGAATCTGTATGTTACTACCTCAACTAGGCTGGCTGACTACCAAGATCATCTGGTTTCTGTCCCTAGCACTGGAATATATATGTACCTAGGCCCAACTTTTTCTGTGGGTCTTGAGAACATAATGCTGGTCCTCATGCTTGCACAGCAACTGTTACTGACTGAGACATTTCCCCAACCTGATACGTTCTCTTTTCTACCATCAAAAGCACATTAGGAGGTATTTTATTTGGTTTTCATTCACTTGGAGACGGACTTCAAAGACTGCAACAAACAACCAGGAATTTTGTTCTCAATTTACCAGCAAAATCAACATCAGAAATTACTTCCTTTAATGTGGAAAATGTTTTCTGCTTCATTTTTTTCTGTTCCCCCCACCCCCACTGTATTCCAAGAAATACCTCCTGTCACATAATAATCAAAACACCAAATGTACTAAACAAAGAAAGAATATTAAAAGCAGTAAGAGAAAAAGGCCAGGTAACATATAAAGGAAGACCTATCAGAATCACATCAGACTTCTCACCAGAGACTAGGAAAGCCAGAAGATCCTGGGCAGATCTCATACAAACTCTAAGAGAACACAAATGCCAGCCTAGACTACTATACCCAGCAAAACTCTCAATCACCATAGATGGAGAGACCAAGACATTCCATGATAAAACCAAATGTACACAATATTTTTCCACAAACCCAGCCCTGCAAAGGATAATACATGGAAACTGCCAATACAAGGAGAGAAACTACAGCCTGGAAAAAACGAGATAGTTACCTTCTTTCATCAAACCCAAAAGTAGAGAACCACTCAAACATATAGATAGTGTCAAGAATAGCAGGTGGCAATAATCACTATTCCTTAATCTCTCTTAATACCAATGGTCTCAATTCCCTAATAAAAAGACATAGAATAACAGACTGGATACATGAACAGGACCCAGCATTTTGCTACATGCAGGAAACGCACATCAATGTCAAAGACAAACACTACCTCAGAGTAAAAGGGTGGAAAACAATCGTACAAGCAAATGATCCCAGGAAACGAGTCAGAGTAGCCATCCTAATATCAGATAAAATTTTCAACCTAAAGTCATCAAAAAAGAAGCAGAAGGACACTACATACTGGTCAAAGGGAAAATCCTCCAATAAGAACTCTCAATTCTGAGCATTTATGCTCCAAATGCAAGGGCACTCATTCGTAAAAGAAACTTTACTAAAGCTCAAAGCACACATTGCACCTCACACAATAATAGTGGGTGACTTCAACACCCTGCTCTCTGAAATGTATAGTTCAGGAAAGCAAAAACTAAACAGGGACACAGAGAAACTAGTTGAAGCCTTGGAACAAATGGAACTAACACATCTCATCTATGATCAAAATTAGAATACCCTGATAGCTGTCTACACATCCTTCATATGTTTACATCATGAGAAATCCATTGTATATTATAAATGAACTCAACATTCTATACCTAGCTCTGCGAAACTGTGCCAGTAGTTTCTCTTTGTGGCTCTTAGCAGTATTATCTTACTCATACTGTTCAAAATATGAGAACTATTCTGTCTTTCATCACTAAATGTACAGATTCCACTAAATCTGTGACACTTTTATACCATCTCTAAGGTGAATCATATTAACTGCACTATCAATCAAGACAAATAAGATGTATTGTTTCTTGAAATTCTTCCATTGTTTCTTACTAAGGAGGCCAAAAGCAAACAAAAGAGGCAGAATGTCATAGAGAGTATGTTATGTAAAAAACTTCCTGGGAAGAAGCAACACATGTCTTCTCCCTCCATATATGGAAAAAAGTGAACCATGATCCCCAAGACCAAGTTCTTTGCACAAATGAGAATTATTTGCTCCATAGAGACAAAGGACAGAAAGTAAGAAATACAGAGAGGATATATATCGAGGATGAAGAACAAGAGGAAGAGAATGAGGGGAAAAGAGTGTGTATTTCAGAGGACAAATGACTGCCCGTAGATAGACAGGAGACAGATGTGCCCATAGGAAAAATGACAGTTTATAAAGGTAAAGGGGCAACTATATGTTAGGATGAGGTGTTAAATTTTAATAGGGCATGTTAATTAGGTGAGCCAAAGGGGTATTTGATGAATGGGCATCAATACTTTGATAGCTGGACCTTAGTAGTAAGCCTAAGAGAAGAAAGAGGCAAAATAAAGGATTAGTGCTTGGGGACTAGTTTTAGGAATGTAATTTAGAAAGTTTTTTAGCAAGGCAGAGGGAATGGGAAAGAATGTCAAGGCCTCTGAGAGCCATGTTTGCTATACACTGGCTTGCTAGAATCCTTTCAAAGAACCAACATTAGATCAAAGTGTGGATATCATCAAAGTCCACCTTGGTAAACTAGTGAGTTTTGTTGGGGTTACTTTCAAAATATGGGTAGAATATATTACTTAAAAGAGAAGAAATGACTCAAAAATAGTTACATCATTAAGGCCTACCTACCCCAGCATGCGTGACAGCTCATGGGTGAAAGCTGGAAAACCTGGAGTACACTGTAGAGCCTTTGGACAGCTCAACAGTTTGGACAGTGTTGTTCCACATTCTTTAGTTTGTCTAAAGCTCTTTCAAGCACCTTAGCTAGTTTGTTTCTTCCAGGCTGCTGAGAGTCTGACAAGAGAGTTTTCTTTGCAGCTTGTCCTCTGAGAGTGACTCTCAGTTGTTATTATTTACTCTGGCAGGGAATAGCCTAATGAATTCGATTAGTTTCAGGGACTTCCTGAAGCCATTTTGCATTTTTTTCCCTTCTTGCTTATAGAACTTCCTGCCAGGTAGAATACTTTAATTACCAACCACCACCACCACCACCAAATATGTTATACGACAAAGAGTAAGCTATGATCAACTAAAGGAGATATCCTTTAACTAATCACAAAGCTACAACTAAGTACCTCACAGCCTTCAAATCAGGAGTGGACATTAATCCAAAATTAGTGACAACACTCTGGAACAGTTGGGACTTTTCTCTGCCCTTGAAATGACAAAACAGACAGTCATCATTAAAAACTAAAAAAGCTAGGACTCAAAGGAGAATACCATGTTTTTACTTTCCCTTTTCACTCATAAAATGTAATGTTTTATAATCTTTGTCAACAATAGCTGCCCAACTCCTTGTATATAATTTCTTTATTTCCATTTTCTTGAGAGCCTGATGGAAATCCTTTTTATTATGAATCCCAGAAGAACAGTTGGGACCTTGGAGCTGGAGTAGAATTGGAGATTATGCCTGTTTAGTAAAGAGATGGATTTACCTTCTCCAAGATCCCTGACCACTCTAGTCCTGGGTAGTAAGCAAGTAACCCCTGAAACAACTCTTCACACCATGTGCAATTTTTTTTCAAATAAACATCAATCACAAATGAACAGAAAAATGAGCTACATATATAGCTAGACTGTAATAGTTCCTTGATGTAAAACCTGATGATTTCATACAAAATGTAAATTATAAAATCTAGCATGGACAGTCTTTGAACTAAACTCAGGCTAATTTCCAATTACTGAATGACTAGATGATTTAAAGATTTATTTCCTTATGTGTTCCCTTCAGACAGAAGATTTTGTTTGTTGTCTGTTGTTGATGTTTAATTTTTAAAATGGTGGTGATGATGTTATATGCCTAGTTAATAACTATCCTCAAACAACCTTATCAATAATTTCAATAAAGTACCTTTCCTTCCAAGAGGGGTTGTAAGTTATCTTAGAGTTCACAGTGATTATAGACATGTGGAAAACTGGAACTTCATGCTATTATTGACTTTTAAAACATCAGATGTCGTACATTGAAGCTTTCCTTATTCATAAAATTTAGCAAGGTACTATGGTAGGGAGAATAACATCGTAAACAGTAGTACGTGGTACTTATGACAAACTGTAAGGCCTGGTGCAGGACTGTCACAACATTAGAGCAATGCCAGAGCAATTAGGGATTTTGTTTATTTTTATCATGTTTTACTTTGCTGTTACTGTTGACATTCCCTGAAAGTCTGAGTGAAGAAGCACAAAAGTTACTGTTTACATGGCTTGGTACTCAATGAATTTTCTTCTCTCTTCAGACATTTGTAGGAAACATGAATGCTGACAGTGTGGTTCAGCACAAGCTGCTACACTCTGTGAAAGCCCGCTTTGTTCGCTTTGTGCCCCTAGAGTGGAATCCAAATGGAAAGATTGGCATGAGAGTGGAGGCCTATGGATGCTCCTATAGTAAGTAACTACATGGATCAAGTCACACAGCATAAAATGCTATAGAATACCAGATTACTCATGTTGAGAATTAAAATATGTGTGTGCTTCTGTATATGTTCATGTGCAAGGGTACAATAAAGCAGCTATACAGAAACCTCTAATGTTTCTGCAGAACACAGTCTATCACTTGACCCAATACTTTTTACGTGGTCTGGAACATCCAGTTGAGCCTATGCTGGCTGACCAGTGACTCATAAAGGTGTTGTAATCTTTATTTCCTCACAGCTGGGATTAATAGTGTGTACTATGACATTCAACTTGATTTGGGCCCTGGAAATAGAATTCAGGTCTTCATGCTTGCTAAGTAAGCACTTTAGAACCATAGCTATTTCCCCAGCCTGTAGTTATCTCATTTTATTCTAAACTTTATATATCTGAAAATGTACTTTGTATGCATATATATGAGAAATGTGTACCTCAGCAGAGAAATAGAAACATTTTTATTGTGCTCTGTAGGGCTATTATGCTCTATAGGGCTCTCTATAAGGACAAGGCAATAAAGCAATAAAGTTTCAACAAAAAGTTCAAAGCTAAGAGCCCTTGGTGCTTGGATAACTATTTGACACTTGCAATCAGAAATAGCTATGCTCTGCTTTTCTTTGGAAGTAAAACTCTTTTTCTACTCAAGAACCATGAAAGAAGTATGTTTTCTTTCTTCACATTCTTGAAAAAGAAAAAAAAAATTCCATGTAGGGTAATTCATGAAATTCTCTTCTTCTGCAGTTATGGTATTCATGTGTTATCTTAAGAGTTGCTAAGTGTAAATTTTAAGTAACAACGCAACTGGAACAAAAAGAGGCTGTAAAACTGAAGCTATTTCTAAAACAATGGTTCTTAACTCTCCTAATGCTGCAATCCTGTAATATTATTGTTCATGTTGTTGTGACCTCCAGCCATAAAATTGTTTTTGTTCTTCTTTCATAACTGTAATTCTGCTACCATTATGCATCATAATATAAATATCTGATATTCAGGATATCTGATATATGATACCTGTGAAAGGATCATTTGAGCCCCCAAACAGTCATACCAATAGATGGGAAGCCATTATTCTGGAAGGAAGGAATCATTCATAAAGGTTGCTATTTTAATTCTCTCTTGTAGGTGAACATGGAAATTTTGTAATTATGAATTGATTTTCTTCTTCTAATCAGTTACATTCACTTGCTGATTTTATAACAATATCCATTGTCACCTAAGGAGGTAATGCACTTAGTCAACAAAATATTTTAAAACATAGTTATCTTAGCTGTTTCCAGTTACTAAGATAAGATACTTAGGAGACCATTTTCAGGGAGAAAAATGTTAATTATTTAAGTCACAATCTCAGGCTACGTTCCATCATTGCTAGGTAATCAAGCATAAAGTTGAGGAGGCAAGTCACAGCATCTACATTTAAGAGTGGAGTGTGATGAATACATGATTACATGTTGGTGCTCAACTTGTTTCACTGTTCCTGGCAATCCAGGATACCGTGCTCAGGCAGTGGTACAACTGCATGAGTGCATCTTCACACTATTCAAGGAAATTCCTCATTATACACGCTCACAAGCCAACCTAATCCAGAGAATCACTTACTGAGGCTCCCTTCAGAGGTGATTACATGCTTTCATGTTGGTAATTAAAAATTTTCAGCAGTTCAGTAAATTATGGTGTTAGGTCATGGAAGGAGATCACATGTACCTGGTGTTATTCATCAAAGCCAGGGTAAAACAACACTTGTCTCAGAAGTATTTGAAGTACTTCATAAAAATGCATTTGGTTCTGTGATATCATAGGCACTTAGTTAAGATTTCTGGACATAAAAACACAAAACTATGAGGTGCTAATTATTCCTTAAGTGAAGTCTTAATTAAGGTAGCTCCGGTAGAGAAATGAAGTCTGAAGGTAGAGGATTTGCTGGAGGAAGGACTGTCCTTATTATGAACTTTTAGAAATAAAACATTTTTAAAAATACGCTTTTAGAAAAAGTTATATCTATAGGAGAAGCGTCAACAGCCTATCCAAGTAAGGACTTTGCCACTTGCAAGTCTCAGGCCTTTAATACCCTCGTATCTCACCCCACAGTGAGGATCATTTACTTTCTTTCTAATTTTTTTATAGCAAGTTTTTTTTTATTAGATATTTGTTTTATTACATTTCAAATGGCATCCCCTTTCCTCCTTACCTCTCTGAAAAATACATGTCCCATCATCTTCCCCCTCCTTACTAACCCTCCCTCCCACTTTCCTGACCTGACATTCCCCTATACTAGAGCATCAAACCTTCATAAGACCAATTGCCTCTCCTCTCACTGATGTCAGAAAAGTCCATCCTTTGCTACATATGTAGCTGGAGCCATGTGTACTCTTTGGTTGGGGATTTAGTCCCGGGGAGCTCTGGGGGTACTGGTTGGTACGTTGTTGTTCCTTCTATGGGGCTTTAGAACCGTTTTTCACTGCTGGGATGCTTCAATGATTCTTGTCATCCATGTTTGCTTTTTGATATTTTAGGAAACATTTGCTTCAAGTCACCATATGAACCAGGGAACCTGGCAGTTCTACTGCCCTCTGTGCACAGTCTGCCAGGAAACAGCTGGTCTCCAAGCATCACTTTCACTTCTGGGCTCATGGATGAGAGCTCTACTTTCTCTCCAATAACTGTCCAAAGGGGAATGGCTAAGAGTGCACAGAGCAAATGATCAGTGGAGCATCTGGAACAGGAACCTTCCAGTAGACATCTGCACCTGGGAGTGCAAGCTGGTACAACCACTCTGGAAATCAGTCTGGCAGTTCCTCAGAAAATTGGGCATGACAATACCAGAGGACCATGTTATACCACTCTTGGGCATATACCCAGAGGATTCCCCAGCATGTAATAGGGACACATGCTACACTATATTCATAGCAGCCCTATTTATAATAGCCAGAAGCTGGAAAGAACCCATATGTTCCTCAATGGAGGAATGGATACAGAAAAATGTAGTATATGTACACAGTGGAATACTACTCAGCTATTAAAAACAATGAATTCATGAAATTCTTAGGCAAATGGATGGAACTGGACAATATCATCCTAAGTGAGTTAACCCAATCGCAAAAGAACACACATGGTATGCACTCACTAATAAGTGGATATTAGCCCAGAATCTCAGAATACCCAAGACACAATTCACATACTAAATGATGCCCAAGAAAAGGAAGGAGAGGCCCCTGGTCCTACAAAGGCTTGATGCAGCAGTGTAGGGAAATACCAGGACAGGGAAGCTGAAGGGGGTTGATTGGGAAACGGGGAGAGGGGAGAGTGCTTATGGGACTTTCAGGGAAGGGGGAACCAGGAAAGGGGAATTAATTTGAAATGTAAATAAAGAATATATCTAAGGAAAAAAATAGATGGTCATGATATCATCTGTCTATCTTTGTATCTGTCATCTATTTTCTATTATTTATCTTATTTTATGCAATTATTTCTCTATCATCAATTCCTTATCATTTATCCATCTGTTTTAAATGACTGTTTAAGAATGTATAGGCACATTTCATTAAAGCTTACCTGTATCACCTATCAATTTATAAACTCCATGCAGCCAAGAAACTTTTATTCTTAGATCCCCAGTACTCTACACAGATAAGACCAAGTGTACTTAAAAGTTTTCTTTCATCTTCCCTTGTGGCCTTACATTTATATCTTATATTTAATCATGTGACATAATACATTTCCCTGGAAGAAAAAGATCATAATCAATCTTTTGACATCAAAGTCAGTTTTTCACTCCAGAAGTCAAAACCAACAACCTACAATTTTCAAACATATATTTAAGAGGCTCCAGGGACAAAGTTGAATTATTGCCAGGAGCAACAGCTCCTATACACTCCACTCCTGTGTCCCTCACCTGCACGTGTGTACTTAATTTTGCATAAGAATAACTTCATTGCTTTCTAAATTATATCTTAGAGCACAGAATATAGCTCTGCTAGAAGAATGCTTGCTGAGCACCCACAAAGCTGAGATTCAGTCAAGCTACCACATAAATCTGGCTTAGTGTGCCTGCCTATAATCCTAGAATTTACTCAGGAAAATCATCACATGTTCAAGGTCAACCTCAACTACATAGCCAGTTCAAATCCAGTGTGGGCCAGAGCCCCTATCTCAAAAGAAAACAGCATAAAAGTACCTATTCTGGCCACAAGTGAGTTTGTTTATTAGTAGTTGTGATAAAGTGCTAGAATTTTCCATTGTTTCAAAGTCCATTTCAAATGTAACTATCTTTTTTTTTTTGGCAATCAGTTGTTTCTTAGTTTGCACTGTCTTTTTTATAAGTATCTGTAGATTTTTAGAATCTTGAAGAAGGGTCTGTAAGATGACAGAATGGATGAAGACTCCCACCATTGAAGCCTGATAACCTGTGTTGGATGGATCTCTTGGACCCAGAATGTGGAAGGGGAGATCCAACTCCCAGTGTTTTCCCCTGGGTCACATACACATAGTAATGTTGAGAAGTTAGGCTCAACCTTAAAATTCTAGGTTGTATATCCACCAATTCCCAGGAATTCATCTGACTTTGACGCCCCTGTGTTAGGATTATAGGAATACACCACCATACCTGTTTTTTAAAGAGTATTTGCCAAATAATTAGAATTGACTTCAGGTCCACACACTTGTGTGTCAAAGACTACCAATCAAACTATCTTCACAGCCTCCTTGGAAGCATTCTAAAGTCATGTATGGCCAAATGCAACACATGGACTTGGCTTAACACAACAAAGATAGCAACATGACTTCACCAATAACTGTTCCAGTATCCTTGGGTAGTCTTAAATCCTCTATAAAAATGGAAACAATAATTGTGCTTGTTTTAAGCCTGCAATTCCTTGAAGTAGTGTTTGGCATATTACCCCTCATGTAATCTCTGTTCCTCAGATATTTAGGTCATATGTTCCCCATTCTTTCTTCCTTTCTACTCAGGTATAATCTTGATGGTACTTTAGAGAAAGGTGGTTGGGTTTTTACATTCCCAGTCATAAAGGATTTTGATACCTTTTATCAAGCCATCTGGAGATATTAAGCTACATTAAATTTTCTCTGGGGCATCTATTTGGATTTATTTATTTATGGGAAGCTAATTAATTTTAAAAGCATTATAAATTCTGATAATGCATAATGATCTGCCAGACTCCCCAGACTCATTAAGAATTATAACCCTCTTTTAAACCCCAGGTTCCTCCCTCTGCACCAGACCTTCCTCCTATCTGGTAAATTACTGCTAAGTGCAATCATCTAAAATTCATCATTTTATGAGCCAAAGTCATGTCCTCTTTCCCCAAACAAATCCTTAATCATCATCTCTGCTTCAGCTGTCTTCTTTGTTATTGTTCTTATCATCCAGAGTCATTATTCACAGCAGCAGAAGTCACAAAGTTTTAATTTTCATCTTTGGGGTGCTAATGTTAGTATAGTCTTATCATGGGAATACTGGGAGGCCTTGTGCACAGCCAGGTCAGCCTTGCAGGTGTGAAAGACAAAATGGAATTGGTCAGATCTCAGACTTGGAGCTCCAGATCCCACACTGTAAATCTGGCACTTAGTAGACTATTGTGATTGCTTCACATGGGAGATGAGAAGTATCCTAATGTTAGACCAACATAGGGGCCCTACTCTTAGAAATGACTAAAAGAACTGAGGAGATAATTGTGCCTATCTATAGGTAACAGCAGTATAATACACAGAAATTGTATAGACTTCTGTCTTGAATTTTGACCTCTTTATGATGTTTCTAATTGATTGAGAATCTAAATGCTCTTCAAATATTGTCTTTAGACTATGGACCTCCATTTGTCTTTGGGTCATGGAGGTAATAGAGACAACCCTAGATGTGTAGCAATATAGAATATCAGAAGCTGTAGAAAGTTTTCAAAGCAATGCCAATAAATGGGGAGAGAGTACAGTCAGTAAGTGTTGGCTTGCAAATAGGGGGGCCTGAGTTTCATCCCCAGGTCCCATGCTTAGAAAAATAGTGAGCATGTCTTTTCACATATGTAATCTTATGGATGAGGAGGCAAAGTCAGAAAACATTTATCCATGCCTAATGTTCTGGCAACCTCTCATGACTAGCCACATTACTCTTTTCATTTGAAGTCATGTCACCCAGTTTGGTCAACAATGTCCTACTCCATTCTTCTTGTCCCTGCTTAGTTATTTATATTATATTGCTTTATTCCCTCCTACCAGACCTTTTGGAGTAATGAATTAACAGTACTCTTTAATGTATACCTTTCTTTTTTCTTTCTTTCTTTCTTTCTTTCTTTCTTTCTTTCTTTCTTTCTTTCTTTCTTTCTTTCTTTCTTTACTGGTTTTTTGAAAGAGGGTTTCTCTGTAGCCCTGGCTGACCTAGAACTCATTCTATAGACCAGGCTGTTCTCGAACTCAGAAATCCACCTGCCTCTGCCTCCCAAGTGTTGGGATTAAAGGCATGTGTCTCCACTGCCTGGCCTAATGTATACCTTTCCATCATAGTGATTCATTTATGTCCACAATGTTTGTTCATATTTCCCCAGATGGCTTGACCTATCTTCTTTGTCTTATTACATCAGAAATATAAAGAACCAAAATGAATTCAGAATGTCCCAACATGGTACTGAGGAGATGGTTTAGTTAGTAACGAGCTTGCAATGCAAGTATAAGAACACATGTTGGGTACCTAGATCCCAAGTGGAGTGAAAAATTGGACTAAAATAAGCAGGGTGTGATGGAACACAGTATAGGGGACAGAGACAGGAAGGTCCCTGGGGCATTGTAGACTACTGGTAGAGTAGATGGCTTCTGCTAAAAAGCATTTCAATTAGTCCTCTGGCTTTCAAATACTTTTTCTGTACATGCACTCATGAACATGCACACATCACATAGGCAAACACACATACACACACGCATGAACAAGGAGAGGAAAGGAAGGGAGGGGGAGGGAGAATAAGCACGGTACCTAGGTGAATTAAGGTATAAAGAAAAGAGAAATATCTACTAAGGAAGCTAACATGATTTTGATATGATCTTTGTAATTTGTGCACAGTCTAATTACCCTGTAAAGTTTAAGTCTATTCCCAGATCTATGTAGAAAAATATGTAGAAACCCCTTATGAAAGAGACTAATTTGGCCTTTCTAGCAAGATGAGTTCCAGTGTTCAATCCCCACATGGTATAAACCAGATGTTATACACACATCTGGAATCCCTACACTCAGGAGCTGGGAACAAGACCATCAGAAGTTCAAGAATGTCCTCAGCTACACAGATTTTGAAGTTAACCTTGTCTACTTGAAACTGTTTCAGAGAAAAAAGAAAGGAAAAGAAAAAAGAAAGAAATAGGAAGGAGAGAGAGGAAAGGATGGAAGGAGGGAGGATGAATGGAAAGATAGGTGGGTAGGTTAGTAGATGAACAGATGGATAGATGAATAGATGAATATATGGCAAAAAGAGCCTCAAAGCACATGTGGATTGGAATCTGAGTTTTGGCCTCTTCCTGTTTCTTTCACCTGTTTAGCTAATTTCAGAAGAATTTCTGAAATTTTAGTAGAAGAGCTGTCATTAAGCTTTGAAAATTTATTTAGGAAACCACCTTTATGCTTATGGTTCATCTCCAGTAATCAGAGTTGCTCACAAAGCCTGGAAAAGTCACATGATGGGTGGGGGTTTGGTGAAAATTCAAGCTGACTGTGGAACCCTTTGTGGTTTGTGGATTACAAGTCAAAGCTCCAAGGTCTTCAGTGCAAGCACATGATCTGAATATAATATTTATTTTCATGTAATGTATCATGAGCAAAACTTCAAAATGTATTTTTATTGAAAATCTTATTTTTAGTCTGAGAAGCTATAGAGTCCATGTGGGATTGATTGTCTCAGTGTGGGTCAGTAGTTTCTCCTGTCACCATTGACCTTCAGCTTTCTGATTCTAAGACACAAATTCCTTCAAGCAGTTGTGCTTCAGCCCACTTGGGAATTTGAGATTGGACTGTTTTATTCAGAAAATGTGTTTCTTATCTGCTGTGTTGACAGCCTTCCAAAATCCATCAAATATGCCAGAATTTGCCACAAGAACTCTGTCTTTCTCAAGAAATAAGCTAGACAGCTAGATCAGCAATTGTGGGGCTAGTTGGAACTCAGACATCATTGGCATTCCAGAGCTGCTCAGAGAAGTAAGGTAGCTAGGCAAGATTTGCATTGACCTGGAAAGTCACCCAGGGGAGTTGTACCGCCTACCCTTAATGGAGGATTCTCAGGATCATGTTTAGCCTATCTATTATAGTCTGCAAAAAATTGCCAATGTGTCAGTACTGAAAAAATCTCAGATTGCATTGAATAGAGTTTACAAAAATAAGATAGTAAAAATCAGTTCTGAGAAAGAAATATTATTCATTCCAGTATGTGCCTAACAGCTGTGTTCCAGGTCACTGGCATTGTAGATATAGTAGTGAACTCTCAGGAGTGTTCACATAACAGAAAAAGAGAAAAGGGACTTAAATGTTCCTTGGAATTCCAAAACCATAAAAGTCTTCTATGGGACTCCTTAACATGTAAATTTATTTTATTACCTTGCAAAACTATTGTCAGCTCAGAATAACAGGCACATTGAGCAGAGAGCAATTTTTAGAAACAAAACAAATACCTTCTCTTTCTTTCTTCCCTCCCTTCCTTTCTCATTGACTAAGGAAAAAGGAGCATATACTCTTACATATTATCTAGGTCTTCTTTTCCCTTGTCACTTACAGGCATCTCTTTTTTCAACAATACTGTACATGAGTTCATCTCAATGTTTTACAACCTAATTATCTTAGAGATTATCAGAGTGTAGGCTGTTAGACAACCTTGACTGTTAGTAATTTCCTAATTTAAGCTTCCATTTTGGATAGCTAGTGTCATCAAGTTAACAGAATTTGAATAGGTTTGCTACCTTAGGGGCTCCCAGTGTTTTTTGTCCATCTGATCTGGACCTAAGAAGACTCAAGGTATTATTATTTTGAAAATGAGCCAACAGATTTTATTTCTTACACATGCCCAGAATTTCTGTAATGAGATCTGAGATCCTGTATTTCTGAAATGCATCGCTGCCATAGAATACTGCATTTATTCAAGGATAGGGACTAAGAACTAGCTGATCTTCACAGATCCAAGATCTGACCCTGTGTGTTCTATCTTCCTGGCATCTCTCTACTGGCAATGTCCTTTACATTCATAAATATATCTCCTAGCTTGATATAATCCTGACACTGTATCTCACCTTGAAAAGAGTTGGGAACATCTTATTTGGTCTGCCCAACACAAAGTGCTGGTCTTTCTGCAGAGTCCATGGCTGTGCTTTCCAGCTTATAGTCCTGAACCAGAAAGTTTATTAATGATGTCACTATCCATTCATGCTGCATATGTGGAGGTCAGAGAATAACTTTGTTCAGTCTGTCTCATCTACTTTCCTGTGGAGTTCAGAGGTTAATCCCAACTGCTAGGGGACCATCTTACCTACTCTAATCTTTTCTCTGATTTAGCATCCACTCTTTTCTTGCTACATTTCTTTCTTTTCTCTTCTCTTCTATCTTTTCTTTGTTTATTGAAAATAGATTCTTTTTTTAATACAATACAGATCATGGATTCCCTTCCTTCCACTCCTCCCAACTCCCCCAACCTCCTCTCTTCCCTGGATCCACTCACCCTCTGTCTCCCTTCAGAAAAGAACAGGTCTCCAAAAAACAAAAACTAAATAGAACAAAACAAAATACCCTAAGAAAAAGGAAAAAAAAACTCACAATAAGGCTGGACAAGGTAACCAAACAGGAGGAAAAAAGTCCCAAGAGCAGAAAAATGAGTCAGACACACCAACTCCCACTGTTGAGAGTTCCATGAGAGCACCAAGCTCACATTCAAAACATATATGCAGAGACACTGGTTCAGACAGTAGCAGGCCCTCAGTGTGCAGCTCATATGAGCCCTCCTTGGTTGATTCAGTAAGGCACTTTCTCCTGGTATCCTCCATCCTCTATGACTCCCACAGTCTTTCTGACCCTTCTTATATAGAGTTACCCAAGACTGAGAGGAGGAACCTGATGGAGACCTCCAATTTATTTGAACTCTTTCTGCACAATGTATGACTGGTGGTATCTCAATCTAGTCCCATCTGCTGCCAGAGGATGCCTTTCTAATGATGACTAGGGAAAAATGAGCCTATGAAAATAGCAGAATAACATTAGGAATCATTTCATTGATTTTATTTTTTTGACCAGTAATGTTTGGCATTACCTTGCATCTCTGGGCTATCTAGTCTCTGGTTTCTGACTCTCCAAACAGTGTAGAGCATGGGTTTCCTCTCATGGAGTAGACCTCAAGTTAAATCATGTATTGCTTGGCTACTCTCAGAAGTTATAGACCATCATTGCTTCAGCATATCTTGCATACAGGACATATTGTAAGTCATAAGGTTTGTGCCTGGGCTACTGTCATTGTTTTTTGTTAAGTAGCCTATAGAGAGCATCCCCACACAAAATAGATTAGAATATGAGGGTGAAGGCCTCATATAGGCACCAGCTTAATTTCTCCATGAGCTGTGCGATTGTGCTCATTCCTCAGCAATGAGGTCTTGCTGTCAGTTTGAAGATAGCAAGTTTCTGTCTCCTAGCACAAAACTCGATTGTTTAGAGATCTCCACAGGACCCTCATGGCCACAACTCAGCCAAATATATCTCAGTCCTGCCACTGGGATCCTTGCCTGATTACAAGAGAGGCAAGATCAGACTCTGTATCTGTCAGTAGAAATCCTCACTAGGAGCACCCTTACAGATTCCAGGAAGTTTTCACTACACTAAGCTTACACATAGCTCCCCATATGTTCTCTAATTCCAGGTATCTCTCCCTGTATACTCTTCCTCCATCTTCCCCAACCTCATCCCTGCTGTTCCCATTCCCATCTTCCCCAGTCCATCTTAAACATTTATTTCATTTATTCTTCCCTGGAAGAGACACTATATACCTACCCTATCAGGATCAATGTATTGTAGTTTGTTTATCATTTACTTAATAGCTAATAACTACATTTTTGGTCATTTAGAATTTTACAGTGTACGTTTTTGTTTGTTTTGTTTTGTTTTTTTATTTTCTATATATTTTTTTATTAACATGCCGAATGATTTCCCCTTTCCCGGTTCCTCCCTCCCCGAAAGTCCCATAAACCCTCTTCCCTCCCCTTGTTCCCCACTCAACCCCATCTCGCTTCTTTCTCCTGGTATTCCCCTACATCCAGTCTTTCCAGGACCAGGGATCTCTCCTTCCATCTTCTTGGAAATCTATTGATATGTGAATTGTGTCTTGGGTATTCCGAGTTTCTGGCTTAATATCCCCTTATCAGTGACTGCATACCATGTGCATTCTTTTGTGATTAGGTTACCTCACTAAGGATGATATTTTCCAGTTCTGACCATTTGCCTAAGAATTTTGTGAATTCATTGTTTGCAATTGCAGAGTAGTATTCCATTGTGTAAATATACCACATCTTCTGAATCCATTCCTCCATTGAGAGACATCTGGGATCTTTCCAGCTTCTGGCTATTATAAATAAGGCTGCTATGAACATAGTGGAGCATGTGTCCTTATTACATGCAGGGGAAGCCTCTGGGTATATGCCCAGGAGTGGTATAACAGGATCCTCTGGGAGTGTCATACCCAGTTTTCTGAGGAACCACCAGACTGTTTTCCAGAGTGGTTGTACCAGCTTGCAATCCCACCAGCAGTGGACGTGTTCCTCTTTCTCCACATCCTCACCAACAACTGCTATCTCCTGTATTTTTGATTTTAGCCATTCTGACTGGTGTGAGGTGGAATCTCAGGGTTGTTTTGATTTGCATGTCCCTAATGACTAAGGATGTTGAACATTTCTTTAGGTGCTTCTCAGCCATTAGATATTCTTCAGGTGAGAACTCTTTGTTTAGCTCTGTACCCCATTTTTTAATAGGGTTATTTGGCTCTCTGGAGTCTAACTTCTTGAGTTCTTTGTATATATTGGATAAAATTGTGCAAAAAAGTCTTTTCTATCTCACAAAATCCTTGAAGCACCCCACTATTTAATGAGGCAAAAACTTGTCTTCAATGTCAAACAACTCATTATATTGTACATGCTTTTGGGCAGGTGCATGATCTTCTGAGTCTTGATTCTATCATTTTTTGAAGGAAGAAAATATAGATAATACATTACTGCCAAGCCCATTAAATAAAACAAATATATGCAAGCAATTATCCTAGAATAGTTTGTTTAACCCAGGGCACACACATCTCTATTTACCATTGAAAACTGTAAGTAAATGTAGAAAGTTTATTTATTTGCTGATTATTTTGGTGTCCATAATAAGTAGTAATCCTGGTAGTGATGAGATAATTCAGTAAGTTAAACATAACTTGAGTTTTGACCCATGTAAGAAGCCAAAGGTAGGGGGCATAGATCTGTAATGCCAACAAGCCTAAAGAAAAGTTGGAAACAGGGAGCATAATTAACTGTAATCTCATGAGCCAGCTTGGTTGTAGTAAATATCTTGGAGATAGAAACAATAATAAATAAATAAAAAAGAAGGCACCTGAATAAAATAGAAGACGGAAGGAAAGAACTGTATCCTGAAAGCCATTTTCTGAACTTGTGCACCCAAAGCACCTGCATATCAGTAAGTACCACACATAGACACACACACACACGCACACACACGCACACCCACGCACACCCACACGCACACGCACACACACACACACACATGCACACACATACACACACACACAACAGAGAGAGAGAGAGAGAGAGAAAGAGAGTTTATAAGCCATAAAATAAAACAATAATTGTTAAAATAATAAGAACTCATCTCTAACCTGGATGTTTCTTATGATAAAGCATATATTTTCTTTCATTCTCTAATAGTTTTAAAGAGAATTTGGCAAGATATTTATGCAATTAGTAAAGGGTTTAATGACCACAACAGGACTCTTTCTGCAAATTTAATTCCAAATAAGGCAATCATTATAGAGGCATAATAACATACAATGATGAAAATCTAATGTATGTTGTATTTCTTTTTTAAAAAATGACAGCAGTAAAAACTATGAGTTGTTATTGCTGTTTTAAATCTGTTTCTCTAAGTATTGTTGGGGATGCTAAGCATCTCCTTAAGTATAGAGAAGTGATTAAGTATTCAGTGGGCACATTTAATCCTTCTTCAAAACTTCTCCTGAAGTTCTGCTTCTCCAACTGTGAAACATTTGTGACAATTCTTGTGTACTTAATTAATATTGCAAATTTCCAGAGTATTTGACTTAATTCTCTCAGATGAGCAAAATGTTTCTGTTGATAAATGTTAGTGGTGTTTGGAGAAAAGCTTGCATCACCCTACCAGGCTGAGTCTGTGCTCAATGAAGGGAACATCTCATTGCTGTGAGACTCAACAAGTATAGGTGATACAGTGGCCTCCACAGGTCAAGTGGCAAACAGGAAAACCTGAGCAGTGGTTCTGAACCTTCCTTACATTGTGACCCTTTAATACAGTTCCTGATGTTGTGGAAATTATTTCTTTTGTTTTTACTTCATAGTTGTAATTTTTCTAATGTTACAAATCATAATGTAAATATCATACATACAGGATGTCTGATATGAGGCCCTGACATGAAAGGGTCATTCAATCCTTAAAGGGGTCACAGCCCATAGACAAAGAACCACTGCTCTAGAGAGAAGTAGCCCTTCAATGTTAATGGACAGCTAACACCTAAATTTGGGGCTATTAAAATGATAAGTCATCAAAAATCATATCACTATGATCCAGAGTTATTATATTGGATCAGTACTTGTTGTATGACTTTTCCTAGGGAGGTACAAATATATATTCACCCCAGACAGGGCATTGAGAACAGTCCAAAAGCAGATTTACTGAAGCCCAATTTGAATATCCGTGAGTTTATCGGGATTACTTGTGAACTGTTGGTGATGAATTAATTACAGGAGCAAGGAGGATTAATCAGTGTTTGCTTTTGCATCACCAAAATTCCATCCCAGCATAAGTGACAAATCACCAATTTATATGCGTTGAGCTATTTACACAACTTGTAAGCATCTGGATATATCAGAAAATCATCTCTCCCCAGCAGCCGCTATTGCTTATACAACCTTGAAGAAGTGTTTTGTGAATCTAATACGTTTTAGGAACTCCCTGAGAGTTATGAGTTGTTTATTAGTCTTTGTGATACTTCTTCCAGGATGATGAATAGTACCTCATGTCTTACTTGTTTAAGACAGTATAATCTTCTTGAGTCCATTCCCCACATTCTTCAGCTTTCTTTCTTTGTATTACCTTTATATATGCATGTCCCCTAAGTCATTGAACTTGTGAAGAAGGTTGATACAGATATTCCATATACAAATGAATATTCATCCATAATCTCAGAACTTTGAAAAAGTCATCAAAGCTTCCCCATTCCAAATTCCCCAGTAACTTATTAACACATATCTTTATACCATCATCTCTCACTAAAAATCTTTTCAAATGGAAAGCTCCTCTGGATTAATAATGAGGTGAGATGATACTGATTGTGTATACACATGTCAGTGTCTATAATTCTATAATTCTCACTGTAACTTTGCAGGCCAGGCTTTTGTAGGCCTCATCAAATGGTCAATAGAAATGGAATTTGTGAAAGTTCAGAATTCGGCCTCCATACAGCATCTAACAAGCTGCAGAACAAGAGGGAAATGTTTATACATGTTTCTCCTTTACCTGAAGCTCTAATTTCTCCACACTCAGACCTGTTTCTTTGGAGCACTGTATGTAATGTGACATTTCATCTAATCAATAAGGCCTCTGCACTATCAAGAAACTTTAATAAGTGCTATGTAGACCGTCATAGCTATGAGAGTAATCAGGGGAGATCATGATCATGTTTGACCTACATAAGAAATCAGTTTTCTCCTAGTATTATTCTGTGTCTTCCTAAAGACAAAATCACACTAGTTCATCTTTATTTTCTCATGAAAAAAAACAAAACATTGCCTGACCCATGTCAGACTGTACTGAAATATGTATTGCCCAAGTTTCCAATGCAGGATTGTGGTAAGAGAATAAACACTGGAGACAGCAGCATCAATATTGTCAAATGAATGGTGCCAGTTGGCAGAGGAATACTAGAGTCCCTTCTTTGGCATCATACAGGTCGATTGTGCATGAGAAAAACTCATACCACACAAAGGAGCAAGAGACAGGTGCTGTAGAGTTATTCTATAAAGAAGCATGTTGCTCCTGGCCCAGGCCTGTTGAACACACACTTTCCCCTCGGTTCATCATGCTTGTCCACTCTCATCCTCAGGAGTGCTTCTCCTTTTGCAATAATCTGTTCCTACTTATAACTATTTGTCCCTTGTTCAATCCTTTGTCCTGGGACACAGAATCTTGGAATCAGGAGTTCTCAGAACTCAGACCACCACTTTTAACAGGGTAATGTAGGAGGGGTTTAACCCAGTTTTGGGCAGTGACACTGTAATGAAGTGATGTTCTCCATGCTGTGGGAATGTAGAGATTAAATACTGCATTTCCGCATGTAGGTGGGAACAGTGATCCTGTAGTAAACATAGATTATCAGTTACTCTTTAGGTGTCACCGATTGCACTGTGTTTCTCAGCCTATAGGAAGTAAGCATTCAGGAAAGTACAGTTCCTGCTGTCCATCGCTAGATCTTATCACTGAACTTCATGTGCTCCTTTCCCTTTCACGCTCTACCCCAACCCTATGACACTAGGTCCATCTCTTCCCAAGTGCATCATTCAGTATCAGCATACTGATGTGTTTTTCTTTGTGTATCTGTGCTCTCTTTTCTTTTTTAGACTGTTCAGTCTCCCTATGTATATATTTACATTACATTCTGATTTCCAAGCACTGATGGGTGCTATGTGGTTGTTCTGTGCATTGCTGAGCAGTAAAGCTTCAACTGGAGTTACAGTGGCAAAGTGACAGTAATCAGAAGAGAACAGGAATCCATACTATGAATAGCTGCACAGGTGGAACATTTCCACAGACCCAGTGAAAGCTGGTAGAAACAAGATTCTCTAGGAAGCTGGACTCAGCCTGGCACATACTGGGCAGGAAAGCCAGCAACCAGAATACAACAGCACCATTTGGGTGAAGGTTTGGGGACATCCGATAGAGTTCAAGATCCCCAGACCCTTCTAGTTAACCCAGTCACAACTGGCAATCTATTTCATACTGACTTAAAATAAATACTATATTTGCTAAGGTGGTATATATTTTATTGTTTATGAAGTAACTAGTGTTAATACGCTTAATTATTAGATTATACATGTATTTATTTCCTTTTTTATTCATTCTCTGATAATTTTATACATGCATACAATATAATATGATCATAATGTCTCCCTCCATGGCTTCTCTTCCAATATATCTGGACTCTTTCACCATTTCACTTATGCTTGTGTGTGTGTGCACAGGCCCACATGAATATGCATATATATTGAGTTGGATATCAGATGTATTCCTCAGTTTTTGACCACTTTATTTAATATTTGTTTTATTTTGCTTTTAATCATTTGGGGTGGGATTATGTACACATGTGAATGCAGGTGCCTGTAGGGTCCAGAAGGCATTGAGTGATCAGAATCAGGAGTTATACTCGCAGTGAACCACCCATGTGAATGCTGGGAACTGAAAGAGTACTCTTCACTCTTAAATGTTAGGCCTTCTCTCCAGCCATATAAAGACCTTGTGTTTGAGAACAGGTCTCTCATTAAATGTGGACCTTGCCTTTTCATCAAGACTTGCTAGCAAGCTATTTCCCTGGATCCTCATATTTTTGTCTCCATAGTTCTTGGATTACAGGTACATCTGGTTGTTTAAAAGGAATGCTAGAGTCTAAGCTCATCTGGTCCTCATTATCCACTGAGTTATATTCCTGGCCTTCCGGGTTTTCCCGCTAAAGATTATGTTTTATGTATTTATAATATATTTATCTTATGTATGAATTTAAGTCTTAGAGAGATAAAATTGCAAAGGTGATCCAGCTGGCAAGCTAAAGTTCTGATGTTCTCTCTAGCCATGGATCTGATTACCCAAGACAGAGCAACATGGCCAAGAGCTCCATATGTTCATCTTGAAGTTCAATGAGTAGATGCAAAGATGTAGTGATAGGATTGAGTGGGAAAGTTTTGAAAAACATAGGAAAACACTTATTAGCATTCACAGTAGTGTTGGGGTTTGGTGACTTTCATAGGATGAATCCCCAGGTAGGACAGTCTCTGGATGGCTTTTCCTTCAGTTTCTGATCCACACTTTGTCTCTGTAACTCCTGTAGGCATTTTGCTCCCCCTTCTAAGAAGGACCAGAGTATCCATACTTTGGTCTTCCTTCCTGAGCTTCATTTGGTTTATGTATCTTGGCTATTCCAAGCTTCTGAGCTAATATCCACTTATCAGCTAGTGCATACCATATGTGTTCCCTTGTGATTGTGTTACCTCACTCAGGATGGCAAATTCTAGTTCCATCCATTTGTCTAAGAATTTCATGAATTCATTGTTTTTTAATAGCTGAATAGTACTCCATTGTGTAAATATACCACATTTTCTGTATCCATTCATCTGTTGAAGGTAATCTGGGTTCTTTCCAGCTTCTGCCTATTATAAATAAGGCTGCTATGAACATAGTGGAGCATGTGTCCTTATTATATCTTAGAGTATCTTCTGGGTATATGCCTAGCAGTGGTATAGCTGGGTTCTCAGGTAGTACTACGTCTTATTTTCTGAGGAAGTGCCAAACTGATTTCCAGAGTGGTTTTACCAGCTTGCAATCCCACCAGCAATAGAGGGGTGTTCCTCTTCCTCCACAACCTCACCAGCATCTGCTGTACACTGAGTTTTTCTTCTTAGCTGTTCTATGGCTGTCTCCGGAGAGACTGGTCCCTCCCAGAGCCTTCCAGACACAGAGGCAGATGCTAGCAGCCAGCCATTGGACTGAGCACAGGGTCCCCATTTAGGAATTGGAGGGAGGACTAAAGGAGCTGAAGGGGTTTGCAGCTTCTTTGGAAGAATGATGATATCGGCCAAATAGACCCCCAAGGCTCCCAGAGACTAGGCCATCAACCAAGAGGTACACACGATTCCAGTCGCATTTTGGCAGAGGAATGCCTTGGTGGGCATTGGTGAGAGAAGGGGTCCTTGGTCCTGTGAGGGCTGAATAGATGCCCCAGGGTGGGGAAATCAAGAGGGGGTTGAGAGTGGGTTGGGTGTAGGGGCATCCTCATTGAGGTAGGGGAAGGGAAGATGGGTTGGGGGTTTTTGGGAGGGGGGCGAAAGCGGGAAGTGGAATAACATTTGAAATGTAAATGAAGAATATATTCATTAAAAAAAGGATGGCAGAAAGAAAGAAAGAAAGAAAGAAAGAAAGAAAGAAAGAAAGAAAGAAAGAAAGAAAGAAAGAAAGAAAGAAAGAAGGAAGGAAGGAAGGAAGGAAGGAAAGAAAGAAAGAAAGAAAGAAAGAAAGAAAGAAAGAAAGAAAGAAAGAAAGAAAGAAAGAAAGAAAGAAAGAAAGAAAGAAAAACACAGGAGATTGTAAAAACCTCTTTGCATCTGTCCAGTTGCTTTTGACAGTCTGGAGTCTTCAAGGACATTGTTGTTAACTGGATATGTAAAGAATAAGTTACAGAATTTTATTTTTAAGGTAATTACAGAAAACCATTATTTTTCTTCCTTTCAAAAATTGTTTATTAAGGATAATTCTATATCCTTGAACAAGAAAAATAATTAAGTTGTCATTATGAATACTCAATCCAAGAATTTTTTAATTGCTAGTAAATCCTAACAAATCAAATTTTGTGGCTTCTGGATTTCAAATAAGAATAACTTTACCCTGCCCACACAGCCCTTCACCTCTTTTTTACCCTCCTAAGATACTATATGACGAATCCTTTCCAAGTTGTAATTAAGTAGCCTTACATTTTTTGTATTATAAGAGTAATAACATTTTACAGTATAAGTTTTGTAATAAAAAATAGAGAAAGAATATACAAGTAACCTATAGTAATTCTTCCAAGGAGCAATGGAGATTGCTGAGTGGTAAAGTGCTTGCTGTACAAGGATGGCAATATTAATTCAGCACACATTTAAAAAGCTTGGCTCAGTGACACACTTCTGTAATCTCAGCCTTAAAGCAGAATGAGATTCACTGGCCCCTAGTTTGCTTAATTGTTGAGAACCATTCTCAGTGAAAAATGAGAGTTGGAGAGCCAAGTAAACTGGTAGAGAGAGTATGTTCCATGCACAAGGCCTTGAATTCTCCTCATCACTACATAAAACCAGGCACATTGTACACCCTTGTAATACTAGCACTTAAGTAATAGAGACAGAGAGAGGAGAAGTACAAAGCTGTCCTCGGTAATATTGTGAATTCAAGAACAAGCTGGACTATGTGAGTCTAGAAAGTGAGTGAGGAAGACACCCAGTATCAATCTCGAACATCCACATGCAGCATGTGCAAACCTGCACATGTGCATGAATGTTTTTATACACACACACACACACACACACACACACACACACACACACACACACACACTATCAAATAATTTCCTACACTGGATATTTTGATAGACACTTGTCAGTTTTTGCATATGCATACACTTCAAAACTTTGTTTAGATCAAGACTTCTTGACTTTCACTATCTGGCTTATATACCAACAGAACTAGATTACAATTCAGCTGGCATATAATGCCAAATGCTACGTGATAATATCTATGGAATTTGACCAAACTGATCTCAAGAAAACAGAGAGTAAAGAACTGGGATTTAAAGGCTGAAGTAGGGAGAAAGGAGTGAGTTGTAGTCTGAATGCCACCGCTAAAAGTGAGTAAAATATCATATATTTTATTTGTTCTGAGGATAGGAACACAACTCCCCAGAGGTATTTCTTCTCAGGAGCTCTGAATGCTGCTCTCTGAGGAGGTTCCTCTTGCCTCTCTTAGTATCCCTTGCATAGCAGCTCTATGTTTTTCTCACTCACCCTATATCCTCCCCCTTATTCTTACAGTTATGAAGCTCCTCTCCAGGCTTTAAAGCAAGCTTCTCCTTGCTTCTAAGACTCAATCATTTCTAGATCTCCAGATACTGTATTGTGAGTATCCAAGAATCACTGAAAGAAAAACCCATCCTTGATAGTATGCAAAGACAAAGAGCAATTATTCTGGTAAAAAAAAAAGGGGGGGGGCATGTAGGGATCAACTATTTAAAAAAAATGATCATCACAAGGGAAGATAACAAGTCTGTTTTAAAGCCAGTTAGGGTTTTTCCAGTTGAGGTTTGGTCACCTTTTACCAGAATTGGCTGAGCTTTGAGAATATTTGTACACTTCTGATTGGTTCATTACTTGAGGGAGGGAGGGGTGGTTACCTTATAAGGATTTTTTTGTATCTGTTGTAAGAACCTGGCCAGATGTCAGGGCAGTTGCTGATTGGCTGCCCATTTGATGTGTTTTTTTCTGAGAAGCCTTGGCTGTCCTTCTGGAAAATTGAATCTTAAGGCCTAACAGGCTTTCTGTTCTAATATGTAGTGAGTTAGGTCCTCTCATTAATTTTATCTAATGTTATCCCCTTTTATCTGAAGGCTCAATCACTGCCTTGAGCCTCTTGTACATAATACAACTCATTGGAGGGAGGTATGTGACAGCTCCCTTCTTGGACATGCTTCTGTTCTTGTTTTGTTTTATTCAGCAATCACTAACAGGTATTTCTTCTTCAGTCTGGTGTGTATGCTCAGCCTAAAAATGAATGATTTCTTGGAGTCTACATAGATTGGTTCTAATCCATGGGCCTCCTTGTAAGAGAGCTCTTACAGATTTCAAAAACATTTGAGTGAACAGAGCAGCATCAAAGATGAGAATCAAAAATAGCTGCCATGAGGAAACAGTGATGTTTCTTTCTCTCTTTTCTCTGCTCTCAGGATCGGATGTAGCTGACTTTGATGGCCGGAGCTCACTTTTATACAGGTTCAATCAGAAGACAATGAGCACCCTCAAAGATGTGATTTCCCTGAAGTTCAAGAGCATACAAGGAGATGGAGTTCTGTTTCATGGAGAAGGACAACGTGGAGATCACATCACCCTGGAACTCCAGAAGGGCAGGCTAGCTCTGTACCTTAACCTGGGTAAGGTCATTCCTATGCATGTGTTGTGTATATGACTGTTGAGGATAGAGGTGAAGCTAAGGTATCCTCTTCAATCACTACCACCCCCTTTATGTGGCAGACTTTCAATGAATTTGTAGCTTACTTGTTTGGCCAGGATGATTCAAAAAACGAACCCCAAGAATTTCCTGTCCCTATTTCCCTTTCCTATACCCACCCTATGTTAGGATTTGAAGCATGAGTTGATTCACTGGCTTTTTACCTGAGTTCTAGGGGTTGAACTCAAATCCTCATGCTTGTGCTCCCTTGTCACTTATTGGATATCTGCTCTTGAAAAAAGGAATTGTTTTTCTGATGTAGGATAATCGTCATATTTAGGTTTAGAAAACACTGCAGATGTTAGCAATAAAAGCACAGAGATAAAGGTTTTAATTAGTTTTAGATAACCCACCCTTAAATTATTTGTGGTTACCCTTGGTTTCCTTCTTTCTAATATTCTATACAAAGTTTTAGTGTAGAAGGGAAATGTCTCCAAAATGACAGGTTTATAGGTTAGCATAGAGGGGAAAACAGTTCTAAACATCATGGCCTCTTTAACTATATGTGTGTATTTGTTGTAAGAACATTAGCATACATAGATGTGCATATATATGCACATACATGTGGAGTACTGAGCAAGACACTAGTATCTTGCTATCTCTGTGTGTAATATTGCCTTGAGACAAAGTCTCTTACTGACCCAGAAACTTATAATTGGGTCTAGGCTGGGTTGTTAGCAAGCCCTTAAGATCCACCTATTTCTGTCACTGAGAGCTGGGGTTATAGGAACTCATTGCCATGCACACATTTATTACTATTATTGTTACTGATGTGTTTATAAAAAGATAGAGAGGAGATATGTTTGGTGGCTCTGTGGTGAGTTATGGGGGAAGTGGAGCCTCTGCAGGTCCATGCTAAGGCATCCCTTCCACCTGAGGAACCATCAACATGAAAGCATAGTATAGAATAGAGTTTATTCAAGGCATGGGGAGAGCAGTAAAAGGGGTAGTAGAGGCAGAGAAAGGCAGACAGAGACACACACACAGAGAGACAGAGACAGAGAGAGAGGGAGAGAAGGAGAGAGAGAGAGGGGCAGCATGAACATGTGGAGAGAGAGAGGGTGTAAGGGACAAGAGGACAGAACAGGAACAGGAAGGAAAGAGCAAGAGAGAGCAGAGGGGGCAAGCCACTCCTTTTATAGCGAGTCAGGCATACCTGGCTATTGTCAGGTAACTGGTGGGGAGCTAGACAAAATGTTAATGATTACCAATATTAATTATTATTATTCTAATAAATGAGTGCTAGGAATTCAAATGCAGGAATGCAGGTGTTCATACTCAGTGATTTTTGTACAAGGACACTATAACGTACATGGGAGCATCTTTTCACACATCAAATGGAGTCACAGGAGCACTATCTAAATGATTTATAGTACTTCCTTTATCTTTATGGAAGTAGAACAACAATTAATTTCAAATATCTCACCTACATGGTGATGCTTATTTTCATTTGTTTTTGGCAGAGATATCATTCTGGGATACAGACAATATTTCTATGTACAGGAAGCTTCTTATGACTTCTTAATATCTTTTAATCAATATATGTAAAATAATTTTTTTAGAACTCTAAAGTAATTTAAAAACTTTAACATGCACCTGTTAAATAGAGCATCTCATAAGAGCCTACTATGTGCAAAACAACACAAAACAAAAAAACCCAACCAACTTAACAAACAAAAACATCTAAAAGTCAGAAAAAATATCACTTAATTGTTTTGTTCTTCTTAATGAGAGGTATTATGCACATATGCTAATGGAACACTAAGTCCCTAGCCTTGGACCTGGGACCTGAAAAACAGATGGCTAAGTAGAGACTTTTTTCCTGAGTCTCTGCAGTAGGAAGCTTTGGAACTCTGGGTGGATTATTCCCTGGCTTTGCCTCACTGCCAGTAGGTCTGCATTCTTTGTACCATGTATTCTCTTGGAAGAAAGGAAAGGCAAGGCAGGCCCCAGGAAGTAGGCTCTGAATTCCTTAGAGCACAGAGGAAAACCAAATGAGCTCTTCTCTCAAAAAAAGCAAACAGAAAAGATGTATGTTGGAGCAAAAAGAAGTGGCCTTTGTATTTTAAAATTAACGATATTCAGTGACTTATTTGTACTGTGGTGTGCACAAGTGTCATGGCACAAAGGTCAGAGGACAGCTTGCAGGGGTTGGGTCTCACTTTTTGTTTGTTTGTTTGTTTGTTTTTTGAGACAAGGTTTCTCTGTATATCCCTGGCTATCCTGCAACTCATTCTGTAAGCCAGACTGGCCTCAAACTCAGAAATCCACCTGCCTCTGCCTCCCAAGTGCTGGAATTAAAGGCATGCACCACCACTGCCTGGTCTCACTTTTTTAGTATGGTTTCATAGGATCCAACTCAGGTCATCAGACTCAATGACATATGCCTTTACTTAGCTGAACCATCTTTCTGGGCCCCAGAGGGGCTGCTTTGTGTGAGACTTTCTCCTTATTTCCCCTTTAATATGCTTTAATATAAAAGAGAGTGAGCACATTGTCCTTAATATTTCTTATATAGTAGGCAAGAAGAAGTATAGTTTAATACAGGGTACAAACTCCAAGATACACAAGGGACATCAGAGCAAGCTATATTTTAGTCATCAGGAAGAAACCATGAGAATTTCCATTGTACATCTTAGTTCCCAACAACAAACAATGTAGGTCTTTATTTAGTCCTTCTTCAGTGGCAGCTCCAAGTATCTGCCTAGCATTTTCCATAAAAATAAGAAAAGAAGTAGGAAGAATCTACACATTTCCAAGTTTAATTCATATAACTGATGCCTGACAGATAAGATGAATATAAACTGTGTGCTGGAGAGATGACTGTAACTTTCCTGTAACCCTAAGGACCTAAACTTAATCCCCAAACAGCCGCCATGCCCCCCATTAAACCAGCTATGGTACTTGCTTTTAATCCCAGTACAGTGCAGGAGATACAAGGATTCCTGGATCTTGATGGCCATCCTGCCTAACCTATTTGGTAAGTTCTAAACCAGTAGGAATCCTTGTTTCAAACAAACCAAAAAAAAAATTCTAAAACAATAAGTTAGAGAATAATTAAAGAACAATACTAGAGATTAACCTCCTGTATACACACACACACACACACTCACAAACATACATGCATATGCACACAGAATAACAATAAGGAAGATGGCTAAACTATAGGCATAGTACACTGCTCTTCAAGTGGTAGCTTGTATTATCTAGTTATGTGTGCTATGAATTTTGAATTTTGGACAGAACTGTTTCTGTGGTGAAATTGGCCTTGTCCTACTTTCCAAATGTAGAAAACAGACCTTTTTAGAATTGCTAACTGAGCATGAGATTTTACTCTTCCATACATGGGGTTAGAGTATGTCCCCTGCCAACATTCACAGGATTCCTTTCAATACCCACAGGAATCTGCTTTCTGTAGAATTACAAAGGTCAGAGCCACACTTAGAGAATTAAAGGGCAGAAGAATTGTGTAGCTGGTGAACTGTGCTTAATTACTGAGCAAGTTATCAACAGAGCATAATAGTTATTCATCCTTACAACAGTTCAGTGTTTTTAAACTGAACCGGAATGTTGGCTGATGCTAAGACAAACAGATGCAGAACAATGAAAATCTTGCCATAGAATATTAGCAGAGTGAGGAGTTCTTTGGGGGACAGGTTTAGAGCTCACAAGCTAAAGACATAGACTATATGACAACTTATCAAGGTAATAGTAACTTTATTCAACTCTGAAGAAACCCATGACCATATATTTTATAGCTCCTTTGAGTTTTAGACATTTTATTAAGTCAACTAACAGGTATACATAGAATAATTATCAAGTCTTCCAAAAGGCATTTTCTATTTTTCAAGAGTCTACATTCAGGGACTTTAAATATATGCATATGTATATGTAGTTTGTGGCACATGACAATCTTAGGCAGTTTTTCTTTTTTGTTTTGTTTTATTTGGAGACAGAGGCTCATGCATTCCAGGGTGGCTTTAACTTTGCTATGTAGCTGAAAAGCACCTGGAACTTCAAGTCCTCCTGCCTCCATCGCTGGAATTCTGAGATTACAGGCACCACATACCCAATTTATGCAGTGCTGGGCATAAAACCTAGGATCTCATGCATATTATGCAAGTACTCTAACAATTGAGCCACACCTCCAATCTCCATATATGTTATTTCTAATCACATTCCATGATGACTGTTAATTATGCAAGATTCCATAACTGCACACCTACAGAAGGTTGATCAGAAGATTCTTTGAATCTCACCTAGTTTGCTGACACTATAAGTCCTATCAAACTGTAGGTACCAAGTGTCAGGTGGTCAACATCCATGTGGTAAGCTATGAGGGTAATTGTTCAAGGTGATCTTAAGTTCCTTAGAACTGATTGTGAAGAAAGAAGACAGATATTTTAGACAATGTGAACAGGTAGAAAATGTTCTTCATACATTCTGTAATTTATGAAATAAGCACTTGTCAAACTAACTATTCATCACCTGTTGCTCTGCCAAAATAAGGAAGGAGGGACTTATTACACCTCCAAAGTCAAGGGTACTGTCCATCATGGTAGATATGACCAAGGGCATTTATGGCCACTTGTCACATTACATCTGCAGTCAGGAAGCAGAGAAAGAGATGAAATACTCAGCTCACTTTCTCTTCCCTACACACTCCTGGTCCCCAGTCCATTTATACTTGCTGCTCATATTGAAGATGGGTCTTCTTATCTCAGCCGTGTCTAGAAACTCTCTCACAGACATGTCCAAGCATTTGACTCCTAGGTGATTCAAGACCCTGCAAAGCTGGCAGTAAAAAGTAATTAATCCGTTACCAGCAATTGAGCAATAAGATGAGCAGTATTGGTCTAAAAGTTGTACTTGTCATTCCTTGCTTCTAAAATATTTCTATTTATGTTCAACCTTTGTAATATTAATTAAAATACAGCTCCCATTCATCACCTAAATCAACTCACTATGAGAACAGCTTTATACAGTAGGAAAGTCAGAGAAGCTGGACATCAGTAAGAAGCAAGGATGGAGCAACCCATGCTGGATTTCCAAAGACTGATACTTGTGTTTAGTTGCTTTGGTCATACCTAGTGAGTTGGCCTGTCATTTTGAAAGGGCAGGTGGTGCTGGGGTGGGATCAAGCCAGCTGAATAACTTTCCTTGGATTTAGTATTCTCACTTGGGTCCTTAGGAGACCACTTGTGAGTTCTGCATGTAATAAAATCCTGCTACAGAGCTCTGTCTTCCTGATCCTGGAAAACATATAGAGCTGTGATTTGCCTTGGCATTCTATATAATACCCCTAACTTTGAATTTCTTTCACACAGATCTCTGTTCCACAATTCATCCTGTCTTTTTTATTTTTTTTTTTTTTGAGCCCTTCAAATCCTATTCTGAATTTCTGCTCACAAGCAACAAATTGGCAGGATTGTATCCATGTAGTAAGATCACAGATGGGGGATTATCACCCTTTTACCAGCAGAAAGAGTAGAAAGAATATTAGCTTTGGGGTCAGGTGATAGATAGATATAGTCCAGTGGTTAAGGGCACTTCCTTTTCTTGGAGAGGACTGGAGTTGACCTAGGATCAATGTGGTAGAGCTCTCACATGCTCTGTTACAGTTACAATTCTAGCTCCAAGAGATCACGTGCTCTCTTCTGTCCTTCATGGATACATATATAAAATAAAATAAAATAAAATAAAATAAGATATAATAAAATAAAAATCTTTAAAAATATAAAAGCAATATAAGGAATATTATTATTACCTACTTAAGAAAATTGATAAGGGTGGAAACATGATTCTGTAGAAAAGTGCTACTCAGAATAAAGGTATGAGTGTCTGTTCACCTTCAGAATAAACAAAGAAAAGTTTAGTTTGGTAGCAAAACTTGTAAACCCAAGACTGGAGAGATAGAAGCAGATGGAATCTTGGAATTCTCTGGCCAGCCAGTCCATGCTATCCTTCCCAGCATAAGAGGAAGGAGTGAAAAGAAACCTGAAACTAAAAGTGTATACATTAGTTCTGCTGTGATGACTCATTGGTGAAGAGTGCAGAGGACAGATATCCAGATCTCTATACCTGCATAGAGAAGCTCACAACAGCCTTTATAACTGCCTTCAGAAGGTTTCTCAGATGCACTCCGGCACTCAGATGCACACATACTCACAGATGTACACACAAACACACACACACACACACAAATATTAAACATAAATTAATGCTGATGTTGAGATATCTCAGCTAAAAACACCTTTGCTTTGACAGAGGAACTGAGTTCAATTCCCAGGACCTACATGTCAGGGCACAGTCTTGGTTTATAATTCCAGTTTCAAGGTACTCAGTGTCCTCTTCTAATTTAAAAAAGCACTCACATGATGCACATATACAGAGCTGAGCAAAACATTCTTGCAATAAAATGAATTTTACTACTAAAAGTAGTAAATCTTTTAAAAATTCAACAACTCCCCCTTTTCCCATATTTATCACAATAAGGCTTAGGAAATACTTCTGTCATCCTCAAATTAAATGGTTAAAACATTCAATTTAATTAGAAATAAATTTACGTTTTGTTTCTGTCTCCAAATCCAGCTTCTTCTTCCCTATGTCATTTGTATTATTCTCAGCTGTTCATGAGGAGTTTATCTTATCTTAATAAATTGAAAATCTGTTAAGATGGGGTAACTGAACACCAAAAGCAACTCAGATAAAACTAGAAACAGGTGTCCTGAGATAAAAAAACAAAAACTTTGGTAGTGTGCTGAGAACTGTATTTTCCATGGTTTCCATGACAACTGTCTAGATTTCTAGGGGAGGTTTTATTAGATGATTGTTGTTCTTTCTTCATCAATATAATCGTGAGCGGCTGATCCTCAAGTAGCAGAGTTTTGTTTTCTACAGTTTTTAATCAAACCACTTTCATTACCTTTCCTGTAAGATGATTGAGTTTTACTGAAAAGTAAATAAAAAAGGAGTGAATAGAATGTATTTTTATGTTCCTCTTTTGGTGAAAATTAGGAAATAAATGTGTGGACTGCTGTGATGACATAGTGGGTAAAGGTGCTTTAAGCCAAGACTTAAAACCTGGACTTAATACCTGAGACACAGGAGGTGGAAGGAGAGAGCATGCACACTCACAACATTCTACATAAGTAAATGTATATATGTAATACAAAATGAACCAGTGAGTATGGATGTAATTCAATGATATATTAAGAAACCACCCATCATGTTCAAGACCTTAAATTCATCCTTGAAGCCAACACTGAAACACATGAAACTCCTTGTAATTTAGATGGCATGTGGTATTTCACATATGATAAACATAAATTTGTAGTGCTCTTTCTGGTTATTAAAATAAATATTCCAACTCTAAACTGTAGAAGAAAATAAACATTTATTTTGATTTTATGGTAGATTTTTGTGCGTTATGGGTTTATAGTGTTTATTAGTGATTTTGCATAGCTGTGTTTAATATGCATTTGCCCATTTCTATTCTACTTGTATAAATGCTAAATTAAGAATTTTTAAGTTGTTAGGTATTTTATTTATTCTCTTTCACTTTTAATTTCATCTAGAAATACAGTGTTCACTCATAAATATTTTAAAATATTATGAGAACTTCATAAAAGCAACTTTAACATCTAGCATATCTTTTTGCTGATTTTACATGTATGTTTAATCTTTATCCAAACAAGTGAACATTATGTCCATTTTTAAAATCATTAGCCCCTTTTTTCAGCAGCTTACTAATTTATTGTTATAGAATACATTTCCAGAAAGCAGATCACTAGGGCCAGAACTTAAGGATCCCTGTCCTGACTTGGATTTAGACTTGTAGCTTGCTCTGTCTGCACTTCAATGAGCCCTTTTTCCTAAGATGTCCACTGTGTTAGTGCATCCAGAGTGCACTAACAGAGATCAGGCAGCACAAATTGCCTATCTTCCTGAATAAAGCAAGAAAGATCTGGGTTTCTAAATACAAAATGAATTAATGGTAAAACAGGCTGTGGTATTTCCTCTGATCTCAAAGCAGGGATGGGCTGTTACAGAAAGAAAAACTATAGTGATTCCTTCTTGTTTTCTGTTTTTCATATGTATGTAATTTAGACATGTGTGAGTTCATAGTTTTTCCTTTGTATGTATATAGGCATACATACTTGTGGATGAATATTCAACTGCATGCTCCTTCAAATGAATGTTGGAAATCATCATCCATTGCTCATACTCCTAATTTATCAAGGGCTAGGATTACAGTGGTTCACCACACCAACAGCCATTTGCTAGGGTTTCTAGAGATCTGAAGTCTGGTCCTGGAGCCTGTACAACAAGCATTTAGACTGCAGAACTATCTCCCCAGCCCTCAAATAGTGAAGTTTCAATAGAAAAATAACTTCACTATTAAAGTACCTAAAACAGAAAAAGCAACGTTCAAAAGTTATCAAACAGGAAGATACCCTCAAAGTTTATACTGCAAACATTTGAATAAATCAAAATTGTTGTCAAAACAATTGATCAAAAATCAGAGAATACGGCTTATAAAAAGGAAGAGGTTGTTCAACTCTTCCCACACCAAGAGAAATACACAGTAAGTGTCTTAGGGAGGTGGCTCAATGAGTCAAGTGTTTGCCACTTAAGTTCGAGAATCTGAATTTAGATCCCCAACATTTGCATAAAGGTTGTTTGTTTTTTGTTTGTTTTTTTGTTTTTTTTTTTGTTACTGCCTTATTTCCAATATTGACACCCTAAACCTCAGAGCTGGCCTGGTGCACTGAGTGTTCTCTCACAGTACCTCAGCAGGGATAAGTTCCACATTATGTCTAGCTGCAAGGGTTTTGGGGGCAAATAGTCTACCTGGGTGGCCCTGAGTCCTCCTTTCCCATAAGGTGGACATCGGTGACTCTGTCTGTCTCTTGGAGTCCGTGCATTCACTTTTCCTTGGGATCTTTGTCCTTTAGTGACCCTGCTTTATGCAATGAATCCCTCATGGAATTTTTTTAATACTTTTTTTTTATTTTCTATATTTTTTTATTTACATTCCAAATGATTTCCCCTTTCCCATTTCCTCCCTCCCTGAAAGTCCCATTTAGCTCAGTAGTAGAGCACTTGCGTAGCAAGCAGAAGGCCCTGGGTTCAGTCCTCAGCGCTGGAAAAAAAAAAAAAAAGACAAAATAACAAAAAGACCAAAAAAAAAATGTAACTGCATAAAGTTTTCTATCTATAACTTTGTATAAGTTTTTACTACAGATTGAGAGACAGATAACTGAGAATCTCCAGAGGCTCATAGACTGGTTGCTCGGGGGATATTCAGGGGCAACCAAGATTTGTTTCTGTCTGAAACAAAATATAAGGTGAAGAGTGATGTTCAAGGCTGTCTCTGACCTCCAAAGGTGAACTGAGGTACACACACACACACACACACACACACACACACACTTAAACAAAGAAATGTGTGTTAAAAGCTGGCATACCTCTTAAAGAAGCTAAAGTAGCAACAAATTTCAAATTTTGTGCTGTTGCTAACCTAATCTTACTTCTGTGTTAATCAACTAGAGAAATCTCATAGAGTCCTGGAGGTTGCTGTGAACCTTGTCAGCCAGCTTTCCTCTGCTGAGGACCCTTCCACTGATCCTGCCACTCTTCAACCAGTTTCTCCATGTTGGGTGGATACTACCTCTTCCTGTGCACTTAGCCTCTTGTCTGTATTTTTGTGATCATCTTTCCTAACTACTGTTACTGAAAGGCAGCAACATTAAGGCTCCAGAAGAGAGAGCTCCATCTCCCTTCTATATCTTCTCTCTATATGACCTTTGAGTGTGATGAGTACAGCTAGATTGTAATTTTCTTCAGAAGAATTGAAGGATGAAGATAAGGGGATATTTATGAAGGCATTAACGTAATCTGACAATGCTGAGAATTCAAAATTTGTGGAATAAACAAATGATAAATCGACAAAATAGAGGCAGGCATCAAAATACTGACCCTATATTTCAAGTATGCTAAGTGTGAAGTTTCCATTTCAATTCCTGCTGGAAGTCAGGCATCCTTACTCAGTGAGACAAAACGCACCATAAGGTCATACTGAAGGTAGTATGAACAGCCTCCAGGGAGATTAGCTATATCTGACCCCTGAACGTCATACAGTGTCACCTGTGCCCAGGTGATTACAGGTGGGGTTAAGGATGATTTAATGTGAGTGCAGCAGCCTCTGCCATCTTTGCTTCAGCGACAGAACAGACAGGAACTCCAGGTACACAGAGATATCCTGAGTGTAACATTGCTCGGGACACAGCTAGCTAGGGTTCCACCTGCGCCCAAGAGCAGGACAGCTCTGTGGTCATCTGGGTGCCAGCTTTGCTGTGGGACATTTGCCCTGCCGAGTGACCATCACCTGGAGGGAATGCAGCAGCCTCCTCCATCTTTGCTCCTGTGACAGAGCAGACAGGGATTCCAGGTTCAGAGATATCCCAAGTATAACATCACTTGGGACACAGGCAGCACCCAAGAGCTGGGCAGCTCTGTGGTCATCTGTGCGCCAGCTCTGCTGTGGGACATTTGCCCTGCAGAGTGATCAGTGCCTAGAGGGAGCACCACAGCCTCTGCCATCTTTGCTCTGGTGATAGAACAAACAGAGACTCCAGCACACCATCTCCAAGTGACGCAGGAAGCCAGCCATCTACCCAGCTGCATGGAGGAGTCAGGTAGCAAAGGAGAGACATGCATTGCAGAGCAAAGGATCCTTCTTCTGCCACTGAGCACCATATCCAAGGGATACAAGGAGGGTAACTAACCACTCAGGAATGCAGAGAGGCACAGTGGTACAATAGGACCACTCCTGCTGCTAAGAGGAAACAGCCTGAAACCCGGAGGACACAAGAGCCTAGGGACAGACTAGGACGGGAGTCTTCTGATTACCACCTGCACCCAGAGTTGACTTGAGCCACAGAGGTGCATACCTAAATACAACTATAAGAGAGTGGATCTTGCAGAAGTACTTACATATCAGTGTACACAGAGAGAACAGGTCTCCCAGGAGCACAGAGAAACCACAGTCAGAGACAACACCAGCTAACACCAGAGATAACCAGATGGCAAAAGGCAAATGCAAGAACACAACCAATACAAGCCAAGGCAACATGGCTCCCTCAGAACCAAGTTCTCCAGCAACAGCAAGTCCTGGATAACCCAACACACCAGAAAAGCAAGAATTGGATTTAAGAGCACTGCTCATGATGCTGATGGAGGGTTTCAAGAAGGACATAGATAACTCCCTTAAAGAAATACAGGAGACCACAAGTAAACAGGGAGAAGCCCTTGAAGAACTAATGGAAAACACAACAAAACAGGTGAAGGAATTGAACAAAGCCATCCAAGATCTAAAGATGGAGGTAGAAACAATAAAGAAATTACAAAGGGAAATGACTCTGGACATAGAAGACCTAGGAAAGATGTCAGGAGTCATGGATCCAAGCATCAACAACAGAATACAAGCGATAGAAGAGAGAATCTCAGATGCAGAAGATACCATAGAAAGCATTAATATAACAGTCAAAGAAAATGAAATATGCAAAAAACTCCTGACCCAAAACATCCAGGAAATCCAGGACAAAATGAGAAGACCAAACCTAAGGATTATTGGTATAGAAGAGAGTGAAGATTTCCAACTTAAGGGGCCAGTAAAAGTCTTCAACAAAATTGTAGAAGAAAACTTCCCTAACCTAAAGAAAGAGATGCTCATGAACATACAGGAAGCCTACAGAACTCCAAATAGATTTGACCAGAAAAGAAATTCCTTCCACCATATAATAATTAAAACACCAAATGTACTAAACAAAGAAAGAATAGTAAAAGCAATAAGGGAAAAAGGTCAAATAACATATAAAGGTAGACCTATGAGAATTACACATAGAATTTTCATAGTCTCACCAGAAACTATGAAAGCCAGAAGAGCCTGGGCATATGTCATACAGACCCTAAGAGAACACAAATGCCAACCCAGACTGCTATATCTCTCAATTACCATAGATGGAGAAACCAAGGTATTTCATGACAAAAACAAATTTACACAGTATATTTCCACAAATCCAGGCCTTCAAAGAATAATGAATGGAAAACACCAACAAAGGAAGAGAAATTATACACTAGATAAAGCAAGAAATTAATCCTATTCCAACAAACCCAAAAAAGATAACCACACAATCACTTTTCCTTAATATCTATTAACATCAATGGGCTCAATTCCCCAATAAAAAGACATAGACTAACAGACTGAATACATAAACAACATACTCAACATTTTGCTGCTTACAGGAAACGCATCTCAGTGTCAAAGACAAACACTACCTCAGAGTAAAAGGCTGGCAAGCAGTTTTCCAAGCAAATGGTCCCAGGAAACAAGCTGGAATAGCCATTCTAATATCTAATAAAATAGACTTTCAACCAAAAGTCGTCAAAAAAGACATGGAAGGACACTTTATACACATCAAAGGAAAAATCTATCAGGAAGAACTCTCAATTCAGAACACCTATGCTCCAAATACAAGGGCACCATCATTAGTAAAAGAAAACTTACTAAAGCTGAAAGCACACATCGCACCCCACACAATAATTGTGGGTGACTTCAACACCCCATTCTCCTTAATGGACAGATCAGGAAAATACAAACTAAACAGAGACACAGTAAAACTAACAGAAGTTTTGGACCAAATGGATTTCATAGATATCTATAGAACATTTCATCCTAAATCAAAAGATTATACTTTCTTCTCAGCATTTCATGGTACCTTCTCCAAATTTGACCATATAATCGGTCACAAAACAGACCTCAACAGATACAAAAAAATCGAACTAAATCCATGCATCCTATCAGATCACTATGGAGTAAGGGTTGTCTTCAATAGCAACAAAAAGAACAAAAAGCCCACATACACATGGAAGCTGAACAATGCTCTACTCAATGATGCCTTGGTCAAGTAAGAAATAAGGAAAGAAATCAAAACTGTTTTAGAGTTTAATGAAAATGAAGGTACAACATACCCAAATTTATGGGACACATTGAAAGCAGTGCTAAGAGGAAAAGTCATAGCTCTGAGTGCCTCCAAAAAGAAGCTGGAGAGAGCATACACTAGCAGCTTAACAGCACACCTGAAAGCTTTAGAACAGAAAGAAGATAATACACACAAGAGGAGTAGAAGGCAGGAAATCATCAAACTCAGGGCTGAAATTAACCAAGTAGAAACAAAAAGAACTATTCAAAGAATCAACAAAACCAGGAGTTGGTTCTTTGAGAAAATCAACAAGATAGATAAACCACTAACCAGAGGGCACAGAGACAGTAACCACATTAACAAAATCAGAAATGAAAAGGGAGAAATAACAAAAGAAACTGAGGAAATTCGAAAAATCATCAGATCATACTACAAAAGCCCATACTAAACACAACTGGAAAACCTGGGGGAAATGGACAATTTCCTAGACAGATAACAACTACAGAAGTTTAATCAGGATCAGATAGACTATGTAAACGGTCCAATAACCTCTGACGAAATAGAAGTGGTCATTGAAAGTCTTCCAACCAAAAAAAAGCACAGGACCAGATGGTTTTAGTGTGGAATTCTATCAGACCTTCAAAGAAGACTTAACACCTGTACTCTTCAAACTATTCCACAAAATAGAAACAGAAGGAACACTACCCAACTCGTTCTATGAAGCCACAATTACACTAATACCAAAACCACACAAAGATCCAACAAAGAAAGAGAACTTCAGACCAATTTCCCTTATGAATACAGATGCAAAAATACTCAATAAAATTCTTGCCAACAGATTCCAGGAAAACATCAAAATGATCATTAACCATGATCAAATAGGCTTCATCCCAGGAATGCAGGGATGGTTCAATATAAGGAAATCCATCAATGTAATCCACTACATAAACAATCTCAAAGAAAGAAAACCACATGGTCATTTCATTAGATGCTGAAAAAGCATTTGACAAAATTAAGCATCCTTTCATGTTAAAGATCTTAGAAAGAACAGGAATGCAAGGCCCATACTTAAACATAGTAAAAGCAATATACAGCAAACCAGTAGCCAAAATCATACTAAATGGAGAGAAACTTTAAGCAATCCCACTAAAATCAGGGACTAGACAAGGCTGCCCTCTCTCTCCATATTTATTCAATATGGTACTTGAAGTTCTAGCTAGAGAAATTAGACAACAAAAGGAGGTCAAAGGGATACAAATTCGAAAGGAAGAAGTCAAAGTATCACTATTTGCAGACGATATGATAGTATACTTTAGCGACCCAAAAAACTCCACCGAGAACTCCTACAGCTGATAAACAACTTCAGCAAAGTGGCTAGATATAAAATTAACTCAAGCAAATCAGTAGCCTTCCTATACTCAAAGGATAAACAGGCTGAGAAAGAAATTAAGGAAATGACACACTTCATAATAGCCACAAACAATATAAAGTATCTTGGTGTGACTCTAACCAAACAAGTGAAAGATCTGTATGACAAGAGCTTCAAGTCTCTGAAGAAAGAAACCGAAGAATACCTCAGAATATGGAAAGATCTCCCATGCTCATGGATTGACAGGATTAATATAGTAAAAATGGCTATCCTGCCAAAAGCAATATATCGATTCAATGCAATCCCTATCAAAATCCCAACTCCATTCTTCATAGAGTTAAAAGAGCAATTCTCAAATTCATCTGGAATAACAGAAAACCCAGGATAGTTAAACTATTCTCAACAGTAAAAGAACTTCTGGGGGAATCAGTATCCTGGACCTCAAGCAGTACTACAGAGTGATAGTGTTAAAAACTATGTGGTATTGGTCCAAGGACAGGCAGGTAGATCAATGGAACCGAATTGAAGACCCAGAAATGAACCCACACACCTATGGTCACTTGATCTTTGACAAGGGAGCTACAACCACCTAGTGGAAAAAAGATAGCCTTTTCAATAGATGGTGCTGGTTCAACTGGAGGTCAGGATGCAGAAGAATTCAAATTGATCCCTTCTTATCTCCCTATACTAAATTAAAGTCCAAGTGGATCAAGGACCTCCACATAAAACCAGAAACACTGAAACTAATAGAAAAGATACTGGGGAAGTGCCTTGAGCGCATGGGCACGGGGGAAAATTTCCTGAACAGAACACCAATAGCTTATGCTCTAAGATCAGGAATTGACAAATGGGACCTCATAAAATTACAAAGTTTCTGTAAGGCAAAGGACACTGTCAAAAGGACAAAACGGCAACCAACTAATTGGGTAAAAATCTTTACCAACCTTATATCCTACAGAGGGCTAATATCCAAGTTATTCAAAGAACTCAAGAAGGTAGATTCCAGAGAGCCAAATAACCCTATTAAAAAATGTGGTACAGAGCTAAACAAAGAATTTTCACCTTAGGAATATCGAATGGCTGAGAAACACCTAAAGAGCTATTCCACATCCTTAGTCATTAGGGAAATGCAAATTAAAACAACCCTGAGATTTCACCTCACAACAGTCAGATTGGCTAAGGTCAAAAATTCAGAAGACTGCAGGTGTTTTCAAGGATGTGGAGAAAGAGGAACACTCCTCCACTGCTGGCGGGAATGTAAGCTCGTAAAAACACTCTGGAAATCAGTTTGGTGGTTCCTCTGAAAACTCAGTATAATACTACCAGAGGACCCAGCTATACCACTACTGGGCATATACCTAGAGGACTTCCCAACATGCCTTAAGGACACATGCTCCACTATGTTCATAGCAGCCTTATTCATAATAGCCAGAAACTAGAAAGAACCCAGATATCCCTCAACAGAGGAATGGATACAGAAAATGTGGTATATTTACATTATGGAATACTACTCAGCTATTAAAAACAATGAATTCATGAATTTCTTAGGCAAATGGATGGAACTGGATAATGTCATCCTGAATGAGATGACCAGTTCACAAAAAATCACACATGATATGTACTCACTGATAAGCAGATATTAGCCCAGAAGCTTGGAATACCCAAGGAACAATTCACATGTCAAAGGATACCAAGAAGAAGGAAGGAAAGGCACCTGGTCCTGGAAGGGCTCAATGTGGCAGTGTAGGGGAATACCAGGAAGGGGAGGCTGGAGTGGGTTGGTTGGGGAGCAGGGGGAGGGAAGAAGGCATATGGGACTTTTGGGGAGGGTGGAACCAGTAAGAGGGAAATCATTTGAAATGTAAATAAAGAATATACCTAATAAAAAAATTAAAAAACAAAGAAAAAAGAAAGGATGATTTAATGTATCAGAGACCCAAATGATGTTTCAGTGTATAAAGGTGTTTGCTGCCAAGCATGATAGTTAGAGTTAGAGCCCAGCACACACATGATATGAACATGCACATTTGTACCATCCCCATAACTCTCTCTTTCATTCTCTCTCTCTCCTCTCTCTCTCTCTCTCTCTCTCTCTCTCTCTCTCTCTCTCTCTCTCTCTCTCTCTCTCTCTCTCTCTCTTTCTCTCTCTCTCTCTCTCTCACACACACACACACACACACACACACACACTTTCTTTTTCTCTCTCTCACACACACAATTTATGAAGATTTGAAAATATATATTACTATAATGACAGCTTCTTTTTAATGTTGAGACAAAATCTGTGTGGTAGTTGCAGCCATTACCTTTTTGGTGGAGGGACCTTTCTGTTGCAGCTAGAAGGGTTATATTTTTTTGTTTGTTTGTTTGTTTTTTGCTTTTTTTGGTTGGATGGTTTTCTTTTTTTTTCTTTTTTTTTCTGCTCCTGTGTGCACAGATACACACTTTGTGGCCACTGGCTTTCTCCGAAGTTGGGTCAACATCTGCTTTCTTCCTTCATAATCCTCAAAAATTCTTTGTGTGTGTGTGTGTGTGTGTGTTTTAGACATGGAAACTTCTCCTTTCAATATGGTCAATACTATAAATATTCCTATCACCATGCAATTGCTGGCTTCCTGGAAACCTGAGACAGATTGTATTTCCTGATTGGAAGTGGGGTCCAGAACTGGGTTCTAGAATCAGAGGGAAAACCTGTGCATGACTAAGTGCCTAGTAGTATGCAAGGTGAGGGACAGCTTGAGTTGAGTTTGTTTGAGGAAACTTCAGGTAACCGGCAATTAGTACTGTTGTGTAGGATTCAAAGCTGCTGTAGTAAAGAATCCATTCCTTCTTCCTCCCTCTGCAGATGACAGAAAAGCTCAGCTCAGCAGCACTGTGCCCTTGGTTATCCTGGGTAGCCTTTTGGATGACCAGCATTGGCATTCAGTTCTCCTGGAGCGTGTGGGCAAGCAGGCAAACTTCACTGTGGACATGAACACGCAGCACTTCAGGACCAAGGGTGAGACAGATGCCCTTGACATTGACTATGAGGTAAGTCAATTCTCCCTACAGGTTCCCAGGAATGGGAGGGAAGTCAGTATATGAAGTGCTTGAAGTGCTTAAGCCCCTTCATCTGGGCTAGACTACAAGGGAGGAATCTCCCAGGAAGATCTGCATTGCTATTTGGAAATGCCTTGATTGAGCTTTGTTTCCTTGATAAGGTATCCAATGTATAAGTTAAAGATCAATACTTCTTTTTACTATCTGTATGTATGTATGTGTATGTGTATATGTGTATATGTATGTATGTATTCATGTGTGTAAATGTCTTGATCAAGCTTTGTTTCCTTGATAAGGTATCCAATGTATAAGTTAAAAATCAATACTTCTTTTTACTATATCTGTGTATGTGTGTGTATGTGTATATGTATATGTGTATATGTGTGTATGTATTCATGTGTGTATGCATATGTGTTTGTATGTATGTATGTATCCTAGTATAATTTTTGTTGCTTTGTCAAAAAAAAATGGCAATAAGTGGTTTATTTGGCTTTTATGATTCCTGATTAGAATCCATCATTTCAGAGAAGTCAACACAAGAACTCAAATACTACTGAGTCACATTGCATCCACAGTGAAGATAAAAGAAAATGAATGTATTTTTCTCCCTTGTTTATTCTCTAGTAGTTTCTTAACATTATGCAGTGATCACGCATCACGCATGTGATTGCAGAGACCACATTCTGAGGAATCTCCCTACCTCAATCAGCAATCAAAACATTCTCCTATAAACCAGATAGAGCTCAGTCTAAAAGAGACTCAATTGACTTTCTTCCCAGGTGATTCTAAGTTGTAGCAAGTGGACATTTAAAGATAACCATAAAATTGTGCATGTGCCTTTAAGTATGTACATATATGTAGTGTGTGTGTGTGTGTGTGTGCATGTGTGTGTGCTCACATGTGGATATATATGTACATATTACAGCCCAGTGTTGTTTCTAGGTTAAATATGACCATTCATTCCTGAACAAACACTTTCAATTAGTTAGACTAATAAAAGATACAGAAAGTATCAAGAAAATCTCAAGATGAACTAGCAAGATGGCTCATCCAGTAAAGGGATATGCTGCCAAGCCTGATGACTTGAGTTCAGTTCCCCTGAGTCACATACTGGAAGTCTGATTAAAAATTTTCCAGGAGTCTTAAAATCTGTATTCTCAGCAGGTCTCATTTGAAGTTTTAACTAATAGGTTAGAACTTTTTTCCCATTTCTGTGGTGTTAGAGACTGAACTCAGACTCATGGTGGAAGAGATCAGTGAAATCCATCCAACTACACTACAAAGAAGGTCCCAGACCTTATAGTTCAATAGTTGATGTTCAATAAAATAGACTATCCAAGATACAGTGAAGAGAAAGATGAGTCTTTTGGGGTGGGGGCCGGCAAAGAAAGGACATTTGGTTCATAGATAGTGGTACAAGATTTCCAGCAGGAGGCTCCACTATGTCTTGAAAGAAGGATTCAGTTAGCCTGATCAGAAGTTGTCTTAGTTAAGGGTTTTACTGCTGTAAACAGACACCATGACCAAGGCAAACCTTACAAGGGCAACAATTGGGGCTGGCTTATAGGTTCAGAGGTTCAGTCCATTATCATCGGGGCAGAAGCATGGCAGCATCCAAGGAGGCATAGTGCAGGAGTTGCTGAGAGTTCTATATCTTTTTCTGAAGGCCACTAGGAGAAGACTGCCTTCCAGGCAGCTAGGAGGATCATCTTAAAGCATATACCCACAATGACACACCTACTCCAACAAGGCCACACCTCTTAATAGTGCCAATCACTGGGCCAAGAATATTCAAATCACCACAGAAAGTAAGATGTAGGATGTGTGTACTGGGCCCCAGAACAGAAATGTCAAGCAACAGAGTGGGCAGGGTTTAAAACAGTAACAGTGCCATGCAGAACTCACTTGAGGTCCTCATAGGAGGACCACAGGTTAGATTTTCAGAAATTTTTAAAGCTTCTTAGTAGACATGTCCATAAATGTGGTTAAATAAGCTGGGCATTAAATTAAATAAAACATTTTTGAGGAAATAAATTTCTTAATTCCTAATTATTTTGCTATGTAATTATCTTTTATTTATTTATTTACACACCAGAATATTTATAACTGCTTTGTCTGGGGAAGGTCTTAATACCAAGATGATGATGAACATTGAAAGTTCAGGTTTGACTGTTTTTTAGATGTCCCAGACTAGGAATCCCCAAACCTTATGTCTGATTCAAAACCCATTTCTATGGCTTAGTTGAAGATCAATTTTTGTATTTGTGTGTATTTGTATGTATGTATGTATGTGTGTGTGTTTGTATGTGCATGTGTGTGCTTGTGTGTGTGTTTGTATGTGTATGTGTGTGCTTGTGTGTGTGTGTGTGTGTCTGTGTGTGTGTGTGTGTATGGAAGTATCTGTGACTTGGGGCTGAACCTGTAGACATTCACATTCCAGGAGGCAATTCTACTGGTAAGCTATGTCCACAGTCCATTTTCACTTTTAATATTAACTTCAATTAAAATCATTATATTATTTTAAGACAGAATTTCATGCAGTCCAGACTGTTTTTGAACTTTCTTAAACTACAAATCCCTCTTCTTTTACTTCTTGAGTACTTGGATTATAGGTATGTTCTCCACAATTTCCTCTATGTAGTGCTAAATATCGAACTTTACCAAGAAAGCTGTATCTCCAGTCCCTATTTTTTTTAAAAATAAAGAAAATATGTCATTCCTTTATCTGCCATGCCCTACTGACTATGAGAGATTATAGGCATGTCCTACCATATTAGACTACCTTTTGACATACTTAAATGCTCAAAACGAAAAAAAAAGAAAGAAAATGTGACAGAGATTTTGATTATAGATAAAATTTTAGAAAACTATCTCTTAAAGGTTCAAAACCATTCTATAAAAGAATGTTTACCATGTTACTATATAGCAAAGGAAATGCATTGTTTATCAATACTAAGTCATATGGAATGGATTCTTTGTTCAAAATAAACTCATGAATTTGACACACACACACATACAGTTATACTTTTAAATATTTGTACTGTATGTGTTTGTGTGTGTGTGGGGGGGTGGTGGGTGGGTGTCTGTGTGTGTGTCTGTGTGTGTAAGTGTCCCTCACTTAGGAAAGCAAAGTTCTAAAACATTACTACAACTGGCACTGGACAATGATAGGCAAAAAATAAAAATAAGTCAGAGGATACAGAAGAGGCTCAGTGAGAACATATTCTTCTTGGAGTGGTCTTGTGTTTAATTCCGGCAGACATAAGGGGTGACACACAACTGCCTATGTCTCCAGCTACATCAGAACAGACACCTTCACCTGTCCTCTTCAGATACATGAACTCATATTCACAAATTCCTCCTCATAAATATTCAAATACACTATTTTTTAAATCAAAAGGATAAGCCAAAACTAGCTGATAAAGAATATATGAGCCTTTATAAAGAATTTAAATTACCACCTTCCAGTTTACTTGGGCACGATCCCTACAGCCAGTCCTATAACACACAGAGTAAGTAGCAATTCCAGGTGCCCTAACATGTCCAGGATCACAGGATGTAAGATGAGGAGGACATAACATCTGTCCCAACACCACTGGGCATAACTGGAAACAACGGGATCCAGGGACAGAGGAACATCACCCAACTAGTGGCACTGGTAACATTGGGTCTGGGCTGGTTTACCTTGGGCACAAACTCTGCTACCATTCCCTTAACACCTAGAGGAAGTACCACTCCTAGGCATTATAACATGCCCAGGATCAAAGGATCCAAGGACCCCAGGAGCTTGGTCACCCCAGGAGCTCTGACATACCCAGGACCTCAGAATCACAGGATCCTGGAATCATAGGAACACAGAGACAGCTGAACTCTGCCGAGTTTTGACACAACCAGGATCACAATAAGGACAGGCTCCAGTCAGATATAGTGAGGGCAAGTAGCACTATAAATAATCAGATGGTGGAAGCAAGCTCAAGAACATAAGCAACAGAAACCAAGGTAACTTGGCATCATCAGAACCCAATTCTCCCACTATAGCAAGAGAAAGATTAAGTTCTAAAATCACTTCTCATGATGATGATAGAGGATTTTAAGAAGGACATAAATAAATTCCTTAAAGAAATACAGGAGAACACAGGTAATCAGGTAGAAGCCCTTAAAGAAGAAACACAAAAATTCCTTAAAAAATTATAGGAAAACACAATGAAACAGGGAAAGGAACAAAACCATCCAACGTCTAAAAATGGAAATAGAAACCATAAAGAAATGACAAAGGGAAAAAAAACCCTGTAGTTGGAAAAACAAAACCACTCTGGAAAGCAGTCTGGCGGTTCCTTAGAAAACTGGGCATGACACTCCCGGAGGATCCGGCTATACCACTCCTGGGCATATACCCAGAGGCTTTACCTGCATGCAATAAGGACACATGCTCCACTATGTTCATAGCAGCCTTATTTATAATAGCCAGAAGCTGGAAAGAACCCAGATGTCCCTCAATGGAGGAATGGATTCAGAAGATGTGGTATATTTCACAATGGAATACTACTCTGCAATTAAAAACAATGAATTCACGAAATTCCTAGGCAAATGGTCAGAACTTGAAAATATCATCCTTACTGAGGTAACCCAATCACAAAAGAACACACATGGTATGCAGTCACTGATAAGGGGATATTAACCCAGAATCTCGGAATACCCTAGACACAATTCACCTATCAATAGATTTCCAAGAAGATGGAAGGAGAGACCCCTGGTCCTGGAAAGACTGGATGTAGGGGAATGCCAGGACAGAGAAGCGAGAGGGGGTTGAATGGAGAAAAGAGGGAGGGAAGGGGGCTTATGGGACTTTCGGGGAGGAAGGAAATGGGAAAGGGGAAATGATTTTGAATGTAAATAAAAAAAACTTAGAAAATAAAATAAAATTTAAAAAAAAGAAAAGCTAGGAAAGAAATCAGGAGACATAGATGCAAAAATTGCCAACAGAATACAGAGATAGAAGAGAGAATCTCAGGTGCAGAAGATACCATAGAAAACGTTGATACAAGTGTCAAAGAAAATGCAAAATGCAAAAAGGTCCTAACCCAAAACATGCAGGAAATACAGAACACAATAAGAACCAAACCTTAGGATAATAGGTATAGAAGAGAGAGAAGAGTCCCAATTTAATGGTTCAGGAAATATCTTCAGTAAAAGTATAGAAGAAAACTCCCTTAACACAAAGAAAGAGATGCCAATAAACTTAAAAGAAGCCTACAGAACTCCAAATAAACTGGACCAGAAAAGAAATTCCTCCTGACACATAATAGTCAAAACCCCAAATGCACTAAACAAAGAAAGAATGTTAAAAAACAGTAAGGAAAAAAGATCAAGTAACATGTAAAGGCAGACCTATCAGAATTACACAGACTTCTCACCAGACACTATGAAAGATAGAAGATCCTGGGCAGATGTCATACAGACCCTAAGAAAATATAAATACCAGCACAGGCTCCTACACCCAGCAAAACTCTCAATTACCATTGACAGAGAAAACAGGTATTCCATGACAAAATCAACTGTATACAATATCTTTCCACAAATCCAGCTCTAAAAACGATATTAGATAGAAAATGCCAACACAAGTATGGAAACTACACCCTAGAAAAAGAAAGAAGGTAATCTTATAACAAACCCAAAAGAAGATAGCCATACAAACATAATTCCACCTCTAACAACAAAAATAACAGGAAGTAACAATAACTTTTCCTTAATATCTCTTAACATCAATGGATTCAATTCCTCAATAAAAATACATAGATTACCAAGACTGGATATGTAAACAGGACCCAGCACTTCACTGAATATGGAAATTGTACCTCAGTGACAAAGACAGACACTACCTCTGAGTCAAAGTTTAGAAAACAATTTTCCAAGCAAATAGTCTCACGAAACAGGCTGGAGTAGCCATTCTAATATCAAATAAGATCAACTTTTAACCTAAAGTTATCAAAAAAAGACAAAGAAGGACACTTCATACTCATCAAAGGAAAAATCTACCAAGATGAACTCTCAATTCTTAACATCTATGCTCCAAATGCAAGGGCACCCACATTCATAGAAGAAACTCTACTAAAGCCCAAAGCACACATCACACCCCAAACAACAATAGTTGGAGACTTCAACACCCCATTCTCATCAATGAACAGATCATAGAAGTACAAATTAAAGAGAGACACAGTGAAACGAACAGAAGTTAAGAACCAAATGCACATAACAGATATTTATAGAACATTTCAACATAAAGCAAAAGAATATACCTACTTCTCAACACCTCATGGTACTTTCTCCAAAATTAACCATGTAATTTGTCACAAAATAGTCCTCAATAGAAATAAGACTGAAATAATCCCTTGAACCTTACCAGATCACCGTGGACTAAGGCTTATCTTAAATTCCAACAAAAACAATGGAAAACACACATACACATGGAAGCTGAGTAACGCTCTACTCAATGATAACTTGGTCAAGGAAGAAATAAAGAAAGAAATTAAAGACTTTTTAGAATTTAACATAAATGAATAAACATTATACCAAAAATTATGTGACACGATGAAAACAGTGGTAAGAAGAAAACTCATAACTCTAAGTGCCACCAAAAAGAAACTGAAGAAAGCTTACACTAGCATCTTGACAGCACACCTGAAAGCCCTAGAACAAAATGAAGTTAATACACATCAGACTAGTAGATGCAGGCAATAATCAAACTCAGGGATGAAATCAACCAAATAGAAACAAAAGGAAGTTTACAAAGAATCAACAATAACAGGAGCTGGTTCTTTGAGAAAGTCAACAAGACAGATAAACTCTTAGCCAGACTAACTAGAGGGCACAGATATGGTATCCAAATTAATAAAATCAGAAATGAAATGGGAGAGATAAAAAAAGGAAACTGGAATTTAAAAAACAAACATCAGATCCTACTACAAAAGCTTATACTCAACAAAATTGGAAAATCTGGATGAATGGACAATTTTCTACACACATACTAGGTACAAAAGTTAAAACAGGATCACATAAACAATTTAAACAGTCCCATACCACCTAAAGAAATAGAAGCAGTCATTAATAGTCGCTCAACCAAAAAAAGTCCAGGACTAGATGGGTTCAGCAGAGAATTCTATCAAACCTTCAAAGAAGGCCTAATACTAATACTCTTCAAAGTATTCCACAAAATAGAAACAGAAGGAACACTACCGAATTTGTTCTATGAAGTCACAATTATGCTTATACCTAAAACACACAAAGACCTATCAAAGAAATAGAACTTCATAACAATTTCGCTTATGATCATTGATGCAAAAATAGTCAATAAAATTCTTGCCCACTGAATTCAAGATCACATCAAAAGGATCATTCACCATGATCAAGTAAGAATCTTCCGAGGGATGCAGGGATGGTTCAATATATGGAAATCCATCAATGTAATTCACTATATAAACAAAATGAAAGAAAAACACATGATCATTGCATTAGATGCTGAAAAAGCATTTGACAAAATTCAGGATCCCTTCATGTTAAGTCTTGGAAAGATCAGGAATTCAAGGTCACTACCTAAACATAGTAAAAGCAATATACAGCAAACCAGTTGCCAACATCAAACTAAATGGAGAGAAAATTGAAGTAATTCCACTAAAATCAGGGACTTGACAAGGCTGTCATCTTTCTCCATATCCATTCAATATAGTAATTGAAATTCTAGCTAGAGCAATTAGACAACAAATGGAGGTCAAAGGGATACAAATTGGAAAGGAAGAAGACAAAATATCACTATTTGCAGATGATATGATCCTATAATTTAGTGGTCTTAAAAATTCTATCAGAGAGCACCTAAAGCTGGTAAACAGCTTCAGCAACGTGGCTGGATATAAAATTAACTCAAAAAAATTAATAGCCTTTATTTACTCAAAAGATAAACAGGTTGAGAGAGAAATTAGGAAAAGAACACCCTTCACAATAGTCACAAATAATATTACATACCTTGGTGTGACTCTAACCAAGCAAGTGAAAGATCTGTTTGACAAGAACTTCAAATCTCTAAAGAAAGAAATCCAGAATGATCTCAGAAGATGGAAAATTCTCCCATGCTCATGGACTGGCAGGATTAATATTGTATCATGGCCATCTTGCTGAAAGCAATCTACAGATTGAATGCAATTCCCATCAAAACTGCAAATCAATTCTTCATAGAGTTACAAAGAGCAATTTGCAAATTCATTTGGAATAACAAAAACCCAGGATATCAAAAAATATTCTCAACAATAAAAGAATTTCTGGAGGAAGCACCATCCTTGATATCAAGCTCTATTACTGAGTAATAATGATAAAAACTGTATAGTATTTATATAGAGAGAAACAGGAAGATCAATAAAATAGAATTGAAGATCGAGAAATGAACCCACACAACTATGATCATTTGATATTTGATATTGGAGATCAAATCATCCAGTGGAAAAAAGATGGCATTTTTAACAAATGGTGCTGTTTCAACTGGAAGCCAGCATCTAGAAAAATGCAAATTGACCCATTCTTATCTCTTTGTACAAAGCTCAAGTCCAAGTGGATCAAGGACTTCCACATAAAACCAGATAGACAGAAACTTATGGAGGAGAAAGTGGGGAAGAGCCTTGAACACATAAGCACAGGGGAAATTTTACTGAACAGAGCACAAATGGCCTATGTCCTAAGATCAAGAATTGCCAAATGGGACCTCATAAAATTACAAAGCTTCTCTAAGGCAAAGGGCACTATCAATAGGAGAAAACAGCAACCAACAGATATGGAAAAGATCTTTACATCTGATAGAGGACTAATATCCAATATATATAAAGAACTCAAGATGTTAGAGTCCAGAGAAACAACCCTATTAAAAAATAGGGTGCAGAGCTAAACAAAGAATTATCAACTGAGGAATACCGAATGTCTGAGAAACATAAATAAATGTTCAACTTTCTTAGTTGTCAGGGAAACACAAATCAAAACAACCCTGATATTCTACCTCACACCAGTCAGATAGGGTAAAAACAAGAACTCAGATGACAGGAGATGCTGGCGAAGATATAGATGAAGAGAAACACTCTTCTATTGCTGGTGGGAGTGCAAGCTGGTATAACCACTCTGGAAATCAGTTTGGTGGCTCCTCAGAAAATTGGACATAGTACTACCTGAGAGCTCATCTATACCACTCCTGGGAATATACCTAGAAGATTCTCCAACATGTAATAAGGGCACATGTGCCACTATGTCCATAGCAGCCTTATATCTAATAGCCAGAAGCTGGAAAGAACCAAGATGTCCCTCAACATAGGAATAGATAGAGAAAATTTTGTACATTTATAAAATGGAGGACTACTCAGCTATTAAAAGTAATTGATTGATGATTTTTTTTCTTTTTTACTGAATATATTCTCCATTTAGATTTCAAATGTACATTTACATGTACATTTACAAGTACCCCTTCCCAGTTTCCCTCATCCCCGAAAACCTTCAACACATCCTCCCACCTCCTGCCTCCAATTCTTAGGCAAATGGTTGGAACTAGAAAATATGATCCTGAGTGAGGTAGTCCAATCACAAAAGAACACACAGAGTATGCACTCACTGATAAGTGTATATTAGCCCAGAAGCTTAGAAAACCCAAGATACAATTCATGGACCACATGAAACTTTTTTTGCCTCTCTCTGTCTCACATTATATGTCTCTATCTCTCTCTGTGTCTCTGTGTCTGTATGTCTGTATTTTTGTCTCTGTCTATCTGTCTGTCTATCTGTCTCTGTCTTTCTATCTGTTTCTTTCTATCTCTGTCTATCCATCTGTTTCTGTCTCTTTCTCTCTCTCCATCTGTCTCTGTCTCTGTCTCTGTCTCTGTCTCTCTCTCTCTCTCTCTCTCTCTCTCTCTCTCTCTCTCTCTCTCTCTCTCTCTCTCTTTCTCTCTCTCTCTCTCCAAAATTTACATGTAGCTTGGGTGAAACAAATACCAGAATATGTGGATAATTGTCCACTTATGTAAAATGAGAAGTTGGCAAGATCTGGGAGAAAGTCTTCAAGCCAATCTCTAAGAGGTTATGTAGATTAGGTCAGCATGTATTTAAGGATTTTTTTTGGGGGGGGGTCAGGGTTTCCATTACTATGATAAAACACTGTGACAAAAAGCAGTTTGTAGGAAAAAAAGTATTTTATCTTATACTTTCAATTATCTGATTATTATCCTGGGAAGTCAGTATTGGAACACAAGGCAGAAAACAGGTGGCAGAGAGCATCAAGAGACCATGTTTACCCACTTGTTCCTTGTGCCTTACTCAGACAGCCTTATTATATATGTCATGTCCAGGGCTACTACCCCACAAGTGACATCACTTACTATGAGATGGTATTTTCCACATCAACCACTAATCAAGGGAATGCACTACAAGTTTCTCCATAAGCCAATTTTGTAGGAAAAATTTCAATTAAGGATTACTATGCCCCAGTGACCATAGTTTATGTTAAGTTGACACAAAAGCAGCCATGGCATAAGGATTCTTAGGATAATTGATCTGGGAACCCATCTCTGTGAATGTCTTTATTCCATGGGATGAGATACTGGTCTGTATTAAAACGGGAATACGAGTACAAACAATCATCACTCTGTTTCTGTGCCTTGGTTGTGTGTGCCATGTGACTATTGTGCCACCTCCTACTCCTATTACTGGGAATTCCCTTCCATGATGGATTGTATCCTTGAATGATAAGTGGAAATAAATCCTTCCTTGCTTAAGTTGATTTATCAGGGTATTTTATGAACAAAAGAAACAAACCTGTAAGTGATCACTAGACTGACTAGGGAACATTTGAACACAATATAGAACCTGTGGGATAGGGGATTAAAATTAAGGAGACATAACGGAAAGAAATTAAGAAAGATATAATGGAAAGTTTTGCTTTGTTCAGTCTTCATCACAAACCTTAATAAAGGTCTTTTCTTTTGATGCCAACTTCTGTTAAGTATTGTATATAATATATGTCATTCAGTAACTTCAAAAGGCACATTAACATACTTTGACTCAAAGTGCAAGATACCAGGTAGGTGTTTTTGAATTGATGACTATGGAAAATCTTTTAGTATTCATAAATTTTCCATGATACCTTGTTTAATTGATTGAAGAAACAAAAGAGTAAATTAGGTTTACTTCAAAGCACAGCGACATCTTTAATGAATGTGAAGGCAACACCCAACAAAGGGGAGAGAGAACCTGTAGAGACCATATCCAGTGGATAGGCATGACCCCAGTTGAGGGATGATGCCACCCACCCTCCTCAAGATTATTAATCTAGAATTTCTCCTGTCAAAAGGAAATGCAGGGACAGAGATTGGAGCAGAGACTTTCTCTGGAAGGAAAGGCCTTCCAGAGACTGCCTCACCTAGGGATCCAGCCTATCTGCAGATACCAAACTAAAAAGCACTTACTGATAGGAACCTGGTATAGTTGTACCCTGACAGAGGCTCTGTCAGAGCCTGACCAAGACAGATGCAGGTGTACACAGCCAAACAGTGACCTGAGCCTGAGGTCCACAATGGAGAAGTTAGGGCAAGGAATTTCAGAGCTGATGGAGTTTGCAACCTCACAGGAAAAACAATAATATCAACCAATCAATCCCCCCAAAGGTCTCAGGGACTAAACCACCAAAGAAGGAGTACACATGGAGGGACCCATGGCTCCAGTTGGATATGTAGCAGAGATTGTCTTAGCAGGCACCATCTTGTAGCAAAGCATACTGGCATGTTCATAAGTAATCCAAAAGTACAGTGCATTTCTTTGTTGGTATATAATCTTTAAGACATGATTATATCATTCAAGTGAGACATGGTTTCCCATACCCAAATTCATTTTATCAAAATTTGTCCATAGTTATAAAAGCCAATATAACTGTCTATATGCTAAGAATTAGAATAAAGAAAAAGGAAAAGCAGTTGTTTACTCTTATAATAGCTATGCCACTGTTTCACTAGTGGGTACATCTTGTCTGGTAAGTCATTACTATAGCTCATAGGATTCATGGCTGGGTAAACCACTGATACCTCAGGTACTATGAAGGCTATCTGGTAGGGAGTAAATTTATTGTTCAGATCCAACATGATTTTTCTTATCCAAAGACCAAAGTGTGCATGCCCTCATCAACAAATCTTACCATCAAGTTCTGGTGGACAACCAAGAACCATACTGGAAGCTTGTATCATTTTTGGGAATTTTAATGGGAAAATTGTCCATTGTAGCTGTCCAGTAGTCATGAATGAACTGGGTTACCTGAAAGGGGGACTGGAAATATAAAAGGATTTGTGCAAGAGAAAGATAAGGCCAAGACAAAGTTTCTGATCAAGGCTCAAAGTTTAATATTCACACACACACACACACACACACACACACACACACACACACACACACACACACACACATATATATATATATATATATATATATATATATATATATATATGAAGAACCCACAGACCCCATCCTTTGTTTCAGCTGAATTTTGTTGCTTTTTTCAGCTGGATTAGGTTGCAAAGCAAGCTCAGCAGACAGTCTACTTCTCTAGGAAACTGCAGGTGCAGAAAAGAAAGAAGACTCCAAGAAGACTCCACCTAGGTGGCTAAGGTCTAACTGTGGCAAACATTTGAGGTCCATTTAGCCTGCTCAAGGCTGGGGGAAGGGCACAGTCCATAGTCCAAAAGTGTTGATAATTTAAAAATTATGGTCAGCCCCACATTAGAGTAGCTCACCAGAGTGTCATGACAACTTTTCATGTGTCCAAACAGACGAAAGTTTGGTCTAGGGCTCATTTGAACTATGTCAGGCTGTTCTTGGCTAATCAGAGATAAGATGATGGTGGCCAGTGAGACAGTCGCTCTCTACTCAGGTCTGTAATATTGAGGTTCTCAGGGTACTGTTTTCTTATTTAGATTCTGGTGGGGACTGGGTTTTTATAACCCTCCTCTTAGAGTTGACCTGTATCCATTAAGTCTAAATAAAGTATACTTAGGGTTCCTTAAAAAAATATCTCAATTGTTGTGATGGGCATCTAACTCTCTCTGATTAATTATGATCTTAACAACTGAGGAAAGGTGCATGGGAAGTCACAGTGTTTGAGCCTTTCCTCATTTTGTGCAAATTAAAACTAGATCAACTTAAAATTCACTACTATCACAATCATTTAACAAATCTTACCATGTTGCTGATATCAAGTAAGGCAGAATTACTATGCAGAAACATGAAAAACTATAATGTACTCACTGAAATAAATAAATTAAGCCTATGTGTTCTGATTTGGTAGCATTTCTCATCCTCTCTCTCTCTCTCTCTCTCTCTCTCTCTCTCTCTCTCTCTCTCTCTCTCTTATGTGTGCGTATGTGTGTCTGTGTACGCATGTATATACATATATACATATGCATACACGTACAAACATATAAGATATTATCTATGTAGTCCTGGCTGTCCTGGAATTTGCTTTGTAGAGAATATTTGCTTCAAGCTCATAGTGATCCATCTGTGTCTGGCTCCCTAGTGCTGGGATTAGTAGTATACCCCACCATATCCAGCCATATTTGAGATTCTCTTTAAAAATAAGCAAACAAAGTAAGAATCAAATCACACTAGAGAATGCTGGACTGGTACTTAAGAGTGGCATTATATAGAAGGGCCATTTTACCTTTTAATATTTAACTTTACGTAACTTTTTAATTTTTTGCCACATTTTAAGAATTTGAGACCATAGAAAGAATGAATGCTTCATGACGGGGTTCTTCCGTATGCTTCTAAAATTTCATGTTCTCACAGTTTTTTAATTTATAGGTTTTTTTTCCTTAAAATTTCATTTTTTTCTGGGCATGGTGATATATACCTTTAAACTACCACTGAGAAGTGAAGGAAGGCAAATCTGTATAATCTTGAGGCCATTCTTGTCAACATAATAGGTTCCAGAATAGTCACAGCTATATATAGAAACCCTATTAATATATAATATATATATATTATATATATATTTCTGTCATATTTAATGTCATTGTTTACTTTTAATACTTGTTAAGATGTGTCTCCTGTATGAAGATATTTATGTCTGCATATGAGTTTTATGTCTGATATTTATGTCTGCATATTTGTATGGCAGTTAAAACTCCACACTGGATAGTATCTTTTTTTTGCTTTCCTCCTATATTATTTATTTATTTTTAATTTGATTATTTATTGTCTATGTAGTTATTGTGGAATATATACATGTATATATATATATATATCACTGTACACATATATACATATATATCACTTTATATGATATAATTAAATTTATCTATTTTAAAAACTATCTCATCATCACATACATGCCATGTAATTTAAGTTCATTGTAAGGGTTGATATTTTTCTGCTTCTCTTTCTCTTTTTTCTAAAAGCTATAATGCGCTGATAATGCTCCGGATATTTCTTAACTATGAAAATGAGTTTGCTTTGAATGAATTAGCATAGTATCAATCTAACCCTAATCCTACTTCTCTGGTGGTAAGATTTTCTTTTCATTTTTGAGAGATGGTCTCAGGTAGCTCAAGTACTGAACTAACAGTATGATTTAAATGTTCTTGATTTCCCAAACCTGCTTGATCCTCCGAGCTCTGGAATTTCAGGTATACCACCATACCCCATTTTTTCAGTGTTGCAGACAGAATATAGGAGCTCATATGGGCTATGCAAGCTTAGCTTCATCCCAATCCCCCATAAGAAGTTGGTAAAAGGTTCCACATGTTAAAAACCTGTCCTTGCAGTCACCATTGGTATTTCTAGACACTATTTACTTCCCTCACCATTCATATGTGATTAAAAGACTGGCTGGACACTTAGGACTGTTTATCTGTGATTAAAATAACTATAGATTCCCAGAAAAAAATGGTTTCCAAGACAATATGAAATATAATTGCTACTGGTGTTTTATTTTCTGGGAAACTGATTTGTAAGGCTAGCCTAAAATGACTACATTGGGAACACATAAAATATCATGAAAACAAAATGAGAATGAGAAGATGAGGGAGGGAAGGTGGCTCAAGTTAAATAACATGTGCACTCTTGTATTAGTTTTTTTTTCTATTGATGTGCTGAAATTCTCTGACCAAAGCAACTTAGGGGAGAAAGGTACAATTTGGCTGATAGGTCAGAGCAATACCATCCATCATTTTGGACAAGGCACAGCAGCAAGAGCATAAGGCTAGCTACACCTGCAGTGTAGAAGCTGGGAGCAAATAGAGTAGGCCCAGCCTATAAAAACCTTACAGTTAAGTACTCCATCTAAGCTCCATCTCTTAAAGCTTCCAAAATGTTTCTAAGAAGTAGGACCACCTAGAAACGTGTATCTCTGATGATATTTGGCAATCAAATCCAACTATTCAACATTTAAACAAGTCCTGAAAGGGATGTAATCCATGATGTATCAAATAGGAAGCTCTAAGACAAAAGGAGAAGAAAAAATCTTCACTCCTCTTTCTCTAGTAGTCAGTGTCACAGATATATGATGCCCAGAGATTTGTGGGGGACATGGAGGACATGGTTGCTATCTTGGAGATAGGGAATGAATGGTGGAGCTGGGGTAAGCTGGGTCTGAACACTTTCTGGGAAAGATAGATTTTCTTTTTCTCTTTCTCTCTCTTTTTTTTTTTTTGGTTTTTCCATACAGGGTGTCTCTGTGTATCCCTGACTGTCCTGGAACTCACTCTGTAGACCAGGCTAGCCTCAAACTCAGAAATCTACCTAACTCTGCCTCCAAAGTGCTGGGATTAAAGCCATGCACCACCCCTGCCCGGCAAGACTAGATTTTCTTAAGTCATTCTCTTTCATTTTAATTTTCCAATTTAAAATTGTGATTTTGGTTCTGTTAGTTTTGTATTTCCTTGAATATTATAACTATGCAATGGTATAAAACATTACTCAGCGGTTTGTATATATGAATATAATCCCAGGACTGGAAAATCAGGGAAAAGATGATCCCTGGGGCTTGCTGAAAAACCCTTCTAGCTTAATATATGAAGTCCAGCTTCAGTGACTATCAATAAATTTTTTTTTAAAAAAATTAACTGAATAGTTGGTAACTCACCAGGTCCAGTAGGTAAATGCCAAGCCTGATGATCTGCATTTAGTCACTAATTCCTACACAGTGTATGGCAAGAACCACCTCTCCCAGTTTTTCCCTAGCTTCCATATATGCTCTGTGGCAGGCATATATCTCCCCCACCCTCTCTAAATATTAAATAAATGTGTTAAAAATAAATAAATATTCTAGGAGGAGAGCATCCAGTGTAGAGCTCTGGCTAACATATGATTGTGCACACACATGCATGAGTTTTCACATGCACACATGAATATGCCATGTAAAAGAAACATCTTTGCTTGTTTGTTTGTTTGTTTGTTTTTATTCACTTTACATCTTGCTCACTGTGTCCATCCCTCAAGGTGTCCCCCTGTGACAATACTTCCCCCATCACCCCTCCCATTTTCCTCTGAGCTGGTGGGGACCCCTCTGGGTATGTCCCAATCCTAGCGCATCAAGTCTCTGTGAAGCTAGGTGCAACCTCTCCTACTGAGACCAGAGAGGCAACCCAGCTAGAAGAACATATTCCACATATAGGCAACCACTTTTGGGTTAGCCAATGCTCCAGTTGTTCAGGAACCACATGAAGATTGAGCTGCACATCTGCTATATATAAAAAAGACACGTTAGTATGTATTAAAAGTAAAAAAAAAATGGCCTTAAACATGACAGAAAGTCTTTTAATATTAGAATTATACCAAGAAAGCCCATCCCTCCTCCCCTTTATTGTTCTTTCAGTGCTAGAGTTTGAATTGAGGGTCCTGTGCATGTTAGACAAGTGTCCAAGCACTCAACTTCTTCCCCAAATAAGGTTGATTTGGAGGACTTTCTGTGGCAGGGTTGCTTGAAATCTTCCTGCTCTCCCTAAAAAGCAGCTGAAGTCACAACACAGCTCTGAGTCACCAAGCCTGATTTCTTTGTTTTTTTTTTAATCAGCATTCACGAAAACAACTTACAATACATTTTCTTGTTTTATTCAATTTTCTACGAGAATGGTGACAGCATAGCTTAATTAGCCTTCCACTTCTAATGGAGTTGGCTAATCAGACATTTTGAATACTGGGTGAATTACTGCACTTATCAGCAAAATAATAGAAAATTAATCAGGCTTCAGGCTATCTCAAACATACACAGACCCTGGGGCAAGAGTCCAAATGGAGATGGAAAGCCAAATGTCCTAATCTAAATATTTAAAGTGTTACAAATCAAGCGAAATCAATGAAATGTATTCAATTTTACTAGCATGATCAGATTACCTTCAAAGTCACATATCCAGGTCTGTCCATTCTGTTTACAGCTCCCACTTATCCTCAGAAGAACAGACAGGAAGTAATTTTGATTGTGGTATCATATTTATCAATCAAAAGACTGGCATGTAATGGGATGGTCAGGGAGGCAAACAGTAGTGACATATTTGTGATCTTTTCACCTGACCCATGAGCATTGTTCCTAGTAAGCAGAATGTGGTCTATGGACACACAGATAAATGCTGTGTACATAGCAGGTACCCCTGTCTTCTCAGCATATGGAAAACACTGAAGCAAAGACTTACATCCAGTTCTTTTCTCTAGAAATAAAATGTATACAATTTGAGCAATTGACCAAAGAACTTAGTGAGTGATCTATTGCAATAACACCCAAACATTTATTTTAGACCAATTTGTGGCTGGTTTGCCCACTGTGGTTTCAGTCTGTGAAAGATAACTATTTACTCACTTAGTAGGAGGAGCCACAGGTATTCCTCATGCTCCATCTTCAAGTGAAAGACCTTATCACACATGGGAACAATGTGGTGGCCTGTGGGAAAGCTGAAGTCAATTTGTACTACTAAGATCCCACTGGCAGCATCTGTTACTCTCTCCTTTGCCTTCTAGGTTTTCTCTGCAAGATCTGTAGCAGACTCTTAAAGAGCATGGTTCTGATCATTGTCTGTGTCTATGGAAATGTGGCAAACTGTCAGATAAGGCTGATGGGCTGATAGCATACAGGGTTTATGGAACTTTGAGTTTTCTTAAAGATAGGACTGAGCTGAGGAGATGTCTCAGTCAAGAAATCATTCAAGTATGAGAATTTGATGTCAAAAGTGTTAGATGAGTTATTCCCCATTCTCAGGAACCCCAGAAGAACCCCAGGAATTATGAGTCTGATGCAAGAACAAAGAGAGTCTTTATTATATGAGTCTGACTCAGATTACAAGCCTGTACCACTTGGCAGGATAGGAATGTGATGTTTATATTCAGGGTCTTGAAATATATATATATATATATATATATATATATATATATATATATATATATATATACGCTATTATGTGAATGTGACTGGGGAGGTAATAAGGGAGTACAATCCTTCAAATCTGATCATATTTGTTCAGACAGCAGGGTGGAACCTTGTAGCTGGAAAGGGACCTTCCTGTCCTGGGAAAAGTAATTTATTGCACTGTCAAAAGCTGATGTATTTTTACAAACTGGTCACAGGTATGCGGTAGTACTTAATTGCCCCTCTACCATAGTCCAAGAGTGGGTTTTCTATCATTTCAAGAATATTAGTCCCTGCTTCCTTCAAGGGCAGGAGCCACGTGCTCTGGAGAAGTGTTGGTTCTCAATCATAGGGAGTATGAGTTTTAGTGACTTGGAGGCTAGGGTATGCTGCTTTTTTTTCTGTTCCCAAGGCTGGCATCTACCCCTGGGGGTTTGCAGTTGTCAGGGGGAAGGGAATGTTACCATAAAAGGGGAAAGGGGAATTGCAATATTCTGGTGCCAGGCTGAGCCCTCTTCATCTGCAATCTCCAAAGGACAGAGGCACTTATGATTTGGGGCGGGGAAGGAATGCTAACTTCTCTGAACCTGTGCAGCCTCAGGGAAGTGCAGAGGCAGGCTTCCTGTGTCTCTTCAGATGCTTTGGGACATATTTAGAATCTCAGTGTTGTGGCAGCAGAGACAGGTGAATTCCTTCATCTCACTTGTCAACCAATCTTGCTGAATTGGCAAGTTCCAGTATAAAGGAGAGACCCTGTATGTATTGGTAACTTTCTATTGCTGTGATATGAAACCACCACCACAACACCACGGCAACATTTTTGTGAGGGTTTTTTTTTTTTAATGATTATTTGGGGCTACCAGTGTAGGTGTTCGAGTCCATGGCCACAGAGTAGAGGTTACAGGCATTTGAAATCAATTCAAATCAATGCTTAAAAATACATATTTCCACCCTCCTTTGCTGCCTGTCCTGTTCGTTCCGACGTGGGAGACCTGTGCTAGGTCTGCCAAGGGGGAAGACTTCATTTCCTGGTGCTTTCTAGAGACCCAGCATCAGTGGGGCACTTGAGATTCAGCAGCAGCGGGGCACTCGGTAAGAAACAGTCCCATCTCTGGAAGCCCAGAGCCTCAGGCGGGACCCACTACACAGCAATCATCTAAAACTGCCTTCCCTCTGGATCACCACGCCCCTTTCGTCTCCTCTAACCCTCCCTCCTTTGCTGCCTGTCCTGTTCATTCCAATGTGGTAGACCTGTGCTAGGTCTGCCACGGGGAAGACCCCATTTGCCGGTGCTTTCTAGAGATCCAGCAGCATCTGGGCATCCAAGATCCAGCAGCAGCAGGGCATTCAAGATCCAGCAACCGCAGGGCATTCAGCCTGTACCAGGTCTGCATGGGGGAAGCCGGCATTTCCTGAGATTCAGCAACAGCAGGACATTCGTTAATCAACAGTTTGCAGGACATTCAAACCTTGCCAAGTCTGCCACAGGAAAGACCCCATTTCCTGATACTTTCTGGAAAACCAGCTATATGCAGGAAATTTGAGAGAAAGGGAACCCCAGGAGTACAAATACACAGGCCTGAAGGACAGAGAAGACACAGTTAGAGACACCAACACCAACAAACACCAACTAACTAGATAGCCAAAGGCAAATGCAAGATTATTATCAATAGAAACCAAGACAACATGGCACCATCAGAACCCAGTTCTCCCACAATAGCAAATCCAGGATAATATATCACATCAGAAAATCAAGAGCTGGATTTAAAATCACATCTCATGATGCTGTTAGAGGAATTCAAGAAGGACGTAAATAACTCCCTTAAAGAAATAAATGAGAACATGGATCAAAGGGTAGAAGCCCTTAAAGGAGAATCACAAAAATCCCTTAAAGAAATGCAGGAGAATATGGGTCAACAGGTAGAAGCTCTTACAGAGGAGAAACAAAACTCTCTTAAAGAAATATGGGAAAACGTGGGTCAACAGGTAGAAACCCTTAAAGAGGCAACACAAAAATCCCATAGGGAACTATGGGAGAACAACATGCATAAGCCCTCAAAGAGGAATCACAAAAATCTCTAAAAGAAACACAGGAGAACATGGGTCAACAGGTGGAAGCCCTTAAATAGGAAACACAAAAATCCCTTAAAGAATTTCAAGACAACACAAACAAACAAGTGAAGGAACTGAACAAAACTATCCAAGATTTAAAAATTGGAAGGAGAAACTATAAAGAAATCAAAAAGTGAGGCATCCCTAGAGATAGAAAACATTGGAAAGAATTCAGGAGTCATAGATGCAAACATCAGCAATAGAATACAAGAGATGGAAGAAAGAATCTCATGTGCTGAAGATAATATAGAAAGCATCGACTCAACAGTCAAAGAACATACAAAATGCCAAAAGCTGGTAACCCAGAATATCTAGGAAATCCAGGACACAATGAGATGGCCCAACCTTAAGATTATAGGTATAGAAGAGAATGAGGATTAACATCTTAAAGGACCAGTAAATATCTTCAACAAAATTATGGAAGAAAATTTCCCTAACCTAAAGAAAGAGATGCCCATAAACATACTAGAAGCCTATAGAACTGGCTGGACCAGAGCAGAAATTCTTCCTGTCACATAATAATCAAGACACCAAATGCACTAAACAAAGAAAGAATATTAAAAGCAGTAAGGGGAAAATGTCAAGTAACATATAAAGCCAGACCTATCAGAATTACACCAGACTTCTCACCAGAAATAATGAAAGGTAGAAGATCCTGGGCAGACCTCATACAGACTCTAAGAGAACATAAATGTCAGCCTAGACTCTAATATCCAGCAAAACTTTAAATTACCATAGACAAAGAAAGCAAGCTGTTCCATGACAAAAGCAAATTTACACAATATCTTTCCACAAATCCAGCTCTACAAAAGATAGTGGGTGGAAAACACCAACACAAGGCAGGAAACCTTTCAACAAACCCAATAGAAGTTAACTTTACAAACAGAATTTCACCTTTAACAAAGAAGATAACAGTAAGCAACAATCACTTTTCCTTAATATCTCTTAACATCAATGGTCTCAATTCCCCAAGAAAAAGACATAAACTAACAGACCGGATACATAAGAAGGACCCAACATTTTGCTGCATACAAGAAACCTACCTAAGTAACAAAGGCAGTCACTACTTCAGAGTCAAAGTTTGGAAAACAATTTTGCAAGCAAATGATACCAAGAAGCTGGAGTAGCCATTCTTATATCAGATAAAATTGACTTTCAACCAAAAGTTGTCAAAAAAGATAAGGAGGTTTACTTCATACTGGTCAAAGGAAAAGTCTACAAAGATGAGCTCTCAATTCTGAACATTTATGCTCCCAATGCAAGGGCACCCACATTCATAAAAGAAACTTTACTAAAGCTCAAAGCACACATTGCACCCCACACAATAATAGTGGGAGACTTCAACACCCCACTCTCAACAATGGACCAATCATGGAAACAGAAACTAAACAGAGACACAGTGAAACTAACTGAAGTTATGGACCAAATGGATCTAACAGATATTTATAGAACATTCTAACCTAAAGCAAAAGAATATACATTCTTCTCGGCACCTTCTCCAAAATTGACCATATAATTGGTCACAAAACAGGCCTCAACAGATACAGACATATTGAAATTATTCCATGCACCTTATCAGATCACCAAGGACTAAAGGCTAGTCTTAAGCGCAAACAAAAACAATGGAAAACACACATACACGTGGACTTTGAACCATGCTCTTCTCAGTGATAGCTTGGTCAAAGTAGAAATAAAGAAAGAAATTAAAGACTTTTTAGAATTCAATGAAAATGAAGACACGTCATACCAAAACTTATGGGACACAATGAAAGCAGTGCTAAGAGGAAAACTCATAGCTCTGAGTGCCTCCAAAAAGAAAATGGAGAGAGACTACACTAACAGCTTGACAGAGCACTTGAAAACTCTAGAACAAAAAGAAGCAATTACATTGAAGAGGAGTAGGCCGTAGGAAATAATCAAACTCCAGGCCGAAATCAACCAAATAGAAGCAAAAAGAACTATACAAAGAATCAACAAAACCAGGAGCTGGTTCTTTGATAAAATCAACAAGATAGATAAATCTTTAACCCTGACTAACCAGAGGGCAAAGAAGGACCACCCAAATTAAAATCATTAATGAAAAAGAAGACATAACAACAGAAACTCTGGAAATTAAGAAAATCATCAGATCCTACTACAAGAACTTATACTCAACAAAGTTTGAAATTCAGGACGAAATGGACAACTTTCTTGATTCATATCAGGTGCCTACGTTAAAACAGGATCATATAAACCATCTAAATAGTCCCATTATTTCTGAGGAAATAGAAGCAGTCATTAATAGTCTCCCATCAGAAAAGAGTCCAAGGCCTGATGGGTTTAGCAGGGAATTCTATCAGATCCTCAAAGAAGAGCTAATACTGATACTCTTCAAACTATTCCATGAAATAGAAATTCAAGGAACACTACCCAACTCATTCTATGAAGCCACAATAACACTTATACCTAAACCAAACAAAGACCAAACAAGGAAGGAGAACTTCAGACCAATCTCCCTCATGAACATCGATGCAAAAATACTCCACAAAATTCTGGCCAACTGAATTCAAGAATGCATCAAAGCTATAATTCACCATGATCGGATAGGTTTCATCCCAGGGATGCAGGGATGGTTAAATACGTAGAAATCCATCAACATAATCCACTATATGAACAAACTCAAGGAAAGAACTACATGGTCATTTCATTAGATGTGGAAAAAGCTTTTGACAAAATATAGCATCCATTTATGATAAAAGTCTTGGAGAGAGCTGGAATCCAAGCCCCATACCTAAACATAGTGAAAGCAATATACTGCAAACCAGTAGCTAACATCAAAATAAATGGAGAGAAAATTGAAGCATCCTGCTAAAATTGGGGACCAGACAAAGCTGCCCACTCTCTCCCTATTTATTCAATATAGTACTTGAAGTTCTAGCCAGAGCAATCAGATAACAACAACAACAACAAAAAAAAAAAAGTCAAAGGTATACAAACTGGAAAAGAAGAAGTCAAAATATCACTGTTTGCAGACGATATGATAGTATACTTAAGCAACCCCAAAACTTCCACCAGAGAACTCCTAAAGCTGATAAACAACTTCAGCAAAGGGGCTGGATATAAAATTAACTCAAGCAAATCAGTAGCCTTCCTCTACTTAAAGGATAAACAAGCTGAGAAAGAAATAAGGGAAATGACACCCTCACAATAGTCCCAAAAAATATTTCATACCTTGGTATGACTCTACTGAAGCATGTGAAAGATCTCTATGACAAAACTTCAAGCCTCTGAAGAAAGAAATCAAAGAATATCTCAGAAGATAGAAATATCTCCCATGTTCACGGATTGGCAGGATCAATATAGTAAAAATGGCCATCGTGCCAAAAGCAATCTAATGATTTAATGCAATTCCCATCAAAATCCCAAATCAATTCTTCATAGATCTAGAAAGAGCTATTCTCAAATTCATCTGGCATAACAAGAAACCCAGGATAGCAAAAAATATTCTCCACAATAAAAGATCTTCTGGGGGAAATCACCATCCCTGACCTCAAGCTCTACTACAGAGCAATAATGATAAAAACTGTTTGGTTTTGGTATGGTGACAGGCAGGAAGATCAATGGAATAGAATTAAAGACCCAGATATGAACCCACACATGTATGGTCACTTGATATTCGACAAAGGAGCTAAAAACATCCAGTGGAAAAAAGAGCATTTTTAACAAATGGTGCTGGATCAATTCGCGGTCAGCATGCAGAAAAATGCAAATTGACCCATTCTTATCTCCTTGTACAAAGCACAAGTTCAAGTGGATCAAGGACCTACACATAAAACCAGACACACTGAAGCTTATAGAGGAGAAAGTAGGGAAGAATCTTGAACACATGGGTATAGGGGAAAATTTCCTGAACAGAACATCAATGACCTATGCCCTAAGAACAAGAATCAGCAAATGATACCTCATGCATTCTTACAGAAGAATGAAAAGCTTCTGTAAGGCAAAGGACATGGTCAGTGTGACAAAACGGCAAGCAACAAATTGTGACTAGATCTTTACCAATCCTAGATCTGATAGAGGGCTAATGTCCAAGGTATACAAAGAACTCAAGAAGTTAAGCTCATGAGAGTCAAATAACCCTATTAAAAAATGGGGTACAGAGCTAAACAGGGAATTCTCAAGTGAGGAAACTTGAATAGTTCTAAAGCACCTAAAGAAATGTTCAGAATCCTTAGTTATCAGGGAAATGCAAACCAAAACAACACTGAGATTCTATCTCACACTGGTCAGAATGGCTAAGATGAAAAATTCAGGGGACAGTGGATGCTGGAAAGGATGTGGGGAAAGAGCAACACTTCTCCATTGTTGGTGGGATTGCAAGCTGTTAAAACCACTCTGGAAATCAGTTTGGTGATTCCTTGGAAAATTAGACATAGTACTACCTGAGGAACCAACTATACCACTCCTGGGTATATACTCAGAAGATTCTCCTACATGTAATAAGGACACATGCTCCACTATGTTCATAGCTGCCTTATTCATAATAGCCAGAAGCTGGAAAGAACTTAGATGTCCTTCAACTGAGGAATGGATACAGAAACTGTGGAATATATACAAAATGGAGTACTATTCAGCTATTAAAACAATGAATTCATGAAATTCTTAGGCAAATGGATGGAACTAGAAAGTGTCATCCTGAGTGAGATAAACCAATCACAAAAGAAGGCACATGGTTTGCACTCACTGATAAGTGAATGTTAGCCCACAAGCTCAAAATAAACAAATTACAATTCATAGACCACAGGAAGCTCAAGAAGGTGGAGGACTGAAGTGGGGGTGCTTGACTTCCTCTGAGAAATGGAACAATAAACTTATAGGAGAAATAATGGAGGCAAAATGTGGAGCAGGGACTGAAGTAAAGGCCACTCTGAGACTGCTCTACCTGGGGATTCACCCTATAAACAGTCACCAAACCTCAACACTACTATGGCTGACAAGAAGCGCATATCAAAAGGAGCATGCCATGGTTGTCTTTGGAAAGGCCCTGCCAGAGCCTTATACATACAGAGGCAGATGCTAGTAGCTAACCATTGATCTGGGAGTGGAGTCCCCAATGGAGGAGTTGGAGGGCAGTCTGGAGGAGCTGAATGGGTTTACAGCCCCACGGGAAGAACAGCGATTTTGACCACCTAGATGTCTCAGGACTCCCAAGGACTAAACCATCAACCAAGGGGTACACATGGTTCCAGCCAAAAATGTGGCAGAGGAAGCCTTGTCGGGCATCAGTGGGAGGAGTGGTCCTTGGTCAGGTGAAGGTTAATAGATGCCCCAACAAGGGGAAATTGAGGGGGGGATGTGGGAGTTTGTCGGGTTTAGGGGAATATACTTGGAGGCAGGGAGTGGGAGGAGGGCTTGGGGGTTTTGGGGAGGGGGGAAACTGGGAAAGGTTTTCCACTTGAAATGTAAATGAATATTATATTCAATAAAAAAGTGTATAAAAATGACTATATATATATGGTTTTTTTTCCTCAGAAAATTAAGATTACTGGCTTTATTTTTAATGACAGAAAGTCAGCAAGTATGACTGAATTCCAGGCATATAGCTTGGGCTGTCCTTAATGAAGTTTCAAGTGACCCAGAGGATAGATGACTCAGTTGGAAAAGCATTTGCCTTTTTAAAATGAGAATCTGAACCCCATCCTCAGGACATTGTTCTAGTTTGCATTCTCTGCTATGATAAATACCATGACTAAAGCCAATTAGGAGGAAAGTGTTTACTAACTCTAATTCTTTCAGGCAGATGTCAATCACTGAAGGAAGCATGTGAGTAACTCAAGCACAGTCTATGGATGAGCACTGCTTACTGGCTTGTTTCCCATGGCTTGATTAGCCTGCCTTCTTCATTAACCCAGGACCACTTACCCAAGGGTGGCATTGCTCACAGTAGCCTGTCCCATAACAAAACAGTTATTAATTAAGAAAATATCCCCAAGGACTTTATATAGGTCATTTGATGGAGGTATTTTCCCAATTTAGGTTCCTACTTTCTAAATGACTTTATGTGAAGTTGACAAAACAAATAAATAAAACAAGGAACATATTTATGTTTAAAGAAAGCCTGGTGTGCTGGCAGGCATTTAAAACTCAGTCATGGGGAGAAAATTACAGATGGATTTGTCTCATGTGCCAGCCTGCCTCAAGTCCAAAGGAGAAACATTAAATTATAAACATTAAAACATTAAACAAAGGAGAAACATTAAATGATAAATGCAATAGGTTGTATACTCTGGACTGATCTTTGACTCACATGTGTCCATGCATGTGCATGTGCATACTCACATTTAGAACAAAATTGATGTGAAATATTTTATTAGATTTTTATTCATTATTGTGTGTACAAGTCTGTGGGTATGTGCTTGTTATTGCTCACCTATGAAAGTCAGAGGTCAGCTTGCAAGAGTCAACGCTTTTCTTCTAGCATTTGAATTCTAGGGATCAATTCATGCTGCCAGGCTTCTTGGTAAGGTTTTTATATATTTAGATATCTCACCAGCTCTCAAATCAATACATAAAAATAAAGAGAATTTATCAGAAAATTAAGAACACTGCTCTTGTTGTATAGTGCTACAAATTCATAAACTTTGACTTCCCCTTTCGTTGCCCATGGAATTCCCGTGGGGCTAGGAGACGTCCAGTTTGGTTACATTTCAGAGGAGACTAAAAAAGAAGTCAAGAGCTCACATCCATTGTTGGAGAATTTCCATCACCAAATTAAAAACCAGAGCAAAGGCAAAACAAAATAACATATTTTGAAAACTTTAAAATTGCATACTTCAGAATCAGTGTTTAAATTGAGCTAAAGGAAAATTTAGTAAAAGAGTGAGGAACCTGTTATGGAAGTAGCATCAAAGATAAGAAAAAAGACAGTAGCTATGTTAGCTATGTGAGAAAAGCAGGATAATAAGATCAAAGGAAAAGAGAAGCAAGTTGTAGAGCTTCATGCATTTAACATCAAAGAGGACATTTTCCTGGAATTCTTCTGGCTGCAGCCTGTGACACCAGAAATCTCATCAGATTCCTGGAGAGAGGATATTAGCAAAGGCAAGCTGTGAGTAGAATATGCAGTCTCTCTTGTTTCATCTGAGCCTAAGATCAAAGAAATGAAAACTGTGTAATTTGTCAGGACACGCAAGTGACAAGGAAGCAACATTGTCTAAAAGCCCAAGGCCAAAGCAAAATGAGAAGGAAATAACTTTTGATCCAAGTCAACAAGAATTACTTGATCTATGATTAAATCACATTCTCAGAATTGAGGAGAATGTAGAGATACCTCTTTTGATAAAGTTTATGCTACACAAACATAAAAGCTTGAATTTCATTCCCCAACACCATGGAAAAAGTCAACTGGGCAGTGGCTTGATTTGCAACACTGGGGAGATGGAAATGAGAAGATCCTGGGAGCTCTTGGGCCACCCAGTCTCGCCAATTTAGTAAGCACTGGGTTCTGTAAGAGACCCTGTGTCAAAAATTAAGGTGCAAGTTAGTTGAGGAAGATACTTAATGTTGAACCTTGGCCTTCACATGAATGCACATGCCCATCTTTTAACACAAGTACATGACACATGAAACATACACACATATGTATTATACATGTATAAGATAAGAAACACTTTCGAAGCAAATATAAATTAAAATATTTTTAAGATAATCTCATTAAAGTATATAGAAAACAGCAATTAGTAGCTTTGAAAGTAAAAATTAAGATAAAAATGTAAAGGTCATGGTTAGTCTGTCATTATGCTTCCTAATTTACTCTATATTTCCTATATAGGGTATCACATAAAGTATAAACAAAGACAACACTTAGGGGAAAAGTTATCCACTGCCACTATAAAACTACTGACTCACTCTGCCATGCTGTAATCTGCCCTGTAGTATGTTTCTGATGAAAGGCAGTGGGAGGAAGGATAAGGGAATTTATCTAAGGGAAGTTGTACAGCTAAGGGAGTTATCAAAGGGACAGAGTCACCTCAAAGGAATAAGAGGTAATTTATTATGGTCCCAAATATGAATGACCCTGACCCAAGAACCCAGATATACACTGCCTTTAATAATGTGTGCCAGCATGGTAATACAAAGAAATTCATATAACCAAGAAATTTGAAGGGACAATCTGTTAGTATTCTGTCTATTATCTGCCCCAGAGTTACCTTTCAATAGCCAGGTAGGCCTGACTCTTTATAAAAGGGGATGCTTTCTCTCTGTTTGCTCTCTTGTTTCTCTCCTGCTCTATCTGCTTCCTTTCCCCCACCCCCCACCCTGCTCTCCCCATTCCCTTCCCCCTCCCCATGTGGTCATGGCATGCCTCTATTCCTCTACTCTTCTACTTCTCTTCTCTTCTCTCTGCCTTTCTCTGCCTCTACTACCCTCTTAACTCCTGTCCCCATGCCCTGAATAAACTTTATTCTATATTATACCTTCATATGGATGGTCCCTCAGGGAGAAGGGACCTCAGCATCAACCTGCCAAGGTGCCCACTTTGCCCATACCTCACCATACCTCCATAGAACATATCCCCTCCCCTTGTTTATCTTTTTATAAATACATCACAATCAGGTACAGGAAAGTGAGAAGTCCCTGTTATAGGTCTTGAATGTTTTCTGATGACATTTTTAAAACTTTTGGTTAGTGGAATCTAGCCATCAAAAGGATGTTAGGTCAGACACAGAAGTGGACACTAGATAGCTATAGAGAAGATGAAATAGAGACCAGAGCTGTAAGACTCTTAGTCAGAACAATGGCAGGAGTTAAAATTCAGCCTTGTGGAATGTTTGTCACAGCTATGATATTTTCCTGAGAACTTCAGTTTGCAAAGTCAAGGAGAAAACCCAAATCAGGAACTTGAAAATCTGTCACTCTTAAGGGAACAAGTCAGAAGAGTTTGTAAGCAGTCAATGCCAATCATTGTAAGTAACAGCTTCCATAATTTATCTCTTGTGGATCATATATAAGACTGACTTGGTCAGAGAGCTAGTTCAAAGAAAAAATCTTAACTTTTACTATCAAATATTTCATAAATCAGATAAAAGTCAAATATAAATGACCTGAGATCATGATTACTAGTGAAGAATTCATTTTTTTCTATATGGTAGCATTTATTGTGTTGGAAAATATTTAGAGAAATTGACATGTATGAAGCAAAAATATCAACTCATGAAACAGAGTTTTCCAGTCTAACTACTTGATAATAAACTAAGTCTCCAATTCACAATACAATTATAATTTCAAATACACCATTGGAAAATCTAAACTAGAGGGCATTTCTCCACTGGGACCTCATCCACTCTCAGGAGGTTTTTGTTTTAATTTTTTTTTTTTTTTTGGTTTCACAAAATAAATTTAAATTTTCTCTCCTAATAGATAAAATGCTAAAAGTATAAATCAAGAGTAACATGGATGGTCATGGTCAAGTGTACCTTAGTTCAATTTTGATTTTCTTTTCTTCTTTGACTCAGTCTGTTCTACAAAGATAAGTCCGTGCTTTTGAGGGATAATTTTAACTGTGATGACTGTCCTACTGTTCTGTTGTTGGTAAGCAGGGGGAGGGGGCATGGGAGAGGGGGTTTTCAGAGGGGTGACGAGGAAAGGTTATACCATTAGAAATGTAAATAGAGCAAGTATCTAATAAAATAAAATGAAAAGAAATACTCTAACAGAGCAACTTGGGCTAGGAAGAGTTTACTTGGTATACACTTCCAGATCACAAACCATCATTGAAGGGGGTCAGGGCAGGCACTTCATCTGAACTTGAACAGAAACCTATAGGCCTATACCCAACTTGCTTTCTTAAACAGATCAGATTCACGTGCTTAGGCATGGTACTGCCAATAGTGGGCCCTCCCAAACAAGTAAGCAATTAAGACAATCTCTCATAAACACAGTCAAAGGACAATCTGATCTGGGTAGTCCCTCAGTTAACACTTCTAGGAATAATACTAGTCTGTGTCAAGTTGACATCTAAAGCTAACTAAGATACTGCCTAATAATTAGTTGATGATTCTTAAAACTATCTACATAAAGACCTCCTTATTTCTTTACTGTGGGCTGTTAATCAGCTTGGTGGTTGTCAGGGGTCTTGCATAATCACCACAGACATGTCATTTACATGTTTTACCTGAAAATGTCACCTAGCAGTTTCAGCTGGATTGAGTCCAAGAAAATCCTGTGTCAACTTCTGTTGCTTTTGTATGGTAATTTTTGTCATGTTGTGGAACTGTTTGTGAGATAAATCTCATGGGTTCTCCAAATCCAGTTACCTGCCATTTGTGCATTTTCTGAGAGGCTCAGTACATTAAAATTATTTTCCTGTTCTTGTACCTTTGGTAGACTTAGACAAATAACTAAGTCACACCCTTACTGTTCTTAGGCCTTGCCTATTGTGTGCTAAGCACCCAAATGTGTTACGCTGGGGCCATTCTGAATCCCAAGGCACTTGAAAAGTCTTGAAGTGTAACAGATACAAGAACCATTGCATAAGTTCTTTCTTATCTAATTTAATTATTGGTGGGCAGGAAAGAATGGAATTGTTTTGGCTCACAGTTTGAGGACACAGTTCATTAGGTCTGGAAAGGCATGACAGTAGAAACTGAGGCAAGTTAGTCATTTTGCATCCACAGTCAAGAAGTAGAGAGAGTCAAGTACTATGTACAACCTGCTTTCTCTGTTTTTATTCAGTTCATGATCCCTCCTGTTACCTTAATTACACCACTTTTGAAAACATCTCACAGAAATGCCCAGATGTTTGTCCAATAGTGTACTCTTCATTCTGTTCAGTCAATAATACATATCCCTGGTGCTTTCTTCCTCCTTAGGTATCTCAGATCAAAGAGGAAGCCCCTATACTCTTCCATGATGTGCTTCCAACCCCACCAAATCTCTTTCCAAATCTCCCATACAACAATGCAGGTTGTTACCTCTCCATGCAACATTAGATTGCAGTTTTGCTTTGTTACATTTAGTATTCTCCATATTTTCCTCCTACAATATTTCCACCCTAAATCTTTTGATTCAAATCTTGTTATTGAAAAGACAATGCTTTTTTTATTTTCCTTTAGTCTTTTTATTTATTTATTTATTTTTATTTTTTCTTTATGGTTTTTCAAGACAGACTTTCTCTGTGTAGCCCTGGCTGTTCTGGAACTCACTCTGTAGACCAGGCTGACCTCGAACTCAGAAATCTGCCTGCCTTTGCCTCCCTAGTGCTGGGATTAAAGGGGCATGTGCTACCACTGCCTGGCTTCCTTTAGTTTTTTCAAGAACCATTCTGTAGCCAATAATTTCAACGTTTGAATCAGAAGAAAAGTAGTTTCTTTTTTAAATTAAAGGTGGCTAACATAAAGATTAAGAGAACAAATTTACCACTAGCTGTTCTTTATTATAAAAATAGAAGTTTCTGGGGCTGGAGAGATAGCTCAGTGACTGTTCTTCCTGAGGTCCTGAGTTCAAATCCCAGCAACCACATGGTGGCTCACAACCATCTGTAATGACATCTGACCCTCTTCTGAGAGTTCTGAAGATAGCTACAGTGTACTTACATATAATAAATAATTAAAATCTAAAAAAAAAATAGAAGTTTCTTGCAATGGTTTTTCATTGCCAATTTAATTCTTCAAAAAAATCACAAAATAAGAACAAACCTTTTAAAAATACATAGTGCTAGATGGGAAACTGAGAAGGGGGACAACATTTGAAATGTAAATAAATAAAATAACCAAAAAAATATAAAATGCTCACATTAAAAATACTTGGAAAACACATTGAGTGAAAATGATTTTGTAAATAAGTTTTCAACATTTTTCATAAGTATTTTTAATCTTTTTCAAGATTTAAAACTGTTATAAAATAAATAAATTTATTAGTTCCTATCAGACAAATCTTGACTTGAACAATTAAATTAAAACTTAAGTTAATTATTTACTACTTAAAAATATATATATATATGTATATATGTCCATTTAATATATATATATAGACATATATATATGTCTATATATATATATATAGACATATATATATGTCCATTTTAAGGAGAATAAAATATGGAGAAGTTCAAAAGTTCACAGTCATTTTGTGAACTTAAGACTCTGTGATAGAATTCAACATATTGTCAGAATAAACTAAACACTTTTACATGCTATAATGTTCATTTTTGCAAAAACAAAGAATAAAATTACATTTCACTGTTATTTAATATATTTCAATAAAAAGAAAATAAATAACCAACATTTAGAATGAGTGGGAAAGTACTTTCTTAAATAGGAAGTCATAATCACTGTATAACAGGAAAATAGAAAGTTTATAATATTGTTTGCATTCTTTATTTCTAGGTTTCTATATTATCATTGTTTAAAATTCTTTAATTTTTTTTTGCTAAGTCTTAGGAAATCATGACCAGAAAAATAAACAATGTAAAGGTATAGAAAATTATATTGAAAAGTTAAATGTTCTGTATATATATCCCATGATCACACATACTCCTCAACTTCAAAGAAATTACCTAGAAAGCATACACAAATATCTGGTTAAATAAAAACAAACACTTCAAATTTAAAAATACATTAAAACTTTAAAATGCTTAGAATGCAAAGCACAAGGAAATGTAATAAACAGAATATAGCCCCATCATAGTAAGAAATTCTTAAAACCTTTTATAACATAAGAAAAAAGTCTGTCTGACTAACGATAAGAGAGATAGAGATACAGTGTTATGGTTTGGGAGATTGTGTCCTCCTCTAGCATTGTACATGAAAGAGAGAGGAAGTGGAGAGGGCCAGATAGGGGAGGACAGAGAGGAAACATAGGAAAGAGGAGAGAGAGAAAAAAGTACACAGAAAGAAGAAAGGGAAGTATGTGTAGGGTGAGACAGAGACACAGAGAGAGGTCAAAGAGGAGCAAGAGGAAAATTAGAGATACAAGGGGGAAAAGAATCCTAGGTAACGTGGTATTTCCAAGCAATAGAGAAAACCTGATTCCTAGTTAGTAAGGTAAGAAAAGTGAGAAGGATAGTTACTATCCTCTTGCCTTGCAAAGCAGGCACAGTATTCCCAACAGATATTTTGTTCTTTACTCTATCCATGATACATTTTTTTTTCTGTTACTTTACAGAAAATACACACAGTAAAGAAAACTAATATCCTGTAATCATCCCAGACATCTACCATTAAAATGTAACTCTGTTCCTAAACTTTGTAGATGTGTGTGCTTACACGCATGTGCACACATGCGTGGACACACAATGGCATGCCTGTGGAAGTCAGAGAACAACTTTCAGTAGTTGTTTGCTTTACAACTTGACATAGGGTTTCTTCTGATTTAGCTGTTGCAGTACAACTGCAGATTAACTGCTGCTGTTTCTGGATGCTTCTCCCGGCCTGGCCTACCATCTGTACATAGTAGTGCAGGGACCACAGGTGTAAGCTACCTCATTTGGATTAGGCTTTTTTTTTTCTTTCTTTCTTTTTTAATTTATTAAGCATTTTATTTGTTTATGTTCCTTTTTTTCTTTTTTAATTAATTGTTTTATTTACATTCCAAATGTTGTCCCACCTTCCAGGTCCCCCCTCCAAGAGTTCTTCATTCTATCCTCCAATCCCCCACTCACCCACCACCCACCTCACCCCCTCCCATTGCATTCCCCTTCCCTGGAGCATCTAGTCTCTACAGAATTAGGGGCATCTTTTCCCACTGAGGTCAGACAAGGCAGTTCTCTGCTACATATGTGCAGGGGCCCTTGGTCCAGTCTTGTATGCTCTTTAGTTAGTGGCTTAATCTCTGGCCACTCCTGGAGGGGGGCGGTTTAAATCAGCCCTTGTATCCTGCCTGGTTGATGGCTTGGTATCTGGGAGCTGCCAGGGGTTTGAGTTAATTCATACTGTTGTTCTTCCTATGGGATTGCAATCCCCTTGAGCTCTTTCAATCCTTCCCCTAACTCTTCCATAGGGGTCCCTGACCTCAGTCCAATGGTTGACTGTAAGTATTGGCATTTGTCACAGTCAGCTGCTTGGTAGAGGACAGCCATGCTAGGCATGGCATCAGTAAAAATGTCAGAGTTTGGTACTTGCCCATGGAATAGAACCCAAATTGGGCCGGTATCTGGATGACCTTTCCTTCAGTTTCTGCTCCATTTTTGTCCCTGTATTTCTTTTAGACAGAAACAATTCTGTGTCACATTTTTGAAGGTAGGTTGGTACCCTCATCCCTCCACTGAGCACCCTATCTACTGGAGGTGATCTTTTCAGGTTCTATCTTCCCACTGTTGGGCATTTTGGCTAAAGTCATCGCCATTGAGCCCTCATCTCCCGGGTCTCTGTTGGTGCAAATAGCCCTTTTTTTTTTTTTTTTTTTTTTTTGGCATGCTTTCTCTGTGTAGTTCTGGCTGTCCTGGAACTCACTCTGTAGACCAGGTTGTCCTAGAACTCAGAAGTCCCCCTGCCTCTGCCTCTCAAGTGCTAGGATTAAAGTCATGCACCACCACTGCCTGGCTGGATTAGATTTTGTTTCTCTGTTTGTTTGCTTGCTTGTTTATTTTAACAAGGGTTCTAGGAATCAGCTTGGGGTGTTGAGGCTGTATATCTAGTGCTTTTAATCACTAGCATCTCCTGGCCCTGGTATGCACAACTTTCTCATCACTGACTACATCTTTCACAACTAATTATAATTCTTGTTCTTTACAATCAAATTGCATTGTTAATAATGGTTATGCTAATGGTTTCATTATGCTGATTCTTAACAGCTTCTCAAATCCATAGGGTATTTGGTATTATTTCAATCTTTTATCTTTATAGATAACAGTTGTGAAAACAATGTTGCGCATATAAGCTGTTTGATATTTTGAGTTTTGGAACTGGGTTTCACTGTGGATGAATGAATCTGCTTCATTCCTCAGCTTTTTATGCCTATATCTTCTCTGCTGCTATACTTCCGATTAATCTAAAGACTGGTTTTTCTTCTTTTCTCTTTTTTGTCCCTGTACATTACTGTTTTATTTAGTACTAAAAGTTTTAAGAAAGATATGAAAACATCTTGTAAAGTGAGTCTTTAAGAGGAATGCAATTATAAATCTTTTAACATGGGCTAATAAGTATCCTTTAAATGAGTAATCAAGTGGCATCTGCAATTACTAAAGCTGCTTGGCTCACAAATATAACTAGTCTAGAGATATGTACTTGCTTCTTTTAGATTCCTCTTTGTAACCAATAGTTGACTTCTATTTCTTCTACCATAAAGCTCAGTTTTGGTGGAATTCCAGTACCAAGCAAACCTGGGACCTTTTTAAAGAAAAACTTCCATGGCTGTATTGAAAATCTTTACTACAATGGAGTGAACATAATTGACTTGGCTAAAAGACGCAAGCATCAAATCTACTCAGTGGTAAGTCACTGTCTCTGTTAACCGGTGGTTTGTGAACTTTGGGTAAGTCTTGCTTTTGCTACTCACACTGGGTTTGTCTTATGCATTTAGAATTTTCACAATCCAAAGATGGGTATGTAGTTAAGTTGAAGAGTGCCTGCCTAGCATTCATGAAACTCTGTATTCCATGCCCCCCACAACATAAAAAGTCATGTTTGTTAATTTTCTAACTGTCCTGACAAGAAACAATTTAAAGTACGTAAGTACGTAGGCCATATTGTAGCTCATAGTACAAGAGAATGCATTTCATTCTGGCAGAGAAGACATCGTGGCAATAAGAAGTAGGAGGCTGGCTGGTTATATCCCATTAGCACTTACAAGCAGACTGAACAGAACTTGTGCCTGAGCTATAAAAGGTCTAGACCATTCGACAGTGACCAACCTAAAATAAAGCCCTGCCTCTTTAAGGTTCCACAACCTTCCCAAATAGAGATACCTCCTGAATACTAATTGTTCGTACATGCGACACTATGTGGAGTATTTCATATTCAACTTACAACTAGCATGGTGCGGCACATCTGTAATCTCAACACATCAGAGGGGAAAGCAGGCAGATCATGGTTTTAAGTTATGCTCTATTACATAGCAACTCTGAGATAAGGCTTTGCTACAAAAGCCCTCTTAAAAAATAAAAATGAAAAATCAATTCTCATTGTACTATATGATGATTCCGCCATGGAAAAGAGCCAGCTAAGAAGGAGCAACTTCTATCACCTCCTTGATAAAGTCAAGTACAGGCATTCAGAGAATGCTGCTTTATTGGCTGTGGTGAAGATTTGAGATCTATGCAGACAAATAGGGAATTTCTTTACAATTTAAAAGAATTACAATGAAAGCATGGGGCCTGGTGAATTCCATAGCTAGGACATTATATTTCTACTGATGGATTATATTAAGTAAAATTTTTAAGTGCTACTGCACTGTTCGTGTCTTAGGGGATCCTTGTGGATCACTTATAATCACAGTGGTTTAAAGGACTTTCTCTAATTAACTAACATCTCTTTTCCCTAACAGACCTAGAGTTATATGAAGAGTCTATAAAAAAATTATCCTTCAGTGTTCCCTCTTCCTACAAATTTCTGGGACTTCTTTCTGCACAGCTTTTCAAATTTCTGGACCCTTTTCTTTAGTTATTAAACACACAAACACACACATACAGACACATATACAAACACACACACAAGACTGAGTCCATATATTGCTGTTTGTATGTATATCTTTTCAGGGCTGATTGCTTGAGATTGGACAACCTATAAAGGGGCTTTTCCCCAGAGAAGACTCATTCATTTCTCTCTCCCTCTCTCTCTCTCTCTCTCTCTGAATTTTCTATAGTCAACTAGTGGTTTCATTGGTTGGCTTTGCTTAGGCAGCTGTATTGTGAAAACTGATGGGTGCAGCTCCATTGACATATGTAGAAGACACAATAATTCATCAGATGTATGTATATATTTATATATATATGTTTATGTATATATACATATCTTGAATATGTATGGGGACTCAATAGTAATAATATACATGCTTCCAGATATAATTAAGCATTTGCATATTTCTTCAGTTCTCATAGTATTTGGTGTGACCACATGTTGAGTTCTGTTTACTATTATTTGTTCCAGGTACAGAGGCCTGTTTGCCATGTAATAGCATTCTCTTTCTCTGGTGATAACCTTGCTCTAAAGTCTACTTTACTTTACAGTAATATTGACATTTGAGCTCTCTTTTTGTTTTATTTCATTACCCATTTGTTTGTGTTAAGACCGGAGTTTTCTGTAAAGGTCTGGCTGTCCTGAAATGTGTTCTGCAGATCAGGCTTGTCTTAAACCAGAAATCTGCTTCCTTTTTCCCAAGTGCTGAGATTAAAGTTGTGAGCCACCACTGACAGACAAGTTCTTTTCACCTTTAGCATGCTATAGGGTTTATTTTCATTGTTTTTCTTTTAAATTGTATCATTATTTTTTTGTTGACAACAAGTCATTGTATAATGAATTTTAATCCATTCAAAATTTTACTTGGAATATTACAGTCATTTATATTTAATGTAATTATTGGTATTAAGTTAAGACCTTAAAATCTATCTATACATTTTTGCTTTCTATTTGTTCTGTTGCTTTAATTCTTCACTTTACTTTTTAAAATAATATGTGTGTTGAGTGAATTTTAGAATTTCATTTTGGTATGTCCATATATGTCTGCATAGTTTTCGTCTGTGCTTTACGAAGAGTTGTAGTGTATGTATAAATTCTCAGAGTTTAATGTCTTCATTATTTCATCAATTTTATTGAAATATAGAAAAGTTAGCTCTTTTTAAATTTGTCTACCGTTCACTTTTGTTGATTTGATTGTGTTAATTATTACTCTCTTCCTTTGTAATTAGAACCTAATCAGTTGGTTTTGTCTTTGGGTTAAACGTCAAAAAATTTCAAATATTTAAAACAAAAGGATTTATTTATTTGTTATATATTAATTTGGTAGGAAAGCCAAGAGTGGGTAATATTAGGCACAAGGAAGGACAGAACACAGGAAAATGACATATGACTAATAAAAAGGGATATAATGCTCCCTGCCCTGGTTTCAACTCTGCCTATAGTTTTAGTTGATCTGCTTTTTCCAAACATGGGTGTGAAAACTCAACTTCCTTTCTATTCAAGTATCATAGAAAAAAACAGTGTTGCAAAACAATATAATGTGCTAGGCCATGGAATAAGTGACTAAAGAGAAAACTATACTTTCTCTTTACTGTCATTGATCATTAGCCAGGACTAGTCACTGAGTACATTTATCACAATGGCCCATTTAGATTTTTTTTTAATTTGTTTTCATGCAATGTATATTTTCAACCTTAAAATTATACAATTAAATTAATTTTTCTCTTTAAAAGTATATAAAATCATTCTAATATATTTTAATATGTGTTTTATATATATGTATACTGCACTACTATACAACAAACTAATTTTTATTTAAAAAAAATGTATTGTGTCTTTTTATTCTTTATTCTCTTAAATCTACATTTTATTTTCCTTTATTTTGGATACTTCCTTTTAGCTGTACGTTTTGGATATACCACATTCTCTTATTTTTTTTTTTCACCTGGGAGTACTGTGATTGACTTCTTATATAATGTATGAGTGGTTAGCTCTTTTAACTTAGCATCTGGAAGTGTTGACTCCCTTACCTCTGCTCTCAGTGACAAATACATTGTAGCAGGTTGATTTTTCTGTGTATATTAATTTATATCAAAGTTTATCTTTGATATTAGAAGTTTGAGTGTGATGTCACCTGATTTGGAATTTTTTCTCACTTCCTGTTTGAGTTTTTCTCAGTTGCTTGAATGTGTATTTTCCAGTGCTTAAACAACTCTGTATTATTTGCTATGAGAAGCTTATTGTTCTTATTTTTTTGTCTTATATGTTTGGGCATACGTGCTCAAGTGTGTGTGTGTATGTGTGTGTGTGTGTGTGTGTGTGTGTGTTTAAGTTTTATTTATATATATGCTCTGCCAGAGGGGAGAACATGTCTTTAGGTAATCATTGACTTCCAACCAAAGACATCATGGGATCTCCAGAAACCAGAGTTATAGGCATTTATATAATCTATACAACTAATATGGGTGCTGGGAACAAATCTTGGGTTTTCTAAAAATGTCATAAACACACAAGAACTGAGCTGTTTCTCCAACCTCTATCTGGGCACTTTTACATCTAGGGTATTTCATATATTCTTTCTGATTTCCACCATCTTTTTATTACAGCTTGTGGGGGGAAAAAAGAAAAGCGCTGGGCCTGGCGCATGCGGACTCGGGGGAAAGGCAGCACTTGCCAGGGCGGGCCAGCAGCTCGGGGCCTCGCTTTCGGGCCAAGGTAGCGTGCATATGCAGAGGACGCAGGCGGACACAGAGGTTGGGAGGGGGGGTGGGGAAGCAGGAAAGATGCACGCTTGCCTCAGCCTAACGGGGAGCTGGCAGTCACACCGCTGGGCGGTCTCCGGGCATGGGCGTGAGGGGGCATGCAGAGAAATGTCACACAGAAGGCAGAGCCATTCTGATGTGGATTTCTCTGCCTGTTATCTGTGCTCAGACTGTCTGCGTGGCTGAATCCCAGAGTCTCAGATGGCAGATACCAGCTAGCTCCATGTGGCGAATACAATAAGAGGTGGCCCATAGCTTTGATGTTTTATCATTAAGAAAATAGAAAGAGGAAAGAGATAAAAAGATAAAGAAAGAAGAGAAAATAGATAAGAAAAGCCATGACCACGTGGAAAGGGGAGAAAATGGAGAAACAGACAAAGAAGAGGGCTGGGGGAGAACAAGCGGGAGAAAGAGAGCAAGTACGCGCTGAGGAGTGTTATTTATAGTAAGTTGGGTGGTCAGGTGACCCAAGAGGTGGGGAGAGTGTGGCTGCAGGCAGGTGACTGCCGAGGCAGAGTCAGGCTAGAACATGGGGTGTGGCCACAAGTCTCATTAAGGTCCCACAACAGCTTGTTAAACTAATTTATAAACTATTCAAACTTTCAACCCTTAAATATTTGATGTATTATCTGCAAATGGTGGTATAGATTCATCAATATGTTGTTCTATTCTTCTTATTTTTATTACTTGTCTGTTAGTTTTAAAAATTTAATGGATCTCTCTCTCGTTTGCTCTGTGTGTGTGTGTGTGTGTGTGTGTGTGTGTGCGTGTGTGTGTGCGCGCACGCGAGCGCGCACGCATGCGAGCACAAGCAAAAGTGTGTAAGCATGTGTATAGTTCTTATGTATATGTAAGGGCATTCACCATTGTATATGCACTGAGGCTAGAGGAGGATATTGTGTGCCCAGTCATATTCAATATTTTGCCTTGGGACAAGTTCTCTCCATTGAACACGGGGCTGATTGGCAGCCAGCAAGTTTCAGTGATGCTCCTGTCTCTACTCCAAGTAGTGCTGGGGTTACAGATACACAGCCATGCCAGCTTTTCATGTGAATGTTGGAGTCCCAACCCACTGTATATTGGGATTCTAAAACTTTCATTCGACTATTTTATATCTTTCATTTCCTTACTAAGACTTTGTATTTGTTACTAGGACCTTTTGTTTTCTAAATGACCTTTATATTTGATGTGTTGAAATAGTTTACAATGTAAAGGCTGCTTTCAATTTGTCATATTCTAACATTTCCATCATCACAGTGAAGACTACCATCAAGTCTTTCTTGAAGATACTTTTTAGGAAAACTGATATTTCATCATGTTATATAAATGCATTCCTTTGACTGGCATCGAAATTCAGATTTACCTAGCCTTTGTCACAATTGGGAGGTGAAATGCTACTTGTTGCTTCTAGACACACAGGAGCTCAATATCTTCTTAGGTTTTTTACTTATCACTATCTGAGTGGCATCTTCAGAATCCTCTTAAGAAAACAAAACAAAACAAAAAACCAAACAAATAAACAACCAACCCCAAAACAAACAAAAAAAAAACAGTTATAAAGGTGGTATGAGCCTGTAATCCTAGTGCTAGGAATATAGAAACAGGCAGATCCCTGGGGCTTGCTGGCCAACTTGAGTTTCAGGAAGTTTAGAGGGGCCTCACCCTGACAAATGTAGACAGTACCTGAGGAATGACACTCAAGTTTGTTTTCTGGTCTACACAGTTGTGTATACACATTATCATGCAGATACATATACAGCATGAAGGGCTCATGTTACTTCACTTGATCTTCCATGAAAGTGGAGGAAAAGACAGATAGCTAAAAGCAACACTGCAAGTTACAGAATCATTGGCGTAGTCCATTGATCAAGTTAAATCACTTATGTGTAGCTGTCTCCAAGTAGTTGAAGTGAAGGCGTTAGGTGAACAGAGGATAATATTAAACACAGTTCATGGCCATTTTATTTATATGGCTATCGTTTTAGAAGAATACAGCACAATGTACCTTTCTGATTATCCTGGATGAGTCCTTTTGGTCCCCTCACCAGAGTTCTCATAAATATTGCTTCTAATACTCTTGTGAGAAGTCTGAGCAGAGAGGCTCCACTAATTGCTCAGTTGTGCAGCCTTAGGCAAGGGACCACATATGGTGCCCTCTAGTGAAAGATGGCAGAGTTACAGTATCTCCTTTTTTTTTTTTAAACTTTTTTTTCTATATATTTTTTTTTTATTTACATTCCAAATGATTTCCCTTTTCCTGGTTCCTCCCTCCCTGAAAGTCCCATAAGCCCTCTTCCCTCCCCCTGTTCCACATTCAACCCCCTCTCGCTTCTCTGTCCTGGCATTTCCCTACATCCAGTCTTCCAGGACCAGGGGTCTCTCCTTCCATCTTCTTGGAAATCTATTGATATGTGAATTGTGTCTTATATATTCCAAATTTCTGGGTTAATATCCCCTCATCAGTGACAGCATACCATGTGTGTTCTTTTGTGATTGGGTTACCTCACTAAGGATGATATTTTCCAGTTCTGAAGAATTTGAATTTGCCTAAGAATTTTGTGAATTCATTGTTTTTAATTACAGATTAGTATTCCATTGTGCCAATATACCACATCTTATGAATCCATTCCTCCATTGAGGGACATCAGTATCTCCTTTCAAGTGTCAATGTGCAGGTTAAATTCTTTCACATGGCTTGTTTAATTCAGACTTGATAGAGATTACCTTGAGTGCCCTGTAACCTAGGATATTAAGTAAAATATGTAGCAATATATTGAGGTGAAATGGGCATGTAAGTCAGTACTAATCTGACATAATTCACAATGAAGGAGTAGGCACATATATAGGTTCCATGCCTTTGACTGCATCTGAATTGTAGTTTATCCCTGAACAGTTTGATTTGCAAAATAGCTTTAAATAGCCATATTACAATCAAAAGAATATCTTTGACATGGAGAAATTTAAAGATCACGCCAATCTTCACTTGACTGAATGATGGACTCCTATAAAACAAAAATTTTGGAATAGAAACATAAGATATTTTCTGGTAGACTTTAATAAACTAGATGTATAAATAGGCAGACAGTGTATATTTGTGAAGTTTGTCGTTATTTGTCTTCACCTGTGTTGGCATGACAATTACTAATGTGTATTTACTTTTGACAATTCTGCAGTCAGAAAATATACTGTCACTAAAATGTAAATCTGCAAATGTATGGGAACTTGCAGGAATTATTTGTATATGTGCCCATTCATAAAACCACATGTGTGGGTATACATACACACACACACACAGAGAGAGAGAGAGAGAGAGAGAGAGAGAGAGAGAGAGAGAGAGAGAGAGAGAGAGAGTAACCATTGTTTTACTGTCCTATGACTCAGACTCTTATCAGTGTTGTTAAGAGATGACTCCCTTCTGTCTAGAGAAGCCTATAATCACTTCTACTTGTCCCCAGGATTGTTTTTTTTTCATCTCTGTGAGTATACTATGTGATAAATGATACTTTCCTTTGATGATGACTGTCTTTCTCTGCCATTTGACACTTCTGATGTTCACATTGCCTGCCTCTTAGCTATGTCCTTCTCATACTCTGAGAAAAAAAATGACTTCTAAGTTGGATGCTTCCTGTGCTTCACCTAATTCCTTTCTTTGGGAAATTCAGAAGAAATAGTTCAAGGTCAGATGAAAAATAATGGGGCTGAAAGCTAAATTATAATAAAATAAGTGAACTATGGAATAGCTATTGTTGTATTTCATTTTGGCAGCTGGAGTGAGATTCCATAAAGCAGGTAGCTTATAAACAACTGCAATTTATTCCTGACAGTTCTACAGGCTGGAAGCTGGGATCTCAGATTGCAGCATGTTGAATACTAAGATGGTCAGCTTGTGAACTGATGATACTCTACTTCTACGTAGATCTTCATAGGATAGACAGTCTAATCAAGATCTAGGCATATCCCAGAAGGACTCCTTCTTAAAATCATCACTACAGTGTTTCAAGATGACTTAGGATCAGAGTCTGGACCCTGGTAGTCCTAATAAGCCAAGTTCAGACATCTTTTGTGAATAAGCTATTAACATACACTAAGTAATTTCTAAAGTAATAGAAAAATGCTGAGGAAATAGAATTACTCAATGTTGCCACATTAGAAAGAGAACAAAGAAGACCAATGCCTCTATGTCCACTTTTGTGATTCTGACATGGGGTTAAGATACAAATAAAGGTCAATAGTTATGCATAGCTAAGTGGTCCTGAACAGTGTGTGGTCCTGACCATCACTGACCCATCATCATCTGTGCTCCCATCTCTCCTACACATGGGTCTGGTAATTTGTCAATACTCTATGAAATCCCTTCCTAGGAGAGAGATTCATACTCTGATAATGGCTACATAACAGTCTTTTCCTTATTGAGTATTAGGTAATTAAAACTGCTTAGGATCCATTTTAAAAAGTCTAATGACCAAAGGGAGGAACACAAATTCTAAAGTCTTGTTTTTAAAGACAACTTTTTACTTAATATATTTTATCTTCTCATTAGATATTTTCTTTATTCACATTTCAAATGTTATCCCATTTCCTGGTGTCTCCTCCAAAACCCCCTATGCCATCCCTCCTCTCCCTGCTCACCAACCCACCAATTCCTCCTTCCTTATCCTGGCATCCCCCTATACTGGGGTATCAAACTTTCTCAGGACTAAGGACCTCTCCTCCCTTTGATGTTCAACAAGGCCATCCTCTACTCCATATGCATCTGGAGGCATGGGTCCCTCCATGTGTGCTCTTTAGTTGGTGGTTTAGTCCCTAGGAGCTCTGGGGGTGCTGGTTGGTTCATATTGTTGTTATTCCTATGGGGCTGCAAGATCTTTTAGCTCCTTCATTTTACTAGCACCCCCATTGGGGACCTTGTGCTCAGCCCAATGATTGACTGAGAGCATCCTCCTATGTATTTGTCAGGTATCAGCAGAGCCTCTCAGGAGACAACTATATCAGGATCCTGTAAGCAAGCTCTTGTTGGCATCCATAATAGTGTCTGGGTTTGGTGACTGTATATGGGATGGAACCTCAGGTGGGGTAGTCTCTGGATGGTCTTTCTTTCAGTCTCTGCTCCACACTTTGTGTCTGTATCTCCTACCATGAGTATATTGTTCACCCTTCTAAGAAGGACCAAAGTACCCATACATACTCCAATTATGTGAAGCTTTTTGATGCATGACTAAAGGATACAATGCATGCACCACATGCATGCCATGACTTTGGAGTTCAAAGAGTCCTTGAAGATACCTCAGAACTGGAATTACAGACAGTTTTGAGCTGTCATAGAGGTATTTAAAACCAAATGGAGGTTCTCTTGAAGAGCAAACAGTATTCTTCACCATATTTCTAGCCCCTGATTCCTGCTTTAAAATGTGTTGAAATATTTCAAAAAATGTTAATTGTATGATGAAAATAGCCATGATTTTGTCTCCCAGACAAAACTACCTTTGACCAAATTCTTCTAATTTTTTAAATTATTTTATTTTATGTATATGAGTATACTATAGCTGTCTTTTTTTCTGCAATAAGCCTTTTCTTTCTTTTTATTGAATATTTTCTTTATTTGCATTTCAAATACTATCCCATTACCCCAGTCTCCCTGACTACTGGAAACCCCCTATCCCATCCTCCCTCACCCTGCTTCTATGAGGATATTCTTCCACCCACCCGACTCCCACCTCCCTGCCCTAGATTACCCTATCCTGGGGCATCTGTCAAGGCTTTGTAGGACCAAGGACCTCTCCTCCGATTAATGCCTGACAAGGCAATCCTCTGCTACAAATGCAGCTGGACCCATGTGTACTCCTTGGTTGATAGCTTAGTCCCTGGGAGCTCTGAGGGTTCTGGTTGCTGCTCTTCCTATGAGGTTGCAAACCCCTTCAGTTCCTTGAGTCTTTTCTCTAACTCCTCCTTTGGGGACCCTGAGTCCAGTCCAATGGTAGGCTGTGAGCATCCATCTCTGTAATTTTGTAAGGCTCTGGAAGGGCCTCTCAGAAGGCAACCATATCAGACTCTTTTCAGCAAGCATTTCTTGGCATCCACAAGTGTCAGGTTTTGGTGAGTGTATATGGCATGAATCCCCAGGTGGGACAGTCTCTGGATGGCCTTTCCTTCAGTCTCTGCTCTACACTATATCTCCATATATGTTCCCGTTCCCCTTCTCAGAAGAACCGAAGCACCCACACTTTGGTCTTCCTTCTTCTTGAGCTTCATGTGATCTGTGAATTCAAACACACCAGAAGAGGGCATCAGATCTCATTATAGATGGTTGTGAATCACCATGTGGTTGCTGGAAATTGAACTCAGGACCTCTGGAAGAGCAGTCAGTGTTCTTAACAACTGAGCTATCTCTCCATCACCAAAGATCTATTTATTTTGTTTATATGAGTACACTGTAGCACTTTTCAGACACACAAGAAGTGGGCATCAGATCCTATTCAGATGACTGTGAGCCACCATGTAGTTGCTGGGAATTGAACTTAGGACCGCTGGAAGAGCAGTCTTGCTCTTAATCGTTGAGCGATTTCTCCAGCCTCAGATAAAACTACCTTTGAAAAATTATTTTTTAATGCCTATTTACTAATAAGGATGGATATGACTAGCTTATATGCACCATTCATTAATTCAGCCTCATATTATATTTTATTACTTCCTTAAATATCCCTCTTTAATGCAGTAAAATAGCCTATCACATGTCCATACAAACATTTACTTATCTTTCAGTGATATTAGATGTAGTTTTATTATACTAAAAACAATGTTCAGTTTATAGGTTTCCATCAAATTTAAGATTTTTCCTTTAGAACAAATTTCTAGAACTAACAAGATTGTGTCAGAAAGAGTATAAATATTTTGAAATTACTTAACATATATTCTCAGCTTTATTCTGTTCAATAACAAAAATTAAAGATGACAGAGACTTGAGAAGACAAACAGGTTTAACATTATTTACATCTTATATGATATGTTCGTGCACTAAACATCGTAAGGTAATTGGCCTCTTAGTGTTTGGCTTTTATGGTAGCTGCTAAATACATTTAACTTAAATTCACAAAGAAGTATCCAGAATAAAGTTGCTTTTGTTAATTTTCTAATATAAAATGAAGTTTCTTTGAGCTTAGCCATACCTCTATTTTTCAATCTCTCCCTCAACCTTCAAATCCCAAAACTTTGCTTTGAGTATTAACATACAGTGAGGTCAAAACTACTTGAAAATAGTAGATGCTTCCATGGCAATTTTTTTCTTTGTTCCCACAGAAAAACATAAAATTTAGGTTCTAAAGAAAGATATCCATAGTGAGGGAATCAGAATTCAAAGCCACAGCTTTGGCAGAAAATTTGAAATAGCAAAAAGTTAGCAAATAAAAAAGTGAGCAACAGGACTATGGACCTGGCTCATACTGTGATCTTCTTGCCACACAAGCATGAAGACTTGAGGTCAGAACATAGTACCCATGAAAAACACGGGCATGGTGGCACAAGCCTCTAATCCCTGATCTTGGCAAGTAGAGACAAGAGGACACTAGGGCTTGTTAGACAGCGATTCTTGCTTAATTGCTAAACTCAAAGTTCTTTGACAGACTTTGTCTCAAAAAATGAGGTGGAATAACTAGCAACATAGTTTTGTGCATAAAGGTACATGTCATCTGAGTTCTATTCTCACACCTTACTTAGTAGAAGAAAGTAACTCTTCTATGAGCAAGTTGTCCTCTGAACTATATGTATGATTTATGATATGCACATGGATGTGTGCACTTACACACACACACACACACACACACACACACAGAGGAATCTAAGACCAAAGGCAATATGTGGTTTCTGTGAATTTCTGTTTGCTGTGTATGTGGGTTGTAGTGCTGACATATGAGAGAACAGTCTAAAAGTAAAAAGGTCTCTGTCCCCTTATGCACGATGCCCATTGATGCATATCACAGATTATTTTCCCCTTGATTTCCCTTAACTTAACCTCAAAGAGCCTGACCTGTATGCTGAAATGACTCCTTTGAAAGAAACAAAGCACTGGCATCCCATTTTATCTTGATACCAAACATCTAGGTTTTTTGTTTGTTTGTTTGTTTTGTCAAATTATAATGGTCATCTTTCTGGCTTATGATTTATTTTCATTATTCATATAAATCTTGCTCCCAGCTCAACTCCTTCCTAGTTGTCTCCAAAGCTCAAGTAACAAGAAACTTTCTGAAGCCCTATTTTGTGCTACCACAGGAAGATACATGCTATACTCATGGATCTGATCTGAGAGGTGATGGAATAATCTTGGAGCTTCATTCTGTAGCCATGCAAATTTCAGGTGGATGTCTTCCTCCAGACTTCTGTTCTTAGCCAGAGCACCAAACCTGGTGTGGTATGAGCTGAGTATAGATAGACTATCTGTTGTATAAACAAATGAATCAAGGAAGAAGCCTATTATTGTCCCAGACATGAAAATGGGCCTCAAATTGAATTGGTGCTTTCTCTGAATTTTAAATGAGGGTAGTCATTCCTTCATTTTGCTGTTGACATGCCAGTCAGCTTTGTTAGCTTTCAGATAAATCAAATTAGAACGTTTTATAGTTGTTTGTGGGGGGAAATCAAGGACTGACATTAAAATCTTTCCCCACAAACTGATTGAATCAAGATCACTTTTTCCTCAGCTTGCAAGTAGTTGGTTGGCTTTGATTGATGTCTAGTGATTGAAACTGAGTCTTGCACTGCTGGATTTATTTTTTGCCCAGCAACATTTTGTAGTGTTTGCTTAGAAACACAATAATGGTTAGAAACATCATGGTTAGCAACACATAGAACATTCTTTGTAAACACAGTGACAGAATTCTGCAAATAGTCTCTCTAACCTAATCTAAAATCACTCAATGTAAGAGAAACTTCAAGCTTGGTCTATTACATTTTCTGGGGGGTGGAGTCCTAGAAATTAGTGTCAAAGGCTTAAAGATGGCTCAGTAGTTAAGACTTTATACTGTTTTTGGAGAGGACATGGGTTTGTTTCCCCAGTACCCACATCAGGTGATCCACAACAGAATGTAACTCTAGCTCCAGAATATCTACTGCCAAGTATCCATGGGCTCTTTCATTTGTATGCACATACACACATACACAAGTTTTTAAAAAGGAATTCTCAACAAAAGTGTGTCAACTGCTCTTGACTTATTACCTCCAGTGAGAACCAAAAGTAAATGTAGGGATGTCACTGTACTTCATTGTGGCTAGATGTATGGAGTTCCAGGGACAGAGAACTGTATATCTGTCCTCTATGTGTCTGGTCAGTCCATGAAGCTTCTACTTTAGTAACTAGTCAACTTAAATTTAACCCCAGTTCGTTCTGATTTTTACCTTGAACCTTTAAAAATAGTTATAAGATTCATTATCTCTTCTGTATTGTTGCTATGTGATTCAAGTCTAGGCAAGGAAATGATTAGTGTTTTAGTGGTTAAATTGTTAGAGGTATATTTCTGAGTTCCAGTGTACCAGACAAAATTTTCAGGCTCTTATGTCTCATTCCAGTATTAAACCAATGACACATGACTAGAAATACAACTGAAAACACTTCATCAATAAAAAGGAATGGGCTGGTGAAGTAAGAGTAAAGTCCCAAAGCATGGGACTACAAGACCATAAGAATAATGATACATTACAAAATATTTATGTAATTTCATCTTTAGCCTGTTTATACATCTTAAGTTTGTTTTGAGTTTAATCTGTTTGTATATAATGGTTTCTTGTCTGTTTCTTTGCCAATTGTCTTATTTTATATTCTATTTTCAATGGTTCTATCTCAAGTTTCTATACTCTTGTCATGAAGTAAAGCTCCCAAGACAGAGGTTGGTACAGGAGGAGTCTGAAAAGTCTAAATGAGAGTGACTGAAGATTATTGGTGTCCATGTCTTTAGCTTTTATTCATAGTTTATGTTAAGGACATCATTTAAATCAGGAGATATGATAGATTCCCTTTTTATTTTAAAATATTTATTTATATATGATAAACATTTATATATAATCATGCATAATTATGTATGTGTGAGAGTGTATATACATGTATGTTTGCAGATTTACACCATTGTGCAAAGACCTGAAAAAGCTCATCTGGTATCTGATTCTTCCACTCTTCTCCTATTCTTTTGACAAAGTTTTTGTATGAACCCAGATTGTGTACTTTCTCAGCTCAGCTGAGAATTAGAAAACCTGCTTCTTTCTATCTCAAAAGTGAGGTTAGAAGCGTGTGTCAGACATCTGCCTTGTTACAAGTTTGCTGGAACATAAGCACTGTTTCTCATGATTGCTTAGTAAGCACTCTTTACCTATGAGCATCTCTCAACCTCAATATCATAGTTTTCCAGAGTCTGTCATGGGTTTTCTTATATGACTTGAGTAAGTAGCAAATCCATCTTCAAGAAGAGTGATGTTCAAGAAAAAGACCACTTACAAATCCAAAACCGAGGACCAAAATGTAGGTTGTAAAAATCACTTGTTCATACTTGGGAATTATAGATGTGCTCTTTTAAAGATGTCTTGCTGCAGCTATGTCTCATGGTTTACAAAACCAAGACAAGATTGACAAATAAGGAAAACCTAAAAAGAAGGTAGAATTCCAGCATATAGATGAGCCAAAGAACCATAATTGTCTAAAGTTTAGTTAGTTATCTTTCATTGGTAGGTTTAAAGTAGTAGTATAGGTCAATAAACTCAAATAAACCCAAAGTGCTAGCACGGTCAGAAATGTTTACTCTGCGCAGTCTCTGGGAAACAAACCTAGGGATGGAGATTGATGGAGATGGTTTTAATTCATGTCCAGACTCTACCATTGTAGACCTTATGGAAGAGCAGTCCCCTTTCTCAAATAGACAATTCTGTCAGAATGCAGAAAAAGATTAGTGGAAGTTTTCTGAGCCTGGAAAAGTTCTTTCTTTTAGCACAGATTCTTTGAGGGAGACACAGATTAGAGATTTTCTCCTTATGTTTATTTGGAATTTTCCTACAGGACTGACGTACTAACACATTATTCTTAATTAGCATAAAATTTTGTAAATATATCATGCATAAAATATTTTAGTCCCTAAGACACCTATAGTTCATCTATAAAATTCATTTTGTTCTTTCATGATAAGAACTACTTTGACAATGCATTCTGATTAGTCTCTTCCCCACATTCTTTTATTTCCCTTCCAACCTGTTGAGCCCAATTTCTTCTCTACCTTCATCTTGTCAAGATACATGATTTTGGATTGTGTTTTTGAAACTTATTTAGTTTAATCAAGGCTATCTCTATGACCATTGGCTTGGAAATAACACTTAGAGCAAGATAAGATCATCAGTGGGTACATAATTTCAGGAAGTGCTTCTTCCTTCCCTGAAACTATTGGTAGCATATAGTTCCACTGAAAGAGGTAGGTTCTGATGTGTTTATTAAAACATAAGGAGAGGAGGAGTATGTTATGGTGGATGTGTGGTTGATTCAGGGCATGGGGAAGGGAGTTGAGAGGGTAGAAGAGACAGAGAAAGGCAGAGAGAGAGAGAGAGAGAGAGAGAGAGAGAGAGAGAGAGAGAGAGAAGCATAAGCTGAGCACATGGAGCAAGACAGGAAGAGAATGGGGAGAGCAAGGGAACAGGAAAGCAGGAGCAAGACCAAGACAGAGAGGAGGCAGCAATCAGCCCTTTTCATAGTGAGTCAGGCGTACCTGACTGTTGCAGGGCAACTGTGGGGCAGAGCTTAGACAAAATGCTAACAGGTTCTAGAGCCCATCCTCTGTCCATCACTGGCTGCTGATGGGCCCATTCTTGTGCAAACTCCATGCAGTAATCTGCAGATGCTCTGAGCTCGTAATTGCAATTTCTGTGTTGTGCACAAAAAACTTTCACAGCATGTCTGCCTATTTTCTGGCTTTTATATTCTTTCCCACTCTCCTACTCTGTACTTATATTCTGAGGCATAGAGGAGACAGTATAAACATCTTGTTTATGGCTGAGTGATTGTCCTTGTTATCAGACTCTTGTACACTCATGGATCTCTTTAATCACTATTATTCACTGAAAGGAGAGGTTTCCCTGATCAAGGATAAAAGTAGCATTTGTTTATGGATAAAAATGCACATAATTTGGAAGGTAGTTTGCTGATTTGTCAACTTAACTTAATAATAGTATTCTGTTTTTCTGTAGGCCTGGGAACATCCAGATTATGATTTTCTGATTGGGTTCACAGTGCCAGGAATGAATTCCTTGCTGCTGAGTATACCTCAGTTCTAATCAGAGTGGGATTGCCAAAAATAGTGCAACTGTTGCACAGGTGGGCATATATTACCTGACTGATTGGTCTCATATTTCATGGAGTTTATAGCTGTGTAACACTGTTGATGACTTTTCTCTCCCAGCACCATGCATACCACCTTCTGGGAGTATGAAAGTTAGCCTGCAAGAAGGACATTTCCAGCTTATTTCAAGCTTGAATTCTCTATTTCATGCAAACAACGTGTGAATACACTAACTTTGCTTGTTAAAAATTATTATGGGCAAAGGGAGAAGGAAATATTACAGAGTGTTTCTCCATTGTCCTTTAGCATGGGGTTTTACAAAGAACTGGGCAGAAATAGTGAGGTTGTATTGGCAAAGATTTGCTTGTCAGTTATGCATTGCAGAGCTCAAAAGGATTAGTAATTCCTGGTGAAGCAAACCTCTTACTTTATGTATTTTCTCTTATTTTTCTTTTTGTACTTTTTGATCTATTCTGTTCCGAATTTGTACTATTTAATTGTAAAGGTAGTAAGTTGTTTCACAGTATTCTATCCTTTACAAATGTCATTTAGAAATCTCAGCACTACCAATCTTTATCCCAGCTTAATAAGTTATATTTCTGGCATATACTGTAATCTGGATAAAGTGCCTGTTAAACAATGAACCTAGGCTGTATGCTGAGTGAAGATGTTCTAGAAATGTCAGCAACAGGGGTGAGGCCATACCTCTACACCATCATGAACAGAAGCACAAGATCTTGACTCACTAATACCTCAGGCATTGGATCCGCAAAGGCAAGTCATTTGTAGGTACCTTTATATGTCCATAGAGAGAATTTGAGTAGCTCTCAAGTTACCTTTGTCATGTTGTATAATTTGCAGTAAAGTTTAAAAATAATAAAAACCTTGCTTTTATAAATAAATTTGTAAAATATATTTATAAATGGCATTGTTTAGATGTATGAAGGGGATGGATGTAAATAAATGCCTTCAAGGTCTTAGATCATTTTAGTAGTAAGAAAGTAGTTTCTTTATTGCCTTTAACATCTCTAGTTGAGAGATCTTTCAGAAAAAAAGCTTGCCTCAGTGGGAAATTTGGGCTTTATCAATAGTCTCAGGAGTTTCCTGACTCTGTCTTCAGGAAAGATAAACCAGACTTTTTTTTCTTAACCTGGGTTATAAACACATAAGACCATGTCAATTTTATAGTGTCTCAGAACAGCAATATTTTCAGACCGATGCTTTTGTGGGAAGAACAGGGCACATGTACTTGATTTATTCTGAAATGTCTTATCACATAAACTTAAATGGTATCCAGTCATCCTTGTCAGAATTTCTTGAACAAGTGCTGCTGTCATGATATCCTACATATCAATCATGAGGAAATCACTATAAGTATGTTATTACTATAAGTTCTCTATTTCGATGATCTCCTCTGCCATGGTTGAAAGCTTTTAGTTGGATGGATTTTATTGGATTTCTGTCAGCATTTGACATACTTCAGATGTGATGGGAGAATGACCTGAATATATTTGGAATGAGAAGGCTGCTCAGAACCCATACACACCCTCATTGGTTTTCTCTACTTTTCAATGTGTAGGCTCTGGTCGACCACCCTGCTAAGCAGCTGCATACAATTCTCTCACTTCATCATTGTCAGTCTTAATTCTCTACAAAGTTCAGTATTAACCAAGCATTCTCTCAAGAAAACATTTTAGTATGGAGAGGAAGGAAAGAGGAAAAAGCCAGGGAGTTGGTTGTCACTTCCTGATGAGGGAACTTAATACAATGTTTCTTAAATTTATATGCTGCCCTCTATTAATCTGCATTTAGCATTGGACTGTGAGATAGTTAGCTTCATTAAAGATTGCCTCTTAAGCAATCATGGGGATCTGCATTCTGCACTAGACACTCACATAAAAAGCTGGATATGATATCCTGTATACTGTCAGTGCTTAGAAGTGACAATTGGAGCATGTCTGGGGCTAATTGGCCAGCCAGGGTAGCTGAATTAGTAAGTCCCAAATTGCACTGAGCTATTCTGTCTCAAAAATAAGGCTTATCACTCTCAAGATGATACTTCACAGGGACATTCAAACTCACACACACACACACACACACACACAGAAAGAGAGAGAGAGAGAGAGAGAGAGAGAGATGAGTACATGCAGACACTCATGTAGGCATGCACACTCATATTATTATCAGCCATATTGATTAATTATTGGATTCATACCTGTAGTGAGACATGCATTGGTGCAGGAAGCCTAGTGTTCCTTCTTTATGTGAAATATACCCAAGGAAAATGTCTTTTAAGATGTATATTCTTAATTAGATTTCTTATTGTAGCAATAGAAATATTCATATGTAACTCACCCTACAAAAAATGATGTGATAAAGATGTGTGTGTTCACTCTCCAAGAATGTAGAAACATGTGAGAACCCTAGAAACATCTGCTTCAACAACATAGGTCACAAAATAGAACTCACATAAGACCTGAGATAAAATGAAATACCAGACAGGACCAATATTATATGTGCTTTTTTTTTCCATCTAAATTAAGCCCTGTGTTACCATTCTAATACAGTAATGAAATACTAAAAACATAAAAAGTTTGGATTTCCTACATTTAAATATCAATCACCAGTAAATATTCATGACCCGAATCCAGTTATTCCAAAACTCTTAATTTCTTAATTAATTAAACTTTTAATTTCTTCTCAAAATTCAAATCTAGATTGCTCTTTATTCATTTTCTAATGACCCATTGTTATATGATCAGATAGGAAGATAGAGGGTGCCTGCTAAGTTTTCCTTATCCTCATGTCCCAGCATAAACCATTTGACCAAGGACACAAAGAAATGGAAGAAAAATAGTTTACTAAGAAAGGAAAAGGCACTGCTCAGAATGGGACAGAGCACTAGTGTGCTGCTTAAACTTTGTCAACTCAACAAAAACCCATACTACCTGGAGAAAGTTATTCTCAATTGAGAAACTACTCCATCAGATTGGTCAGCAGACAAGTGTGTGGGCATTTTCTTGATTAATAATTTGTATGGGAAGAATAAGTTCCTTCCACATGGTGCCACAATGAGCAGGTAGCCCTGGATTATTTATGAAGGCAGGCTGAACATGCCCTTGGAAGCAAGTCTGAATAGCTTTTCTCAAGGGTTTCTCCCTTTATTTCTGTCTTCTGGCTCCTGCCTTGAGTTACTGCTCTGACTTGACTCAGTGATGGACTGTGATTCAGATGAACAAGTCAAATTTCTATAGGTAAAGTTTGTGATTATATACTCAAAATACTCATGGACCATGAGGCTGATATATATCTGTGTGTCATTATCTGGCAATTCCGGTGCAATTATTTAATAAGAGGCCCAAGTAGTGAAGGATTTTTTGTCTTTTGCTATCTACTAGCTTTTTTATATGTTAACCATCATCATCATCATCATCATCAATCATCATTTCTCTCTCTGTATCTCTCTGTCTTTCTGTTTTTGTCTCTCTCTCTCTCTCTCTCTCTCTCTCTCTCTCTCTCTCTCTCTCTCTCTCTCTCTCTCTCTCTCTCTCTCTCTCTCTCTCTCTCTCCACACTTACTCTTCTGTCATTCTATTATAGCCTTAACTATTTTTCATGAAGTAGCTGATTATTTTTGTAGGGTATTGTTAGAAATATGCATATGTCTTCAGGTAAAATACACCCTCTCAATGCCACATTGGAAGACTGAACTCGTGAAGATATCAGAGATTGCAAAGAGCTCAGGTGTGGACAAAGGAGAAGGCTCACAGGAAAATTGGCAGAGCATGGATAAGTCCTGTAGAATCTGGAGGGGTCACTTGTGGTAGAGAAATAAGGGTTTAAGTGTGTGAGTTAAGTTGTCATAGAAACAATTTGAAATGAGAGATAACTGAGTTAAATGCTTCACTGGCTGTTAGTAGGCATGGTGTAAAACACAAATAACGTTAATGATAGTCCTTTAGCAGTTAGGAACTGTGTGTATTTTCTTGCTTGAAGTTGATTCAATGTGTAAGTAAACGGTTTCTGGAGCCAGGTTTCTCCTTCTCACCCAAGTGAACCTGTGAATGTCTTGAAAGTTAACTTATTCTTAATTTTCCCCCATTGCTATTTATACTAATCAAGCTTTCTCCATAGAAGCAACTAAAACAAACTCATACACACACACACACACACACACACACACACACACACACTTGCTAGAGTAAGATTATAGGCTATAACAGCCCTGAGAACAATGCCTCAGCTAATTTCCTCAAGAAGCCAACTAAACATACATGTAATAGTGAAAAGTAGAAAGAGGAGAAAATGTCACTATGTTGGCAAGAGGAATAAAGAAGTCCAGTGTGCACTTCAAATTTATCTGTGTTTTTTTTTTTGCAGCAGCAGCAGGGAGTGGAAGGATGTTTTGAAGTCGAGTTTCTCTGTGTAGTCCTGGCTGTCCTGGTACTCTCTCTGGGGACTAGGCTGGCCTCTAATTCACAGAGACCTGCCTGCCTCTGTTTCCTGTGCTGGTATTGAAGTTGTGTGCCACCACAGGACCTGTGGGATCTTAATAAGAGATTTATACTTAAAAACAGAGCAATCATTTTTCATAGCTAAACATCTCTGCTTATCATCATTGTCTGAGCTTTTCTCTCTTGCCCAGTGATCAGAAAAATTGTCATAGTTATACAAAATCTCTTTTAGAGAGCAAATCTCCCACTCTGGATAAAATAGACCTCAGGTTTCTCCTTCTCCCAGCCTGAGATTCCTGGAGGAGTTTCAGTTTCTTAGAGTCTACTGCTTAATCAGTACTGTAGCCAAAGGGAGGAATATAATTGTCTCTTTATTCCCACCTTCCCAGAAGGACAGTCACATACACACAACACTTCTGACATTTCTATGAGACATAATCTCATAGCAAACTTCCAGTCCTCTGGATTTTATAACCTTTCTCTCCCTTCTTCCAAAACTAAGTCTATGGTTTCTTATAATGAGTTTGTGCAATAGATTATGGACTCTAGAAAGTACAGGAAACTGCTCTTCTTTAACTAGATACCTACAAAACCCAAGAGGTTATAAGCAAAGAAAGAAAGTCAATGACATCACTAAATGTGACATTTAAAAGCAAGAGAACCTGGCAAACTGGACTGGTAGAGTACTTTTTATCTGATGGCTAGAAAAGAAGAGCCACCTCGTATCAAAAAAAATAGGTATCAAGGAAAATAGGTAAACGAGTGTTGTAATTTCCTCCTGGCAATTGCTTTGTGTCTTCGAGGAACACTAAATGGATTAGATGGTGCTCAACCTCACTGGGAAGAGAAACCTTCTTGACTCTGCTGTCTGTTTCCTATCTGAACAGAACATGTGGAAGCAGAAATAATATTTAATATGATCATCTTTGATTCATGCTGTCTTGCTGAGGTGTTGACACTATAAAATAACACTTCCATCTACAGAATTTCTGCTTGAATACTACTCTACTAATATAAAAAATTGTTACATTTTAAGAAAATTTAAATTTTTGTGTTGGGTCTCAGTTATTACTATCTTGGACTGCATGTATGGTCTTATCTGAAAGGTTGATACAATTGGTGTTAGTTTTATGGGATGAAAAAGATCGAGGTTTGAGAGAAAGATAGTGAGATTGGTTGCTCTCTAGGGCAAGAGACTTATTAACCCCAAGGATATTACATTGATAGATTCAGAAGAGACTTTGTTCTCAATAGACAAAGAAGGGTTCTTCTTATAGGTGTCCAAGAGTAGAGGCCCCATTCTACCATTAATGAATAGCCAATAGTACTGTATGTGCCCACACTAAAGTGGCTTCAGAATTCAAAACAGAAATTGAAATACAGAAAGTTCAATCTTTTGCAACTATGGATTGCATCACAGGGTAACAGAGGGTATGCCCATCTGCAAGTGTAGGCAGGCTACTCAGAAAATAGCATGTTGCTTCTCGTGCAGAGGAATAAAGTTCAGTTCCCTCTACCTGTATCAGTCAGCTTAAGATCATTTGTAATTACAGATTTTGACTGTGGTTACTTGTATAAACAAACACACACACACACACACACGTACACACACATACACAAACAAAAACACGGAAGCAGATGCACATATACTTACATGCATACATAAACACATAATTTAAAAAGACAGAAACTTTTAAAAACATTTGGCCTCATGTGTTTGATTACTTCTGTGGGCAGCTAATTCTATGTTTTTGCTATGTTGTAACCCAGTCAGTCATGTTTTCACAGATGCCAAACATTTCAGTGAAGTTGATTTTGGATTTTAAACCTTGAAACTTACAAGCTACACAAACCTATTTTATTGTAAAATACTCAATCTCAGAGAGATTGTTTTTATCCTTTTTTAAATTATGTCTTTTATGAGATTATAATATATTATTTCCCCTTTCCTTTTTCCTGCCTCCAAACCATGCCATAATTTGTTCTTTTTCAAATTTATTTAATTGTTCACACACACACACACACACACACACACACACACACACATACACAGAGAGAGAGAGAGAGAGAGAGAGAGAGAGAGAGAGAGAGAGAGAGAGAGAGAGAGAGAGAGGAAGAAGAAGAGGAAGAAGTAGAAGAAGAAGAAGAAATAGTAGTAGTAGTAGTAGTCGTCATAGACCATGAGAGGAAGCCTGGTAAGGTTGAGCTAAAATTTGAAGCTCCTGGGACCCTGAAGGGATGGTAGAGTCTTCACCTGCTCCCTGTGCCAGGCTTTTGTTAGTAGCCACACCCTCACGAAGAGAGAATTGTGGTCATCAGTCATGTAGAGGCAGTACCCTCAAGTCTCTCCTCATGGAGATAGGGCATCTCAGGCCAAGCCAATAGGAAGTACGTATTCTCAGATCCAATCCATCCAAAAACAGTATATAAGATCCTATCCAGAAGGAATAAAGGTGTGTGAGAATTACTCTGTCATCTGAGAACATCTCTCACAAGAGCTATAACACTTCCTAAGGAAAAGAATGTGCTCCAAAATCTTTCCCCACCAGATATTTCCCTGACTTTGCTGAACCCAGATTGGCTCAGTGCATCCATTGCAGCTTCTTGGAGCAGCAATGGTACCAGAGCAGAGGCAGCAAGAGCAGTGGAGGCAGTGGAGGCACTTTACCCTCCCTGTCACTAGACAGGGCCAGAGATCTTTGAGGACAGCCTCCTTTACACAGACCCTCCATACCCACACATACATACAAACATTCACACACACAAATACATTCAAATACACAACTACACACATTCACACACAGTGTGTTCTATCTCTATAATGTTACACATATGTGTGTTTTAAAGACTGATCATTTGGTATTGGATAGCCAATTAATTAATTAGTTCCTCTCTGATAATGTTTTCTCCCATGTTCAGCATTCCTCAGCTGCCTTAATGTATTTGTATAGAGTTGATGCCTACTGGGCTTTATCCTGTCTACATATGACTACTGTTATTGTCATTGCTTACCTTGTGTCAGAGCAGTTATCCTCTTGACTTTATGGGTGTAGCTTCTGACATTTCTATGAGACAATCTCATAGCAAACTTCCAGTCCTCTGGATTTTATAACCTTTCTCTCCCTTCTTCAAAAACTTTCCCTGAGCCTTAGGTGTGGGAGTTGCACTGAAGATGTTATCAGTTGAGACAGGGCTCTACAACCCTTCATTTTGATTTGTTGCTGTTTTCTGTAAAGTCATCTATCTCTTACAAAGAGTTTTATTGATGTACCTGGAGTCCTACATTTATCTGTGAATATAAGGACAAATAGTTAGAACACACTTAATGATTGTGCTATGTTAGTGTGCTATCTTAGAGTGGTTGGAGATTGTTCTCCAGGATTCATGACTTCACTAACCCTTGATATTTGACTAGGTTTCTAATATCAGACATGATTCCCTTCTTTTTAATCTTTTTAACCAAAGTATGGCTGTTACTACCGTACCATCAGGGTTACCATATCATGCTGATTGTTAATGTAGTTCATAGGCATCATGGTTTAATAGGACTATTGGTTGCTTCCCTTCTTTGGAAGGCACCTTCTGATAGTAAGAAAGCTAGTGGTCAGTGAGGGGCTTTAAATATGTTCTAGCTCATGGGCCTCTGAGTCCTGTGTTAGAAGTGTCCAGTGTCTTCACCAATAGAGGCTTAACTTCTGCTTCAGAGGTCTTGTTTTAACAGCAAAGAGAAGAATGATAAAACTCAGTGGTTAATATTATTAGCTTGCCAGGATCTTGATCCATCTAGGAAATAAGCATCAAGGCATGCCTACACAGAATTAGTTTGAATAGGTCATCTAAGGTGGGAAAACCCACTATGAATGTGGGTAGTATTCTGATCTGGGTCTTGAGCTTAATTAAAAGGAGAAAGAAAGCTGAGCCCCAACATTCACCTGTGTCTACTTCATGACTGTGAACTCCATGTGACCAGCTGCCTCATGTTCCTGCCAACATGTGTACCTCATGTGCTGACTCATTGTACTGGCTGGTTTTGTGTGTCAACTTGACACAAGCAGGAGTTATCACAGAGAAAGGAGCTTCAGTTGGGGAAGTGCCTCCATGAGATCCAGCTGTGGGGCATTTTATCAAATAGTGATCAAGCAGGGAGGGCCCCTTGTAGGTGGTACCACCTCTGGGCTGATCTTCTTGGGTTTTCTATAAGAGAGCAGGCTGAACAATCTAGGGGAAGCAAGCCAGCAAGAAACATCCCTCCATGGCCTCTGCACCAGCTCCTGCTTCCTGACCTGCTTGAATTCTAGTCCTGACCTCCTTTGGTGATAAACAGCAATTTAGAACTGTAAGATGAATAAACCCTTTCCTCCCCAACTTGCTTCTTAGTCAAGATGTTTGTGCAAGAATAGAAACCCTGACTAATACAAGCATCAAGGTGTGCCTACACAGACTTAGTTTGAACAGGTAATCTAAGGTGGGAAGACCCACTATGAATGCGGGTAGTATTCTCATCTGGGTCTTGGGCTTAATAAAAAGGAGAAAGTAAGCTGAGCATCAACATTCACCTGTGTCTGATTTATGACTGTGAACTCCATGTGACCAGCTGCCTCATGTTCCTGCCAGTATGTGCTGTCACACATTTCCTGCCATGATGTACCATATCTCTTTGAACTGTTAGTTGGAATAAACTCTTTACCCTTTAAGTTGCTTATTGTCAGATGTTTGACAACAGCAACAAAAAAGTAATACAAACAAGCATGTGTATCAGGGAAAGTTCAGGCAGTAGCATTCTGTAGAGCAAAGGAAGTTCCACTTATGGATATCAGTTGTATGTGGTGATAGCTCCCTGGTTATCATCAAAATGTATTGGTCTCATTTGACCTGTACTGCAGGTTTGAAATCTGTATGTGAAAGTACCTTTTTAGAACCTCAATTGCATTGCATTTGTCTCCTTCTGATCTCCCAAGCACTACTCCTTCTACAAAGCTTCAAATTTTGGGTCCACAGTAATGCTAGAGAAAATTTGTTAATAGATGTAATGATAATAACATCAGGACAAGGAGAAAAGGAAAATTACTACCAACTCTTGTCTCTGTGTGGAATATTTGCTTATTTCACAGTAAGCAATGGTGCAGTTGGCATAGTCATTCATACATTGGGATGTGTTCCTTCATAAATGCTTCAGAAAACCAAAGGGACAAATTGATACATGAGATAATGTGCAGTTATTTGAACATTAAAACAGTGGCTTTCAAAGCAATGGAAGCAGCCCAGGTGACAGCAACTGAATACAAGCTATATATTAGATTCTCTCCCACAGTCACAACCAACGTTACATAATGTAAAAAACATTTTATATGTTTTTTTTATTGTTTTTCAGGGCAATGTCACTTTTTCCTGCTCAGAACCACAAATTGTTCCCATCACATTTGTCAACTCCAAGAGCAGTTATTTGCTGCTGCCTGGCACCGCTCAAATTGATGGTCTGTCAGTGAGTTTCCAGTTTCGAACATGGAATGAGGACGGTCTGCTTCTTTCTACAGAGCTGTCTGAAGGCTCAGGGACACTGCTGCTCATCCTGGAGGGAGGGACTCTGAGGCTCCTGATTAAGAGAGTGTCCGGACATGGAACTGAAGTCCTCACAGGTAAAAACTCTGCTGGCTTCTTTGTAATCAACCCTCCCCTCCCCTCCTCTCCCCTCCCCTCCTCTCCCCTCCCTTCCTCTCCCCTCTCCTCCTCTCCCCTCCCCTCTCCTCTCCTTCCTCTTCCTAGTCTTCCTGTCTTCTCCCCATTTTGTTCCTGCTCCACTCCCAAGTCCTCCTTTACCCCTTTCCTTTGTTAATAATGATTTCTTCATTTAAGTCAACCAAGGTTGAGGTTCTGCTTAAAACATACTAAGTCATACATGGCGATGAAGGGTGGATGAGTGGTGGAGAATATACTATAAATGTGAAGAAGCTTGCCCTCCCTCACATGCAGTACTTAGACAACAGAGACAGTTAAGTCTGAATTAACCATGTGTATTTCAACATGCCTCTCGTTGCTTCACTGTAGGATAATCAGAAAAGTGGGAGTTAGATTTCATACCCAAGAGTATTTAACACATTCTATTCCATCTGTGGAGTGGACTGATTACATAGAGATTTCTCACACTATGTGTCATCTTTACCTTGGTTGCCCCAGGAAAAGGCTGTTTTTCAAACTTTTTTTTTATTTTCTAAGTTTTTTATTTACATTCCAAATCATTTCCCCTTTCCCATTTCCTCCCTCCCCGAAAGTCCCATAAGCCCCCTTCCCTCCCTCTTTTCCCCATTCAACCCCCTCTCGCTTCTCTGTCCTGGCATTCCCCTACATCCAGTCTTTCCAGAACCAGGGGTCTCTCCTTCCATCTTCTTGGAAATCTATTGATATGTGAATTGACCCATTCTTATCTCCTTGCACTAAGCTCAATTCCAAGTGGATCAAGGACCTCCACATAAAACCAGACACACTGAAACTAATAGAAAGGAAACTAGGGAAGAACCTTGAACATATGGGCACGGGGGAGAATTTCCTGAACAGAACTCCAATAGCTTATGCTATAAGATCAAGAATTGAGAAATGGGACCTCATAAAATTGCAAAGTTTCTGTAAGGCAAAAGACACTGTCAAAAGAACAAAGTGGCAACCAACTAACTATTTTTCAAGCTTAACTCATTAGGAAATGAAGGGTTACAGAAATGTCTACACAATCACATGTTCTAAAATAAGAAAATTCACTTAGAATTTTTCTGGCTTCCATGTCATATTTCTACCATATCATGGATTTTTTATAGTCCCTATATTCTATTTCATTAATTGGTGAGCTTTAATAATTGTATTTCTTGAGTATAATATAAAGGTATTAAGGATATACTGTTATATGCAGCTTTGGAATATGATAAAACTTTTCTAAATTGTTCTAATTTGGCTGAAGTCTGGGAAACAGTTGTGTGTGTGTGTGTGTGTGTGTGTGTGTGGTACATTTTGTCTATACTTTATGTCTGTACACACTAAAACCAGAAGAGGACCTTTTAGGTAGAGTTATGGGTAATTGAATGCTATAACACAAGGGTGTAAGGAATTGAATTTGGGTCCTCTGGATAAAAGCAAGTGTTCCATGTGACTATGCTGTCTGTGGAGCCTTCAAGCTGGATTTCATAAATTTGGAAGAGTAAGACATTTTCCGGCTTTCTTCATTGGCTCCATTTCCTCCATTGGCTATCTTGTGTATCTCTCCTGTCAATCATGTAGGATTATGTTTTCTTAGATGGCAAATACTGAATGTGGTTGGGCCATGTTTCTAAGTTTGAAATGAGGTCTGTAGATCAGTCAGCACACTCTGTGAGCAATCTGAAGACAAATAATCCAAGTCAAATCTTTAATTGCAGTGCAGTAGACTATCATCCAGCACAGATTTTTACCACAATGCATTGTTCCTGATTTAGATGACTTTATTGACACATTGACACATGAATTTTATTACTCAGACTAGATAAAATTAGTCATGTGGCATCTGCAGTCCAGAAACAGAAAGATCAATGCTTTGCTCAGTTTTGCCTTTTATCGAGTCCAGAACTTCAGCCAGTGGAATGGTGCCATCCACACTGAGATTTGGATTTCTGACCTCAATTAACCTAGTGTTGGAACACTCTAACAGACATGGCCCGAGTTGCTTCTAATCCTTTCAAATTTTCAGTTAGTACTGTGATAATACTCAAAATATAAGCCCTAGACTTTCTGTAACCTAATCTTGCCCATGACAACCTTTTACTACTGCCATATTCTGTTAATTAGATGCCAAGAAAGAAGACTCATGCTTAAGTGAACTAATTCGACAATCTTGTCTCAATTAAGAGGTGTAAGTCACTAGAGATCAGTCCTATTATAGGACCAACAGAGAAAAATACTATTTTCCAAGCTTTAGAGACAGATCAGTCAGAAAAAGTGTTTTCTTTTAAAACACAGAAATCTGAGTTTGATCCCAAGACATCATAAAAAGCTGACCCACTAGACCATATATGTTTAAACAGACTCTCCCAGACTGGAGAGGCTGGTGACAGGTGAATACTTGGAGCTTGCCAGCCATTTAGCCTAGCTTAATCAGTAAGTTCTGGGCCAGTGAGAGATCTTTTCTCAGAGGAGGCAGATTGTGTTTCTTTAGGGCAACACCTAAGGCTGTCTTCTGGTTTCCATGTCTGTGCTTATATGTATATGTGCACCCTTCTCTCACACAGACATACATAATAACCATAAAATTTGTTTCCAAAACTATGACAGCCATTAAAAAGAAAAAAAAAATACCTGAAACACTTAGCATAGTGCTTAAAAGCTGATTGATAAATGCCCATTCCCCCCCATACTGAGTCAGGACCTCTAGCTAGAAATGCCTCAATACTATAGGGTTGTAAAAGCTGTGAACAGATCTGTGCAGTCAGCAGAGATTATTCCTAATTGAAGTGAGTTAATCACATTGAGTGATAATATTTTTCATGTTCACAGTTATAAAATTTAAATCATGATACTCCTTATTTGGAGACTACGTGAGTTGGCACTGAGTTGTCTCTCACTAATTAGTAAGATGTTTGATCACAGAAAGTTGAAGACTTGGGCCACAAATGCAGTTTTACTATGATACAGGCCCTGGCAGTGGTCTGCTCTAAAGAACCCAGGAACTGCTTCTGTTATTAAGAACATGCCAGTCCGTTAACATACACTTTCCTTTGAGAGAGGCTCGTAAGCAGTGCCAGGTTACCCAGGTATAAGGAAAATAATTGTGTCATTTCAACATCTCTCAAATTCTGTACCAAGTGGAGGGAAGTTAAATGATCTGCTGACCTGGTGATCTTGTGTCAGAATGCTATCCTTTTCCAAGAGGGAAAGATGATTTTCCTACACCTCAGAAAACTTGAATCTCTTAATGCATATCTTAAGTGGACTAATTTCTTTGTTCTCACATTTTCTACCCAGAAAGTGTGAGAGGTCTAAAGACACCAAAACAAGTGCTAGAGATTTTTCTTGCTTGAAATGTCTATACAAACTTGTTTTGAAAATAATTGAAATATTAATTATGTATAAATAATTATTTATTATATATAATATATATAATTATTTATGTACAAATACATGGCAATTGTCTCAGTAATGTCTGTGTATGTGTTCATGTGTGCGTGTGTGTGTGTGTGTGTGTATGTGTGTGTGTACATGTAGGAAGCATATGTGCGTCCCTATATATTCCATGTTTACATGTGCCTTTACATATGCACTGAGGTCAAAGAAGGATAGAGGCTACATCCTTTATCATTCTCTGCTTTATTCCTTCAAGAGAGAATCTCTCATTATACCTGGAACTAAGCTGGCATCCAAAACGACTTTGGATCCTCCTTTCTCCATCTTTCATATAGTTGGGGTTACAGATCACTATGTGGCCACATGTGGCCTTCGAAGTACTCCAAATTCCATATCAGGTCTTCATGCTTACTCAGCCTTCTTATCTAGTAGGCCATCTTTTCAGAAATTTTTAAGGGCCAGTAAGTCTGCCCATGACACATGTTGTGTCTTGTAAAGCAGAGTATAATCCTGTTTATTGATTGCTCAGAGTATCCAGATTTCAGAGAGCTACCAGTGTCTTTTGTTCCCAAATGTTGTTCTCAGTGGGCTCAACCTCGAGTTAGGTGGACCTCTCATAAGATGGCAGGAGAGTCTACTATATTTTTCCACACATCTAATCTACATTCACTGAGTTTGTTTAAGTATCATAATATATGCATATTAATATATCAGTATACATTCCGTGAGAATTTTGTACACAACATGTGCTATGCTAGCATTATGTATGTGGTATACACATGTGAAATGCAAGGATGGACATTAAGTGTCTACTTCTGTTGCTGTTCACTGTTCACGTTTATGTTTGTTTGTGTGCTTGTTTTATGAGACAGTATATCTAATTGTACCTAGAACTCACTGGTTTGGTTATACTGACCAGGGAACTCCAAGACCCTCCTGTCTCCAGTGCTTTTTTTTAAATTATTTTTTATTTTAATTTTTGTTTTTTATTCAGCAAATATATTTCACACGAATCATAAAAATGATGGACATGTTAATAAATGAACATAAAAAAAATAAAGTCTTTTTGTTTGTTTGTTCATTTTGATTTTAGTAGAGCATAAAATTGTGGCTTTCACTGTGGTAAAAACCCAAAATAAGATCAATTTTTAGACACTGGAGTTCATTGTAATAAGGCTGTACTTCAATGTCCCTCACATCACCAAAGGAATTTACCTCAACAATAGCTAACCTAAAAGTTGACAGTTCTGCAGCAACAAGGAATGAATTGTAGGCATGATTATTTGGATACAGATTTCCTGCTATGGACAAAGCTATTTGACTTGAGTGATTGTCATCATTCTCAGCCTACAGGGAGCAGGCTACATTCATATAAGAAATGGTGTGTGTATCAAACAGATATTAGGTAAGGGTAAGATTCTGGTTCATTGTGATAATTTTGAAAAGCGTTCATCTCAGAAAAAGAGTAACTTATAAGGTCATCTTCTTCAAAATAAATTACAATAATTATAAATATCAAGGAAAGCATTCAGTCTCAAACTTTGTTGTTCTCTTAGAAGTCACTTCCCAAATTAATTGTCTACATTTCTTTTGGATGTATAAATAATTTTGAAATATGTAAGCTGTTCTGAAGACTATAGTATAGTGTAAAAACACCAAATAAATAATACTACTAATAGAAAGGCTGAGATAGGAGAAACATGATTTCAAGACCATTATGTGGTACACAGGGAGACACTGTCATGTACAAATAAGCAGAAAGTGTATATGGATTGTACAATATTGCACATATCTCTCTAATTATCAAATTAGAAAGATCAATGGGGAACAGCCAACAAATTTCTAATTCCTCATATTTTTAAATTTCAATTGATTAGGATATGATGATAACATTAATTTTCATATTAAGAGATATTAAGGAAAAGTGATTATTGCTTCCTGTTATTTTTGTTTTTAGAAGTGGAATTATGTTTGTGTGGATTTGTTGAAAGATTACATCTTTACTTTTTCTAGGGTGTAGTTTCCCTCCTTGTGTTAGTGTTTTTCATCTACTATCATTTGTAGGGCTGGATTTGTGCAAAGATACTGTGTAAACTTGGTTTTGTCATGGAATAACATGTTTACTTTGTCTATGGTAATTGAGAGTTTTGCTAGGTATAGCAGCTGGGATTGCATCTGTGTTCTCTTAGGGTCTGTAAAATATCTGTGCAGGATCTTCTAGCTTTCATAGTCTTGTGAGAATTCTGGTGAAATTCTGATAGGCCTGCCTTTATATGTTACTTGTTTCCCTTACTGCATTTATTATTCTTTCTTTGTTTAGTGCATTTGGTGTTTTGACTATTATGTGACAGGAGTAATAGTAATTTATTTTCTCTTTCAGTCTATTTGGATTTCTGTAGGCTTCTAGTATGTTAATGGGGTCTCTCTCTCTCTCTCTCTCTCTCTCTCTCTCTCTCTCTCTCTCTCTCTCTCTCTCTTTAGGTTAGGGAAGTTTTCTTCTATAATTTTGCTGAAGATATTTACTGGCCTTTTAAGTTGTGAATCTTCACTCTCTTCTATACCTATTATCCTTAGGTTTGGTCTTCTCACTGTGTCCTGGATTTCCTGGATGTTATGTGTTACAAGAGTTTTGCTTTTTGTGTTTCCTTTGACAGTTGTGTCAATGTTTTCTATGGTATCTTTCTGCCAAAGAGAGACTCTTCTGAGTCTCTCTTTTATGTCTTGCATTCTGTCTTGCATCTATGACTCCTGATCTCTTTCCTAGATTTTCTAGCTCCAGGGTTGCCTCACTTTGTGATTTCTTTTTTGTTTCTAGTTTTCTTTTTAGATCCTGGATGGTTTTGTTCATTTCCTTCACCTGTTTGATTATGTTTTCATGTAATTCTTTAAGGAATTTTGTGTTTCCTCTTAAAGGGCTTCCAGCTGTTTACCTGTTCTGTATGTCTTTAAGGGAATTTATTTATGCCTTTCTAAAAGTCCTCCAACCTCATCATGAGAAGTGATTTTAGATGCTAATCTTGCTTGTCCAGTGTGATGGTGTATCCAGGACTTGCTATGGTGAGAGAATTAGGTTCTGATGATGCCAAGTAAACCTTAGTTTCTGTTGGTTATGTTCTTATTCATTTATTTATTTTTATTTTTTAATGAAAAAGGAAGTAAAACATTTTATGATAAAATTAAAGATTTACATGGAAAAAGTTTCTGACAAAATTGAAGAAGCATATAGAAAAATATATTAAGATTGACAATTTTCATGGAAAATTAATGAGTAAAATGGTAGACACAAAAACATTGCGAAATTAATTGAAAAATAAAGTAGAAATATTTTATGATAGAACTGAAGATTTAGATGGGAAATATTTCTAAAAAATAGTAGAAAAATATAAAATAACATTGAAATTGAAGATTATCATGGAAAATTACAGATAAAATGGTACGCATAAAAATATTTCTAAGTTGATTGAAAGTGGAATTATAAATATTTTCTGATAAAATTGAAGATATACAAGGAAAATATTTCTGATAAAATTCAAGAAATATATAGAAAACCACGTTAAAATTGACTATTTCATGGAAAATTATACAGATAAATTGGTAGGAATAAAAATATTTCTGGCACAAGGCAGGAGCATACCAGCCTCCCTTCTGCAACCTCTGCTCCAGGGATCGACTGCACTGAGCGTACAGGTACCCAGGGACCCCCCAATGTAATATCACTTGGGACACAGCCTGTTGGGCTTCCATGTGAGCCCAAGAGCGGAGCAGCTCTGCAGTCTTCTGGGCACCAGCTCTGCTGTGGGCCATCTGCCCTGCAGAGTGATTTGTGCCTACAGAGTGCAGAGTGCACTCCACCATCTTTGCTCCAGCAACAGGGCAACTCGGACCTCAAAACACAGGGACAATCAAGCATAATATCACTTGGGTCTCAGCCAGCTAGTGTGCTCCCTGCTCCCAAGAGCTGGGAAGGTCTGTGGTGTCCTACGCACCAACTCTGCTGTGGGACATCAGCCCTGCAGAGAGAACCCCTTCCCCCAGCACTGGGAGAGAGTGTACCCGCACAGGACAGGAGCACACCAGCCTCCCCTTGGCGACCTCTGCTCCAGAGATCCACTACACTGAGCCTTTGGATGTACAGGGATTCCCCAATATAACATCACTTGGGGCAAGGCACATTAGGACTCCAAATTCACTCAGGAGCAGGGCACACCCCAGAAATGGGTGCAAGGGGAATCCCGTTAATCCGGGGGGGAGGCAGAAATAGCCTTGCAGGCTCACAGTAGGTCCAACCAACAGGCAGTGACAGCAGTGACAGCAGGACCAACTAACATCAGAGGTAACCAGATGGCAAAAGGCCATTACTAACATTACTAACAGAAATCAAAGCAATATGGCACCATCCGAACCCAACTCTCCAACAGCAGCAAGTCCTGGATACCCCATCAAACCCGAAAGCCAAGATCTGGATTTAAAATCACTTCTCATGATGCTATTAGAGGATTTCAAGAAGGACACAAATAAATCTCATAAAGAAATAGAGGAGAACATGAATCAATGGGTAGAAGAACTTACAAAGGAGACTCAAAAATCACTTAAACAAATGCAGGAGAACATGGGTTAACTGATGTAGGCCCATAAGGAGACAACACAAAAAGTGCTTAAAGAAATGAATCAACGGGTAGATGCCCTTAGAAAGGAATCACAAAAATCGCATAAAGAAATGAAGAAGAATATGGGTCAACAGATGGAGGCCCATAGGTAGGAAAAACAAAAATCGCTTAAAGAAATGAATCAACAGGTAGATGCCCTTACAAAGGAAACATGAGAATTACTTAAAGAAATGCAGGAGACGATGGATCACCAGATGGAAGCCCATGAGGAGGAAACTCAAAAATCTCTTAGAGAAATACAGGAGAATTTGGGTCAACAGGTAGAAATCCTGAAAGAGGAAATGCAAAAATATCTTAAAGAAATATAAGAAAATACAAACAAACAAGTGAAAGATCTGAGCAAATCCATCCAGGATCTAAAAAAGGAAGTAGAAACAACTAAGAAATCACAAAGGGCGACAACTTTGGAGATAGAAAACCTTGGGAAGAAATCAGAAGTCATAGATGAAAACATCAACAATAGAATACAAGAGATGGAAGAAAGAATCTCAGGTGCTGAAGATACCATAGAAAACATTGACTCAACAGTCAAAGAAAATGCAAAATGCAAAAAACATGTAACAAAAAACATCCACGAAATCCAGGACACAATAAGAAGACCAAACCTAAGGATTATAGGTAATGATGACAGTGAAGATTTGCAACTTAAAGGGCCAGTAAATATCTTCAACAAAATTATGGAGGAAAACTTCCCTAACCTAAAGAGAGAGATGCCGATGAACATACAAGAAGCCTACAGAACTCCAAACAGACTGGACCAGAACAGAAATACTACCTGTCACATAATAATCAAAGCACAAAATGTACTAAACAAAGAAAGAAGATTAAAAGCAGTAAGAGAAAAAGGCCAAGAAACATATAAAGGAAGAACTATCTGAATCACATCAGACTTCTCACCAGAAACTATGAAAGCCAGAAGAAGATCCGGGGCAGATCTCATGCAGACACTAAGAGAACACAAATGCCAGACTAGACTACTATACCGAGCAAAACTCTCAATCACCATGGATGGAAAGACCAAGATATTCCATGATAAAATCAAAGTTACACAATATATTTCCACAAACCCAGCCCTAAAACGGATAATAGGTGGAAACCACCAATACAAGGAGAGAAACTACACCCTGGAAAAAACAAGATAGTAACTTTTTGCATCAAACCCAAAAGTAGATAACACCCAAACATAAAGATAGCACCAAGAATAGCAGGTGGCAATAATCACTATTCCTTAATCTCTCTTAATATCAATGGTCTCAATTCCCCAATAAAAAGACATAGACTAACAAACTGGATATGTAAATAGGACCCAGCATTTTGCTGCGTGCAGGAAACACACCTCAGTGTCAAAGATAAACACTACCTCAGAGTAAAAGGCTGGAAAACAATTTTACAAGCAAATGTTCCCAGGAAACGAGCCAGAGTAACCATCCTAATATAAGATAAAATTGACTTTCAATCTAAAGTCATCAAAAAAGACACAGAAGGACACTACATACTGATCAAGGGAAAAATCCACCAAGAAGAACTCTCAATTCTGAATATCTATGCTCCAAATGCAAGGGCACCCTCATTCATAAAAGAAACTTTACTAAAGCTCAAAGCACACATCGCACCTCACACAATAATAGTGGGTGGCTTCAACACCCCGTTCTCTGAAATGGATCATTCAGGAAAGCAGAAACTAAACAGGGATACAGTGAATCAAATTGAAGCCTTGGACCAAATGGAACTAACAGATGTGTATATATATATATATATATATATATATATATATATATATATATACACATATATACATATATATATATAAAACATTTCATCCTAAAACAAAAGAATACACCTTTTTCTCAGAACCTCATGGTACCTTCTCCAAAATCAACCATAAAATTTTTCACGAAACAGACCTCAACAGATATAAGAAGATCGAACTAATCCCATGCCTCCTATTAGATCACTATGAAAAAAGGGTGGTCTTCAATGGCAACAAAAACAACAGAAAACCCACATAGACATGGAGGCTGAACAATGCTCTACTCAATGATAACTTGGTCAAGGAGGAAATAAAGAAAGAAAACAAAGATTTTTTAAAATTTAGTGAAAATGAAGGCACAACATACCCTAATTTATGGGACACAATGAAAGCGGTGCTAAGAGAAAATTTCATAGCCTTGAGTGCCGCCAAAAAGAAACAGGAGACAGCATACACTAGCAGCTTAATGTCACACCTGAAAGCCCTGGAACAGAAAGAAGCAAATACACCCATCATCAGATCGTACTACAAAAGCCTGTATTCAACACAACTAGAAAATCTGGAGGAAATGGACAATTTCCTAGACAGATACCAAATACCAAAATTAAATCAGGATCAAATAGACCATCTAAACCATCCTATAATACCTGAAGAAATAGAAGTTGTCATTGAAAGACTTCCAGCCGGGCAGTGGTGGCACACACCTTTAATCCCAGCACTTGGGAGGCAGAGGCGGGAGGATTTCTGAGTTCAAGGCCAACCTGGTCTACAAAGTGAGTTCCAGGACAGCCTGGGCTACACAGAGAAATCCTGTCTCAAAAAACCAAAAAAAAAAAGTAAGAAAGTCTTTCAACCAAAAAAAGCACAGGTCCAGATGGTTTTAGTGCAGAATTCTATCAGACCTTCAAAGAAGACCTAGAACCAGTACTCTTCAAACTATTCTACAAATTAGAAACATAAGGAACACTACCCAACTCATTCTATGAAGCCACAATTACGCTAATAACAAAATTCCACAAAGATCCAAAAAGAAAGAGAATCTCAGGTCAATCTCTCTTATGAATATCAATGCAAAAATACTCAATAAAATTCTTGCCAACAGAATCCAAGAACATATCAAAACTATCATTCACCACGATCAAATAGGCTTCATCCCAGGTATGCAGGGATGGTTCAATATAAGGATGTCCATCAATGTAATCAACTACATAAACACTCTCAAAGAAAAATAACACATGGTCATTTCATTAGATGCTGAGAAAGCATTTGACAAAATTCAGCATCCTTTCATGTTAAATGTCTTGGAAAGATCAGGAATTCGAGGCCCATATCTAAACTTAGTAAAAGCAATTTACAGCAAACCAGTAGCCAACATCAAACTAAATGGAGAGAAACTTGAAGCAATCCCACTAAAATCAGGGACTAGACAAGGCTGCGCACTCTCTCCATATCTTTTCAACATAGTACTTGAAGTTCTAGCTAGAGCAATTAGACAAGAAAAAGAGGTCAAAAAGATACAAATTGGAAAGGAAGAAGTTAAACTATAACTATTTGCAGACGATATGATAATATATTTAAGCGACCCAAAGAACTCCACCAGAGAACTCCTACAGCTGATAAACAACTTCAGCAAAGTGGCCGGATATAAAATCAACTCAAGCAAGTCAGTAGCCTTCCTATACTCAAAGGATAAGCCGGCTGAGAAAGAAATAAGAGAAATGAGACCCTTCACGATAGCCACAAACCATATAAAGTATCTTGGTGTGACTCTAACCAAACAAGTGAAAGATTTGTATGACAAAAACTTCAAGACTCTGAAGAAAGAAATTGAAGAAGACCTCAGAAGATGGAAAACTCTGCCATGCTCATGGATTGGCAGGATTAATATAGTAAAAATGACCATCTTGCCAAAAGCAATATACAGAATCAATGCAATCCCCATCAAAATCCCAAAGCAGTTCTTCATAGAGTTTGAAAGAGCAATTCAAAAATTCGTCTGGAATAACAGAAAACCCAGGATAGCTAAAACTATTCTCGAGAGTAAAAGAACTTCTGGGGGAATCAATATCCCAGACCTCAAGCTGTACTACAGAACAATAGTGATAAAAACTGCATGGTATTGGTACAGTGACAGGCATGTAGATCAATGTAACAGAATTGAAGACCCAGAAATGAATCCAGACTCCTATGGTCACTTGATCTTTGACAAAGTAGCTAAAACCATCCACTGGAAAAAAGATAGCCTTTTCAACAAATGGTGCTGGCTCAATTGGAGGTCAACATGCAGAAGAATGCAAATTGACCCATTCTTATCTCCTTGCACTAAGCTCAATTCCAAGTAGATCAAGGACCTCCACATAAAACCAGACACACTGAAACTAATAGAAAGGAAACTAGGGAAGAACCTTGAACATATGGGCACAGGGGAAAATTTCCTGAACAGAACTCCAATAGCTTATGCTCTAAGATCAAGAATTGACAAATGGGACCTCATAAAATTACAAAGTTTCTGTAAGGCAAAAGACACTGTCAAAAAGACAAAGCGGCAACCAACTAACTGGGAAATGATCTTTACCAACCCTACATCTGACAGAAGTCTAATATCCAATATATAAAAAGAGCTCAATAAGTTAGACTCCAGATAGCCAAGTAACCCTATTTAAAAAATGGGGTACAGAGCTAAACAAAGAGTTCTCATCTGAAGAATATCTAATGGCTGAGAAGCACCTAAAGAGATATTCATCATCCTTAGTCATTAGGGAAATGCAAATCAAAACAACCTGAGATTCCATCTGAAACCAGTCAGAATGGCTAAGATCAAAAACACAGGAGACAGCAGTTGTTGGCGAGGATGTGGAGAAAGAGGAACACTCCTCCACTGCTGGTGGGATTGCAAGCTGGTACAACCACTCTGGAAAGCATTCTGGCAGTTCCTCAGAAAACTGGGCATGGCACTCCAGGAGGAACCTGCTATACCACTATTGAGCATATACCCAGAGGCTTTCCCTGCATGCAATAAGGACACATGCTCCACTATGTTCATAGCAGCCTTATTTATAATAGCCAGAAGCTGGAAAGAACCCAGATGTCCCTCAATGGAGGAATGGATTCAGAAGATGTGGTATATTTACACAATCGAATACTACTCTGCAATTAAAAACAATGAATTCACGAAATTCCTAGGCAAATGGTCAGAACTTGAAAATATCATCCTTAGTGAAGTAACCCAATCTCAAAAGAACACACATGGTATGCAGTCACTGATAAGGGGATATTAACCCAGAATCTCGGAATACCCTAGACACAATTCACATATCAATAGATTTCCAAGAAGATGGAAGGAGAGACCTCTGGTCCTGGAAAGACTGGATGTAGGGGAACGCCAGGACAGAGAAGCAAGAGGGGGTTGAATGGAGAAAAGAGGGAGGGAAGGGGGCTTATGGGACTTTCGGGGAGGGAGGAAATGGGAAAGGGGAAATGATTTTGAATGTAAATAAAAAAAACTTAGAAAATAAAAACAAGCACAGAAAAAATATTTCTAAATTGATTGAAAGTAGAATTATAGCTTATGTTCTTATGCTTGCCTCCCTCCATCTGTTTTTTTTTTTTTTCTAGTGCTCCCTGCCCTCTCTATATCTGACTGGAGTCTGTTCTTCCTGTTATTCAGATTGTGTCAGAACTCCTCAGTGTCTAGTTCTCTCTGTAATACTGTGATTCTGGGATCCTCTGATCCTGAGATTCTGAGTGTGTCTGAGATCCTGTTGTCAAGCTGTCTCTGGAACCTTGAGATCCTATTGTGACCAATCTCCTGTTATCCCGGGATCCCAAGATCCAGTGATCCTGGCATCCTGGGAATCTGTACCTGTAAAAGTGCATGTGAGTGGAACTTCCTCTGGGTGTTGTAGGACTGGCTGGGGAGTTTGTGTCCAAGGTCTGCTCAGGACACCAGCCCAGACAGACCTGAAGGAACCCAGGCCACTGGTCTTGGAGAGTTCCTGCTTGCCTGCATCCTGATATTCTCAGTTACTCCCAGTGTTGGGACAGATATTGCATCCTCCTCACCTCTGATCCTATGATCCTGACTTATTAGATCACCTGTGAGTGGAGCTTCCTTTGGGTATTGTGGGACTGGCTGTAGAGTTTGTGCACATGCACGGTCTGCTCAGGGCACCAGTTCAGAAAGACGGGAAGGGCTCCAGTGCTGGTTTTATAGGTCTGGACTGCCAAGCTCATATTTTACATGTGTTTTGGAACTCTGAACTCAAGCCTTTCTGTGACCACAGCAGGTACTTTGCCCACTGATCCATCAGCAGGCCCTCATAGATTTTTTTTTATTCTTAATTATTCTTCAGTAGGATTATTATCCATGATGAGTACTAAAGTGACATAAGATCTATCTCAGGAAGAGTAAACCCTCTTTCAGAGACTTTGTCCCTTACTACATAGCCCTTTCTATTACAGACACTTATACCTGTGACTACATTCGGAAACTAAGAAACAACATAGGTACCAAGAAAACATTCAAAGCATCACAGGCCAGAGTGAACTTACCTAAGTCCATTTAGGAAGTAGAAAGCCCATTTAGGTTAAACTCATATGAGCAAAAGAGACTTTGTCTTCTTATTTTCTGTATTCCTGACTCACTGCCTTTTACTGAGACCCACGTACATAAAGGCACTGTGGAGGCACTGAGATCTCAGCACATCTTCCAGGTGCACATATTATTGTCCTTTACTCCTTTTTTTCCTTTTCTTCTCCCCCTCTCTCTCCTTCCCTCCTCTACCTTCTACTCCTCTATTCATGCTTTCTTTCTTTCTCTGTCTTTTTTTCCTTCGACTTTCCTACCCCCATCTCTCTGCATTCTTTTTTCTTCCCTCTTTTCTTTCTTTTCCTTTTCATCTATTTCCTCCCTTTCACTCTCCTTTCACCCTTCCCTCCATTCCTGTTCTTTCTTTTTTCTGCCTTTCTTTCTTTCTTTCTTTCTTTCTTTCTTTCTTTCTTTCTTTCTTTCTTTCTTTCTTTCTTTCTTTCTTTCATCATTCTGTTTTTTAAGACAGCTTTTTGCTATAAAGTCCAGCTAGACTTGAATTATAAATTATTGCATTATTTTTCCTTGTGAATGTGTGAGTCCATGATCATTGTCTCTGTGTATTCATGTGTGACACTGCAGGCATATGTGTTCTATATGTATGGAAGTCAGATAACTATTAGGTTTTAGTGCTTGCCTCTGCTCTGTTTGAATCAGGATCTTCTTATTGTCTGTTGACAAGCAAGTCTAGCTTACACACAAGCTTCCAAATGTCTCATTACCTCTAATGTGTTTGTTATTAGAGTACTAGGGTTACTAACACTGATCTTATGTCCAGATTTATGAAGGCTCTGGGGTTATGAAATTAGGACCTTATACACATACAAGCATGGCACTTACTCCATTGGGCCATCTCTATTGACCCATATTCTATATCTTAAGGATATAGTAAAAGCTCTCAAAGTGGTGTTTAGAATGGAAACCTGTACTATCCAAGTCTTTCTGAGTATAAGGAAGTACAATATTTCACAAAAGTAAAAGAAAGCCCTTACTTTATTTTATAAACAAGACACTGAATGTCATATAAAACATTAAGTAATAGAAAAGGAAAAAAATAGCTCTGGTGTGATTTCCTTCAAAATGGGTAATTCATGTGATTTTACTTTTTAGGGGGAATATTCAAGGCAGTAAGAAAAGGAAGTATGAAAAAAAAGTTCAAAAATGAAGTGTGAAACCCCATTCTTCTAAAAAAAAATCCTTTACTGTAGTCTTTTCCCTCTTCACTGAAGAGACTTAAGGGATAGAGATCAAGCTTTTTGACCCAGACTGTTGAACAGAGCTCTGCTCCTCTGCAAGGCCAGGGAATTCCTGTTCTGGAGACACCTCTGTCCTTTGTCACCAAAAGGAAAGTGTGCCATAGATTTACAGGTACTTTGGGTATTCTTATCTACAAGACCTCAAAAGGAGCTTGTAGGTCACCATTGGCCCTGGTATTTTTAAAAAGGTCAGAAAAGCAAGCATTATCTTTTGAATGTGGGCAATTTGAGTTGTTGAAATGTAAGCAGTGCCAAATCTCTTATAGTAAATATGAAAGATAATATCGACTTATAAGAAGCCGCCAGACTAATTTCCAAAGGGGTTGTACCAGCTCAAAATCTCACCAACGATGGAGGAGTGCTCCTCTTTCTGCACATCCTCGCTAGCATCTGCTGTCACTCAAGTTTTTGATCTTAGCCATTCTGACAGGCGTGAGGTAGAATCTCATGGTTGTTTTGATTTACAGTTCCCTGATGACTAAGGATGTCATACATTTCCTTAGGTGCTGTTGGCCATTCAATACTGCTCAGTTGAGAACTCTTTGTTTAGCTCTGTGCCCCATCTTTAATAGGGTTATTTAACTGTCTGGAATCTAATTTTTTGAGTTCTTTGTATATATTGGATATTAACCCTCTAAAGGATGTAGGATTGGTAGAGATCTTTTCCCTATATGTTGGTTGCCATTTTGTCCTATTGACAGTGTCCTTTGCCTTACAGACACTTTGCAATTTTATGATTTGTTGACTGTTGATCTTAGGGCATAAGTCATTGGTGTTTTGTTCAGGAAATTTTCTCCTGTGCCCATGGACTCAAGGCTCTTCCCCATTTTCTCTTCTAATAATTTCAGTGTATCTGGTTTTAAGTGGAGGTCCTTTATCAACTTGGACTTGAGCTTTATACAAGAAGATAAGAATGGATAGATGTGCATTCTTCTACTTGATGACTGACAGTTGGACAAGCATGATCTGTTGAAAGTGCTGTCTTTTTTCCACTGGATGATTTTAGCTCCTTTATTAGCCCAAAAGCTCGGAATACCCAAGATAAAATTCAAAGACCATATGAAGCACAAGAAAAAGGAAGAACAACATGTGAATGCTTCAGTTCTTCTTAGAAGGGGGGACAAAATATTCCTGGGAGATAGAGGGTGGGAGGGACTTGGGAGGAAGAAAGGAGGGGAAGGGGAAAAAGGAGGGTAGGATCAGGTATGAGAGGAAACAAGAATTATATACAGTGGGTCAGTAATTTTAGCAAAGGTGTGTAGCAATGGGAGATGGGGATCTGGAGGTAGCCACCAGTCAGTCCAAAATGCCAACAAAGCAAGAGCCTCCCAGGACACAACAAGGATGAGATTACCTGAAATGACCAACAAAGAGGAGGGACAACCTGTAGAGACCATATGCCTCTCATCTCCAAACTCTTAACCCAAAAGGGCTTCTGTCTAAAGGAAATACAGGGGCAAAATGTGGAGCAGAGACTGAAGGAAAGAACATCCAGAGACTGCCCCACCTGGGAATCAATCCCATATATATATACTTCACACCCAGACATTATTTCAGATGCCAAGAAGTGCTTGCTGTCAGGAGACTGTTATAGCTGTCTACTGAGAGGCTCTGCCAGAATCTGACAAAAACAGAGGTGGATGCTTGTAGCCAACCACTGGACTTAGTGTGGAGTCCCCAATGGAGGAGTTAAAGAAAGTACTGAAGGAGATGAAGAGCAACCTCATAGAAGAACAACAATATCAACTTACCAGACCCCACAGAGCTCCCAGGGACTAAATCACTAACTAAAGCATACACATGGAGGGACCCATGGCTCCAGCTGCCTATGTAGCAGAGAGTAGCATTGTCTGGCATTAATAGGAGGAGAAGCCCTTGGTCCTCTGAAGGCTTGATGTCCTAGTGTAGAGAAATGCCAGGATGGTGAGGTGAGAGTGGGTGGGAGGGAGCACATACTCCCTCAAAGAAGTAGGGGGAGGTGAGATAGGAGCCGCAGGCTCTGGAGGGGAAACCAGGAAAGGGGATAACATTTGAAATGTAAATATATAAAATATCTAATTTTAAAAAAAGAAAAGAAACTTAAATCAATTTCAGTCTGTTGAGCTGCAGGCTTTGTTATTGTTTTTCCTGAACAATACAATAAACAAACAAACAAATAAACAAACAAACAAATAAACAAATATGAAAGCACTATAAGCAAGTTGTATCATATTCAAAGGCCCTGATTAATTTCTGTCCATATGAGATAGGATCACCTCCTTCAAGTCTTTTTTTTTTCATCACATTTCAAATATTCTCCATATTCTAGAAGTCTGCTACCAATATAGGCATGCTCACATATTCAATATTTTAGTGTAATTTACAAAAAATTGGATTTTGACTCTATTTTGGAGTGCTTTGTTGATGGTCTGGTGCCCATGGAGAGTGTTATCAAGAGGTGAAACAATCTGGAAGAGCTAAGATCCCATGCTTCTCAAATTGAAAACTTTACTACAATGAGTAGAATGAGAAAATGAACCTTGCAAATTTGGTTACAGTTTTGTAGTAGAGATTCTTGTATGTATTAAAGAACACATATTTTTATCCTTTGGTCATCTATAGAGAATTAGGAGACAAGTATTTAAATATGAGTATTTTTCTAATTATCTTCTTTTAGTTAGCTTTAGACTGTCATGAGAAAATACCAGAGATAAACAACTTAAAAGATTGAAATTCTCCTAGGCTCATACCATCCAAGATTTCAGTTTATAGTGACCCAACAATAAACACATTCAGATATGAATTTTAAAAGGGAAAAGGAGCTAGTAGGGATTAAATAAATATTTGTATTATAGCAATTATATGTTGTACATTATGTTAAACCTAAGAAAAAGATGTACTTAGTGGAAGTATTAATTAAACTCTAGCCAATGGAGCTAAGAGGTGGGGAGATGTCTGTGTTACAAGGATAGAAATGTTCATGTTGATTAATAGTAGTGGCCAGATGGTTATAGTCTACAGCCTTGTGATTGACTGTGGTTCCCCTAATATTGCCCCCAATGTAACTAGCCTTTTTCTGTACAGCAAGTAAGAAGGATGAGTCTAGAAGCCCCATTCCATACTTCAAATAAATTATAAATAATGGCTGGGTGTTTTGGCTAAAATCATGTTGATGAGAAAAATCCCATTAATGAGGGCAAATAAACACTGAGTCAAGCACTGTGACTGTCACAGCAAGCTGTCTGAATGATCACAGAGTTCATGATTTAGTAGACAACTGTGTAGAGTCATTCTAGTTTATGAAATGTTGAGAAATTCAGTTCCTGGATTTTGAAGGTGTCTAGTCTGAAACAAGTATATGTGATAAAACACACTGAAGAAAGGCAATGTGTAGGAAGTATGAAGTTTATTTCATTCTTCATCATTTACCTTTGAAGGAAATCAAGGCAAGAAATCAAGCAAGAACCTGAAGGAGAAACTATGGAAGGATGATGCTTATGTGCTCATTCTCAGGATAATGCTAAGCACCATGTGTCCAGGGAATGGAATCCCTCACAGTAAACTGTCTCAATCTATATAAATCAATAAACAAGATATTCTCCACAGACATATAAGGAATCCTGATCACAAGAATCCCTCAACTGAGACTCCCTTCTTAGATGACTCTAGACTATGCCAATTTGATAGTTAAAGCCTCCATGATACAATGCATCAAGCCTAAGTTGGAAATATTTACCAGCCTAGTGTTTGCTGGTGTATTTCTAACTTTCTTGGACTTGATAAATAGAAATTATGAAACTGAATTTCTTAATTCACTTCCATTTCTCTATGTTTACTCCAGCATGGATCTGAGAAAGTTAGATTATTATAATTATTATTAAAGCAGAATAATCTAGTGGTCCTACATGCCATCACTTCTTTTCCAGTTTCTGAAATTCTACTTGGCTAGTTGCTTAGTATAATTCAGTTTGATTCTCCTTAATTAAGGCTTTAGAAGTCTATGTTATGCACAGGTGTTTAGATGAACGCTGAATGGACTTTAGATTCTCCAGTAGATCCTACGTATTGTTTGAAGGTATGATATGGAGTCACAAGTTATAGGGAAGGTACAGAAAAGATAGATGGTGTAAGAAGGAAAGAAATCTTCCTGAGCCGGGCAGTGGTGGCGCATTGCCTTTAATCCCAGCACTTGGGAGGCAGAGGCAGGCAGATTTCTGAGTTCGAGGCCAGCCTGGTCTACAGAGTGAGTTCCAGGAGAGCCAGGACTACACAGAGAAACCCTGTCTCAACAAACAACAACAACAACAAAAAATAAAAAGAAATATTCCTCCTGTTTCCTCTTTAGAATGAATAGAATTTGACTAAGCAACAGATGAGAAGTGCCCATCAGGAAAGACACTTAAGATGAAAAAAAAACAGCCATGTAAGATTCCATGAGAGTTTGGGATACAAGGAAAGTAAATGACAGACTTGTCAGAGAAGAGCACATCTTCTGGGATTGAAATGGTCTCAGGCTTGAATATAATTTTAGTCTGTAGCCGTGAGATCTGGGATGTCTAGGTCTGCACTAGTAAATCAGCACCTGTCACATTCAACTTCAGTTTTTCTGTCAGATACTAATGATGGCAATACCAGGCAGTTACCAGATAGCAGCCAAAGACTTCCAGCTCCATGGTTCCTTGAATAATGAACCAGTTTGCACAACTCTGAAAGCTTGAGCCTGTCATTTATGGGCAATACAGTGAGAGGGTTTGTTGCTGATATTTACCAGTGGAGTATCAGTTGCTTGGATGCTCCATCAATCAAAGAGCATTTGGAGAGGGAAGAACATGGTTACATGGATGCCAATGGAGCCACAGAAACCTGACTCATACTCTGACCTGCAGCCACTTTTCATTCCACTGGGGACAGGAGGCTTACAAAGGCAAACTGTTAATTAAGACCACAAGGTCATGAATAACATGACCCAAATTAATGAGTCAGACTGTAGATACTACAGACATTTAAACAAAATTGCTGAGGAGCAGTGTATTTCAAAAGGAAATCCTTTGTTTGCCTTGTTTACATCTATGATTGTTTAATTATTTATCGATCTGTAATGACATGCCACATTTTCATACATTCACGTAGGTATTTTTTATCATGTGTACCCCATTGTCCTTTTGAGTTTCTCCCAGTCCTACTGCTCTTATATTTCTTCCCAAATGGTCCTACCCCATGTCTTCTTTATAAGTCAACCAGTAAATTTAATGAGAATTACTTATAGAAACATGTGTGAGGGGTTATTAACAGGAGCATGAGCAACTTACCAGTGACTTAACTATTGAAAAGGCATAGTCTCTTCCCCTCTCCTACCACTGTTAACTGCCTAGAAACTCTTTCCAGCTCCATGATGGAATATTGGTGGGATCAGTATTGTATAGGTCTTGTTTAGTTTGACAAGGTTGTTCTGGTATTCAGCTCTTGCATCCATGGTTACCTACATATTTTGATGTATTAAAGCTACTAAATCATTCATTCATCAGCTTTAACCTACTTTATGTTACTTATGTGAGTACAGTCTAAAATCAAGAGGCCCCTGCCCCCTTTCATACAGGGGCTTCAAATTTGATAGATGTGGACAATGGAGGAAACAGAATGGTAGAGTATAAATGTGGAGAGAAAAGATGTATCCTATTAGTAATTCAGTGTTCTGCATGGAAATCTGAATGTACTAATGTAAATTCATAGGGATATCATGTAGAGATGGATATTGGAGAATAAGAGACAAATTACAATTGACTCAAAAAGGAATAGTTCTGTTAGACAAGCAAGATGCTTCATTCTCTTGCTCCATAATGCACCTTAGGGAAATGGGCACTGGAGTCATTAAATACTCCCTCCTTAGCTGGATCTGACAGCATATGTCTGTAATCTCAGAACTGAAAGGCAGAAGTAGGAAGATTTTGAGTTTGAGGCTTGCCTGAGCAAGAGTTCAACCTTGTCTAAAAAACCAAGAGCTAGAATAGAGTTTATTGGTACTAGACTAACTAGACTTGCTTTGTTGTTACAGTGTCCCAGCTTTGATTTCCAGCTTTACACATAAGTAGACCAATGGCAGGAAGTAGGGAAAAAAAGAGTGATGATCATGGATCCCAGTTCTGGTGATAAGAAGAAAAAATCAGAGGTTCTAGGAGGGTCTTCTCAGGGAAAGCAAGCTTGAGGTCCAGACTTTGATACCTAGCTCCTAGGTGCTGATGACAGGTGAACAATCACAGCAATTCCACAGTGACATGGAGGGGAAGGAGGCAGAGGCAGAAAGAGGGAGAGGGTGAGAAAGGGGGCAAGTATCCACAGAGAATGCTGACTGACTGACTAGCAGAATCAGCCAGTGAGCCATATGTTCATTGGGAGAGCCTGCCTCAAAGAAAAAGGTGAAAAGTGAACGAGTAGGTTTCTGATGTTAATTTCTGGCTTGGATGTGAACATGCATACTTGCATGCATACCCTCACATAGATAGATAAACACACATGTGTGCACAAATATTGTGGAGGAGAAAAATATGAATGACTGTAGTATTCCATGTAGTATACTATGCAAGGAAGAATTAATAGCACTTAGTATGGAAAAACAAATGGTGTCCAAGAAAAGGATGGCTCAGGCAATACCGAATAATGGCCCCAGTAATGACAATACATTCTTTTACTATGTGATTACCATTTCAAGATTGTCTTATTCACTTATTTCTATATCCCCTTCTTGGTTATTATAAAACATGGAAGTACCTTTGAATTGATAAGTAAAAGAAGATATGCCACTACAGAAAAACAGCTGAATTGGGTTTTCTGGGGTCTAAGAATATGAAACTTCCAAGTTATGTACCAGTCTACTGTATATGTTTTACACAGGAAGAAACAGATTTAGAAAGATTAAGAAAATTGTTTCCTCCTGGAAATTTTAAGTTACAGGGTTTGAAGTAAGGGGTGATCGGTCAAAAAACAAATCTGAAGCAGGTTTATCCAGTGTTCCAATGGAAGGCTTAGTATCTGTATTCCAAGATGGACTGTGTTCCTCCTGCCTCTGTATATGACTCGTCTAGCAACAGCTCATGCTGGTATGCCAAGAAATTATTACTCTAAGCACAAATGACTACTTTACCTTCTTCATAGCATCATGAGGACTAGAGAGATAATCTCTCCAATAAAGCATACGGACCACCTTGGAAAAGCAGGTATAACTGTGTGTGCCAGTAATCTAGGGCTAGAGAAGAAACACAGATTGATCCCTGGGGCTCTGTGGCCAGCTAGCTTAGCCAACATAGTAAGACTAAGGCAATGTGAAACTTCATGAAATATCAACAAAGTGGAAGGGCTGGAGATGTGGAGGCTCCTCCGTTAAGAGATACTAACTTCTAGATATTATCTATTCTCACAGATGACACAGTTTAAAATGTCAGCACCCATATGATAGTTCACAGCCATTTGCAGTTCCAGATCCAGAGGATCTGATGCCCTCTTCTGTGGTTCAAGGGCATGCATGTGGTATACAGACATACACACAGGCAAGATATTCATATATATAAAATAAAAAGTATTTAAAATTTAAGGCCTCAGCATGTGTGTACATACATGTGCATGTTCATCAATAACATACATGTAGAACACACAAGCATACACACACACGGGCATAAACACACACACACACACACACACCCCATAACCAAAATATGAAATATGTACTCTTAAATTCAAGTGGTCCTGTGAGAATATGAACTTATAAACTCATTTGAGATATCCAATTAAGAAATTGGGCTGTGGTTCCCCACAGGGTGTCAGGTAGAGTTACCATGTAAAATACAAAAGCCACACCCAATGTACCCATAAGAGAATAGAGAATAAACAATCAGACTAATGTATATTCTCAAATATGCATAGTATAATTATATATACTAATTCAAACTGAAAATAAAACAAATATTAATGTTCAAGGAATGAGTAAATACACTATGACATGTCTATACAATGGAATATAATTGAGCAACAAACATATATTTGCTTTCCAGTTGGGTTAGGCTTATTAACTCAGTAAGTAGAATATATTGTATGATATATTTGTGAAAGGTCAAAAAGTCAAATTCTTAGAAGAAGGTGAAAAATGTATGAATAAAACTAGAATTATAGCTCTACAGATCGGGTAAATATTTTAAAACTGGTTATTTTCTTGATTTCAGAACTCTGAACAGGCTTAAAAACTGTTGAATTGTGAATTCTAAGCAGATGAAATGCATGGTGTATTAAGTACATTTCAATAAACCAGTTACAATATGAAGACAAATGTTTGCCAGGAATAGTGGTATTTGCCTGTGGATGAGGCACTGATTGGCACTTGAGAGGCTGAGGCAAGATGATTGTGAGACCACCCCATCCTATAATTTTATTTTTGAAACAAAGAAGGAGAAATAGAGTTCAGTGGTAGAGCCTCTGGCTTCCTGTGTCCAGGTATCCAACAAGAGAACAGTGAATGACCATTGTGAATATTAGGAAGTCTCAACTCTCTCTCTCTCTCTCTCTCTCTCTCTCTCTCTCTCTCTCTCTCTCTCTCTCTCTCTCTCTCTCTCTCTCTCTCTCTCTCTCTCTGTGTATGTATATGTGTATTTCTCCCCTGCCTCCATCCCTCCCTACCACCTCCTTTTTCTTTACATAGAAACCATGGGGAACAGAGCCAGGCTCATGTTCTCTTTCATCAACAACCCCCCCCCACTTTGATATCAATGCCAAGCTCAATTCTAGGCCAGAGAGAAAGCAGAGATAGTGAAAATTGAGAATATATCTTTTGTTTCAACTGAGTTTTTTACTTCTTTCATTGTCAGTGATTATTTTAAAAACAACATTCTACTTTTAATTTAGAAACTTTGAATTTAGAAACTTCAATTTTATCAGAGATACTTTCCACATATATTTACAAAATGGAATACTACTCAGCAATTAAAAACAATGAATTCATGGAATTCTTAGGCAAATGGGGAACAGGGGGAGGGAAGAGGACTTATGGGAATTTCGGGGAAGGGGGAACCAGGAAAGGGGAAATCATTTGGAATGTAAATAAAGAATATAGAAAATAAGAAGAAAAAAAAAGAAAGAAACTTCAAGTTTTAATTTCTTTGTAGGAGGAAATGGAAGAATAACGTGTAATTTTATCCTTCCATACATTTCACTTCTGATATTGTAAATATTTATTTTTATTTATTGGGAGAGGGACACTCTTTGAGCATGTGAGTGTGGATGATCACATGAGCCAGAAGAAGTCATTAGGTCCCTTGAAAATGGAATTGCCTATGGTTATTACCTTCCTTATGGAGTGCTGGGAATTGAACCCAGGTGCTCTGGAAGAGGAACAAGTGCTCATACCTGCTGTGCCAAGTCTCTAGCTTACATATCAATAGATATCTTGGGAAACTTTGGTATTTCATTTCCTGGGATATTGGGAGTTTTTTCTTGGTATGATGTTTTTTGTTTTTTCCTAAAGCATATTGTAATTCTGAACATGAATCTACAATACCAATTCAACCAATTCAGTGTTATTAGAAATACTAGTAATTTTGAACTTTTACTATTTGCTATTTATAATGGTCTCATGAAGTATTAATACCTCAGACATTGACTGCAGGCCTCATTATTTTAAAAATAGTTCTTCAGACTCTATCAGTGGAAAATGAATACTAAATTTAAAATGTTTGGTAATGTGAGTTCATCACATTCCAGAAATAATACACAAATTTGATTTTCAAATCAGGACATAATTGCCTGTTCCCTCTAGATCAGTGATTCTCAATGCTGTGACCTTTAAATAAAGGTCTTTATGTTCTATTGAACCCCCACTATAAGATTATTTTTATTGCTACTTCATAACTTTAAATTTCTACTATTCTAAATTGTAAAACAAATACCTGATATGCAAGATGCTTGACATGGGACCTGCATGGAAGACTCATTGAACTGCAAATTCTCAACCTGCAGATTAAGAAACACTGCTCTATTGACTGTGTCCTTTGCCTTACAGATTTTCTGTTTCATGAGGTCTCATTTATTAATTGTTGATCTTAGTGCATGAACTACTTGTGTTCAGTTCTGGAAATTTTTTCTTGTGCCAAAGTTTTCAAGAGTGTTCCCCACTTTCTTTTCTATTAGATTTAGTGTATCTGGGTTTACATTGATGTCTTTGATCCCTTGACCTTGAGTTTTGTGCAGAGAGATTTGGATCTATTTGCATTCTTCTACAGGCAGATATCCAGGTAGACCAGCACCATTTGTTGAAGATGCTTTCTTTTTCTTATTATATGGTTTTGGTTTCTTTATCAAAATCAAGTTTCCATAGGTCTGAGGGTTTATTTCTTGTACTTCAACTCAATTTCATTGATCATCCTATCTGTTTCTATACCAATAGCATGAAGATTTTATTACTATTGCTGTAGAATACAGCTTGAGATCTGGAATGGTAAAATCTCCAGAAATTCTTTTACTCTACAGGATTTTTTAAATTATCCTGGGTTTTTGATTATCCATTTGAAGCTGAGAATTGTTTTTTCAATGTCTCTAAAGGAGTGTGTTGAAATTTTGATGTGAATTTCCTTGAATCATTAGATTCCTTTGGTAAGATGTCAATTTCTACTATGTTAATCATACCAATCCATGTACACTGGAGATCTTTCCATCATCGGTTATCTTCATTTTCCTTCTTCAGAGACTTAAAGTTCTTGTCATACAGATCTTCACTTACTTGATTAGAGTAATGAGATATTTTATATTATTTGTGGCTATTGTGAAAGGTGGTGTTAACCTGATTTATTTCTCAGCTTGGTTATTTATAAAGGAGGGCTACTGATTTTTTTTTTTTTTAGTTAATTTTGTATCCAGCCACTTTGCTAAAGGTGTTTATCAGCTATACGAATTCTCTGGTAGAATTTTGAGGAAGCTTATTTATACTATCATAATTATGTGTGAAAACCAATATGATTCTTTGGCTTCTCCTTTTCCAATTTGTATTCACATGATCTCTTTTAGATGTCTTATTGCTCTAGCTAGAACTTCTCATACTATATTGAATAGGTATGGGAAGAGTGGAGAATCTGATTTTAAAAGTATTGCTTTATATTTCTCTCCATTTAATTGGAAGTTGATTATTAGCTCATTGTTTCTTGCTTTTATTGTGCTTACATGTATATTTTTATCTTATATGTGCTTTGTATCCCTGGACTCTGCAATACTTTTATCACAAAGGTGTACTGGATTTTGTCAAAGTTTTTTTTTTTTTTTTTTTTTGCAACTAATTAGAAGTTGGAATGGACAACCAATAACTGACCTAATTTCAGACACATCACATAGCAAGCACCAATCCCTGACACTATTAATGATGCTCTGATGTGCTTGCAGGCAGGAGTAGCATAACTCTCTGCTGAGAGGCTATATCCAATAGCTGACTGAGGCACACAGACAAATTTTATTCAGAACTCAAGTAGTTTTGTGGAAGAGTTGGGACAAGGTTTGAGATGCCCAGAGTGGGTAGGGATTCTACAGGAAGACCACCAGAGTCAACTCAATTAGACACTTTGGAACTCTTAGAGACTGAACCACCAACTAACGGGCATATACGAGCAGGACCTAGGCCTCTGCTCATATGTAGCAGATGTACACCTTGTTTTTCATATGAGTCACCCAACATATGGAGTTGTGGCTGTCACTGACTCTATTGCCTGATTGTGTATCCTATTCTCCTAAGTGGACTACCTGTCTGGCTTCAGTGGGAGAAGATGTGCCAAGTCCTGCAATAACTTGATGTTCCAGGGTGGATTTTTAATCAGTGGGGACCTCTCTCTTCTCAGAAGGGAAGGTGTGGGAGGGAGTGGCTGTGGAAGGGGGTGCTGAGAGCGAGGAAAGTTGTGATTGGGATGCAAAGTGAAAGAATAAATAAATTAATTAATGAAAGTGGGGAAGAGTCTTGAACACAGAGGCACAGGGGAAATTTTCCTGAACAGAACACCAATAGCTATGCCCTAAGATTAAGAATTGACAAATGGGACCTCATAATATTGCAAAGTTTCTGTAAGGAAAAGGACACTGTCAATAGGACAAAACGGCAACCAACAAATTGGGAAAAGATCTTTACCAACCCTACATCCATCTGACAGAGGGCTAATATCCAATATTTACAAAGAACTCAAGAAGGTAGACTCCCGAGAGCCAAATAACCCTATTAAAAAATGGAGTGCACAGCTAAACATAGAATTTTCACCTGAGGAATATCGAATGGCTGAGAAGCACCTAAAGAAATGTTCAACATCCTTAGTCATCCGGGAAAATGCAAATCAAAACAACCCTGAGATTTCACCTTACACCAGTCAAAATGGCTAAGATCAAAAACTCAGAAGATAGCAGGTGCTAGAGAGGATGTGGAGAAAGAGGAACACTCCTCCATTGCTGGAGGAATTGCAAGCTGGTACAACCATTACCATTCTGGAAATCAGTTTGGTGGTTCCTTAGAAAACTGGGCATGATACTACTGGAGGACCCTGTTATACCACTCCTGGGCATATACCCAGAGGATTCCCCAGCATGTAATAAGGACAAATGCTCCACTATGTTCATAGCAGCCCTGTTTATAATAGCCAGGAGCTGAAAAGAACGCAAATGCCCCTCAACGGAGGAATGGACACTGAAAATGTGGTATATTTACACAATTGAATACTACTCAGCTATTAGAAACAATGAATTCATGAAATTATTAGGTAAATGGGTGGAACTGGAAAATATCATCCTAAGTGAGGTAACCTAATCACAAAAGAACACACATGGTATGCACTCACTGATAAGTGGATATTAGCCCAGAATCTTGGAATACCTAAGACACAATTCACATATTAAATGATGCCCAAGAAGAAGGAAGGAGAGACCTCTGGTCCTGGAAAGGTTCGATGCAGCAGTGTAGGGGAATACCAGGACAGGGAAGCAGGAGGGGATTGATTGGGGAATAGTGGGAGGGGAGAGGGCTTATGAGACTTTTGGGGAGAGGCGAACCAGGAAAGGGGAAATCATTTGAGATGTAAATAAAGGCTGTATCTAATAAAAAAAGAAAGAAAGAAAAATGCCTGCTAACTCAAAGCTATTTATTGCAGTAAGCTGATGGAGATGATTCACTCTAATTTAGGAATAATTAAATTTACTTCAGGCTTGTCATTTGGTTTCTTGTTTGCATGGTGAAAAGATTGAAACTTTTAATTTTGGGCAACAAATGCTGAACTATATTTCCATTTCCAGAGTTGTTTCTTAAAACATGTTTAAAAAAGATATTTCTTTGTGTCTGTCTGTGTGTATACACATACTTACAAATTCTATGAGTATACATGTGGAAGTCAGAGAACAATTTTCAGGAGTCAATACTTTTCATTTTGTGTGTTCCAAGGATTGAACTTAGGTCTTTAGGTTTGTTAGAAAGAGCCTATATATATTGAGTGATCTTGTTGTCAACAATCAAATTCTGGAGAATAGCTAGAGATGTTATTTTGAGTTCAGGTGCATAATGATGTAGAAAATAAGAGCTGGGTGTAAAGAAAGCAAAGAAAACCATCTTAAAGGAAGGTGTGCCAGCTTACTTGCTTGGGATCTGATCCCTGTTCCCCTGACATGGGTAGATGTCTGTTTTCTTATCCTAGCTTCTATCTTTTTAATGAACTCTACAATGAAGCAGACCTCTTTATGTCTTCTTTTGAGAGGACTTTTCTGTGAAGGCTCCAGGAAGTTCTGCCATGTCTTATTTAATGTGCCTCTAGTTAGAGTTCTGGGTTCACCTGGCTCTTTTTTTTTTTCCTCTGCTGCTATATTGCCTATTCTGTCATGCAGTTCCTTGGGGTGATTTCAACCAGTAGATAGGAGTGAGAGGCACTGCCTCTAAGCTCACTCATATAACCCTCTGAGAATATGAACCTCTGACCTGGTTATACCCAAGTTGAAGACCTCTCACTAGTCCCTGTGCTCATAGCAGTGATTATATCTCTGCTCTTCATTAGAATCATCCAAATACATTGTGTGTGTGTGTGTGTGTGTGTGTGTGTGTGTGTGTGTGTGTGTGTGTTAGGGGCATGAAGAATGCAAAGCAGGAAGAGGTAAGTACATACGTTTCTGTGTGAAATATGGCAGCGTTGTTTTAGGGGTGTTGGGGACCCAGAATATGTGTGTAAAGTCAGTGGACAACCATTGCATATTGGTCTTTACTTTTCTACCTTGTCATGAGATAGGGTTTAAGACTTGCTGTGTAAGCAGGGATAGCTTTTGTAGATTCTCCCGTATCCACCTCCCACCCCTCACAGTCATACTGGAACTAAAATGCTTGCAGGTGATTTTTGCTTTAAAGTGGGTTCTCTGGCTTGTCAGGGATGAACTGCAAAGGATTATAACCCTTGAACCATCTCAGCCCCATCCAAATCATGGTTTTATTTTTGTCTTGTTGTTTGTTGTTTGTTGGTTTTAGTAAAAATACCCAAATTCCCTCAAAGGAACTTTTAGGAAATTGATTTGAGTAAAATTTTCTCCAGAACCCAGTTTCGAATCTCTTACTGGATACTCTTTATAGCCTGGCATACAATGCCTTGATAACTGATTTCTCTTCCCACCTGCTTTGATTGTTATCCTAGGTCTGTCTCTCTATCCAATATCTTCTTCTATTTTCTAAGAACTAATTTTTAAGATCTGGGAAGATGTCTGTCTCCTAGAATTTTTGTTCAATGAGCTATGAAGTCAGTCTTTTACTCTGCAAAACATTTCTAGGCTTACCATAGTAACACCTCTTTCTTCCCTGCCTGTCATCACTGTCTCACCAAGAACTGTAAGTTTGCAATTGTTTGTTGTTTTGTTTACTTTGTCTTTGATTTTGTATTAGCATGTATTAATTATATGCAGTTGGCTCATTATAACATTTCCACACATGTGTATAATGTATTTTAATCATATTCATCACCATTACTTTCTTATTCTCTCTCCCCTTCTCCTTCCCACTCCTATTGATCCCTGCTATACCAAACTAGTTCCCTTTCTACTTTCATTGTCTTTGCTTTTAATAACCCAATGGGTTCTATTAGTATTGTTTACAGGAACATGAATAATGAGTTGCATGTTCTTAAGCACCTTACTAGTGGCTACACTACCAAAAGAAATGAACTCTTATCCAGTAGCCATTAACTGAATAAACATCATGGTGGTTTGAGGTATGCCAAGCTCCTCACACTGTATAACAGGGTGTTGTTTGGAAAAAGTTTGTGTAAGTCTTATGAGAGGCAATCATAGCTCCTGTGAATTTAGAAGTACAAGCCATCATGCTATTCCCAGAATCAGCCTACTTGTCCATTGTCTAGGTTGTTTATTTCTTTGTCTTCCTCATTGACTTAAAATCAAAAGATGGTGTTTCAGTCCTTTCTGCAATTTCCCCTGCCTTTTACTTATGCTCCATTCAAGATAAAATTGCATGTAATATTAATATCTGCACTTGGCCAATCCCAAAGCTGTCTGGGACTTGCTGTTCTGTTCAGTATTAGTTCATTTGAGTTCCTAGGCACTTGAGCTTGAGTTTGCACATGCAACTATAGTAGTAGTTATAATCCCTAGAGTCATCGTAAGTACAGTCAGTGATCCCCTTTGGCAGGTGAAGAAACTGAGACAAAATGAAGGAAGGCAGCTCATCATATAGCCAGGCATATTGAAGGTCATCTGAATGATGAACATGTGTTACTTCTGTGTTATTGTGGCCTGAGCAGTCAATATGACTGTTATATTTTCCAGTGTTCAGTGGGCCATATACAACCAAGAACCTCCAGAGATAACAATTTTTTGAAAGGAAGTTATTGGCCCCCCATGAAAAATTCCTAATGGAGGTTCCTCAGTAAGTTAGGTCGATGTTGCCATGCAACTGAAAGGGATCTGGATCAAAATAAGGGGACAGTTTACTGTTAATCTGGAACATCTTCACTCTCAAAATTCCTTTGAAATGTCTTATGATCAGGTTTAATTACTTTGACAATGATGCCAAATAGGTATGATCATCTTTGTAGGTAATGTGTCAGTGGCCAGGGAAGACAAGTGTCTCAGGCAATGTTTTATGAGTCACTTAGAAAAAAAAATCTCTTGAAATTCAGAATGACAGTTGAGCCAGTAAAGGTTTGCCACCAAGCCTGACCACATAAGCTTGATTCCTGGGATCCAGGTAGTGTATGGAGAGATTCTGTGCACCCACCCCTCTCCACACACACAGCCAGTTGTTATTCAATTGGTCTGTATCTTGATTGCAGTAGGAAAATCTCTCTGCCTTGCTATGGTGCTGGCTTTAACAACTTCAGGAAATGGACATGAAAGTAGAAGCAATCCTGTCTGGACATTAAAGCAATATGAAGCACGGAGAAGGCTAGTATGATGTGGAGAAGAGTATAGTCAAAGAAATTTATATTTTTACATGTCTTTGAGTAGGCATGATGATTAACGCTAATTATAACCTTGATGGGATCTAGATTCACCCAGGAGCAAGCCTCTAAGAACACCAAGAGGGATTACAGAAATTAAGGTTAGACTGAGAATATCCGTGAGGGACTTCCTTAAGTATGGGAGTTGATGTGGGCAGATTCATCCTTGTAACTGTAAACAGGACCACTCCCTGAACTAGAGATCTGATTCTGGGTGGTATACAGTAGGGGAACCCAGCTGATCAGCAGCACATATTCATCCTTCTGTTTGTTAATTGTGGATGTGACATAACCATCTGTTTCAAGCTCCTGGTGCCCTGGCTCCCTTGCCACTATGTCACTACTGTATCCTGGAACTATGACATAAAATAGAACCTTTATCCTCTGAGCTAATTTTGTTAGAGTATTTTATCACAGTAACAGGGAAAGAAACTAAGAAAGTAACCTTGTATAATTAAATAAAAATTCCCAAGGGCTAGTGAAACCCAGTGGTAGATGGCTAATAGGATAAGTGAAGTCTCAGTTTTGATTCTTGGAGCCATTGGTTTAAAGAAAAACTTGCCTCCCTGTCTGAGGACACAATTTCGGGTATCATAGTAAGTGGTTTTAACAGTTTTTTAAAGCTTTTTCCTTGGTAGCCACCCATAACCATACTAAATAATAAACAGCATTTCTTTATTTGGCCCAGATGCTACTCATATTTGATTTGTTTCTTTCATTTCAAAGATGAAACTATCAGAAATGGTTTAGGATATCATACTAGCCTTCTCCATGCTTCACATTTGCCTGAATGATACTAAGATATAAGGCAGAGAAGAAAGATGCCCTTCATGAAATAACCCTTTCTGTTTCTTCTGCAGGCAGTGACTTAAATGATGGCCTGTGGCATTCTGTCAGCATCAATGCCAGGAGAAATCGTGTTACTCTCACACTGGATAGTGATTCTGCTTCCACAGCTCCAGACAACTCCCGTATACAGATTTATTCTGGAAAGCATTACTACTTTGGAGGTAAGTTCCCTAGCCTTTGAGAAATCAAATATAGAGGCAGGGAAATTATTCTACCATGTGCCTTAACAATTAGACAACTCTCCCCATACATGCAGGCCTATTCAAGCACCAAATAGTGAGAAATCAAAACCTCATACAACTGTGCAAATACAAGCTATTTAGGGCAGTACTAATGGCAGAAGGACCCCCATGGTCTAGGTCCTAGACATGGGTTGAATAACTCACCAATAGTAATTCTTATAGCCATGCCAAGTTCTTGGTCTCACACTAGGAAAGAGAAACTGAGCTGAATACTTAGAGAAAAGGAATTAAGAGTCAACAAGTACCCACAGGAGAAAAAAACTCAAGTGAGAGAAACAACCAGTCAGCATGAACATCTTGGCCTTCCACTGCTACTTTACTTTGTGAACCTCATCTCCCCTTTTCTATGTCTTAAGAGATTTTTCACACCAATGGAGGGTATCAGAGCAAAGTAGAAAGGAGCTAGGGCCTCCAAGAGACAGGGAGAAGCCCTTGCAATTTCTAAGTTATTGCTTTTTCTACTCATTGTAACAGTTGCAACACTTCTAAGGACACAAACAAAAACAAACTGGGGTGGACAAAACTTATATGACATTTTGTCATGTTTACAAATCCATCCATGCTAAGTATTTTAAAGGCATCTTTTATTAAAATAGATGTCTAATTCTGTAGCCAGTGATCTATCTTACATAAGCCACATCTAAAGGGGACTTATTCCCTATGGCTTACTGACCTTAAGCACTTAAGATACATTCCCTGAAGTCCTTTTGTAGAACATAAACAACAAGATCACTTTCAGAATTACTGGGAAATATAAACAAGAGCAGAATGCAGGTTTGTTGAAGCTTAATAGAATAGTTACTTACCTTGTAAAAGGTACTTGTTTACATGTACCCAGCCCCATGCACACTCAAGTCTCCCACCATGGCTCCCTTACACACTATAAAAATTGACAAAAACTGGTTTAGATTTTGTAGATGTAAATATGAGCTAACCTTACTCTAAAGCTTTCAGTTCCTTCCCATGTGGTAACCGGACACAAACATTGCATAATAGCCTTCACTGAAGAGATAACAAGAGGAATCCATGAGCAAAGACACTAATAGCTCAATGTTGAAGAATTGAGTTCTATCCTTGGAACCTGTACTGGCACAAGAGAATGGGTCCCACAATTCTGTCTCCTGTCTTCGATATGTTCAGGACAATACATGAATGCACATACTCTGTCTTGCTCAGATATAATAATAGAAATAATAATAATGGCAATGACACATACATTATAGTTACCTAGAGTTTGCAATATACATATCATACTCTCTACATTGAGCTCCTCCTCAAACCCTGTAGTCTCCTAGTTCTAAAATCTACAAATCTCCCCTTCTTTCTAAGGTTGTGGATCTTGAATTGCCAAGATCTTTGCACAGACACAGAACACATATTTAGGGTCTCTTTGGAAGTGAGTTGTATAGAACAAGATCAATGCCTTTGGGTTTTAGCATGAAGAAGGACCATAGTTCTTCACCCTCAATGACCATCACATGCCAAGCAATAGCATGTACTTTTAGATGGTTTTGTGTCTATATGATAGACAATAAGTTTGCTCTTAAGTGAAATAAAATAATCTGTGTGGCTCAGTCATAAAGCTCTTGCTGTGTTAACATAAGGACCTGGGTTTGGAGCCCTAGAGCTCTCAAAAAGCTAGACTTTGTAGCAAATGACTGTAATCTTTTTGCCACTCATGCCATTGAGCCTGGTGTATTCAGTAGGAAACCATAGACCCATCCTCAGAGGAGGTAGAAATCACCAATTACTGTAGTTGTAATCTACTGCTGCAGTTCTAATCTCTGTGCATTGTCTGTAACACATGTACTCCCATTCTCATATACATTGTCATTCGAAGATAAATAAAATAATAATCTGTGGGAGGCTTTAGAGACATTGAGTGTATGGAGCAGATTCAAAATTTTGTTCACTGCAGGCCATAGTGAAAGAAAATGAATAGGAACAAATGCTGAGCAATGGTCTCAACTCCGACTTGTGTGTTCTAGATAACATAGGGATAAATGAGAGTTAGGAATTTATTCCCCAGGAGTGGGATCCTGCTATATCACTCCTGGGCATAAACCCAGAGGCTTCCCCTGCATGCAATAAGGACGCATGCTCCACTATGTTCATAGTAGCCTTATTTATAATAGCCAGAAGCTGGAAAGAACCAAGATGTCCCTCAACAGAGGAATGGATTTAGAAGATGTGGCATATTTACCCAATGGAATACTACTCTGCAATTAAAAACAATGAACTCATGAAATTCCTAGGCAAATGGTCAGAACTGGAAAATATCATCATTAGTGAGGTAACCCAATCACGAAAGAACACAGTCATTGATAAGGGGATATTAACCCAGAATCTCGGAATACCCAAGACACAATTCACATATCAATAGATTTCCAAGAAGATGGAAGGAGAGACCCCTGGTCCTGGAAAGACTGGATGTAGGGGAATGCCAGGACAGAGAAGCGAGAGGGGGTTGAATGGGGAAAAGAGGGAGGGAAGGGGGTTTATGGGACTTTCGGGGAGGGAGGAAATGGGAAAGGGGAAATCATTTGGAATGTAAATAAAAAATATAGAAAATAATAATAAAAAAGAAAAGAAAAAAAGGAATTTATTTCCAGGCAAAATGGCTTTGAATAATAATGTACAATAATCTTCCAAAATATCACTGCGGTATAATGGCTCTGTTCCCCTGAGCTAGAATATTGCTGAATTCTGAGTGGGTTTTTAGGGTGCTAGAATTAGAGCATGAAGATTTATCTATGATTTGAACAGTATTTAAACAAACTTTCCACATGCAGACTGTAAACTTAAGGAACATAAAAAATAAGCTTCCACAATAGTAGTCAACTTCCATAAATTTTCTCTACAATTTCAATTAGAAGCAGTAGCATCTCTTCATTTTATAGTGTGCCTGTGAGCTGTTAACCAGCTGCTAGGCTTCAGCCCTGCAGTGACTGTCTATTAGAGATGAGTGAAATAATTCCTCTTATTTATGGCTTATTGTCATGTTTTCAAGCTCACATTCCCATATGCTCTGAACCTATGAAAGCCACTGAGATGAAGTTTGTAAGAGCACACATAATTATCTATCTGCTTGTTCTACACCTGTCTTAATGAGAATGTTGAGCTGACATCAGGTGATACTATTCGGTGCAATGTATTTTTATTTTTTAAAATAACACTCTTTAAGAGGTGTGAGGTTAACATTTCACTTGTGCTATTACAGCTTGTAACTATGGGTACATAAGCCCATCATTCTCTTAATGTCTGGATTTTCTTTGTACAGCATGTCAAAAGTCCTGCTTGGTTCCTAAGGATATCTTTCTTAGGAGCTTACCTTGTTAATGCTCCACAATTAACCAGAAAAATTACTCATCTGTCATCCTTACCAGAGCATAATTTCCTTAGAAAATATAACTAAGAATTGCATTTTGAACTTAGATGAGTGTTTTGAGATATAACCAGCATTCTCAAGCACTTAAAATATGTGAAGAGTATGCTAAGGATGCCATTAAAAGGAAAGACATACATTTCCAGAAGAGAGAGAGGGAGAGAGAGGGGAGAGAGAGAGAGAGAGAGAGAGAGAGAGAGAGAGAGAGAGAGAGAGAGAGAGAGAGAGAGAGAGAGAGAGAGAGAGAGAGAGTGTATGTGTAGCTGACTCGGTAGAATGCTTGCCATGCAAGATTGAGAAACTGAGTTTGGATTCCTAGTACCCATATAAAATACTGGGCATGGCATGGAACCTCTTGAGTTTCAGTGCTGGTGAGGCTGAGTTAAGTAGGCTTCTGAGGTTCACTGAAAGCCCAGCCTATATAAGTCACAAAACTTCCATGTGGATGAGTAGGCTGTGTCACACAAAGTAAAGTGACAAGTGACAGGTGAAGGCAGAGCCCTGGAACTCAAGACCAGCAAGTCTAGGTATATTTGTGAGACTCTGGTTCACAAAAAGACCTTATCCAAAGAATAAAATAGGAAGTGGCAGAGAAAGATGGCTTGATTCCAACATCCGGCTTCTATATGTAACCACATAAAACACTGCATTTTTAGGCAGGCACCACACACACACACAGAGAGACGCACATACACACAAACACACATGCACATGTGTGCACACACATACCCACTTACACCTGCACTCCCCATATTCACACACACAATGAGGATTAAAGTAAATATCATACCAATGATGTTCCCTTTGGCACTTTTTGTTCTTTATAGTGACTGAGCATCCCCATTTTGCACCATTTTTACATCTCTGAGCTACAATTTAAAATAAAAGTATGTCCGGCCACGAATACAAAAGTGCCAAGATAATTAGACCTCAAGGCCTTCCATCAATAGGTTGCCAAATCAATAACCTATCATTTCAGTGCTCTTCATCTTTTCTCTCTGTCCCACAGGGTGCCCTGACAATTTCACCGATTCCCAATGCTTAAACCCCATTAAGGCTTTCCAAGGCTGCATGAGGCTCATCTTTATTGACAACCAGCCCAAGGACCTCATTTCAGTTCAGCAAGGTTCCCTGGGGAGTTTTAGTGAATTACACATTGATCTGTGTAGCATCAAAGACAGGTAATTATTGTCTTGTCTTCTCTGTTCCTCCACCCCTTCCCATTTTCACTGTTCTGAATATGAGTTTCTTTAAGCAAAATTCCTATCTTCAGACAGTAACCACATTAGATATAATTGAGTTGCCTAATAGAAAATATTTCTGAAGGGATTGAAGGCCCAGAGAAAATGGTTTAAATTGATTGAGTCTCTCTTCATGTTGACTTGCAGTAAATGGGATATGCAAATTAAATCAAAATACAAATTTATGAAAGGACTAAAATTTTATGCATAAACAACATCTGATTACTTTGAAGTTAAGAGTAAATGATAAAGGAGGGAGGAATTGCTTGCCCTCAACCATTTCATTCCTTGCCTGCTGTCGCTATCCTTCCCATAATGTTAAAAGCTTCAGGAAATCTAAAGCAAAGGGGTTGGCTGTGCTTACTGTGGATATCCTCAATTAGGGATGGTTGGTCCTAGCTACCACCAACCCCATCCACTGTTTCACTCATTCTAAAGAACCCAGACAGTAAGCTAGTGACAGCCAGTACTTTTATTCTACAACCCAGAGATACAACCAACATAATGCTCAGTTTCTAGTTGCTTCTGTCTTGGGATTTGGCTCCTCTAGTGATAGAAGTTTCTAGATTTTAAGTCAAGAAGCCCAAAACATAATGGATGCTGAGTTTCAGCAGTATTTTAATGTGTTCCTTCTGTAGCACCTACCTTCTTTGCTCCTCTAATTCTGCTTACCGCTTTTAGGATATTAATGAGCAGATAGGCACATAGGATTTGTTAAGTGGATACATATGTGTTGGTATTAAAGGTCTTTGGCTACATTAATTAGCCATTGCTATAAACTGATATGTACTCTGATTTGTGAAAAGTGATACCAGTAAGGACATGTGATATCAGTTTAATTCATTCTACTGTGAGAATGAGAAATGAAATGGAAGGAGTTCTGGTAGGTGATTGAATTACGTCTTAAAGGATGAGGGAAAATCATGCTTGGCCAAGTTGAGAGTAGACAGAAACTGATAGGAGATATTGCCACAGAATGGTGAGGAAACAGACAGGGCTTGTAAGTGCTACCAAGTCAAAATTATTTGATTTTGCATTTAAAATCTGCAGTATTGGCATACATTTTATAACTAGCAGCATATGATATTGTTTTGGGCAACATGTATTTCCTGAGAAGCAAGAAATTGATGACTTGTCTTTCAATCCACCATGTTTTAGTAACAGTTGACATGCTTCAGCTTTTACGTCAAGCAGGGAAGTCATATGGCTTCCACATAGCTGAGCATGTGGACCTGGAATTAACACAATGAATGCTTTTGTGCTAGCAGTTTTTGGTTTCATGTTCTATGTGAGAATTGAGAAGGAACATCATCAGATATGGCTAGAAACATGAGTTAAGAAAAATATCACCACAGCTAGGGGAGTTAGGGAGATGATGATTTCTCCCAATTCAGGAGGATGTAATGAAAAGCATCAGGTACCTGTACTGTGGAACATGGGAAATCAACCATGTAGAACGTGGTCTCTGATAATGCTGAAAATGACTACTATAATTAGGTAGAACATCGGGCAGTGGTGGCACACGCCTTTAATCCCAGCACTTGGGAGGCAGAGGCAGGCGGATTTCTGAGTTCGAGGCCAGCCTGGTCTACAAAGTGAGTTCCATGACAGCCAGGGCTATACAGAGGAACCCTGTCTCGAAAAACCAAAATAAAAAAAAAAAAATTAGGTAGAACATAAGCACATATTTCTGATATCATTGTAAATGGAATTCCCAACACATCACACTGACTTTTTGATCCTTGTGTTTTTGTTCCATTTGACCAACTAGGAAAGTGGGTAATAAAATGTGTACTTCATTAAAATATGCTAATTTGATGTCTCCAAATCAAAGCTATTACAGGAAATGGATACCTTCCCAAGTCTATATTCCTGGCAATGGAGAAACTCCCAAATTCATCATCTGATGCAGCATTTTATGTATTACAGATAAATACATGGACTTTTGTAAACTGGGATAGCTTTGATATCTTAACATATAATCATAGACAAGAAAGTCACTGCCCTTTACTTTTGTGCAATTGTAGTCTTGAGTAATTATATTACATACAATTGTGTTTTGTTTTATTGTATAATAAGAAATGTATTTGCTTTAGTGGATAAATGGTATATTTCACTTGAATTGCAGTCACTTTCTTATTGGTCTAATTTGCATTTATTTGAAATCTGGGAGGCAGTGTGAGGGATTACAAAGGCAGGTGTTTCCAGAGCTTTGGGTTTTAAGTTTTGAAATAAAGGTAAATGTCATAACAGAAGTTCATGTACATGTAAACCAGTAACAGCAATAGATGTGAGGAGGGAAAAGTTGTATTATAGATGCATAATAAATAAAGAGGCAATTTGTCAGAGATCTGGCAGGGTAAGAAAAACCTCAGCTCTTGGTGAAGTAGATGCAGGAGATCTCTTGAGCTCCCTGTCTTTCTCAAACAGGGATGTTTGCTCCATTAGTCATATATGAATGTGTTAGCAAGCTGATATGAACCTGCTTGCTAGGCAGAGCAGGAGATGACCCTGATCCCTGGCTAACAAGACCATGGAAGTCTGAGAGTCTCCACTTAGACAGCAGATACTAAAACCTCTATCCTTGTATTCTGGATCTTTTTTCTCCTTCAGAGTGAAGTGGGGCCTGCCTATACATTCTGGCTTTTCTTCTTTTGTTTCCAAACATGTCTCTTACAAATTTAAATATCTTAGTGTTAGTCATTTGGGAAGGATATCAAATGTGGGAAGGCCATAGTTGTCTTCAAGGAAAAAGGCACAAAGTTGCAAAATCTTAAGGTGCTTCTCAGTGAGCTATTACAGGCCCTGTAAAATGTTGTCTACAAGTTTTTAAGCTCAGTTTCCTTTGAGGCATTTAATGTCTACCCTTGAAATATCACTTTTGGCTGGAGAGATGTCTCACTGGGTAAGAGTGTTTTCTTCACAAACATGAGTATCTGAGTTAAGATTCCAGCACACATGTAACAAACTAAGCATGGTAATACATGACTAGCTATAACCCTAGTGCTATGGGAACTAGAGATGGAAGCGTCCTTTCCAGTTGCCAACCCAGTCAGAACAACAGCAGCAGCAACAACAACCATAATTACTTCCAGGTTCAAGAAAAAGAATATGACTCAAAAAGATAAGGTAGCTAATGATAGAGGAGGATAGCTAACACCCTCCTCCTGCTCTATACTTGTTCACAGGCGTGGACATACATGTACATTAAAACATGTTACATGCCCCACATACACAGTAGTATTGATAAATTTTATTAACAATGACATACCCTGATTTCTGTGCAGCTTTCTAGGGAAAGGGAAATTTTCGATACTACAAGTCTCATTTTCTGTGTGCTACCCTCATATAGCAATATAATTTGAGGGACATTCTTAGTTATTATCTAGTACCAGTCCCAGAAATGGACATCATGTGAAGGCTGCAAAATTAATAATGGAATCACGGTTTATTGCTCCTGGCCTCTGCTATTGTATCCTAAGTACATTTTCTTCTAATCCTTTTGAAAATGCCAACCATTTTGTTCTCCACTCTATGGAACACATGTAAAACAATGTATTCAGTTTCTTACAGTCAAATATGTCATAAAGACAATTTTCTCCTTCTATATCTCATTCTTTTTCTCTTACCACATTTTCTTCTAAGAGAAACATGTGTCTCACTTTCTGGTCAGGATTTTTAGCTTCTCAGCTTAAGCATGTAGAGCTACAAACACAGAAGGTGAGAAAAGCATTATGTTGGATAACCTCCAAAGAGTGCTTATACTTCTCACCCAATATGTGGGAATGTGTTAAAAACAGTGGATAATATAAAAAGACTGCATGTGTGGTAATACATATGTCTGAGCTCTTTTCTAAAATTGATCACCTTTATATCAGGTACTAGAAAAGTCAGGGTGACCATACCATCTGAGCACTTCTCTCCAAGTAAGAAATGCTGTAATACAGTATTCTCCCTTTAAGCTTGAAATGGGCTAAAGTACAACCAGGATCACTCTGCTGCCCTTTTCTTTTTAATTTATCATATTTTGCTTTGTTTCATGGAGGAAAAGAAAAGAATGCATTTTATCTAGTAGTTATTGAATAAATATTCTTTAAATATTACTTCTTTTAGCTATTTCTACATCTTATAAGCATCAAGTAGTTCTTCAAGTGTAGCTGATGTGCAATATCACAGTGCACAGTGAAACTTGGTAAAAATATAATTTCTAGGGCTATGAGATGGTCCAGCAACTAAGAGCCCTTGCTGCTCTGGGAGAAGACCAGAGTTTCACTCCCAGCACCCACATTGGTGGCTCATAACCACTTGTAACTCTAGATCCCATAGATCTGACATCCTTTTCTGGTTTCCATGGGTACCTGCACTCAGATACATACATATAATTTAAAAAGCGAAGTAAATTTTAAAGGAGTTAGTTATATCTAGGTGCTAACCTGGGAATGAGGAAAGAATTTTAGAATGTTTTCCTGGTAATTCTAAACAACAGTCACATTTAAGATCTCTGGGATTGTCACCAATGCTAGGAAAGTTTGCCAACTGCTCGTTTAAGGTCACATATTTAGTGGTCACAGGAGTCATATTCAAGTCCATTTGTCAATTTCTGAGTCTATGAAAGTATGTAGTGTCTGATGATGAAGTTCAAAAGAAGAGTAAGGGCTTGGTTGGCCAGAACTAGTAAAGGAGCCCACCTGAGGAGTGGGATGAGTTTAGGGAGATCAAGGAGCATAGACCAGGCACATATTGAGAATGGCATAAAGCAGGAGTGAGAAGATGGGAAGCATTTGAATATCAGTTTACATGATCAAAAGGCTCCACCAGGTAAAGGCAGTGCCTCACAATGAATGTAAGTGTGCAAATTAGTAGCTAATCTTTATATTTTTTCTTCTCTTTTTCATTAGATATTTTCTTCATTTACATTTCAAATGTTATCCCCTTCCTCTGTCTACCCCAGAATATCCCTATCCCACCTTCCCTCCTGCTTCTATGAGGATCCCCCCACACACACACACACTCCCACCTCCCCTCCCTGGTATTCTCCTCCATTGGGCATCAGGCCTTCACAGGACCAAGGGCCTCTCCTCACATTGATACCCAATGACAAGGCCATCCTCTGCTACATATTTGGCTGGAGCCTTGCGTCCCTCCATGTGTACCCATTGGTTGGTGGTTTAGTCCCTGGGAGCTCTGGGGGTTCTGGGGTTCTGGTTGGTTGATATTGTTGTTTCCTATGGGGTTGCAAACCTCTTCATCTCCTGAGCCAGGGGAAGTGTATGTGTGTGTGTGTGTGTGTGAGTGAGTGTGTGTGTGTGTGTGTGTGTGTGTGTGTGTGTGTTGCTATGGTGCAGATTTTTCTTCCTTTGATTTACTAATCAAGGATTATGTATTTTTGTGGGGGTTTTTTGGTGTTCTTAATCTCTTCAGATGAGCTATTTCCTCTAAAGTCTTCTGAGGTGCTGAATTAGTAAATAGATAACTGGTTAAAATTGTTTTTAAGGTGAAATATTTTCTATCTTCATCCATAGTGGTTGATATGTGTGTTGGACATAGTTTGGACTGTATCTGTGGTCTTTTAGAGGTTTATAGGTATTGGTGTGTTGTGTGTGTGTGTGTGTGTGTGTGTGTGTGTGTATGTGTGTGGAAACTAGAGTAGGGATCATCATTAACTACAGTTTCCAATAGTGAGTTTGAGTCACAGAGCAGCAAATTAACTTTCCCAAAGCCAGGAAGCCAACATGGCAGATCCTGGTTATGCACCAGGCACTCTGATGTAGGAGAATTATTGCCATGTTTCTACATGTTGCTCACTCTAATGTGTGGAGAGCAGGAACCCCACACACTTTCATAGGACTCTGAAGCAAAAAGTGATGTGTTCATATGATGCATCAGTAATCATACACTGTAGGAGATGGAAAAACCATTCAGTTGGTAAAGTGGTTGTTGCCAAAGCATGAAGACCTATCTTTGGAATGCAGCACTCATGTAAAAGTAGAGCAGAGTAGTGCACTTAAAATCCTAAGATGACTATATCAGGCTCCTGTCAGTAAGCACAACAGTGTCTGGGTTTGGTAACTGTATATGGGATGGATTCCCAGGTGGGGTTGTCTCTGGATGGCCTTTCCTTCAGTCTCTGCTCCACACTTTGTCTCTGTATCTCCTCCCATGGTTATTTTGTTCCCTCTTATAAGAAGGACCAAGTATCCACACTTTGGTCTTCCTTCTTCTTGTGCTTCATGTGGTCTGTGAATTATATCTTAGGCATTCCTGAATGCCAGAACAGGATAGTAAGAGTGGGTGGATTAGAGAGCAGGGGGAGGGGGATGGGATGGGGTGGTTGAGGGAGAAATGAGGAAAGGGGATAATATTTGAAATGCAAATAAAAAATATCTAATAAAAAATCCCAAGATTTGGAGGCAGAGACAAGAGGCTCCCTGTAGTTCTCTGGCCAGTTAGTCTCCCTAAATCAATGGATTGCAGATTCAGTGAGGAAACTTGTCTTAAAATAAAAATGGGGGGTAGCATGATTGAAGAAGACCTGTAACACTGATCTCTGTCTTCCACATCCTCAATACACATGTGCACATATATCTTCAACTATGTGTGCACACAAAAACAGGAATGGTAGTTGCAATCCATGCTGCTTATTGTCACAACTTGTAAAGAACAACTGAGAATCAGAACACATTGGGATTTAAGGTTTCCTGGAGAAGTCTTGGCCTTATCTAGTTCTTGGGGATGGTTGTGGGAAGGGGAATCTTTATAATTTTAGCCTGGAATAACTGTTGCATATAGGAAGAGTCTGAGAGACTTCAATATGGTCACTCTATCTGAAAATCCTCAAGGGCAAAAAGAAGCAAGAAAGCAAGAAAGCAAGAAAGGAAGCAAGCAAGCAAGCAAGCAAGCAAGCAAGCAAGCAAGCAAGCAAGCAAGCAAGAAAGAAAGAAAGAAAGAAAGAAAGAAAGAAAGAAAGAAAGAAAGAAAGACCTGAATCATTCTTGTGCTTTGGTAATAGTTGAGAATGTACCTGATTGGTGGATACAGACAAACACCTCTGTCTACAGAAACCTATGTAAATGATGTTAACAGATATGATGGTGATAATAATTATTTTCATTATTTCTTCTTTTTCATCTCTTCCTCCTTCTGCTCCTCATCCTTCTTATTTCTCTTCTTTCCCTTTCCTTTTGAGACAGGATCTCATGATTTGTAAAGGCTGACTGAGATGTCACTCTCTAGTTGAGGTAGGCCTGGAATTTAATTCATAATAATATTTCCATCTTAGCCTACAAAACTCTAGGATTTTAGGCATGAGTTATTATGCCTGGTTAAGAAACAGAATTTAGCCAAATAATTATGGAAACAATTCTCTGTTTCCAAATTAGACGGGTAACATGATACAAATACATGAAGCATTAGAAGACAATCTGAGATGAAGGCCGGAGTACATTGGGATCAGGGAAAGCAGATGGTGATGTCCTTCTCCAAAGTGTTGTTCAGAAGTCTGTAGAGAGAATATATTGTGTATTATATGTATCCATCACCTGTCTATTAAAAAGCCTACTGCCAATGGCTTAGGCAAGAAATGGAAGAAGGAAAGCCTGGGAGGGGGTAAGAGTTCTGGGAGAGAGACAGGTAGGAGATTCACCCAGGGAAGATGCGAGGAGATGGACTCATGGTACCCGAACGCAGACAACCAACCACATGACAAAATACAGATTAAAATAAATGGGTTATCTTGTTATTTTTCTAGTGACAAATAAGTCTAGACATATGGCCAATGTATTTGTAAATATATTTTGAGTCTGAGCCTTATTTGTGGGAGCATAGTGTTGGGAGTAAGATCCCAGGCCTAACTTCTACAGAAGTCATCATTCACTATCAGTGAATTTCTGAGAACCTCAAAACGTCTGTTGGAGGGCTCTTCACTTTGTTCTACCTGGGTGTTTCTGTCTTCTATGAGCCGGAAGGAACTAAGTGCAGAGATCTGTTCTTCTTACTTGGTAATTTGTAATGAACATTTTAGCCAAAAGTAAATTTTCTATCTGTCCTAATAATTGTGAACTTGATACAATCCAAAGATACCTAAAAAAACAAGCTCTCAGCATGTCTGTAAGAGAATTTCTAAAATGAGTTAGTTGAGGTGGGATGACTCATTACGAATGGTAGTACCACTGTCCCATTGGCTAAGGTCATCAACTGAATGAAAAAGGAGACAATGATTGGAGCACTAGTTTTCATCCATTTCAGCCTCCTGACTGCACATTAAATGTGACCAGCCATCATATGCACCTGCTGCCAGGCCTTCCTCATTATGGAGATCTGTACCGTCAAACTGAGCCAAAACATACCATGCTTTCCTTACGTTGGTTTTGGCAGGTATTAGGTCACTATAATAAGACAAATGGATTATATACTATGTTTTGTCAAATTCTGAGTATACACAGAGCTCCCATGTCTGTTTTAGTGCTCCCTGCTTCCTTTTCACCCTTCTCCTAAAGCATTTTAATGGCTACAATGGTCAAAGCCTTCTAGTAATTAGTCCCAACTCACACACACGTTACATCTATATTGACCAAACATGAAAAGTAAACTCTGTGTTCGAATTCATAACCAGAATGGAGGTTGGATATTTCATCTGGTAATTTGTTAAGTCCTAAGTGTATGAAAATGACAGAAGGAATAAACAATGCAAAAGCCAATCCAGTCACCAGGCTTACTTTTTTTTTTTCTGGGATTTTTGCCATTATTTTGCTTTATTTTGTTGCTTTGAATGGTCTCACTAGGGCAGCTGCGGCTGCTGGCCTAGCATCACAGAAATCCTCCTGTCTCTGCCACGAAGCTTAACATAATGTTGTTTGGTTGGTTCATTTAGTTAGTCTAGTTTTAATTCTTTCTTTGCTCCCCCTTTCCAGGTTTTTTTTTTTTTTTTAGTATTCTATAATTTTAATCTTCTTTTAAGACTTCCATTGATGTCTGAGTGGCTCTCTTTCCAAGTCCTTTGAGGACTACAGCATTTTTTTTTTAATTTTTATATTTTTATTTACATTCAAAATCACTTCCCCTTTCCCCTTTCCTCCCTCCCCGAAAGTCCCATAAGCCCCTTTCCCTCCCTCTTTTCCCCATTCAACCCCCTCTCATTTCTCTGTCTCAGCATTCCCCTACATCCAGTCTTTCCAGGACCAGGGGTCTCTCCTTCCATCTTCTTGGAAATCTATTGATATGCAAATTGTGTTTAGGGTATTCTGAGATTCTGGGTTAATATCCCCTTATCAGTGACTGCATACCATGTGTGTTCTTTTGTGATTGGGTTACCTCACTAAGGATGATATTTTCAAGTTCTGACCATTTGCCTAGGAATTTCCTGAATTCGTTGTTTTTAATTACAGAGTAGTGTTTGATTGCGTAAATATACCACATCTTCAGAATCCATTCCTCTGTTGAGGGACATCTGGGTTCTTTCCAGCTTCTGGCTATTATAAATAAGGCTGCTATGAACATAGTGGAGCATGTGTCCTTATTGCATGCAGGTAAAGCCTCTAGGTATATGCCAGGAGTGGTATAGCCGGATCCTCCGGGAGTGTCATGTCTAATTTTCTGAGGAACTGCCAGACTGCTTTCCAGAGTGGTTGTACCAGCTTGCAATCTCACCAGCAGTGGAGGAGTGTTCCTCTTTCTCCACATCCTCGCCAACAACTGCTGTCTCCTGTGTTTTTGATCTTAGCCATTCTGACTGGTGTGAGATGGAATCTCAGGGTTGTTTTGATTTGCATTTCCCTAATGACTAAGGATGATGAACATCTCTTTAGATGCTTCTCAGCCATTAGATATTCTTCAGGTGAGAACTCTTTGTTTAGCTCTGTATCCCATTTTTTAATAGGGTTACTTGCCTCTCTGGAGTTTAACTTCTTGAGTTCTTTGTATATATTGGATATTAGCCCTCTGTCATATGTAGGGTTGGTAAAGATCATTTCCCAGTTAGTTGGTTGCCGCTTTGTCTTTTTGACAGGGTCTTTGCCTTGCAAAAACTTTGTATTTTAATGAGGTCCCATTTGTCAATTTTTGATCTTAGAGAATTGGAGTTCTATTCAGGAAATTCTCCCCTGTGCCCATATGTTCAAGATTCTTCCCTAGTTCCCTTTCTACTAGTTTCAGTGTCTGGTTTTATGTGGAGGTCCTTGATCCACTTGGAATTGAGCTTAGTGCAAGGAGATAAGAATGGGTCAATTTGCATTTTTCTGCATGTTGACCTCCAGTTGAGGCAGCACCGTTTGTTGAAAAGGCTATTGTTTTTCCACTGGATGGTTTTAGTGGCCGAATATAAAATCAACTCAAGCAAGTTAGTAGCCTTCCTATTCTCAAAGGATAAGCAGGCTGAGAAAGAAGTAAGAGGCTTACTTAAGTTAAGCTGAAACTCTGTATGTGTATGATGACTTTCATACTGGCAGAGAGAGGAGGAAAACCAATTTGCAGTGGTTTGAACAAGTAGTAAGGAGATTACAAATTACTGTTATTTTCAGAAATATTTTAATAATAACCCAACATCACCAGTATCTCAGAACCATAGAATGTGAAATGCTATTAAAGAGCAGCACATTCTCAGAAGTTGAGGCAGAGTCTATGGTGTATTTTCTTCTAATAAGCACTCCATACAATTAAACAGTGATGCATAAGAAAAGGCTCCAAGAATAGTATGCTACATGCATTATTATTTCTGTAAATGGAGTTGGGGAGGAGTTCAGTCAGCAACATGCTTGCCAACACAATCATGAGACCTGAGTTGGAGTCCCAGAACCCTCTTAAAGGTGCCAAATACAGTGTCATCCTTGAGATACCAGCTCAGGACAGGTGGAGACTGATAGATCTCTGAGGCTTATTCACCAAGAAGCCTAGCTCACTTGCTGAGTTCTGGGTAAAACTGAGACGTTCTGCCTCAAAAAAAAAAAAAATAAATAAATAAGGTGGAGTGAACAACCAGAAGAATGACAACCAAGCTCCTTCTCCAGCCTCCAGGAACACATGTATAAAACCATGAGTACACAGACACACATATAGATACACACACATACAGACACACACACACACACACACACACACCAAAAACCCCCAAAATTCTTTGAGTTTCTCTAAGCGTAATGAATTTATAGTATGGAACTTTTAAGTGATGTGATCTCAAATTATACACTCATAGCAGAGAATGTTTTCCTTAGACACAATTCATTTCCAAACCATGTCCCCACATCCTTAAATGTGCATTTGTTACTGTAATACAAATGGAGCTTCCTGGTTTTAATTATGTGTGTTGTCATCTGTGTGTACACGTACCTATATATAAATGGATGCACAGGTATACATGTGTCCTAAAGGCCCTCACTCCACTTGGTTTTGAAGACAGATTCTCTCATTGAACCTGAGTTTACTTGGCTACTGCAGAATAATTTCCTAGCATATATGAGACTTTCAGCAACATCTCCTGTACTGTCTAAAATAAATAAAACTATAACCAAATCCTACCTGCCCATATAACATCTATTATAATCCACCCAGCTCTTTCCTTGTTTAACTGTTGTTTAGTGTCCAGCTGTAATCACTACTTGTATTCTGCATTAGAGGGTTCTTGATGTCAAATATTGCATTCTGCTGAGTGCAGGTGAATTGACATAAGTCATAATGTGAACACTTCTGACTTTAACATTTACTCTTGGTGTTGGAGATGAACCACACACAAATATTACACAAGTAAACATTATCCTTTGGTGCAGAATATAGTATTTACTCAAGATGAAGGATAAACTTAGAAAAATTCTGTATCCACCTAAAACTCTTCACACTAGAGGATGGAGGACAACTGGTTGACCCAGAATTGAACACATAGTAAGGAAATTAAGACACATAACTCAAATTTCATTACTAGTAGATATAATCCACACATTTACAGCATGTTAGAACTAAAGTGGAGCTTAACGAAAGTGGCACATTTTCACAGCTTGAGTCAGAGTCTGTGATGTGCTTTCCTGTGATACGTACTCAACCAAACTAAGTAATGACATGTCTTCTACGAGTTAGTAATTCATTCTTTCACCTCTTTCTCATCTTGAAAACTTCCCACATAATTAGTGCAAGATTTTTTTGTTCCACTTGAAAACCAAGAAGACCTATAAAATCCTGCCAGTGCCAGCCGTTACTATTCTGTACCCACTAGCTAGCAAGAATATTTTTGATTTGCAAGGTGATCATAAAAAATAAACAAGCCACAGCAATGTATCTAAGCAATGCAATCTATTAATAATAGAGTGGAAGGAAGCACATTAGCATTATATTTTTATTACAATCTTATGCTTTAAGAAAATAAAAGGGATGTGTCTGGAGTGTGGAGAGAAGGCAGCTGAAGAGAAAAAAAGAAACAGACCATGCTTTTAGCAAATGTTAAGGATGTGACTGCTCTTCCAATAATGAGACATGGGGAGAGTACATTAGGAATCCATGAAGCTCCTGGATGCCAGATTGGCAGCTTTGATGTTGGCTCTGTTTGCCTGGAGGAATGACACAAGCAGTGGCCCTGAGGGGTGCTAACAGGTCTGTGCCCCTGTGTGCTTTTATCTGAAAGTGGAATTACCAAAGAATACATTTTTTTCAGCCCATAAAACAAAAGTACAATTATATATTCTTTTCCTCATCATTACCAAAAGTACCTCTGTTATTCATTTATTTATTGGCTATGTCAGATTCCATGTTTTCTGGTCTGAAAAACTGCTTCTGACTTTTACCAAATGTAGTTTAGCATCTGGGGTGTGTGTGTGTGTGTGTGTGTGTGTGTGTGTGTGTGTGTGTGTGTGTGTGTGCATGTGTGTGTGTGTGTGTATGTATGTCTGTCTGGGTATGCATGCACATGTATATGCATATATGTGTAGTCCCAAGGTCAATGCAAAGTTTCTCCCTCAGTTGTTTTGCCTTCCTTACTCTTCTGAGACAGGATCTCTTATTAAAATTATTTATAGGGTACTAGTTTTATTATACTGTCTGCCTAGAAAGCTCCAGGGATTCTACTGCTTCTTCTTCAGTGATATGATTACAGATGAATGCCAAGATGTGCAACTTTTTCATAAGTTCTGAGAATCCAAACCCAGATCCTCATGGCTTCATAGAAAGTACTTAAATGACAAATCTATATCACTAGTCCATAAAATCCCATTAAAAAAGGTTGAAAAAATAATGATAAAAGAGTCTAAGAGATTCAGAAGAATGCAAATTTATCCATTCTTATCTCCTTGCACTAAGCTCAATTCCAAGTGGATCAAGAACCTCCACATAAAACCAGACACACTGAAACTAATAGAAAGGAAACTAGGGAAGTACCTTGAACATATGGGCACAGGGGAGAATTTCCTGAACAGAACTCCAATAGCTTATGCTCTAAGATCAAGAATTGACAAATGGGACCTCATAAAATTACAAAGTTTCTGTAAGGCAAAAGACACTGTCAAAAGGACAAAGCGGCAACCAACTAATTGGGAAATGATCTTTATCAACACTACATCCGACAGAGGGCTAATATCCAATATATACAAAGAACTCAAGAAGTTAGACTCCAGAGAGCCAAGGAACCCTATTAAAAAAATGGGATACAGAGCTAAACAAAGAGTTCTCACCTGAAGAATATCTAATGGCTGAGAAGCACCTAAAGAGATGTTCAACATCCTTAGTCATTAGGGAAATGCAAATCAAAACAACTCTGAGATTCCATCTCACACCAGTCAGAATGGCTAAGATCAAAAACACAGGAGACAGCAGTTGTTGGCGAGGATATGGAGAAAGAGGAACACTTCTCTACTGCTGGTGAGATTGCAAGCTGGTACAACCACTCTGGAAAGCTGTCTGGCGGGTTCCTCAGAAAACTGGGCATGACACTCCCAGAGGATCCGGCTATACCACTCCTGGGCATATACCCAGAGGCTTTACCTGCATGCAATAAGGACACATGCTCCACTATGTTCATAGCAGCCTTATTTATAATAGCCAGAAGCTGGAAAGAACTCAGATGTCCCTCAACGGAGGAATGGATCCAGAAGATGTGGTATATTTACACAATCGAATACTACTCTGCAATTAAAAACAATGAACTCACGAAATTCCTAGGCAAATGGTCAGAACTTGAAAATACCATCCTTAGTGAGGTAACCCAATCACAAAAGAACACACATAGTATGCAGTCACTGATAAGGGGATATTAACCCAGAATTTCGAAATACCCTAGACACAATTTGCATATCAATAGATTTCCAAGAAGATGGAAGGAGAGACCCCTGGCTCTGGAAAGACTGGATGTAGGGGAATGGTGAGACAGAGAAGTGAGAGGGGGTTGAATGGGGAAAAGAGGGCGGGAAGGGTGCTTATGGGACTTTCGGGGAGGGAAGAAACGGGAAAGGGGAAATGATTTGAAACGTAAATAAAAAAACTTAGAAAATAAAAATAAAGAAATAATAAAAGAGATTGGTGTTTTTTATCCTCTTTGAAGGTTTTTTTTTTTTTAAGTCTTCTTTTCTGTATTTGGTTGAAGTTAGAGCACTTAAATATAGTAAAATATAATGACAGGACAGATTCAGTGCTTCATGCAGCTTATTATCTACTAATTATGTGGGTCAAACCTTTGAGGCACTGTATTGAAATATAAACATAAACTCTTCTCATTTTACAAGGGAGGGAGTTAAAATTGACAGATGTTAAATGGGTTTATCAAGTTACATAGACAGCAAGTATTTTCTTTAGAAACTTATCAGGCTCCTGAGATTCTTTGAAACTTTTTTTTTTCATGGAAGGAGTTTTTATTTTTTCTTTTTTTAATTTATTTTTATTTTATATTTTTATTTTTTTTATTTTTTATATTTTTATTTACATTCAAAATCATTCCCCTTTCCCATTTCCTCCCTCCCCAAAAGTCCCATAAGCCCCCTTCCCTCCCTCTTTTCCCCATTCAACCCCCTCTCACTTCTTTGAAACTTCTAAAGTGTTTCCCCTTGAGTCAAGCTACACACTGAATGGGTCTTTACGAATCATCTGGATGACACAGGACAGCATCTAAACAAAGCTATACTGTACGTGGAACAATGCTGATGTCAGAGGAAGGACATGTCACATAAAAAGGATGATAAGCTAGACAAGAATAAAGGAAAGCACATGTCTAGAGATAATTAGGCCAAGCATCCAAACAAAAACCTTGCTCATAATGAATGTTTGAAATAATGGCAGCCTATTCTCAGGCAAAAATATCAAACTGTGGGGCTGGCAAGATGGCTCAGTAGTTAAGAGAGCTGACTGATCTTCCGGAGTTTCTGAGTTCAAATCCCAACAACCACATGCTGGCTCACAATCATCTATAATAAGATCTCATGCCCTCTTCTGGTGTGTCTGAAGACAGCTACAGCATATTTACATATAAAAATAAATAAATAAATTCTAAAAATTTATCAAACAAGAGACAATAGGACAGGACCAGTTGCACACATCTGTATTCCTATACTGAGCAAAGTAGATGAGAATCTCTCATGATTTGAATGGAAACTTCCACACAGGCTCATGTGTTTGAACACTTGTTCCTCACCTGTTTAGAAGGCTTCTGTGATATTTTAGGAGGCAAAGACCAGCTAGACTAAGTTTATCACTGGGAATGGGCTGTGATATTTGATAGTCAAGCCCACTAACTGTTCACTTTCACCCTCCTGTGTTTTCAATGTGTCCAGCTGCACTCCAGGCTTTTATGTTAGACACTCTCTGCATGCTGTTTTATCTTCTATAACATAGTTGAATTCATCCTCTTGAACTGTAAACCAGAAAAATCTTTCCTTCCTTATGTAGCGTATATAAGGTGTTTTATCAACAACTGGTTCAGTAACTAATATAAAACACAGGTAGAGTTTCAATCCAATATTTGCTTTGAAGAATCAAGTATTAAGGATACACTATCCATTGGAATGTTTTTATAACAAGGTAAGTGTTCTTTTTTATGCTGAAGTGAATGCAGTCATTAGTGACAATTATGAACTTAAAATATGGCTATTAAATGAGAAACTGGTTTTTTAAAAATATATTCAGTTTTAATAAGTATAAATTTTGATTGATTTCCAACTTACAGACTCTGGAACTACCCTTAATCTGATCACAGGTCTAATTCACAGCATTTTTCATGTTTTGAAATTTCATAAAATTGAGAAAAACATATTACCAATCTTAGTGAAAATATTGCATCCCAGTAAAATTGAAAATCATCTCATATACTGTTAGTCTTATATCCAAATCGTGTATCTTGTGATATTTGTATTCACAGATCATAATGTTGGTGACTGGTGCTCCTATAAATTCATGAAGGGTAAATTTTATGGCTTGTGAACTGTGATTCTTATTTGATGATGAGTTCTGAGGAACATACCATTTATAGAGTCTCTATAAAAAGCCTGGTGGATCCAGGTGGTGTGTGTGTGTGTGTGTGTGTGTGTGTGTGTGTGTGTGTGTGTGTATTTTAGAGGTTGACATTTGTCATGCCATTCTTACCTTCTTTTTCTTTTTTAAATTAATTTTTTCTTACAATCCACATTTCCGCCCCCTCCCCAGTCCACCCTCTGATTGTTCCACATCTCTGACCCCACATGGATGTTCCCACAACCTACCCCCACCTGACCTCTAATCTCCCTGGGGCCTTCAGTCTGTTGAGGGTTAGATGCATCATCTTTGAATGAACACAGACCCTGCAGTCCTCTATTGTATTGTGTGTTGGGGACCTCATATCAGCTGGTATATGCTGCCTGTTTGGTGGTCCAGTGTTTGAGAGACCTTGGGGGTCCAGATAAATTGAGACTGCTGGTCCTCTTACAGGATTGCGCTTCTCCTCAGCTTTATTCAAACTTCTCTAATTCAACAACAGGGGTCAGTGACTTCTTTCCATTGATTGGGTACAAATATCTGCATCTGACTCTTTTAGCTGCTTGTTGGGTCTTTAGGAGTGTGGTTGGTCATGCTTAGTCCCTTGTTGTGAGTATTCCATAGCCTCAGTAATAGTGTCAGGCCTTGAGATTGCCCCTTGAGCTAGATCCCACTTTGGCCCTGTCACTGAACCTTTGTTTCCTCAGGCTCCTCTCCATTTCTATACCTGTAATTCTTTTAGACAGGAACAATTATGGGTCAGAGTCGTGACTGAGGGATGCCCCACCTCTCCCTCATTGATTTGTCTTCCTGGAGATGGGCTCTGTAAGTTCCCTCTCCCTATTGTAGGGCATTTCATCTAATGTTCCTCCCATTGAGTCCTAAGAGTCTCTTACCACCCAAGTCTCTGGTGCATTCTGAAGGGTACCCCCATCCTCCTATCTCCCTAGGTTACCTTCAGTACTTTACTCTCACCCAATGCCAGATCATGTCCCCCTCTATGCCTACTCTAGCCCTCCATTCACTTACCCTCCCAGGTCCCACACTCCCTCCACAGTTGTGATTGCTTTCTTCTCCCTCTCAAGTACAACTGAGGCTTCCTCACTTGGGAACTTCAACTTGCTGACCTTTTTGAGTTCGGTGGACTGTATTTTGCATATTCTGTAATTTTTTCTTTCCTAACATCCACTTATTAGTGAGTACATACCATGCATGTCCTTTTGGGTCTGAGTTATTTCACTCAGGATGATATTTTCTAATTCCATCCATTAACCTGCAAAACTCAGGATATCCTCATTTTTACTAGATGAGTAGTATTCCAATGGGTAAATGAACCACATTTTCTGTATCCATTCTTTTGTCATGGGACATCTGGGTTGTTTCCTGCTTCTGGCTATCACAAATAAGACTTCTATGAACATAGTGGAATATGTACCCCTATGGAATTGTAGGGCATCTTTTGGGTATATTCCCAAGAGTAGTATAGCTGGGTCTTCAGATAGATCTATTTCCAATTTTCTGAGGAATCTCCAGATTGATTTTCAGAGAGGTTGTATCAGTTTGCAATTCCACCAGCAATGAAGGAGTGTTCCTCTTTCCTCCACATCCTCTCCAATATGTGCTGTCACTGTGGCTTTGATCTAAGCCATTCTGATTTGTGTACAGTGGAATCTCGGGATCGTTTTGATTTGCATTTCTCTGATCACTAAGGACTTTAGATGTTTCTCACCCATTTGAGATACCTCAGTTGTGAAATCTCAGATTAGTTCTAGACCCCATTTTTTGACTGGATTGCTTGGATTTTTTTGGGATTAGTTTCTTGAGTTCTTTATGTATTTTGGATATTATCCCTCCATCGAATGTGGGGTTAGTGAAGACTTTTTTCCCTATATGTAGGTTGCCGAATTGTCTTATTGACTATATCCTTTGCCTTACGAAACTGTCCAGTTTCATGAGGTCCCATTTATCAATTCTTGATCTTAGAGCATGAGTCATTGGAATTCTGTTTAGGAAATCTCCTCCCACCCCGTGCCAGTGAGTTCATGTTTCTTTCCCACTTTCTCTTCTATTAGATTCAGTATATCTGGTTTTATGTTGAGGTCCTAGATCGACTTGGACTTGGGCTTTCTGCAAGGTAGCAATTATGGGTCTATTATCATTTTTCTACAGTCAGTTAGACCAGCAATATTTATAGAAGATGCTTTCTTTTTTCCATTGTATATTTTCATCTTCTCTGTGTTGGGATTTTGATGAGGATTGCATTGAATCTATAGATTGCCTTTGCTAGGATGGCCATTTTTACAATGTTAATTCTGCCAATCCATGAGTATGGGAGATCTCTCCATTTTCCAAGATCTTCTTCTATTTCTTTCTTGAGAGACTTGAAGTTATTTTCATACAGATTTTACATTTGTTTGGTTACAGTTACTCCAAGGTATTTTATATTATTTGTAGCTTTTGTGAAGTGAGTTGTTTCTCTAAGATCTTTTTCAACCTGTTTATCATTTGTAAAAAGGAAGGCTACAGATTTATTTGAGATAATTTTATATCTAGCAACTCTGCTGAAGTTGTTTATCAGCTAGAGAAGTTCTCTGGTATAATTTTTGGGGTCACTTATGTATACTATCATACCATCCGCAAATAGTGATATCTTTATTTCTTTTGCCAAATTGTATATTCTTGATCTCTTTTTGTTGTCTTATTTTTCTAGCTAGCACTTTGGATACTATACTGAATAGATATGGGGAGAGTGGGCATCATTGTCTTGTTCCTCATTTCAGTGGTATTGCTTCAAGTATGTCTCCATTTAACTTGATATGGGCTGTTGGTTTGCAGTAAATTGCTTTTATTATGTTTAGGTAAGGCCTTGGATTCCTGATGTCTCCAATACCTTTAAAATGAAAGGGTGTTGTATTTTGTCAAATGCTTTTTCTGAATCTAACGAGATGATCATGTGATTTTTTTTTCTTTGAGTTTGTTTATAGAGTGGATTGCATTAAAGGATATATTAAACCATCTTTGCATCCCTGGGATAAAGCCTACTTGATCGTGGCAAATGATGGTTTTGGTGTGTCCTTGGATTCAGTTTATATGAATTTTGTTGAGTAGTTTTGCATTGATGTTCATAAGCAAGATTAGTCTGAAGCTCTCTTCTTTGGTTGGTTCTTTGTGTGGTTTAGGTATCAGAATAATTGTGGCTTCATTGAATGAGTTAGGTTCTAGTCCTTCTCTTTCTATTTGATGGAATATTTTGAGGAAAATTGGTACCAGGTCTTCTTTGATGGTCTGGTAGAATTCTGCACTAATTACATATAGCCCTGGGCTTTTTTTTGGTTGGGAGGCTTTGAATGACTTCATCTATTTCCTTGTATGACATGGACCTGTTTAGATAGTTTACCTGCATTTGCTTTAACTTTGGAATGTGTTATTTGTCTAGAAAATCATCCATTTCATCTAGATTTTCCAGTTTGTTGAATATAGGCTTTCATAGTAGGATCTGATGATATTTTTTAATTTCCTCAGTTTCTGTTGTTATATCTCCCTTTTCATTATTTTCCTTACTGATTTTGTTAATTTGGGTACTGTTTCTCTGCCCTTTAGTTAGTTTGGATAGGGGTTTATCTGTCTTGTTGATTCTCTCAAAGAACTAGCTGCTGGTTTTGTTGATTCTTTGTATTATTTTCTTTGTTTCTATTTGGTTGATTTTGGTCCTGAGTTTGACTATTTCCTGCTTTCTATTCCTCTTGAATTTGTTTCTTTTTGTTCTAGGGCTCTCAGGTATGCTGTTAAGTTGTTAGTGTAAGATCTCTCCAGTTACTTTACCAGGGCACTTAGCGCTATATACTTTGCTCTTACACTGCTTTCATTGTGTCCCATAAATTTAGGTATGATGTGTTAAGATTTTCATTAAATTTCATTAAATTTTAATTTCTTTATTTCTTCTCTGACCAAGTTACATTGAGTAAAAAGTCGTTCAGTTTCCACATGTATGTAGGCTTTCTGTAGCTTTTGCTGTTCTTGAAGACCAGCATTAGTCCATGATGATCTGATAAGATGCATGATATTATTTCAATCTTCTTGTTTCAGTTGAGGGTTGTTTTGTAACCAATTATATGGACGATTTTGGAGAAGATATCATGAGGTGCTGAGAAGAAGGTATTTTCTCTTTTTTAGGGTGAAATGTTATGCAAATATCTGTTAAATCCATTTGCTTCATAACCTCTCTTAGTTTCACTGTGACTCTGCTTAGTTTCTGTTTCAATGACCTGTCCATTGGTGAGAGTGGTATGTTGAAGTGTCCCACTATTATTCTGTGAGGTTCAATGTGTGATTTGAGCTTTAGTAATGTTTCTTTTATTAAGGTGAGTGCTCTTGCATTTGGGACCTAGATGTTCAGAATTGAGACTTTCTTTCGGTGGATTATCCCCTTGATGAACAAGAAATGTCCTTCTTCATCATGCTTGATAAATTTTGGTTAAAGTCAATTTTATTGGATATTAGGATGGCAACTCCCTGCTTGTTTTCTAAGACTATTTGCTTGCAAGACCTTTTTCCATCCTTTTACTTTGAGATAGTGTCTATCTTTGTTTTTTGAAGTGTTTTTTGTATGCAGCAAAATGCTGGATTTTGCTTGTATATCTAGTCTGTTAGCTTATATCTTCTTATATGTGAGTTGAGTTCATTAATATTCAGAGATGTTAACGAGAAATGACTATTGATTCCTGATATGTTTGTTTTTGTAAGGTGGATTTATGTGCTTGTGGTTCTCTCCTTTGGAATTTCTTATGAGATGCTTAATACCTTCCTTGTGCTGGAGTTTTCTTTCTGGGATCCTATGTAGGGCTGGATTGGTAGATAGATACTGTTTGAATTTGGTTTTGTCCTGGAATATTTTGATTTCTCCATCTATGTTGGTTGAGAGTTTTGCTGGTTATAATAACGTGGACTGGCACTTGCATCTGCATGACCTCTTACTAGGCTCTTCATAGTCTCTGTTGTAATTCATAGTCTGGTGTAATTCTGATAGGTGTATTTTGTATGTTACTTGGCCCTTTTCCCTTGCAGCTTTTAATATTCTTTCTTTGTTCTGTGCATTTAGTTTTTTAATTATGATGTGATGAGATGATTTTCTTTTCTGGTCCCATTTCTTTGGTGTTCTATAAGCTTTTTGTACATTTGTGGCCACCTCTTTCTTTAGGTTGGGAAGGTTTTCTTCTATGATTTTGTTGAAGACATTTTCAGGTCCTTTGAGCTGGGAATCTTCGTTTTCCTCTATTCTGATTATTCTTAGATTAGGTCTTTTGTGCCCTAAATTTCTTGGATGCTTTGGGTTAAGAGTTTTTTATATTTTAAATTTTCTTTGGTAGTTGTGTCAATCTCTTCTATGGTGTCTTCTACACCTGAGATTCTCTCTTCTATCTCTTTTATTTTGTTGGTGATACTTACATCTGTAATTCCTGACCTCTTTCCTATATTTTCCATATATAGCTTTACCTCCATTTGTGTTTTCCTTATTGTTTCTACTTCTACTTTTACATCTTTGATTGCTTTATTCAATTTCTTCACCAGTTTACCTGTGTTTTCCTGTATTTCTTTCAGTGAGTTATTGATGTCCTCCTTAAAGGACTCTATTATCTGCATAAGATAGAATTTTATGTCAGCTTCCTGATTTTTAGGCTTGTTGTTGTATTCAGAGCTTGCTATGGTGGGAGAACTGGGTTCTGATGATACCCACATATATTGGCTGCTGTTGCTTCTGGTCTTGTGCTTGCCTTTCACCATCTGGATATCCCCAGTGTTTGTTGTTCTGGGTGACTGTCTGGAATCTGGCTCTTTTTGTCCCTGGATTGCTTCAGGTCTCCAGGTAGGCCAGAAGCTCTGACTGTAGCCGCCCACCTATAGAACCTCCCAATTGGGGACTCTTCACAGTGGCAAAGAAGCTGCTGATCTATTGCCGTGGTTGCAGTTGATTTTCTGGGAAGCCTTCAGACTGTTGGGTCTTCATTGAAGCAGTAAAGATGTTGCTCAACTGCTCTGAGTGCAGCAGGTCCTAAACTGCTTTGAGTAGAGTGGATCCTCAACTACTCTGAGTTTAGCGGGTCTTCAGTTGTTCTGAGTGCAGAAGGTCCTCAACTGCTCTGAGTATGGTGGGTTCTCTAGGATGGGTCCGGATATGGTGTCTTCACTGAAGCAGACCACCTAAGAGTCTGCATCAGCAGAAAGGACTGGGCAGAAGGGTCAGAAGGGATAGAAAGGGAGTAGTATTCAGGCAGGCAGGAATTTTGGTTTCTCATGGGTCCTGAATCCACTGTGCTGCCAGCAGCAACTCTGGGACTCCGAGGAGTGGGTGGGGTGTAATTCTTAACAACTGCTCTGAGTGCAGCCAGTTCTGTAGGATGGATCATGATATGATGTCTTCATTGGAGCAGACAAGCCAAGTGCCTCACTTTTCTATTTTTTTAAATAATCTTTTTATTGGATATTTTCTTTATTTACATTTCAAATGTTATCTCTTTTCCTGGTCCCCCACCTTCTAGAAACTCCCATTCCATCCCCCTCCCCTTGCTTCTATGAGACTTCTATGAGGGTGTTCATTCACCAACCCACCTACTCCTCCCTCATCACCCTCAATATCCCTACACTGCGGCATCTATGGAGCTTTCTTAGGACCCAGGACCTCTTCTCCCATTGCTGCATGACAAGGTCATCCTCTGCTACATATGCAGCTGTAGTCATCTGTACCACTTGGTTGATGACTTAGTCCCTGGGAGCTCTAGGAGGTCTGGTTGGTTGATATTGTAGTTCTTCCTTTAAGGTTGCAAACACCTTCAGCTCCTAACATCCTTTCTCTAAGGCCCCCATTGGTGACCCTGCTCTCAGTCCAATGGTTGGCTGCAAGAATCTACTTCTGTATTTTGAAGGCTCTGGTGAGGCCTCTTAGTAGACAACTACATCAAGCTTCTTTCAGCAAGCATTTCTTGGCCTGTGAAATACTTCTGGGTTTTGGTGACTGTATATGGGGTGAATCCCCAGATGGAACAGTCTCTAGATGACGTTTCCTTCAGTTTATGCTCTATACTTTGTCCCCATATTTGATCCTGTGAGTATTTTGTTCCCCTTTCTAAGAAGGACTGAAGTACACATACTTTGGTCTTCCTTCTTCTTGAGCTTCATGCAATTTGTGAATTGTATTCTGAGCATTTGGGCTAATATCCAATTGTCAGAGAGTGCATACTTCTGTGTTCTTTTGTGATTGAGTTACCTCACTCAGGATGATATTTTCTAGTTTTTTCCATTTGACTAAGAATTTCATGAGTTCGTTTTAATATCTGAGTATTACTCCATTGTGTAAATGTTCCACATTTTCTGTATCCATTCCTCTGTTGAAGAACATGTGGGTTCTTTCTAGCTTTTGGCTAATATAAATAAGGTTGCTAAGAACATAGTAGAGCATGTGCAATCCCCATCAAAATTACAAATCAATTCTTCATAGAGTTAGAAAGGACTATTTCCAAATTCATTTGGAATAACAAAAACCCAGGATACCAAAATCTTTTCTCAAGAATATAAGAACTTCTGGGGCAATCACCATCCCTGACATCAAGCTGTATTACAGAGCAATAGTGTTAAAAACTGTATTGTATTGGTAAAGAGACAGGCAGGAAGGTCAATGGAATAGAATCAAAGACTCAGAAATGAACCCACACAGCTATGGTCACTTGGTATTTGACAAAGAAACCAAAACCATTCAGTGGATAAAAGGTAGCAATTTTTTAATTGAATATACTTTTCATTTACATTTCAAATGTTATACCCCTTCCCAGTTTACCCCCTCCCCGAAAGCCCCCAACCTATCCTTCCACCCCCTGCCTCCAATAATATGCTCCCCACCCAACCCACTCCTATGACCCCTACAAGATTTCCCCACACTCGGGCCTCTATTGTGCCTTCACAGGTCCAAGGACCTCTCCTCCTACTGATGCTTGAAGAGGCATTCCTCGGCAAATCTTTTGGTTGGAACCACGTGTACCCATTGGTTGATGGCTTAGTCCTAGGGGAGCCATGGGTTTTCTGGTTGGCCAACATTGTCATTCTTCGCATGGGCCTGCAAACCCTCCCACTCCCAACTCCTCCAGTCTGCCCTCCAAATTCTCTATTGTGAACCCCGCGCTCAGTCCAATTGTTGACTGCTAGTATTCAGTCCAATTGTTGACTGTTGTATCTGTAAGGCTCTGGCAGGGCCCCTCCAAAAGACAACCATAACAGGCTCCTTTCAGTATGCACTTCTTGTCATCCATAGTAGTTTCAGGGTATGGTGACTGTTTATAGGATGAATGCTCAGGTAGGAAAGTCTCTGGGGGGCCTTTCCTTCAGTCTCTGCTTCACACTTTGTCTCCATAGTTGTTCCTGATATTATTTTGTTCCATTTCTCAGAGAAACCAAATCACCCCCCACTTTGGTCTACCTTCTTCTTGAGCTTCCTGTGGTCTGTGAATTGTAATATGTTTATTTTGAGTTTTTGGGCTAATATCCACTTATCAGTGAGTGCATACCATATGTGTTGTGATTGAGTTACTTCACTCAGGATGACACTTTATAGTTCCATTCATTTGCCTAAGAATTTCATGAATTCATTGTTTTTAATAGCTGAATAGCACTCCATTGTGTATAAATACCACAATTTCTGTATCCATTCCTCTGTTGAAAGACATCTGGGTTCTTTACAGCTTCTGGTTGTTATAAATAAAGTTTCTATGAACATAGTGGAGCATATGTCCTTATTGCATGTTGAAGCAAAAAGATAGCATTTTTAACAAATTATGATGGATCAACTGATGGTTAGCATGTAGAAAAATGTAAATTGACCCATTCTTAACTCCTTTTACAAAGTTCAAGTTCAAGTGGGTCAAGGAACTCCACATGAAACCAGATACACTGAAACTTATAGAGGAGAAAGGGGGAGCCTCCAACTCATGGATACAGGGGAAAAGTTCCTGAACAGAACACCAGTGTTTCATGCTCTAAGATGAAGAATTGACATATGGTGTCTCATAAAATTGCAAAGCTTCTGAAAGACAAAGGGCTATATCAATAGGACAAAATGGCAATCAACGAATTGGGTAAAGATCTTTACTAATCCTACATCTGATAAAGTGCTAATATCCAATATATACAATAGACTCCAGAGAATCAAATAACCCTATTAAAAATGGGGTAGAGAGCTAAACAAAGAATTTTCAACTGGAGGAATACTGAATGGTCGAGACACACAGAAAGAAATGTTCAACATCCTTAGTCATCAGGGAAATACAAATCAAAGCAACCCTGAGATTCCACTTCACATTATGCAGAATGGCTAAGATCAAAAACTCAGGTGACAGCAGATATTGGTGAGGATGTGGAGAAAGAGGAACACTTCTCCATTGTGGTTGGATTGCAAGCTGGTGTAACTACTCTGGAAATAAGTCTGGCTGTTCTCCAGAAAATTGGACCCAGCTCTATCACTCCTGGGCATATGCCCAAAAGATTCTCCAACGTATAACAAGGACACATGCACCTTATTTTTCAATATAAGGTCTCTCACTGAATGTATAGTGCTTTAGATTGGGTAGACTAGTGACTTGAAAGCCACAGGTATCCTTCTGTGTTTACCTTCTAGCCCCAGAATTATAGGTGGGTGATGCCAAATTCAGTTTATTCTTTGAATGATTACTGGAAATCTTCATGTTATAATTTGCTCACTGAATCATCTCCCTAGCCCCTTACCTGGACCTTGTACTAGAACAAATGAAAGCTTGGCATGTGTGATCATAGGTAGTAACCTACCACATACTCTAATCCTATACATAAAATAACCCTAAAATTTAGCACCAATAATTTTGACTACCTACTCCATATACTAAATTTTAAAAATAATTAGTAAATCTTTTAAAATGTATAATTTGGTAACCCCAAATCCTAGTATTTCAGATTAAGTTTGCCTGGAACTTAGACTTGGTTTGTGTTTAAACAGTCTAGCAGCTGTGGGTCATTTAGAAATTTTGAGTCAGCAGTTAAAGCACATTAGTCTATTGAACACATCATAATACTGACTCACCCATAAATTTTGCCTATAGAGCAAGGAACCAGATTCCCTCCCAGTATTGCCTGATACTAAGCATGATCTGTAGAAAATCTTCATTTATTTAAAAATGTTTGAGAAATGTCAATGTAACAAAAGTTAAATGTTTTCTTTTTGCTGGAGAATGTGTGTGTGGGGGGGGTGCATGTGTGTGTGTATGTGAGTGTGTTCATGTGTGTATTGTACAAGTATACATTTCAAACACTTACAAAATGTAAGATGAGAAGTCTTTGTAAGCAGCCTTCAATTTTGCAAACACATCTGATCTCTATAATGGTTAATACTGTTTTTAAATAAGGTAGCATCTAAATTCATATAGGAAACAATCATATGGGCATATCTGTGAGCAACTTTCTAGATTAAGTTAATTGAGTAATTCCTTTCTTAGATGGGATCAGCACTAGTACAAGTGTGGGTCCTGGGGATAAGGAGTAGAAAGGAGCTGCTCAGTAGCATGTATCTGTTTGCTTCCTGACTGTGCATGCAGTTATGACCTGCTGCTTCCATGTGTTGCTGTACTTCCCCTGCTATAATTGATTCTTCCCTCAAACTGAGACCAAACAAATCCTCCTCTCTTAGCAGGATTTGTCTAGTGGTTTTTAATCTCCACTTGTGGAAGGAAATGACTAATACAGCCACAAAGCCCTTCTCTTGATGAAACTGCTTTTCGGCATGTTTCTCAAAACCCTGCTCTAGATTTCATAAATAATTATACACACCAGACAACCTTGGCTTTCCCTCTTGTCACAAAGGCTGCAGTGAAGGGAACTAGGGGTTTTAGTTAGATACTGGCCTCCCTGTCCCCTTCTCTGAAAAACAGATGCATCTGGGGGTTTTTTTCTTCTTTTTTCATGTTTCTTCCTTTCAGTGTTGTCGAACTTGGGATTTTGACAATTTCATTTGAATGATACCAGTTGTCTGCTTGGTTTCTATTATGTTAAATCCCCAAGTGACTCTTGAGTTCTGATCCTCACTTTTCTGCATATAGTGATACTGTGTTGCAAAGTTGTTTTATTGATCTGTTAGAATAATTCCTGTTACTAAGTTTACTAAGTTCACTTTACTGAGTGTATAGTTAAACACAGAGCAGAAAGTGGCTTTGTTTTACATATGATAATATTAGATAAGAAAAGAGAAAAGATGAAACTATCTTCTCAAGGTTGGTGAGGTAACTAATACCAACACTAGTTAGTGGACCTAATAATGTTGATAGTGAACTGGATAAAATTCCAGCCAGATTTTGGGATTCAGGGTAAAAATAATGGTGAATGTGATAGGCAGCTCTGCTTTTTTTTTGTTTGTTTGTTTTGGTTTGTTTTTTTAAATTTTATTTTATTTTCTAAGTTTTTTTTAATTTACATTCAAAATCATTTCCCCTTTCCCATTTCCTCCCTCCGCAAAAGTCCCATAAGCCCCCTTCCATCCCTCTTTTCCTCATTCAACCCCATCTCTCTTCTCTGTCTTGGCATTCCCCTACATCCAGTCTCTCCAGGACCAGAGGTCTCTCCTTCCATCTTCTTAGAAATCTATTGATATGTGAATTGTGTCTATGGTATTCCGAAATTCTGGGTTAATATTCCCTTATCAGTGACTGCATACCATGTGTGTTCTTTTGTGATTGGGTTACCTCACTAAGGATGATATTTTCAAGTTCTGACCATTTACCTAGGAATTTCATGAATTCAGTGTTTTTAATTGCAGAGTAGTATTTGATTGCATAAATATACCACATCTTCTGAATCCATTCCTCCATTGAGGGACATCTGGGTTCTTTCCAGCTTCTGGCTATTATAAATAAGGCTGCTATGAACATAGTGGAGCATGTGTCCTTATTGCATGCAGGTAAAGCCTCTGGGTATATGCCCAGGAGTGGTATAGCCAGATCCTCTGGAAGTGTCATGCCCAGCTTTCTGAGGAACCGCCAGACTGCTTTCCAGAGTGAATAGAACTCCAATAGCCTATGCTCTAAGATCAAGAATTGACAAATGGGACTTCATTAAATTACAAAGTTTTTGCAAGGCAAAAGACACTGTCAAAAAGACAAAGCGGCAACCGACTAACTGGGAAATGATTTTTACCAACCCTACATTAGACAGAGGGCTAATATCCAATATATACAAAGAACTCAAGAAGTTAAACTCCAGAGAGCCAAGTAATCCTATTAAAAAAATGGGGTACAGAGCTAAACAAAGAGTTCTCACCTGAAAAATATCTAATGGCTGAGAAGCACCTAAAGAGATGTTCATTATCCTTAGTCATTAGGGAAATGCAAATCAAAACAACCCTGAGATTCCATCTCATAACAGTAAGAATGGCTAAGATCAAAAACACAGGAGACAGCAGTTGTTGGCGATGATGTGGAGAAAGAGGAACACTCCTCCATTGCTGGTGGGATTGGAAGCTGATAGGCAGCTCTGCAAACCCCCTATCCCATCCAACTTTACCCTGCTTCTATGAGGGTGCTCTTCCATACACCTACCCACTCCTGCCTCACCATCCTAGCATTTCTCTACACTAGAGCATCAAGCCTTCAGAGGACCAAGAGCCACACCTCCCATTGATGCCAGATAAGGCAACTTCAGTTCCTTCAGTCCTTCTCCTAACTCTTCCATTGGGTACCCTCTCCTCAGTCGAATGATTGGCTGTGAGAATCCACATCTGTATTGACTAGGATCCGGCATAGCCTCCCAGAAGACAGCTATATCAGTCTCCTGTCAACAAGTATTTCCTGGCATCTGCAATAGTGTCTGGGTTTAATGTCTGCATGTGGGATAAATCACCAGTTAGGGCAGTCTCTGAATGGACTTTCCTTCAGTCTCTTCTCCACTCTTTTTCCTTGTATTTCCTTTAGATGGGAGCAATGATGGGTTAAAGTTTTAGAAATAGTTGGGTGTCCCATCCCTTAACCAGGGGTCATGTCGAATCTATGGATATGGTCTTGACAGGTTCTCAGACCCCTTTGTTTGGTATTTCAGCAAATTCCATCACCATAGGGTCCTGAGAAGTTCTTGCTTTCCTGGGATCTGGGACATTCTGCTTGCTATCTCCCAGTTCCCCATACCCCATTCCTACACACCTCTGTTTAATTTCTTGGCCCTCTTTATATTTCTTCTGTTTCTTCCCATACCTGATTTTTCCCCTCCCCTTCTTCCCTTCCTCCCCAGTTCCTCCCACCCACTACTTTCACTGATTATTTTGTTTTACCTTCTAAGTAGGACTGAAGCATCTATTCTTTGGTCTTCCTTCCTCTTAAACTTCATGTGGTTAAAGAGTTCTATTGTGTGTATTCCACGCTCTTTGCCTAATATCCACTTATTAGTGAGTACATACTGGATGTTTTCTTTTGTGACTGAGTTACCTCACCAAGCATGATATTTTCTAGATCCACCAGTTTGCCTGCAAATTTCATGAAGTCATTGTTTTTAAAGCTGAGTAGTACTCCATTGTGAAAATGTACCACAGTTGCTGTTTCCATTCCTCAGTTGAGAGACATCTGGGTTATTTCCAGCTTCTGGCTATTATAAATACAACTGCTATGAATATAGTGGAGCATGTGTCCTTATTACATGTTGGAGTCTCTTCAGGGTATATGCCCAAGAGTGGTATAGCTGGGTCCTCAGGTAGTATTATATCCAATTTTCTGAGGAATAGCCAGACTGACTTCCAGAGTGGTTGTACCAGCTTGCAATCACACCAACAACTGAAGAGTGTTCCTCTTTCTCCACATCTTCACTAGCATCTGCTGTCACCTAAGGTTTTGATCTTAGCCATTCTGACTGGTGTGAAGTGGAATCTCAGGGTCATTTTGATTTGCATTTCCCTGATGGCTAAGCATGTTGGAAATTCCATTAGGTGCTTCTTGGCCATTCGAGTTTCCTCAGTTGGTAATTCTCTGTTTGGCTCTCTTCCCCATTTTTAATAGGGTTACTTGGTTCTCTGGAGTCAAACTTCTTGAGTTCTTTGTATATATTGGATATTGGGCCTCAGTTCTTTTCCCAATTTGTTGGTTGCCATTTTGTTCTATTGACATTGTCCTTTAACTTGCAGAAGCTTTGTAATATTATGAGGCCCCATTTGTCTATTCTTGATATTAGAACATAAGCCATTGGTGTTTTGTTCAGTAAAATTTCACCTGTGTCCATGTGTTTGAGGGTCTTCCACACTTTCTCTTCTATTAGATTCTGTGTATCTAGTTTTATGTGGAGGTCCTTGATCCACCATAATGTGACCTTTGTACAGGGAGATAAGAATGGGTCAAAGTTGTAGATGTGGCTGGTGCTGTTCTTGTGTACCAATCCTCCAATGAATAAAGGAACCAATCACTGGCCAATTAGACTGGACTTCCAGGTTGGACAGGCTGTCGAGGCAGAGACACAAGCAGAGAAATGAGCTGGTCAAACTTTTTTAATATTTCACTCAACAGATCAATTTGCATTATTCTACATATTGACTGCCAGTTGAAACAACACTATTTGTTGAAAGTGCTATCTTTATTCCACTGGATGGTTTTAGCTTATTTGTCAATGATAAAGTAGACACAGGTGTGTTGGTTCATTTCTGAGTCTTCAATTCTATTCCATTGATCTACCTGCCTGTCATTTTTATCAATAACATGCAGTTTTTATCAATCTTGCTCGTTAGTACAGCTTGAGGTCAGCGATGGGGATTCCCCCAGATATTACTTTATAGTTGAGAATTGTTTCCTCTATCCTGTGTTCTTTGTTATTCCAAATGAATTTGAGAATTTGTTTTTTTCTAAATCAATGAATAATTTAGTTGGAATTTTGATGGGAATTGCATTGAATCTGTAGATTGCTTTTGGCAAGACGGTCATTTTTACTATATTAGTCCTGCCAATCCATGAGCACGGGAAATCTTTCCATCTTCTGAGGTCGTCTTCAATTTCTTTCTTCACTGACTTGAAATTCTTTTCATTCAGATCTTTCACTTGCTTAGATAGAGTCACACCAATATATTCTTGCAATATTTGTGACTATTGTGAAGGATTCCATTGCCCTAATTTCTTTCTCATCCCATTTGTCCTTTGAATATAAGAAGGCTAATGATTTGTTTAAGTTAATTTTATATCCAGTCACTTTGCTGAAATTGTTTATCAGCTGTAGGAGTTCTCTGGTGGAATTTTTGGAGTTGTTTAAGTATAATATCATATCAACTGCAAATAGTAATATTTTGACTTCTTCCTTTCAAATTAGTATCCTTTTGACCTCCTTATGGTGTCTAATTACTTTAGCTAGAACTCAAGTACTATATTAGATAGGAAGAGAGTGGGAAGCCTTGTATAGTCCCTCATTTTAGTGAGAATGCTTCAAGTATTTCTCCTTTTAGTTTGATGTTGGTTACTGGATTGCTCTATATTTCTTTATCTCTGTTTACATGTGGGCCTTGACTTCCTGATTTTTCTAATACTTTTAACATGAAGGGATGTTGAATTTTGTCAAATGCTTTCTCAGCATCTAATGAAATGATTGTATGTTTTTTTCCCCTTTGAGTTTGTTTATCTAGTGAATTATGTTCTTGGATTTCCATATATTGATCCTTCCCTGAATCCCTTGGATGAAGCCTACTTGATCGTGGTGAATGATCATTTTGATGTGTTCTAGGATTTGGTTTACAAGAATTTTATTGAGTATTTTTGCATCAATATTCATAAGGGAAATTTGTCTGAGGATCTCTTTTTTTGTTGGGTCTTTGTATGGTTTGATATCAGTGTAACTATGGCTTCATAGAATGAGTGGAGTAGTGGTCCTTCTGCTTCTATTTTGTGGAATAGTTTGAAGAGTATTGGTATTAGGCCTTCATTGAAGGTCTGATAAAATTCTGCACTAAACCCTTGTGGTCCCAGACTCTTTTTGATTGGGAGACTTTTAATTACTATTTCTACTTCTTTAGGGTTTATAGGACAGTTTATATGGTTTATCTGATCCTGATTTAACTTTGGTACCTGGTATCTGTCTAGAAAATTGTCCATTTCATCCAGACTTTTCAGTATTTTTTCTTTTGAATTTCCTCAGTTTCTGTTGTTATATCTCCCTTTTCATTTTTGATTTTGTTAATTTGGATACTGTCTCTGTGCCCTCTGGTTAGTATGGTAAAGGGTTTATCTATCTTGTTAATCTTCCCAAAGAACTAGCTCCTGGTTTTGTAGATTCTTTGTACAGTTCTTTTTGTGTCTATTTCATTAATTTCAGCCTTGAGTTTGATTATTTTCTGTAGTCTTCAACTCCTTGTGCATTTTCTTCTTTTTCTCCTAGAGCTTTCAGGTGTGCTCTTAACTTGCTAGTATATGAAAGTTTTCCTTTTCAGTTTCCTGTTGGAGGCACTCAGAGCTAAGAGTTTTTCTCTTAGCACTGCTTTCTTTGTGTCTCATAAGTTTGGGTATGTTGTGCCATCATTTCCATTAAATTCTAAACATCTTTAATTTTTTTCTTCATTTCTTCCTTGACCAAGTTATCATTGAGTTTATTGATGCTCAGCTTCCATGTGTACATGGACTTTCCGTTTTTGTTATTATTGTAGACCTGTCATAGTACATGATGACCTGATAGGATGCATGGGATTATTTCAATAGCTTGTATCTGTTGAGGCCCATTTTCTGACTGAATATATGGTCGATTTTGGAGGAGGTACCATGAGGTCCAGAGAAGAAAATACATTCTTTTGTTTTAGGATGAAATATCTTATAGATATCTGTTCAATCCATTAAGTTCATAACTTCTGTTAGTTTCATTGTGTCTGTTTAGTTTCTGTTTCCATCATGTATCCATTGCTGAGAGTGGGGTGTTGAAGTCTCCCAGCATTATTGTGTGTTGTGAAATGTGTGCTTTGAGCTTTAGTAAACTTACTTTTATGAATGTGGGTGCCTTTGTATTTCAAGCATAGATGTTCAAAATTGAAATCTCGGTAGCTTTTTCCTTTGTTGAGTATGAAGTGTCCTTCTTTACCTTTTTTAATAACTTAATGTTGACATTCAATTTTATTAGATATTAGAATGGCTACTCCAACTTGTTTCTTAGGACCACTTCCTTGGAAAATTTTTTTCCAACCTTCTACTCTGAGTTAGTGTCTGTCATTGTCCCTGAGGTGGATTTCTTGTATGCACCAAAATGCTGGTTCCTGGTTACAGATCCAGTCTGTTAGTCTATGCCTTTGTATTAGGGAATTGAGTCCATTCATGTTAAGATGTATTAAAGAATAATGATTGTTGCTTCCTGTTACTTTTATTGATAGAAGTGGAATTATGCTAGTCTGACTATCTTTTTTTTTTTCAAAAGAAGATTAATTTCTTGTTTTTCTGAGTGTAGTCCCTCCTTGTGTTGGAGATTTCCATCTATTATCCTTTGTTAGGACAGATTTGTGGAAAGATATTGTGTAAATTTGTTTTTGTCGTGGAATATCTTTTTTTCTTAATCTATAGCAATTGAATATTTTGCTGGTTATAGTATCCTAGGCTGGCATTTGTGTTCTTCTAGAGTCTGTATGACATCTGCTCAGGATCTTCTAGCTTTCATAATATCTGGTGAGAAGTCTGGTGTAATTCTGTTAGGTCTGTTTTCATATGTTACTTAACCTTTTTCCCTTACTTCTTTTAATATTCTTCCCTTATGCTGTTCATTTGGTGTTTTGACTGTGACTTTTTTTTCTGGTCCAATGTATTTGGAATTTTATAGGTTTCTTGTATATTTATGGGCATCTCTTTCTTTAGGCTATGGAAGTTTTATTCCATAATTTTGTTGAAGACATATACTGGCCCTTTAAGTTGGGAATCTTCCCTCTCTTCTATACCTATTTTCCTTATGTTTAGTCTTCTCATTGTGTCCTGTATTTCTTGCATGTTTTGGGTTAGGATCTTTTTATATTTTGCAATTTCTTTGACTGTTGTGTCAATGTTTTCTATGGTATCTTGTATATCTGTGATTCTTTCTTTGATCACTTGTATTCTGTTGGTGGTTCTTATATCTATGACTTCTGGTCTCTTTCCTAGATATTTTATCTCCAGAGTTGTCTCCCTTTGTGATTTGTTTATTGTTTCTACTTGCATTTTTAGGTTCTGAATGGTTTTGTTCAATTCCTTCACATCTTTGGTGTGTGTTTCCTCTTTAAGGGCTTCTACCTGTTTACCTGTATTCTCCTGTATTTCTTTAAGGGAGCTATTCATGTCCTTCTTAAAGTCCTCTAACAAAATCATGAGATGTCATTGTAAATGAGAATCTTGATTTTCTGGTGCAGTGTTTTGGGTTATCCCAGGCTAGCTCTGGTTGGAGAGCTGGGCTCTGATGATGCCAAGTAGCCTTGGTTTCTGTTGCTTTTGTTCTTGCCCTTGCCTCTTGCCAGCTGGTTATCTCTTGTGTTAGCTGTTCTTGCTGTCTCTAACTGTGGATTGTCCCTCCTGTAAGCCTGTGTTTCAGCTCTCCTGGGAGATCTCTTCTCTCTGAGAAGAATTTTGTAATGGCGGACTGTTGCACAGTGTCATCTCCAGGCAGAGATAGAAACCAAAAGGATCCTATTCCAGGCTCCTCCTTGGTTTCTGGGTCCTGAGGACTCCGTGAGGGTCCCTCTTGGGCCAGATATTTGAGTAAAAGTGTGGCCTTACCTATGCTTCCAGGTGTGTTAGCACTCCTGGGAGACCAGCTCTCTCCAGGTGGGACTTGTGTATGGAGAGCTGTGGCAGATGGAAATGAGAAGGATCCTGTCCCAAGCTACCCCTTGGTTCTTATGTCCTGAGGGTTCCAGGCATGTCCCTTGGAGCAGAAGTGGTTGTCCTACCTGTGCTCACAGGTGTGTCAGATCTCCTGGGAGACCAACTCTGTCTGGCAGGACCTGGGTATGGAGAGCTGTGGCACAGGATCAGCTCCTGGATGCAGATGGAAGCCAGAAGGATCCTTTTCCTGGCTAAGAACAATTCTTGAAGATTAAATTAATCATTTCTAAACTTGGTTTATACAATCAAGACCTCTGTGCATGGGAAGAGGAACATTGTTCTCTTGCACTGCATTTGGCTCTCATGTTTCCATTGCTGGATGGTAAGAACACTGTGACTTGTAATGATAAGTTTCTTCTGCTAAGAGTTCCATCTATCTTACTTTTCAGCAGATGTTTTTCAATAAGACTAAGTTGGAGGATTTTGGAGTATATCTGATTTTTTTTTAATTTAGACTGAGAATGGCGTGCATTCCTTGTAGATACATGACATAGATTAAAATCAACACTCCCATTCTCAATAACATGTAAATAGAGTGCAATCTGTGCAAATTTCCTAGAAAATTGCAGCCTGTAGCTGAGGGAGAAGAAATGTTTCAACTAAATGTTAATAAACTTGATGAAATATTTCATCTTCAGCTTAGAGAGATTTCAGCCAGATCCTAGAGGTCTGGAAACCCTTTTCCTGCCACATCCTGATGAATATAACTGCCCTTCTGTCCTAGCATAAAGGGATATTTCTTTCTTCCTAGTCCTTCTCTTCATATAAGTTTTGAAATACTGGAGTGCATTATGCTGCTAGCTCTAATCCTGAATATTCTTTGCTTTGAAAGAGCAGCCTTGAAAACTCCTGGGTAGTACACAGATTATCAATTTTAAGTATTCACCAGAGTGGAGTGCTTCCCAGTGATTACAGCTTCCAGGGAAGGGAGTATATTTTGACAGCATCCAAGCTCCTCCTTGATGACCAACGCTCTTATCCTCAGTACTGTTTTAGCATCACTGATGAACTTGCAGGTTCATTTGACCATCAGCACATGCCCATTATCCAAGAATTTCCATAGCAACAATCCTCAGTGGGATTCTATGCTGTGAACCAGACACTGGAAAATTTAGGAAACTGACTTCTGAAATGTTTTTTTTTTCTAGGTTTTTTATTTACATCCCCACTTTCACATTTCCTACATCCCTGACAGTCCCATAAGCCCCCTTCCCTCCCTGTTTTCCCCATTCAACCGCCTCTCGCTTCTCTGTTCTGGCATTCCCCTACATCCAGTCTTTCCAGGACTGGGGTCCTCCTTCCATCGTCTTGGAAAACTACTGATATGTGAATTGTGCCTAGGGTATTCCAAGATTCAGGATTAATATCCCCTTATCAGTGACTGCATACCATGTGTGTTCTTTTGTGATTGGGTTACCTCACTAAGGATGATATTTTCAAGTTCTGATCATTTGCCTAGGAATTTCATGAGTTCATTGTTTTTAATTGCAGAGTAGCATTCGATTGTGTAAATATACCACATCTTCTGAATCCATTCTGACTGTTATGAGATGGAATCACAGGGTTGTTTTGATTTGCATTTCCCTAATGACTAAGGATGTTGAACATCTCTTTAGGTGCTTCTCAGCCATTAGATATTTTTCAGGTGAGAATTCATTGTTTAGCTATGTACCCCATTTTTAATAGGGTTACTTGGCTCTCTGGAGTCTAACTTCTTGAGCTCTTTGTATATATTGGATAATAACCCTCTGTTGGATGTAGGGTCATTTCCCAGTTAGTTGGTTGCCGCTTTGTCTTTTTGAAAGTGTCTTTGCCTTACAGAAACTTTGTAATTTTATGAGGTCCCATTTGTCAATTCTTGATCTTAGAGCATAAGCTATTGGAGTTCTATTCAGGAAATTCTCCCCTGGGCCCATATGTTCAAGGTTCTTCCCTAGTTTCGTTTTCTATTAGTTTCAGTGTGTCTGGTTTTATGTGGAGGTCCTTTATCCACTTGGAATTGAGCTTAGTGCAAGGAGACAAGAATGGGTCAATTTGCATTCTTCTGCATTTTGACCTCCAGTTGAACCAGCACCATTTGTTGAAAAGGCTATCTTTTTTCCACTGGATGGTTTTAGCTCCTTTGTCAAAGATCAAGTGACCATAGGAGTGTGGATTCATTTCTGGTTCTTCAATTCTGTTCCATTGATCTACGTGTCTGTCACTGTACCAATACCATGCAGTTTTTAACACTATTGCTCTGTAGTACAGCTTGAGGTCCAGGATGCTGATTCCCCCAGTAGTTCTTTTACTCTTGGGAATAGTTTTAGTTATCCTGGATTTTCTGTTATTCCAGATGAATTTTTGAATTGCTCTTTCTAACTCTATGAAGAATTGAGGTGGGATTTTGATGGGGATTGCATTGAATGTATATATTGCTTTTGGCAAGATGGTCATTTTCACTATATTAATCCTGCCAATCCATGTACATGGCAGATTTTTCCATCTTCTGAGGTCTTCTTCAATTTCTTTCTTCAGAGATTGAAATTCTTGTCATACAGATCTTTCACTTGTCTGGTTAGAGTCACACCAAGATACTTTATATTATTTGTGGCTATCGTGAAGGGTCTCATTTCTCTTACATCTTTCTCAGCCTGCTTATCCTTTAAGCATAGGAAGTACGTTCATCGGCATCTCTCTCTTTAGGTTAGTGAAGTTTTCCTCCATAATTTTTTTGAAGATATTTACTGGCCCTTTAAGTTGCAAATCTTCACTCTTGTCTATACCTATAATCCTTAGGTTTGGTCTTCTCATTCTGTCCTGTATGTCCTGGATGCTTTGGGTTACACGTTTTTTGCATTTTGCATTTTCTTTGACTGTTGAGTCAATGCTTTCTGTGGTATCTTCAACACCTGTGATTCTTTCTTCCATCTCTTGTATTCTGTTATTGATGTTTGCATCTATGACTCCTGATTTCTTCCCAAGGTTTTCTATCTCCAAAATTGTCTCCCTTTGTGATTTCTTAGTTGTTTCTACTTCCTTTTTTAGATCCTGGATGGATTTGCTGAGATCCTTCACTTGTTAGTTTTTATTTTCCTCTGTTTCTTTAACATATTTTTGTGTTTCCTCTTTCAGAACTTTTGCCTGTTGACCCAAGTTCTCCTGTATTTCTCTAAGTGATTTTTGTGTTTCCTCCTCATGGGCTTCCATCTGTTGATCCATAGTCTCCTGCATTTCTTTAAGCAATTCTCGTGTTTCCTTTGTAAGGGCATCTATCTGTTGATTCATTTCTTTAAGCAATTTTTGTGTTGCCTCCCTATGGGCCTCCATCTGTTGACCCATATTCTTCTGCATTTCTTTATGCGATTTTTGTGATTCCTTTGAAAGCACATCTACACATTGATTCATTTCTTTAAGTGATTTTTGTGTTGCTGCCTTATGGGCCTCCATCTGTTGACCCATGTTCTCCTGCATTTCTCTCAGCGATTTTTGTGTTTCCTTTGTAAGAGCTTCTAACCGTTGATTTATGTTCTCCTGTATTTCTTTAGATTTATTTGTGTCCTTCTTGAAATACTCTAATAGCATCATGAGAAGTGATTTTAAATCCAGATCTTGTCTTTCAGGTGTGATAGAGTATCCAGGACTTGCTGTTGTTAGAGAGTTGGGTTCGGATGGTGCCATTTTACTTTGATTTCTGTTAGTAACTTTCTTACATTTGCCTTTTGCAATCTGGTTACCTCTGGTGTTAGTTGGTCCTGCTGTCACTGACTGTTGGTTGGACCTCCTGTGAGCCTGCAATGCTATTTCTAACCCCCCTGGATTACCAGGATTCCCCTGGCACCGATTTCTGGGGCCTGCCCTGCATCTGAGTGACTTTGGAGCCCTGATGTGCCTTGCCCCAAGTGATGTTATATTGGGGAATCCCTGCACATCCAAAGGTTCAGTGTAGTGGATCTCTGGACAGAGGTCGCCAAGGGGAGGCTGGTGTGCTCCTGCCCTGTGCGGGTGCACTCTCTCCCAGTGCTGGGGGGAGGGGTCCCTCTGTAGGGCAAATGTCCCACAGCAGAGGTGGCCACAGACCTGCCCAGCTCTTGGGATCAGGGAGCACACAAACTGGCTCACAAACCCAAGCGATATTATGCTTGATTGTCCCTGTGTCTGGAGGTTTGAGCTGCCCTGTTGCTGGACAAAGATGGTGGAATGCACTCTGCACTCTTTCAGCGCAGATCACTCCGCAGGGCAGATGGCCCACAGCAGAGCTGGCGCCCAGAAGTCCGGAGAGCTGCTCCACTCTTGGGCGCAGATGGAAGCCCAACAGGCTGTGTCCCAAGCGATGTTATATTGGGGGTCCCTGAATTCCTGTATCTTCAGTGCAGTTGATCCCCGGAACGGAGGTTGCCAAAGGGAGGCTGGTAGGCTCCCGCCCTCTGCTGGTGTGATCTCTCCCAGAGAGGTGGGGTCTCTCTGCAGGATAGAAGTCTCACAACAGAGCTGGTGGGTTGGTTATGGCAGACCTGCCCAGCTCTTGGGAGCAGGGAGCACACAAGCTGCCTGAGACCCAAGGGATATTATGCTTGATTGTCCCTGTGTCTGGAGGTTGGAGTTGCCCTGTTCCTGGAGCAAAGATGGTGGAGTGCACTGTGCACTCTCTAGGCGCAGATTCTGACATTTTTTTTATTCATTTACTTCTTTATTATCTGCATCTATTGTAATTACAACACATTTCAATTATCATAAAGACACAACTGTGGGGGATAAAGTGGGATTAGAATAATTGGTAGACTGGAGAAGCACAGAAATGGGTTTCAATTGCTTTTGTGAAAAAGCTATCTGACCAAAACAAGATGAATTCAGTTGGCTACTAATTAATGGTATAAGATTAAGGAAGACAACCTTACTGATTTCTAATGTGTGAGCATCATTGAAGCAGCTTACATTAATCAGCTTGCCTTTTGAAGACTATTAAAATGTTTTATTTTTTGGTCTCTAAGGAAACCATATAAAAATCAAATTTGACTTAAACTGAATAGAGAAGGAATATGAATTCTTTAAAGGGGGAACATAAAGTACACATACATACAGATTGATCTACCAAGCATTGCTCTGTGGTTGGACAGGTTCTCAGTAGTTAAGAGCCATCGCTGATCCTACAGGGGTCCTGAGTTTGGTTTCTAGCATCCATGCTGGAGAGATCACAGCTGAAACTACTACACCAGGGATCTGACAGCCTCTTCTAGCCATTGCAGGCATTCACAATTACATGTGTATGCTCACAGACACATATGCAAACACATAATTTAAAAAGCCTTGTAGATCATCAATTGTCTGATCATTTGGAAAGTAATGGGCTAATCAAGAGTGGTCTTGTTTGTCTAATCAGTCTGGACAATGAGGCTTGACAGTAAGAAGCTATTTCCTGGTGTTTTTATTGAGTGTTTTTGTTGTGATTTATTCTTTACCAATTGGCTTTCTTTGGGTTAGTTCAAACTGAGGATTTTAGAAGTGGCTACCTATTAACATCTTATCTGTACAAATGACTGCTCTATAGCACAAACACTTACCTACTGTGCTCATTTCTTCAGACAGGAGAGTCTGTTATGTTAATGTTTACAAGTGACTTTTAAATTTTTCTCCAATGAATAGAAGACCCTAATGAATGGTGGCCATTAAGAATGTATTACCATATGGGCTTTATTCTAGAGGAGCACCTGCCTTACCTACTTAATTTTACTTCTAGAAGTCATAGAAATAAGCCAAGTAGATAAAAATGCCTGCTTAATTTTAGTGAAAATGAGGGGTTTCATTAGGCCTTCAAGTTTTTATATAAAGGGAACCTTCACAATACTGTCTGTGGTTGCTATGGGAACTAAACCTTGGCAAAAATCCCATGTTTTATCTGGTAAGTCCGCTGAAATACTGACTGTCATGCCATTTAAATGGCCTCTTGTTCAGGCACTATGCCACCTCCCCTTGTCTTAGCTTTGTCCAGTTAATTTCATCTCCAAGCTGAGACTATTTCCTACTTGGATATGCTTATCATTATTATCATCTCATAACAAAATAAGAAATGCATGCACAGGCCTGGAAAAATTTCTCAGTGCATAAAGTTCTTGCTACACAAGGATGAGGATCCCCTATACCCATGTAATTACTGGGTGTGGATGACAGATCACATGTGATACCAGCATGAGTGAAGTGGAGAAAGAAGACTAGCTAGGTTATCAGCATCTACCAGCTCTGGGTCCAGTTGAGAGAACTTGACTCAGTAAAGTTGTAAACACTGAGAGGAAACACCAGAACTCAATTGCTGGACTTTGCATGCATGTACAAATATATACACAGATAAAATACAGTTTGCTGTGTGACGGTGCTTCAGCCAATGACTTCTACATATACAACACTGGCCTCTCAGTATTCTATCACTCATCATGCTGTATCTGTCTTAATTTGCTTAAATAGATTTTACAGTTATTTATTTTATGCCTCAAGGATATATTTATATTAATTTCTGTTGTGAAGAAACACATGACTTCCAGACCAAGTGTAAAATACAATGAATAGTACAGACATTTGTAAATGTTAAGCAAGTCTCTTCAAAACTGAGAAAATAGCACAGTGCTTGCCTAGAATTTACAATTTCCTAAAGGTTAACTCTCAGTAGCACAATGAAACATCAAAATGATGTTTCTGTTATCACTCTTAACCACTATTAATATATAAGAATTTTGCTCTTACAAGCCTTATTACCTATAAATATCAACAATCATAACACCAAAACAACACATTTACTTTGCATATTGCACCTGTAACACATGCATGTGAGAATAGGGGTTACTATGCCTGTGTTATTACATGTGGAAGCCACAACACGTCATGACTGACTTTCTCTATAACTCTCCACATCATTCCTGCCTCCTGTGTGGTGTTTTAAGTTGCCTCATATTCAAATATTCTGCTTCTGATCTGCTTTGGGACAATAATTTATAAATTCTTAGGTGATAAGGTTTTTGGAGCTCAACAGTTGAACTCAAAATTACCAGAGCACTCAAAAGCAGGCATTCTTTTTGTTCTTATTCACTTTACATCCCTCTCACTGCCCTCCTCCACCATCAAACCCTCCCACAATCCTTCCTGCATTCTGCCTGCCCTTGTCCTCTGAGCTTGTGAGAATCTCCTGGATAGCAACAACCATGTCACTTCAAGTCTCTGCTAGGTTGGCAACTTCCTCTATCATTTAGGCTAAGAGGCAACCCAGCTAGAAGAACATGTACCACAGACAGGCAAAATATTTTAAGATATGTTCCTAGGAGACAACTGCCCCTGTTCCAGTTGCTCAGAGACCAGGCTGCACATCTGCTATATATGTTCAGAGAGGCCTAGATCCAGGCCCTGTATGTTCTTTGGTTGGTGGGTTAGACTCCAAGAGTGACACAGGTCTAGGTTACTTGACTCTGTTTTTCTTCCTGTGGAATTCCTATCTCCTTCAGAGGCCACAATTCTTCCTTCGATTCTTCCATAAGAGTCCCCAAGCTCCTTCCACTGTTTGGCTGTGGGTGCTTTTGTCTGCTCAGATATCTCAGTCAGTTGCAGGGTGGAGCTTCTCAGAGGACAACATGCTCCTGTCTGCAAGCATAACAAAATATCTTCAATAGAGTTAGGTATTGCTGCTTGTCCATGGGATGGATGGTTGGCCACTCGCTCAGTCCCTGCTCTATCCCCCATGCCTACATTTCTTGTAGACTGGATAATTTGGGGGATGAACATTTGGATAGGTTGATGTCTCTACCACTCTACTGGAGTTCTTGCCTAGTTACAGGATGCGGCCTCTTCAGATTCTGCATCCCCAGTGTTGTGAGTTACAGGCAGTTCACCCACATTGACTCTTAGGCACTTCCCTTGAACTAGGTCTCTGTCTCTTCCTGGAGATGCCCAGGTTTCTTTATATACATCCCTAAGTACCACCAAGGAGGAACCAGTTTATGGACTAATCCTAACTTTTCTATGCAGGCAAATTAATTCCACTGTCCCTTCCTTTGTTTTTATGCATGTATACATGACTAACATACTCTACTCAGGTAGAAAAGGATGTTTATTTAATAAGTAATTTTAGAAGCAGTGAGTTCAAATGAATCAATATGACCTTCCTCATGTGTTAAATAGCAATACTAAAACTCATGAGAAAATAAGAATGTGAGCATAGATTGAAAGAAGAACAGACTGGACTTATTTTTATTATAACAGTATTCTTCTGAGAATTATGAGGCTAAATAAGAGCTACCTTCTGAGAATACCTTCCCAAAGACCTGAGATAGTCCACCAGGTTACAACCCACAGTTTCACTCCCTCCTAATCGAACCACATTAAAAGCAAAATATTAAGCCACAGCAGACTACTGGAGTACAACATCACAAAAATGCAAATCATAGGAGTAACATAGACAGCAAGCAGTGTGGTATGGATATTAGATTATTTAATGAGGGGACAGACAACAAGTCCTAACTTTCATAAGCCAGTATGCACAGTCTACAGAGTGTTAGAGAAAGTGAATGAGAGCCAAGGAAGTGGCCCAGGGGTTAATGTTTGTCTTGAAGGCATGAGGAACTGAGTTTGTTGCTGAGAACTCTGATAAAATAAGTCAGGTACTGTGGTACACACTTGTAAACCCATGGGAAGTTGGAGAAAAGTAGATATCTGGAATTCACAGGGAAGGCAGTCAAGCCTACTTAATAAATTCTAATCAAATAGAATATCCAGTCTCAAAATCAAAAGAACAAAATGCAAAGAGAAAAACAAAACCCCAAACCCTGCAACCACCAATGAGCCAAATGAATAAACAACACACACACACACACACACACACAAACACACACATACACACAAATATACACACCCATGCATGTGCACATGAGGTCATAGAAAAATAAGAAAATAGAGAAACAGAGATAGATCTTAATGTATAGCACCTATGGAACATCTGCAGTCATGGTTACCATTTGCCCTCCAAATTCATGAGTTCACATTCACATGCACTCATACACAAGTACTTTAACAGAAAGTGAGAGAGGAGAATGAAGTGGAGAAGACATAGGAGGAACGGAGAAAAAAGAAAGGTTAAAAAAAGGAAAAGTAAGGACTGGAGAGATACTAAGAGGATAATAGCCATGATATTTCATATGGATCTTCCTAGAGCCTATATGGAGCAGCACACAATTCCTTGCAACTAAGGTATCAAGGGATCCTTCTTCCAAGGCCAACTACAACCATTTACATATACTCATATATGGATAAACACACACATACATATAATTGAAGATAAAAATAAATCATTAAGTAAATAACATACACTAAAAATGGAAATAATTTTTAAAAGAAAAAAATGTAGCAGTGAAAGGGGATTGGAGGCAGTCAGTGGCAGTAAGTTATAACTTGAAATAACATGATATTAAAGTCATCATTGAAAAGGTGACATTTGGGTAGACACAAGAAGGCCATGAGTGGGTCTAAGTAGCTAGAAGCTAAAAGTCTCCTATGCAGAAGCAGTAATGTGAAGTATGACAAAGGAACATCTAGAACAAGTTTCAGGGACAACCATGTCAACAGGGGCTGGAGAAACACAGAAAACAGAGGTGATATTGAAGAGTTTAATGGGTATAGGACTGGTCAATAGGAACTTCTTGGCTGTTTTCTGATTCTTTTAGCTAATGAAAAGATATGCACTGAAGACCGTTGGAATGTATTGTTTAAGTTAGAAAAGTATTTTTTCTGATTCTGGGTGGTATATGAGCAGAAAAGTCAAGGGTATAAGCTACCTGACAACCACAGCTGTTCATGTGTGTGTGTTGTACAATGTAAACTATGTTGGAACTCATAAAAATTCACTATTTCCCAATCCCAAATGCATGGATTAAAGACATACCACTACTGCCAGTTCTGCCTTATTTTTTGAGGAAAATTATCTTGCAAAATCAGGAGCTTGCCCATTTTACTAGACTAGTTGGCCAGCAAAAACTAGAGATCTTTTTGTCTCCATGTCCCTAGTCCTTGGATATAGGCAAATGATGTCATGCCCAGCTTTTTATATAGAGTTCTGGAGATTTAACATCATGCCTTCATGCTTGGGAGACAAATACTTTACTGGATAAACCATCTTCCTGATATTAAAACTAATAATCTTGAGGAGTACAAGGCTATGGCTAAAAGTTTTTTTGGGATTATGGGACTTCATTCATAAGAAAAGTATGTTGTTGTATGAGCACAGGTATTATTGACATTAATAACACTTCGAGTTGGTAAAGGACTTGATTAAACCATTATTAGCAATCCTAAAAGTTTTGGTGTGGTTTCTTTTTGTAAATTCTATAACATGCTAACACTGACAACAAAAGGGGCCTATGTTGCTGGTAGGCCAGTGAACACTAGGAAACTGCTTGTCAACACCTCCCCAGAGCTAAGATTATTGACACAAGTGAACATATATTGACTTTTTATTTTTGTTTTGTGACTCAACCTCAGGTTCTAATGCTTGACCAGCTAGTGAAAGAAACATCTACCTGGTTCCAGTTTTCAATTGGGAGGATATTTTTTGAGTTACCATATTTTTCTTTTACTAGTTATTGTTTTTTCTTACCCTTCCATAGTCAGTGATTTCTTTGAAATCTTTATGTTATCTCCTTAATTCATACGGACTGTGGTTTTACATAGAAGCAAGATATCTGAAAGTGTATGTGTCATATTCTTAAGTCAGATACTCACTGTGTTAGCTTATCTGGGCTTTTGGATAGTCAATAATGTTGATATATTTATATTGAAAAACTGTGCACTGAACAGTCACATCTGGCCATGACTTTTACAACAGTTGGAGGAGGGGGCTAGTGATGTTTGTGTGTTCACCTGTTTTCAAGTATGCATATAGCAGATAGAGGTTAACAGAGAATATCTTATTACATCAATTTACACATCGTACCTACAGTTGGGGTTTCCTACTTGACACTGAAGTGAGTGGATTTTGTTTTCTAACTAGTCAGTTTGCCCTGAGGTTTTCCTGCCTCTGCTTCCTGAGTGAAAGGATCACATAAAGGCTGTCTTGCTTGCCTGGAATATTTATTACATTTTTACCAGGGATACAGACTCTATCCTTCATATTTGTACAGTCAGTGCTTTACTCATGGAGCCATCTCTACAAACCTTATCCTGAGTATTTGACTTGATAGATTTATGCCTAAGGCTACCAATACCTATACCCAGAATGTGTTTCTTCTGTAGTCACGAGACATTCTTTTTCTGCAATTGGTTCTAAAATAATCAGCTTGTGCCAAGCATAGTAAAGAAAAGAAACAAAGCAGCATTTAAAATAAACTGATTAAAGACTCTGGAATTCATGCTCATGAACAGACTTATAAAATGAATAAAATAGGCTTATAAATCTGGAGTCAATTGTTTGTGTTGAGATGACTTTTTGTAGTCTCTGTGCACTGGTTCCAAATGCACCTTGCTATAAGGCAGCCCTGCATGTACTCACACATTTTGCTCATTACTCTACACATATTAGATTTTTAGAATATTAGATTTTCCAAATGTACCTTTTCCCTCCCAGAAATACATCATTGATTCTGTCAGTGACCCTAGACAAATTAGTTTGTAGAGAGTTGACTCATTTACATGATGGCCCATTACCATCTATAACATCACTTCTAGAGAATCAATCACATATTTTAGGTCTCCTTCAGCATCAAGTACACATGCATTTGATATATAAACAAATATGTAGGCATGTACTCATACTCATAACATGAGAAAAATATATAAACATGGGATACTCAAAAGCAAGGCAGGACGCAAAACAGAAGAGGAGTGCTGGCAGAGAATTTTCAAAGCTGTGCTACTCCACAAGGTATGGGAGGTATGAAGGAGGGAGAATGGGAAGTGGGGAGGTTCAGTGCCCTATACCAGTTTGGGTGAAAGGACTGCACACTGGTTTGTAATAACTACATAAAGTCTTTGAGATGCCTTTCTCTAAAGCCATCTGAAAAAGTAGAAATGCCTTTCATGATAATTGAGGGGGGCATTAGTTTCTAAACTATGTTATGTTTCTGTGTATTAAGACAGTTTCCTAGCCACCCCCAAAAAGAAACACAGGAAGTAATCTCCAGGACTGCTAGTTTTTTTTCATTTCATTTAAAAAGCATCAATACTTTCAAATATAAATTTCAGCATTTTGTGCCACTATAAACATACCATTCTATTGACTATTCCCACTTCCATTCAGCTGTCTGTGTGATAGCATTGAAGCTTTAACTCAAAGGTGGAATTCAGCTATGATATCACCACTATATAGTAGCAGAAGCATATCTCTATGGTCCTCATATCATTTAACTCTGACAGCTATAGGACTTTAGCAGATTCATTTCTCAGTGTTGCCGGCAAAGCTTTCTTGCCACTTTATTCTAACTGTCTTGGCTTATAAGTTTTTTTTTAATTACTGCCCATTAGGTGTTTGCCAAACTATTGTGAACATGGAGGACACTGTGCCCAAACCTGGACTACCTTCTACTGCAACTGTAGTGATACTGGTTACACAGGAGCCACCTGCCATGATTGTGAGTATATACAGTGTGCCCACAGTCTATGGTCACAACTCCAGGAATACAGTGTAGAGATCCTGACAATTCACCATGGTCTGGGCACTGTTTATTCCTTTAGCATGATTTATCAAATAGGATGCAATATCTCAAATACTGAAGTAGAGAGGAGAAAAGCATAGAGACAAGATATGACTTTATGGAGTTTATGAGAACAGGACAAAGTGAAGTTGGCTATGTGCTAAAGTGAAAGAGAGAATGGTGCTACAAGTATACAGGAAGCTGTGCAACCAAAGGCATTGTCTTGATGGCTTGAGTTGAACTGCTGTAACATGTAACTCACATATATCACTGGTCCAAGGGACAAGTGGCATGATGTCTGTCATAGTTATTTTCCTGCTGCTATGATTAAAAAAAAAACACCCTGACCAATACAACTTAAGAGAGAAGGGATTTATTTGGGTTTGCAGTTCTAGAAGGGTATGATTCATCATAAAGGAGGAAGACATGGCAACAGATAGGGAAGGAATTGTAGAAAGAACAGAATTCCTTACAGATTACTTTGTATTCATATTGAAGAAACAGAATAAATAGAAAATGACATAAAGTTATACAATTTCGAGTCCTGATTCCAGGCCTTCACTGAGGTTCTACCTTCTAAAGATTCTGTTATCTTTCCAAACAACACCACAAGCCAGAGACCAATGTTACAACATACATTTATTGGAGACACCAAAAAGTCCCTCACATTGGCAGGCCATCTTCCTCACATTGTCCTCATTATGGCAGAGGTGACTTCATCTGAATGTTGCTGTGGTAAAAGGAAGGAAACACATGATGAGGAAATAAGACTACGTTATATTCAAAAACTTCTTCTGAAATGTGGATAGGTATTCTGCTCACATTCCATTGGTGAGATACTTATGTCATCTCCAATGGAAAGCAAACTAGACCATGAGAAGTAAGACTACAAAGCAAGAATATTGGCTATAAATATTGATGAATATCTGTCAATGCTGGGCATTTGTGAAACTTCAAATTGAAACCCTGGACTGATCTTGTACAAGTTATAGAACAAAAACAAAGAGAAAAAGGATTCTTAAAATAGTGCAGGAAGTGGACACATAAGTGTAATGTTGTTCTGCAGAGAAACTGTAAAGGACCCAAGAGTGGAACACTGCTGATTGAGTGAGGAGACAGGAGAATGGGACTGGGCTGGGACATCTGGAGCAGAAATATATCCATTTTCCTGTGGTTAGCATAATTTCAATCCTGTTCAGAACTGAAAATAGTTTTATCATGTATATGAACTGTATTTTCTTTAATCATTCCTCTGCTGGCAGAACCTTTGGAAAGTTCTATGATTTAGCTACTGTGAAAGGTGCTGTAAACAATACTGATGTGCAAGTGTTTGTGGGTTACTAACTTGTGGTTATTTGGGTAAATATCCAGGAATGGTGTGACTGAGTCATCTGGTTGGTCTACTATTCAATTTTCAAGCCAGCTTCTCTCATTTGTGGGTCCTAGATTGAATTAGATGCATGAAAATGAATGAGATTTGAAGCAGAATGAATATAGATACATGTCATATGTCATGGTCCACAAGATGTGGTTTCTTTCTGTGGTGTGTGTGTGTGTGTGTGTGTGTGTGTGTGTGTGTGTGTGTAAGTACACATATATGCTCATTTGTACTCATGTTCATGGAGGCCAGATTTCAAGTTTCTTTCCTAGTTTTTTTCTAAGATGGGTCCTTACTTGGAGCTCCCTGTTTTTTTTGATGCACTGTATGGTTAGCAAGACTCTAACATCAGCACTATCTACCACCCAGTTCTGGAATTACAGGCACACAAAATTCTTGCTTAGCTTTTATATGAGTTCTCAGGACCAGATTCAGGGTCTTATTTTTGTACAGTACAAGCACTTCCAACTGAGCCATCTTCCCACCACTATAAGTCACATTATTTACATGATTACTCCTCAGAAAAGGTACATGATGATTTGAAAGGTCTTATTTCATGCCTCCCCTTCTTGAAAAGTCTTAAGACAGTGTGTACTTCACAGTTCTTTTCTGTGACTTTATTTTCCCTTTTTCTGTCAGAATCACTTAATAGATAAAACTATCATATCTTGCTGCTAAACACTTGAGTATTAAAATGGAGGTCATTATTTATGCTCTTGGGAAGTCTCTGATATAAAGTGGTTTTATTTGTTTGCTTTGTATTATTTTTAATTTCAGGTGATAGGTAGGGCAGAAGAATTATTGTTCATATAAAGTTGCCTTTTATCATTTGACTCCTGTTCTTTAAAGCATGTCTGGTTTCAGTAGTTATGGATTTAATGATTGCTGCTGAAGTGCTAAATGAAAGGACAGTTACATACCAGGTTCTGTCTTTTTCCTATTGAGTGCCTGTTCTTGATCTTCTTAGCATCTGGTTGGTGACATTTACAGGTGAATGTTCAGGATCTCTCCAGCAAGTTTCAAGCTCCTCTAATCTCTTCACAGTGCAGTTTGTTGACATCCTAACAAAGCATTTCTAGTCACTTTTCATCTTTACAAAAGGGTGTCAGCTTTCTTCTCTAAAGTCTGATTGAGTCCTGCTTGCTTTGAGCAGTCAATAAGCAGTTATTGACTGGGAGCATATCAAGCTGTCTGGCTATTAGACTTAACAGTTATCACAGGGCAGAGAGGCTTTGCTAGTTCCTCTTTAATGAAACAGACCTCTTTATCACATTTGGATGATTGTGCATAGTGAGGAAATTTTGACAAACATAATGCTTATTTCAAACTACGTTTCATATCTTTATCTTAGGTTTAACTCATATATTGACATTATTATATGAGTTTCTTATTCTTTACTCTCCATGTTAATAGTAGATGGTTCTCAACTTCAAGTAGACCAGAGAAGGATGAGAAGAAAAAAAAGGAAGAACAAAAGAAGAAGAAGAGCCAAAAGAGATAATAGGGGGAAAGAAAGAAAGAAGAAAGAAAAAGGAAGGAGAAAGAAAGGAGAGGGCAAGAAGGAGAAGAAAGGACAAAAAAGATAGGGTGAATCGAAGACAGACAAGGAGAAGAAATAAGCAGAAGAGAAAGTAGTATGTGTTCTTGTGTATGTATGTATGTTTGCATATGTGTGTGCATATGTATACGTGTATATGTGTGTGTGCATGCATGTATCAGTGTATATGTGTACATGTGTAAGAACTCATTATTGTTGTCTTCTACAATTTCTTCCAATAATGGTTTAAGACAGAGTTCCTCACTGAACCTCAGGCTTAATGATTTGCCTAGCCTAGCAAACAAGCAACTCCAGAGATCCTCCTGTTCCTTCCATTCCAGTGCTACTGTCATAGAATCACATGCCACACCTGTTTTTTATAGAGTGCTGGACATTGAACTTAGGTCCTCATCCCTGTACGCAAAATCTTTACTAACAGAATAACCCATCACCCTATCCCCTCCAGGACTGATCTATTCCACAGCACCTATCTATCTTTAATAGATGATGAAAAACAGAAGTTAGCTGTGATACTACAAACATCATGATGCACAGTTACTAGGCTGGAAGCACTGTTCCTGGGAAAAGGAGAATGTATCAAAACAAAGGAGGCTTCAGAAGACACTTGAAAGATCAGATGGAAAGTAATAAGAAGAGGGAGTCAGCAGAATACTTTCACTCAGTTGTAAAGTCTGTTACTTGCTCAAGCATGGTGACCTGAAATTGATGTCCAGGCCCCACTAATTAATTAATAAATTTTGAAGACAAGGATTCTCTGTGTAACTTTTGTTGTCTTGGAAGTCACACTGGCTAGGCTCAAATTCACAGACATCACAATTCTGTCTCTGGAAGAAAAACAACCATACAAAGGTTGAATAGCTTAGAGCTTAGTCTTCTAACAGCATAGAGAGGCTCCAATGTATCTAGGCTAACAGAAAAAATGAAGTGGTCAAGTAGGAATTGCTGGAAGTGTGGGCCCAGTGAACAGGGGCTTAACTGATTAAGAACACCCTGCTGTGTAGGTCAAATAGGGTGCAACCATTTCTTGGTTTTATTTTAATGCTGGGAACAGACTGGCTAGTATTTGTTTCATAGTTGCTTGTTCTTTTATCAGTTTCTTTTGGAAAGTGCATCTCTGATGATATTGTTGAGCTTGTCTTAAAGTTAGAAACTGTGTAAGTTTGAGATGCTGCATGTTATTTGCAACTCTGCAAGCAGCAAATGGAGGAAGTCATTTTGTGCTAAGAATAGACCCCATGGGAAAAAATGCTTTTAAAACTGGATCTCTGCAAGCTGGAAATAAATTGCAGAGAACACATGGGAGGATTGTTTTTGTTTGTTTGTTTGTTTGTTTCCTCAACTTTGAATCATTCTTAGTTGAAAAGAGTAGTGACTGCATCTTCAGGTATGGCTTGAGGTGAGATCATTATATCAAAATTGGGTTCCACAGTTCATATTTACTGATAAAACTTTAAGAGTCACCTGGGGTCTGTGTTTGTTTGTTTGGGTTTTTTACCTTTGGTTGTTGTTTTACTTGGCTTTTGTTTGTTTTTAGCCCAGTATTTTCCCCATATTCATTTTCCTCAGAGTCAACTAGATCTTTGTAACCATAGGCAGAACAAAACCAAGTAAGAGACTTTTTCCTACTGTGTGGACCTGTTTTTTAGAGCTGTCAGAGTACAATTCAGAGGCTTGAGAACCCCTGGGCAACCCAGGGTTGCCCACTCACTTTCAACAATCCAGGTGAAAAGACAAATAATAGAAGCAGAGATGTAACCACATGAGGAATAGTAATAAGGAATAGAAATAAGGAGGCCCATTGACGCTCAAAGTCCATCTTCAGGGTCTTGACCTGAAGTGCAAGTTTAAGTAGAGAATCAGATGTATGAATAATTAAGCAGTCCTAGCCAGGGTGAGGTCCTGACCTATATCCTTATCTCGGTCTTTACTGCAATGTGTTTTGATAATATCAGAACGATATGAAAAATCATCCTGGAGACACTGGTTTGTGTGGTCCTCTAGTTGTTTCTATTTCACAGCATGGGATTCCTCTAGGAATCTTCATTTTTTTGAGACAATTCTCTCTGCTAGTCTGATATAAAAATGAGGGGCACAAGGGTCCCCTCAGAATATCTTCATTCCTACTAGGTTGGCAGTTTAAACTTTAGTGGTAAAGTTTAACTTATAAAATAGGCACAGGAAGGGACAAAGACAATTAGTGGGAATGGGGTAAAATAACCTTGACTACATATTATAATAAAATTATTTAAAACTTATGAATTGATTATTTCTTGAATTTTTCATTTAACTTTTTCAGACTGCTATTAACAATGGAAATTGTAGAGTGTAAAATTCCAGATAAGGGGATAAGGCATATCCTGAGAAACCTAAAAACTTTTTTGACTTAAAGTCTGAGCAGGTTAAACTGAAGAAGTTCTTCCCAGCCCTCAACCTCACATATCCACACCTCTTGTTTAGAAATACTGCTCATTTCCACATGAAAACTACATATAGCCTAGTCAGACAGACCTACCTGGAACACTGGATATCTGGACTCCTACTAGGTATTTTTATACCACAGGAAGCAGTTAATAAATATTCTTTATGTGGAAAATATTTAAAACATGTACAACTAAAGGAAGCAGAATTTGAGCTCAGTGTTAAATGAACTAATAGTCTTTTCTCATTATAAGTTTCTACAAAGAAGTACGAATGATACTATTTATTATATGGATCATATAAAGGTTTACACACAACTTTTATGCCATGATTCCTATCAAAGACAGGAAGCAGCAAGGCAGGGTCTTAACCTGGGATGAATTTTTCTTGCTTTTGAAGACATTACAGTCATTTTAGAGTTTCTTGCATAATCTCCTGTATAACAATTTGTTCCTTTTGCTCTTTCTTCCCTTTCTCTATGCAACTTCCTCCTCCTCCCCTATCATGTGTTTTAATAGAAAGTACAAGAATGTTTGCTTCAAGTGACTGCATTGCATTAGTAGCACAGAAATGTAGTCCCAAATGTTGACTTTATTTCCAACCTCAAAGATGCAAAAATGAATCACAAATTGAGAGATTAAAAATAAACTGAAGGCAAATCAGTTATTTATGTTACAACATTTGGAGCATATTGATATCTACTGGGAATATTCAGAAAGAGCACTGAGCACATTTTTTCTCATTTATTTCAATCAACAGAAGACTACTTGCCAGAAAAATGCAAATTTCCTGTGTGCCCCATATCTAAGAACTAATCTGGACTTGGGGAAAGTTCCATGGGTAATATACCTGCCACCCAAGAGAGAGTATCTAAGTTTGGATCCCCTGAACCCATATAAAATAAAATGAAGATAAGAAGCTGAGACAGGAAACTTCTGGAAGTCCACAGGCCAGCTGTATTAGTGTACACAACAGAAAAACAACAAATATATGCTGTTTCAAGCAACAAGAAAGGTTAAGAAAAAAATCTCAAGTTTTTCCTATAACCTACTCATGTGTGCCATGATATCCACATTTCACATACAAATTCACACACACACACACACACACACAGAGAGAGAGAGAGAGAGAGAGAGAGAGAGACTGATTATTGGTATTTTCTTCACACACATACAGTCAATTAAAAACATAAAAAGAAGTAACATGGAAACCTGGAAATATATATCACAATACATGAGGTTTATCATCCCCTTGAATCCAGAGAGATGAAGGTTGGAAGGGGGGATTTCCATTAAACATCGACTTCACTTCAGTCAGCTTTGATTCCTTCCCTCCAACACAAGTGTCTACACAGCTGCCTATAGGAGTAGAAACACAAATAAAGCAACTAACGCAATATGTAGGATCTGGTACTTCCATGTTAAATCCCATTGATTATATATGAAGACTCTATTCATCAAACATCATGAATATTTTTCATAAAATAACTAGTGTTGAACACTCCCATATGTCTACATCCTATGGCTATTGGAGCAGCTTTGGTGCATGAAATACCCAGTATAGATGACAGTTTGGCATAGTGGGGTCATCAGTGGGAAGAACCCTAGATCATCTCTGGCACTCATGATGTCAAGTAACTTGTTGAATTTTTGTGTCTTATCATTACTCATGAGAACAATTTTGACTGTGAATTTTTTTTTTACTAAGAAAGACTATGTTAAATCTCTTTAGAAACATGTCTCAGAATGAGTATAATGACTCAGTGTGCTATGTCTCAATCACAATATGCACTTCTCTTTTTTATTTGTATGAGTTTCTCTCTTTTTCTCACTGTGTATATGTGTGTGAGTATGTATGTATGTACGTACATATGTATGTATGTATGTATATATGTGCACATGTATTTGCCATCTGTGTATATATGAGATTGCACACTCCAGAGAAGAGTTTTGCCCTATCACTCTGCATCTTATTAATTTGAAATAGAGTTTCTTGCTGAAACTTGATCTAACCTGACAACTAGTACTCCTCAGGTATTCTCTTGTCACTGATTGCCCCAACGGTGACACTATAGGTACACATGTGCTATACCTGGTTTTTTATTTAGGTTCTGGGGATTTAAACACAAGTTTACACAGGAAGCACTCCTTGTCACTGATCCATTTCCCCAGCCCTCATTGCCCAGTTCTTAAACCATTTTCTGACATCCTTACCCAGAACAATATCTACATGGCTCACATAACTCATCCCATCTATGGCTCAGAAAACAATACGGATTCTCTCATATTGTTTTCTCTGTGAACCGTAAAAGCAAAACAGGGTCCCCAAAAGGCTTTTTCTTCTAATAGGCAGGAAGTTCCTGTTCAGGAAGACCACACCAGGCCAAACAGTTCCACGTGAGATTTATTGAGAAGGGAAAGGGCAAAGGTGATGGTGGAAACAGAAGAGGGGAAGTGGGGGGTGCTTCTCATATATACATGGATGGTGACATGGTTGCAGGTTTAGGTGAGAACAATGGATTCTGAGAATATGGTAGCTGTTACCTTGGCAACAGATGTATAGGTCAAGTGATTGCCTATGTGATGTCACAGGTTTCAGAGGTCCTGGTACCAACATTCCTCCCTTATTCTTATAAAGAGAAAGAAAAAGAGGAGGGGGAAGCCGATGGTGAAAGGGAATGAGGGCACCTTGTCTCTTAAACTGCTTCCTGCTGTCTAGGGGCATCATCAGTTTTGGGGTGTAGCTGACTTTCACCATTAGTATCTACTTGATAAATGTTTGCATCAGGTACCTCTGTGGACAGCAGCTCTTCTGTGGGCAGCGGCTGGTAATCCTGTAACAGGAACTGATTAATAGTTTGGTTAGAAATTTTTTGTATTTGTTGTTGGAGGAATGTAGAAACAAGATTAATGAGGCAGGGAACAAACAATAACACCAGGAAGATGACTAGAAAAGGTGTTACAAAAGCGAGTATCTACTTCCATATGGGCTTATCAAAAAAAATCACGTAATTGGAGGTAACATGATCCCTGAAATTCTTTATGTCTGACTGTAACTCTGGGATTTTATTTCTCACTATCCTGGATTGGTTAACGTAGAAACAGCATTCTTCTTGAAGGAACAGTTAAATACCTTCTTTAGCTGTTAGGAAGGACATCTAGGCCCATTGGTTCTGAAGCACCATGGCTGCCAAAGAAATGCTGTTTCTAGATAGTAAGCACAGTTTTAGTCATTCCTTGAAGATCACTTTTAAACTGGGAAGTGAATGCATTATATTGGGACATGGAAGTCGTTATCCCTACAACTCCAGTACCAGCACCTATGGCTATTCCCTTAGTGACCAACAGTGGCACAAACTGAACTTCCCTCTTATGTTGGGCAGCTATCATATCTACAACTGGGATTGGCAGAGGCTCATTTCACTGGATTATGCCCAGTTTAGGGAAAAGGAGTACCAATGTGCAAACACCTGACCAGCTGGCGAGTAGGAGATGATATACCTAGGTGTCACAAAGAATTAATGTGTTCTGGATTGCAGAGTATTGTGGCAGAGATGATATATCAAGGCTTTTGGTTCTATTGCAGTCTAAGGAGCTTAGTGTTCTTACAGAGCATGTCCCAGAGGTCTTAAAACAGTTTTCCATGCCAAAGAGAGGGATAGAGGTAAGGTACAGAGTCATGGCAACATCAGAGTCAGGACAGCTGACAAAAGGCGAGGAAAAGTTACTTGGCACGATCACCAGAGAGACTGTAAATGACAATTTTGAGTCAATTCCAGGGGGGTATGCATAACCAGCAATCTTTAATGTGACCAGGCCTAGTGACATTAAGGAGTTGCTATGCCAAGGTCAAGGTCTGAAGCAAAATGCAAAATGACAAGTTAACCAAGAAGAAATGATTGATCCATAATCCTAGCATATGTATCTGACAAGACCAATATGGGCAGCCCACATATTTTTCTGGCCATTTTTTTTTGCCATTTTCTACAATAATCTTTTGTCTGGTCAAAAAGAAAAAAAGTATAGAGATCAAAATATTTAGATGGGATAACAGATACAGGGATGATAGCGATTTGGATCGATTCCTGGCATCCGGCTATGGAGCAGTTTCCTGACCCTATTTTGAAAGACTGTTATCTGTGGGGGTTTCTTGAACTTTGAATCTCCAGATATAAGGACTGCCCTGGACAGAAATGACAAACAGCAGGTGGAGGTCAAGAAACCCATGTCTAATCCAGTGAGGTGGAGCTCATCTGCCAGAGTGGAGTCTCATTTTCTGGGATTGGGAACATGGTGGGTGGTCTCGATGTCCTCCAGAGCTTAACAGAGCACAGTCCTGTTAGGGTCAACATGTATGAAGAAGAGTCATTTTTAGGTGGAGGAATGAAAGGTTTAAGGTAAGACAGGTGGACCTAATGAGAGAGTCCCTTGAGTTTAGCAGCTGTAGGGGTCACGAGAACTATCTTAAAAAGGCCCTGCTATTTGGGAGAGAGGGATGAGGGCTGATGATCTGGAGGAGATAGAAGGACTTGGTCTCCAGTGTTGACCGGCAGTGGACAGGAGACAGTGTGTGGCCACAGTAGATGGTGGTCAGCAAAGTTCCATAGGAGAGAACAGAGGTGACTAAGTAATGGGGTGAATAGGTAGACTGGGATGGGAGAGCATTTAGGTGAAAGACTAGGAGTTAGGACCTGATGTCCATGAATGAGTTCAAAGGCTGAGATGAGGAGAGGTCACTTGGGGAGAGCCCTGAGCTTGAAAAGAGCCTGAGGTAGGAGTTCTACCCAGTTGAAGTAAAGTTCCTGTGACATTTTACCAAGAGTGGATTTTAAAGAGCAATTAGTTCTTCCTACCTTAGAGATTGAGGGTGGTAGGGAATGTGAAAATGCCAGCAGATGTCTAGAGCCTTAGATAAAATCTGAGAAATCTGGGTAGTAAATTCAGGACCATTGTCTGACTGAAGGGAGGCTGGGACACCAAATCAGGGGATAATCTCTTGGAGGAGGAGGTCAAAGACTGTCCAAGCCCTTTTGTTAATTGTGGGAAATGCTTCCACCCACCCTGAGGAGGTGTCCACCAAGACTAGGAGGTACTTGTCATGTTTGACAGTAGGCATGTGGGTAAAGTCAAGTTGCCAGTCAGTTCCAGGAAGGGAACCTCTAGCCTGATGGGTGGGAAAAGGGGTGCTATGATATCTTGAGTTGGAGACTGACTTTTGATAGATTTTACAAGCAGTGATAGATTTTAAGAAACTTAAGTCCTCAGAAGTAGGCAATAGGTAGGTCTCAACAAAAGAAGACAACACTTGGATGTTAGGATGAAAGAGTTGGTGAAGATAGGACAGAGTTTGGTGAGTGACAGGAGGTTGCAGTGTAAGGATGTCCTGGGAAGGTGAGATGAGTTTAGGCCCCTAAGGGCTGCAACTTTAGCTGCCTCATCAGCTCCATTGGTTGTTTCCCTTGGAGACAATAAAGTCATCTGCCTGGTGGGCTCTGCAGTGGAAGACAATCCCAATAACTGTGGGGAGATAGGAGGCATTTACCATGGCCAAAATATGGTTTGCATTAGTTACAGATTCTCCTTTTGTGATAAGTATCCTATGCTCCTTCCAGATAGCAGCATGGGACAGGGAAAAATGGAAAGCATATTTGGAATCTGTGTAGATGTTGAAGGATTGTCCCTGTGCCAGTTGAAAGGCAGAGGAGAGGGCTAGTAGCTAAGCCTGTTGACTAGTGGTGTGTATAGAAAGGGCCTGTGCCTCCATCACCTGAGTGTCTGACACTATGGCATAGCCAGTTTTTCTAGCCCCTTCATATAGAAAGGAGCTACCATCTGTGTATCAGGTATAAATGGCTTGGGGCAATGTGCCCTCCTGTATGTGTGAAGGATGAGGTAATAGTTGCTCGAAAGTCTCACTGCAGGAGTGAGACATAGAGTGACTAGTATTAGGTCAGAGAAGAAGATTGGAAATATTAAGAGGGGGACAAGATTGGAAGGTGACCATGGACTCTTCCATTACCATTACCTGAAGAGAAAGAACTCTGGAGGAAGGTAGAGTCTGCAAGCCTTTGTAAGTTAGGACCTGTGACAGGTTATGAGAAGAGAGCACAGTTATGGGCGAGCCCAAGGTTAGTTTCTTTGACACTCAAATAAGGAGTTCAGTGACTGCTAAGGTATGAATACAAGGTGCCCATCCCTGGATGGTTAAATCTAGTCTTTTTGACAAGTATGGTACAAGTACAAAGGAAGGTCCCAGTTGGCAACCTAAGACTCCAAGGGCAAACCCCTCCTTTCAGTTACTTAGAGGGAAAAAGGATGAGTCAGGTCAGGGAGATGTAAGGCTGGGGCCTTAAGGAGAGCCTGTTGTAGCCTCTGAAAGGACTTGGTAACAGTTTTGAGAAGCAGTTCATGGGTATGGCCTAATGTTGCTTCATATAAGGGTCAAGAAAGGAGGGAAAAGGAAGGAACCCAGGAACGTAAAACGCTAGCCATTCCTAGGAATGATAAAATCTCTTCTATTGTAGAAGGAACAGTTAAAGACTGAATCAGATTCTTTCTATCTAAGGTATTATTTTGTGGGTTGGGGTAATTGTTAGTCCCAAATAGGTAACCTAAGAAGTGGGACAGTTGGATTTTAGAGGGTGAAAAAAGACCTGTAGCCTCGACTGGAAAGGAAATTTAGTAGAGCACAGGTGTCAGCTTGGTTAATCTCTAGAGACGGGCTACAGAGAAGGACATTATCTACATAAAGAAAAATCTTGGATTTAGGTAGAGATAAAGAGATTGAGAAACCAGGGCCTAGCCAAATAGGTATGAGTTGTCCCAAAATTCCTGAGGCAGAACAGTCCAGGTAAGTTGGGTAGAAAAGTGGGTGTCAGGATCTGTCCAGGTAAAGGCAAATATGTTCTGTGACTGGGCGTTGACAAGGATAGAGAAAAATGTATCCTTGAGATCTAGGACTGAGAAATGAGAAGTGCTTGAGGGGATAGTAGAAAGAAGTTTATAGGGGTTAGCTACAACAGGATGGAGGGTGACCACTGCAGAATTAATGCACCTGAGGTCTTGAACCAGGCGATGGATACCATTAGGTTTCGTAACTGTGAGTATAGTGGTGTTGAAGGGGAAAGAAGTGGGGTGAAGGGGTTTTTTTTCCTTAAGAGGTCAGAAATGATAGATTTAAGTCCCCCTGAGTTTCTGGAGAAAGAGAGGGTATTAAGCTTGGGTGATGTACCTGGTAGAGTCCAGTAACTGGATGACAACAGGAGAATGATGTTTGGCAGCAGAGGGGTCTGGACGTTCCAAATTCTGGTGTCCACCTGAGAAGCTGGTAAAGGAAACAACATGTTAGTGTCTGTAGGTTGGCTGGCTAGAAGGAGAAGCAGAGGAACTGCTAGTGAGGTTGGGTTCAGGTGAGTGGGGGGAGCAAAGAAAATAGGAGCTCCCAACTTAGCTAAAAGATCTCTTCCTAATAAGGAAACAGGACTAGTTGGCACTACCAAAAAGGAATGGGTGAGGGTTACACCCCTAAAAGTGCAACTAAGTGGTGGAGTCTGATGAGGATGATAAGGTTGTCCTCCTACCCCAACAATAGGAAAATACAAAGGTGAAGTAACTCTGTCAAAACTCTGTCAGGACCAAGGAAGAGGCCCCAGTGTCCAAGAGGAAGGAGATGGGCCACACACATACCATGATACCTACCCGGGGCTTTCTGCTGGTGATGGATGTGGTCAGGTTGAGGGAGCGCTGGCCCCTTCAGTCATCCATAGCCAAGCCTGGGAGGTCAGCTGGAGCTGTTCTACATGACAGGAGGGCAATTGACAGTCCAATGTCCCTCCTGATGGCACTTAGGACAGGGTCCTCTTAGCTTGAGGGGTTAGGTCAAGCCCTCACCCAGTGACCTTTTTGACCACATCTGTAGCAGGGAGCTGGTAGTTTGTCAGCCTTAGAAGACCAGGGGTCCTGGGTAGTGGCGGGACCTGGTAAGACAGCCTTTACCATCATGTGGTACTTTTGTGTTTGAGCTTTTTCATCTCTCTCATGGCATACTTTGAAGGACAGTGCCAAGACTTCTGCCTGTGGAGTTAGCGGCCCCCCTCAAAGAGCCTAAGTTTAGCATTTATGTTGGGGTAGCTTTAGGTAAAAAAAAAGAAAAATAGGTCATTAGAAGTTGCTTACCTTCTACATTTTGAGGGTCCAGATTATGTATTTTAATAAAACCTTTGTGAGGCATTTTAGAAACTGAGATAGATTGTCCTGGACAACATCTTGAAGTTTTTCAAAATTTTCTGGCTTTAAGGCTGCTTTTCTAAGACCAGCCAGAAGGCATGTAATAAACCTGTCTCTGTCTAAAACACCACCTATGGAATTGTAATTCCATTGGGGATCCTGGTCAGGCACTGTCTCAGATCTGGTTGGATATTTTCTGTTTGGTGAATTTCATCTGTATGCATTCTTGACTCTTCCCAAACTCACCTGTGATCATCAGGAAGCAAATTATTAGTAAGAATCATATGAACATCATGGAAAGTCAAGCTATAAGATTGTGCAATGTATTGGAACTCCTTAATAAACCTGGAAGAATTAGAAGTATAGGAACCCAGTCTACTCTATATTTGAGAAAGTTCATTCAGCAAGATAAGAACATGTACACTGACCAGACCATCAACTCCAGCTGCTTCCCTTAAAGAAGCTTTTTCATTCAATGGAGCTGGTTCAATTGGTGACTAGTATGCAGAAGATAGAAAATTGATCCATTCTTCTATCCTTTACTAAGCTCAAGACCAAGTGGATCAAGGACCTCCACATAAAACCAAACACACTGAGACTAACAGAAAAGAAACTGTGGGAGAGCCTTGAGCACATGGGCACAGGGGAAAATTTCCTGAATAGAACACCAATAGCTTATGCTCTATGATCAATAATTGACAAATGGGACCTCATAAATTTACAAAGCTTCTATAAGGCAAAGGACACTGTCAATAGGACAAAATGGCAACTGACAAAATGGGAAAAGATCTTTACCAACCTTACATCCATCCGACAGAGGGCTAATATCCAATATTTACAAAGAAACAAAGGACTCAAGAAGTTAGACTCCAGAGAGACAAATATAACCCTATTAAAAGATGGGGTACATAGCTAAACAAAAAGCTTTCACCTGAAGAATATCAAATGGCTGAGAAGCACCTAAAGAAATGTTCAACATCCTTAGTCATTAGGGAAATGCAAATCAAATCAACCCTGAGATTTCACCTAACACCAGTCAGAATGGCTAAGATCAAAAACTCAGGAGACAGACAGCAGGTGCTGGAGAGGATGTGGAAGAAGAGGAATACTCCTCCACTGCTGGTGGGATTACAAGCTGGTACAACCACTCTGGAAAGCAGTCTGGCGGTTCCTCAGAAAACTCACATGATACTACCTGAGGACTCCATTATACCACTCATGGTCATATATCCTTAGGATTCCCCAGCATGTAATAAGGACACATGCTACACTACGTTCATAGCAGCCCTATTTATAGTAGCCAGAAGCTGGAAAGAATGCAGATGTCCCCCAACAGAGGAATGAATACAGAATATGTGGTATATTTATACAATTGAATACTACTCATCTATTAAAAACAATGAATTCATGAAATTCTTAGGCAAATGGGTAGAACTGGAAAATAGCATCCTAAGTGAGGTAACCCAATCACAAAAGAACACACATGGTATGCACTCACTGATAAATGGATACTAGCCCAGAAGCTCAGAATACCCAAGACACAATTCACATATCAAATGATGCCCAAGAAGAAGGAAGGATAGACCCCTGGTTCTGGAAAGAATAGATGCAGCAGTGTAGGGGAATACCAGGACAGGGAAGCTGGAGAGGTTTGATTGGGGAACAGGGGAAGGGGAGAAGGCTTATGGGACTTTCGGGGAGGAGGAACCAGGAAAGGGGAAATCATTTGAAATGTAAGTAAAGAATATATCTAAGGAAAAAAAAACCATAAATCTTTTTAAAAAATAAATTAATTGTATATGAGATGGATCTCCAGGTGGGGCAGTATCTGGATGGACTTTCCTTCAGTATCTGCTCCACACTTTATCTTTGTATCTCCTCCCAGAGAATGGTCTGATCAATGAGAGTAGAGGCCTTTGGTTCTGTGAAAGCTCATTGCTCCAGTGTAGGGGAATGCCAGTAAAGGGAAGCAGGAGTACATGGGTTGGTGAGCAGGAGGAGCAGTGATGGGAAAGGGAGGTTTTGGAGGGGAAACAAGGAAAGGAGATAACATTTGAAATGTAAATAAAGAAAATATCTAATAAAAATAAATTTAATAAGTAAAAATAAATTCAATAATTGTGGCTCTGATGGGATCTCTTAATGCTATTATTAGGACTTTTGGTAAATTGGTTGAGCATATCTTCTCCTGAATTGTATGTTACTCTGGGAATTGACCTTACAATTAAACAGAAATAAGAGGAGGCATTAGCACCCCTGTTTGGATGCAGGGGGAATAACCAGTAGAACATGCTCACCAACCATCATCAAAAGAAACTAGATATGGTAATTCCAAGAGATGGTGTAGTTGCAAGGATGTAAATGTTCTTGTGCTACTTCTTGACTTATGCATAATCGAGTCCCTTGACTGATTATAAGAAAATCAGGCTAGGGCTTGTCCGTTGCCAAAGACAGTAGTCTGATCGTACCTCAGTGATGGAGGCCTTAAAAGTGATGTCATCATATTAAGGAAGATTAACATTGTTATTTTTTTTTTTATTTTCTAAGTTTTTTATTTACATTCCAAATGATTTCCCCTTTCCCATTTCCTCCCTCCCCGAAAGTCCCGTAAGGCCCCTTCCCTACCTCTGTTTCCCATTGAACCCCCTCTCACTTCTCTGTCCTGGCATTCCCCTACATCCAGTCTTTCCAGAACCAAGGGTCTCTCCTTCCAGCTTCTTGGAAATCTATTGATATGTGAATTGTGTCTAGGGTATTCTGAGATTCTGGGTAAATATCCCCTTATCAGTGACTGCATACTATGTGTGTTCTTTTGTGATTGGGTTACCTCACTAAGAATGATATTTTCAAGTTCTGATCATTTGCCTAGGAATTTCGTGAATTCATTGTTTTTAATTGCAGAGTAGTATTCCATTGTGTAAATATACCACATCTTTGGAATCCATTCCTCCGTTGAGGGACAGCTGGGTTCTTTCCAGCTTCTGGCTATTATAAATAAGGCTGCTATGAACATAGCGGAGCATGTGTCCTTATTGCATGCAGGGAAAGGCTCTGGGTATATGCCCAGGAGTGGTATAGCCAGATCCTCTGGGAGTGTCATGCCCAGTTTTCTGAGGAACCGCCAGACTGCTTTCCAGAGTGGTTTTACCAGCTTGCAATCCCACCAGCAGTGGAGGAGTGTTCCTTTTTCTTCACATCCTCGCCAACAACTGCTGTCTCCTGTGTTTTTGATCTTAGCCATTCTGACTGGTGTGAGATGGAATCTCAGGGTTGTTTTGATTTGCATTTCCCTAATGACTAAGGATGTTGAACATCTCTTTAGGTGCTTCTCAGCCATTAGATATTCTTTAGGTGATAACTCTTTGTTTAGCTCTGTATCCCATCTTTTAATAGAGTTACTTGCCTCTCTGGAGTCTAGCTTCTTGAGTTCTTTGTATATATTGGATATTAGCCCTCTGTCAGATGTAGGGTTGGTAAAGATCATTTCCCAGTTTGTTGGTTGCCGTTTTGTCCTTTTGACAGTGTCCTTTGCCTTACAGAAACTTTGTAATTTTATGAGGTCCCATTTGTCAATTCGTGATCTTAGAGCATAAGCTATTGGAGTTCTATTCAGGAAATTTTCCCCTGTGCCATAGGTTCTTCCCTAGTTTCGTTTTCTATTAGTTTCAGTGTGTCTGGTTTTATGTGGAGGTCCTTGATCCACTTGGAATTGAGCTTAGTGCAAGGAGATAAGAATGGGTCAATTTGCATTCTTCTGAATGTTGACCTCCAGTTGAACCAGTACCGTTTGTTGAAAAGGCTATCTTTTTTCCACTGGATGGTTTTAGCTCCTTTGTCAAAGATCAAGTGGCCATAGGAGTGTGGATTCATTTCTGGGTCTTCAATTCTGTTCCATTGATCTACGTGTCTGTCACTGTACCAATACCATGCAGTTTTTATCACTATTGTTCTGTAGTACAGCTTGAGGTCTGGGATATTGATTCCCCCAGTAGTTCTTTTACTCTTGAGAATAGTTTAAGTTATCCTGGGTTTTCTGTTATTCCAGATGAATTTTTGAATTGCTCTTTCTAACTCTATGAAGAATTGCATTGGGATTTTGATGGGGAACAATCATTCACCGCGATCAAGTAGGCCTTATCCAAGGAATGCAGGGATGGTTTAATATAAGGAAGTCCATCAATGTAATCCACTACATAAACAATCTCACAGAAAAAACCACATGATCATTTCATTAGATGCTGAAAATGTATTTGACAAAATTCTGCATCCTTTCATGTTAAGGGTCTTGGAAAGATCAGGAATTCGAGGCCCATATCTAAACTTAGTAAAAGCAATTTACAGCAAACCGGTAGCCAACATCAATCTAAATGAAGAGAAATTTGATGCAATCCCATTAAAATCAGGGACTAGACAAGGCTGCCCTCTCTCTCCATATCTTTTCAATATAGTACTTGAAATTCTAGCTAGAGCAATTAGACAACAAAAGGAGGTCAAAGGGATACAAATTGGAAAGGAAGAAATCAAACTATCACTATTTGCAGATGATATGATAGTATACTTAAGCGACCCAAAGAACTCCACCAGAGAACTACTACAACTGATAAACAACTTCAGCGAAGTGGCCGGATATAAAATCAACTCAAGCAAGTCAGTAGCCTTCCTATACTCAAAGGACAAGCAGGCTGAGAAAGAAATAAGGGAAATGATACCCTTTACGATAGCCATAAACAATATAAAGTGTCTTGGTGTGACTCTAACCAAACGAGTGAAAGATCTGTATGACAAGAGCTCCAAGTCTCTGAAGAAAGAAATTGAAGAAGACCTCAGAAGATGGAAAATTCTTCCATGCTCATGGATTGGCAGGATTAATATAGTAAAAATGACCATCATGCCAAAAGCAATATACAGAGGATTAACATTGTGAAAGCTAACAATGAAAAGTATAATTATTATGTGTGATATATAGAACCTAATATGTGGCCTCAAGCAACTGTAGGGATCTCTTTTTGGATGTTGTGGTGGGCCCCCCTCAAATGGAGAGTTTCAAGTCACTCAGACTCTTGGGGTCTTAGTTACTAATAGGGGTAGGTGGAGATGTGTCTTTTCCAGAACTTTATTAGATCCCAAGGATATCCCATGGCTTCTCCAGGGGATGTGGTGAGCTGATGAATGGTGAACAGGACTCCAGGGTCTTTTCCATTGACATAAAATCTTAGCCTTGGGGTTTGTCAGTCTTCCATGAAGAATCTTTTCTTCCCTTTTCTGTAAGTCTCATCACAATGGGTTAGAATTTATGGTCTTAGGCCAAAGTCCCCATTCAAAGATCTTGGCACATAGGCCTCCTATTCCTTCTCATTGCACCTGCCCAGACCCCATGGAGTTAGGACATGGTGCACAGGCGATTGTGATCAAATCATTAGTCATACGTGGAGTCCATCAGATGTGGCCAGTGGACTTGAAACCCCAAGCCACACAGAAACATTAGGCAGTATCTCCACAGTTTGTTCTCCAAGATTTAGTTTTGTCAGGGACTATGTAAATCCATGTGTCCCAGTGTCTGGGCAGGGTGTTTACATCTGTAAGCCAATGTTGCTGGGGATTGTTTGTTAGAATCCCAAGGACTATCAAGCAGTTTGCATAGGTCAAAATATAGATCTGACCACCAAGTATTTGGGAGGGATGGACTGGGTTTAGATGTGGAATTTTCCCTGTTGATCATAGTAGTGTTAATAATTTACCCAGGTGTGGTTGAGAAAATGATGAGGGTTGCTGTTAGAGAAAGTGCCATTAATTAGAAATAAGGTTGTATGAATTGCAAGCATTTTTGTTTGAGTGTTAAGGGATTATCTTTGTCCTTGAGGGCTTGCCATTTGGATGCATTGGGTGTAATGGCCTCCAGGTCTAGATGAAGGTTAGCTAGGCATACAAGGGTGTAATGAATCCAGGTGGTGATCCTGCTTACTTTGAGAGTGATGGGAGTGGTCAGTAGAGTTATGCATGATCCTTTCCAGTGTGAGTCTAGGGATTGCTTCTGATGTCTCTTAATGAACACGCAGTCACCAGGCTTGTAGTTGTGCAGAGTAGGTGAAGGAGCAGCCTCATAGGTTGCCTTTTGCCAGGATCAAAGCTCTGTCTGGTTGTGGGCAAGTCTTGAGAGAATCAAAAACATGTTTATCAGCAAAATACAGTTAGTACATCTGATTTCGGGTTAGGAATTATGGGAGAGGGTTCTCGGTACACGATCTCAAAGGGGGTTAATCCCAAGGAATTGAAAGTGTTCCTGTCCCTGTAGAGGGAAAAGTGGAAAAGAACAACCCAATTGTCACCATTCTCCATTGCTAATTTGGTGAGCATCTCTTTTAGAGTTCTATTCATCCTTTCTACCTCTATTGAACTTTGGAGCCTGTAAGCAAAATGTAATTTCCAATTTGCCCTAGTGGCCTTGACTGTTGCCTTTGTTACCTGAGTGGTGAAAGCAGGTCCATTATCAGAACTCAGGAAAACTGGCATCCTCTACCTGGGTAGAGTATCTTCTAGTATCTTTTTGACCATAGTCTGTGCCTTCTTATGTTTAGTGGGAAAAATTCTATTTTGAAAAAATATCTACAAGTACTAACAAATATCCATATCCATATTTGCTTGATTTTACCTCAGTGAAGTACATTTCCTAATGGGTCCTGGGCTTGGCACCTGTCAGGAGGTTTTTTGGGGGACTAAGTGCCTACATTGATGAGGTTTTAGGTGAGGCACTTGGAGGCAATTTGTTTCACTAAAGATTTCAGATGAATAATCTTTAAATCTTCATGTCTAATGAGTCAGATCTTACATTTTTCTCATATACAAGTGGGTGGTTTTGTAACATGCTGGATTAGCACCCATGCAAATATGTCTGGCAGGATTGGATTAAATTCTCCTGTCATCCAGTAATCTCTAGGTTTGTCAAACATAGCTATTTTTTTTTTTTGATATAAGCAATGTCTTTCTTGAATACTTAGGTTTGTCTGGCAGAGTAGGTGGTCCAGGATCTGGCAGTTGGCACAAAGTTAATGGAAGCAGCTTTTGCTACAAATTTTTGTGAAGTCCAGCTTTTGTTTGGCATTGGAACCAATCTACTTGTTCTCAAGAGACTTGAGGTTATTATACACTTTCTCCTCCACTGCCAACATTTCCTATCAATGACAACATCAATGCCAACTTGTTTTCTGGTAAATATAAGTCCAACAGTGTATAAGTCTGGAATGCTGTCATAATTCTCTCTAGAAAGGGTGCAGGGGACCCCCTACTTTGCTGTCTGACATCTTCGATCTTAGCCAAAATAGAAGGGCTGTGAGCAGTCACCAGAGACCAGAGATGTACCATTAGAGTCTGGTAGTAGACTCAGAGACTCTCCTTACCTTCAGCCATGTTGAAATCTCAGTTGGGCCTGACCAATGGAAAAGAGGTATCAATAATCAATTGGTTTGTAGAAGGGTCCCCTTTCTTGCCCAGAGCTAATTTCTGAGCCTGATTTGTAATTCTTTCCCTCAAATTTATGGTGATAAGAATCTATAACAGTTGCACACAATCATCCCAAATATAAGGGCCCTGGCCTCTCCATAAATATGGAACTCTGCATCTTCCAATGATATGAATCACTAGTAGAGGAAGGCCAATATTGCATGGTTTGGTTCGCCTAGGCATCTGGGGGTCCTATGACCCCAATGGGGAGGATCACGGTGGTATCTGGTGTCACATGCATTGCCTGTTCCCTAGAAACCTGTCCCCTGATGTGCTGAGGGTTAATTTAGGGTTCCACTCTCACTCTCTCTGGTGCTGCCACCACTTCAAACCCTCATGCCAGCTGTAGGTTGTCAGAGACTGTTAACCAGTGCTGGTAGAGGGAAGGGGGAAGGAGAGAAGGAAATCTGAATTCCTGATATTCTGCAAAACACTGTAGAGGGTGTAGATTGGTTTAGGTTTCTCTTTCTTTAACTCCATGACATGTTTCTGATGGAGTAGGGATTTCATCCAGTCAGGTGGATTGTCTATGAAATGCTGCCAGGTGGTGATGTAGGACACTTGGTTCAGGTGTCCAGCTTGACTATAAATGACTTCTTTGACTCTCCAGACAGTGAGGGCATCCCAAGCACCCCTTGAAGGCAAATCAATCTGGAAGGACAGACACTCCGAGGGTCTGTAAAAAGTCCTTAGTCTGTCCTTTCTAACTTCTAACCCTAAGTCTCTGGTCCTAGTTTTAAAGTCTCTAAATTTGTCTAGGAAAACAATTGGAAGAATTTTCTGAGTCTGTCCCATTGTTCTAAGCTCAAACATAAGAAAATATGTGAGACAGGACACAAATCACAGACAGAAAATAACAAAGAAATACTAATCCCAATCTATAAGCACTTGGATACCAAAATTGAAAATGAGATGATGATGAAGTGCCATGAAGTGAACATGACCCACCACATCTTTCCATAAAAATTAGAGGGAGCCAGTTCCCTACTAATGCCAATGGGTCAGGTAGGTCTCCTGGCCCTTGCTGCCTGGGTGGGTCTAGTGCATCTGCCTGGGTCCTGTGTAGCATACCTAAATGAGAAGTGTACAGATTTACTAAGACAAAAATATCTGGACACACATACAAATACCGTATAGAGTACACTTACCAACTGGTCTTTAACCTCAGAGTTGCCTTCTGGGAGGGGCAAGTGTTCCATGACCTTTTCAAAGTTCTTGAGTTAACTCTTTCAGTCCTCCTTTTTCTTTGTGCATGCTTCAATCCTGAAGCAATTGCTCCTATTCTGATAGCTCATATTCTTGATCTTCTATATCTAGTTCTTTGTATCTCTGCTCTAAGATCATCAGCTGTTCTGTACCTAAGTGTTTCTTAACAATAGCTACTAAGCAGTTCAAAATGTAGGGGTCATAAGTCAACTATAGCTGGAGAACAATTAGGAGTCCTAACAGGGTTAGCAACCATGAATGGTCTATATAAGAGCAACACTCCTCAGCTAAGGCAGCACGTAGCCCTTTTATCTTGCAGTACTACTTCTGATAATGAAGTCAGTGATTCTTGAAGGTGACTGATGCAAGTTTCTATTTTCTCTATATCTAAATCAATGGCTTCCCTCAAACTGTCATAATTTTCCCTTTGTACAACCAGAGTGGAAGTCCTGGTAGCTGTCCTGGCCATCTCTAACCCAAACAGAAGGGAGACAGTGAGTGCCATAGCAGGTTTGGTGAATAGGCACATAGGATGAGGTAATGAACCAGAATCTAAGGGAGTACCAGGCAGTCATGATCAAAGTTGAATGATCTTGAGCTTGAGTAGAATGTCCAGCGGGGATATTTGGAGAGCAGGGATCTCTGGAGAGCAGGATATCTACAGTTTTCACATGGTAAACATGCACCCAGACCATAGCACCATCCACCTTGAGGGCTGTGGTAGTGACTAGCAGTGCCAGGAAGGGTCTAGCATCTGTCAGGGTTCTAACAGCTGTCCCCAAAGTCTCCTTATATAGATCTAGTCAATAGTCTGGAAGCAGTAAGGAGTCTATGGCATCCCTGGAGCACTTAAGGTAGACAGTTTGGGCCAAATGTCATGTTGTGGGATACTTCCTGGGAGGTCCCAGTGGACACCAAAGGAGTTGGGGTACCAAAGAGAATCTGAAAAAGGATCAGGTTAAAATGGCTGGGGCCACTCTGGGCTCAGAACAGGGCCAAGGGAAGGGGTATCACACAGTCTGAGCCAACCAACCTCCAAGGTCAATTTAGTTAAGGTCTCATAGGGTTTTGTTTATTTTCTCTACCTGCCCTGAGCTCTGTGGACAGTATGCCCAATAATGTTTTCAATTAGTCGCCAATATCTCTGTCAATCCCTGACTTACCTTAGAGACAAAAACAGAACCATTGTTTGATCTAATTACCTTGGGCACTCTGAAACTCGGGAAAATTTCTTCTAATATCTTCTTTAGCTATCATGGCAGCTATTTCCTGCTTGGTGGGGAAAGCCCTAACCCATCTAGAAAAAGTATCCACAAACACTAGAAGGTATTTATAAGGTATTTTCCTGCCTTATCTTCTATAAAATCTCTCAATATACTCTAGGCTATTCTGCCCTATGTCTTTTGCCTTGTTTACTCTTGACTGCATAAGCATTCACTTGCTGGCATATCAAACACTGTTACTATCTTTCTGGCCCAAAATCTGAGTCTTATAAATATATATTTTAGGTCCCTTAACGCTGAGACAAACTTTTTATCCCCTAAATGAGTCCATTTGTGCATTTGGCCCAGTTAAGTCTCTTGCTTACTTTCTGGGGAGTATAGTTCTCCTTTCTTATGTGTGCCTTCTCTTGGTAATAGTTGGTAGGGTGGCTAGCAATCTGTCTTTTATTTTTTTAGTATATTCTAAGTGAGGTCATTCTTTAGTCCAGTCCCATTTCCTAGTGGGTGTCTCTTGCAGGCTCATAACCAGGCTCCTGCATAAGCACTTCTGGAGCCACTTGCTCTGCTTGGTTATTGCCCACTGAGTCTTTTCCCTTCTGATGTCCTGGGCAGTGAATAATACACACAGTGGCTGACTTCATTAGGGCATCTAAGAGTTCGAAGATTTCCTATTTGTTGTCTCTGATGTTGTAAAGATGGAAAATTTTAAGTTGGACCCTCTTCCTCTGGGGCCTGAGAATCTGAACTTGTGAACTCTGAGGGAGTGCCCACAGGGTGAGAACTTGCAGAACAATTCTGAGAACTACAGCTGCATGTGCCAGATAAGGGACATGAGCCCAGTTACTAAGGACCATATCCTGACCATTTGGAGACACCCCGTGAGAAGTGCTTCTGACTAGAAGTTCCTACCACCATCCCATCCTGAATTTTGTGGTTTTTATCTTTATAAACTTGTGTGATTTTAGGTTCAGGGCTCTTTTCCTCCCCTCCCACGTGGGGTACAAGTTGAGTCCCAGCTAGCTGGCGCCTGAATAAAAATCCTCTCGCGGTTTGCATCAAGGATCGTTTCTCGTGAGTGCTTTTGGGGTGGTGTGCTTCCCGGGCAAGAGCAAGGGTCCTCTGGACTAAGGGTCTTTCAACGTGAGCAGTCTTCTTGGCATATATTCCTGTGAGCGTGGGCTGTGGCAAAGGCATCCCTACTATCTGTGTGAATGTTAATTTTCATCCAGACTCCAAGTTCCAAGGCCTTGGTGAGGGCAATTAGCTCTGCTTTCTGTATTGAGGGCCAGGGTGTGTAAGTTCTGCCCAGATGACATTTGTGCCTTCCAACACAGCAGCACCTGCTTGTCTCTGACCTTCATGGAGAAAACTACTCTTGTCTTTTAAACCAGGTAGTTTTGGCTTTCAGCAGGGGTCACTCTCGCCTATTGGACCAGTTAGCTCTGGCCTGTCAGACAGGAAGTGTATCTGGGCCCCCATTTTGGAGAGTATATCTCACTCCAACAGAGGGGTAGAGACAGTCTGGGGAGACCTTAAATGAATGGGCTACCCATTCCATCCCTAGGTCCATTGTTCATCGGGTCGTCCATGAATATATTTTGGTGCCAGTGGCTTCTTGGACCCTGTTTAACCTCACATACCTTGGTCAATTTTGTGGGTTGCCATGTGGCCCTTTGAGACCTGCTGATGGAGTATGATGGTGGATCTTCAGGTGCCCCTTGTCTTTTGCCATATTAAAGTCCCAGTCAGGTCTAGTGAGGGAAAGCCCACTGTTTACGAGAGCAGGGTCAATTGATGGTGCCCCTGATTCTGAGGGGGCATTCTTCTTGGCTTCCTGTATTATGAATAAAACAGTCTCAAAGAGATTAATCAGTCTCTTGGAAAATATGTCCTTAGTGAGAGAGCCACCAGTGCTGGCAGCTGGCAGGGCCATGGGGTCAAGAGTAGGGAGATACTGGGAGGGTCTTAGAGCAACAGGTCCATTGTTGGAGGGCTTTGGGGGTGTGGACTTCTTCTCAGGTCTAGATCTGTCCACTTACTCTTCTTTCTTCCTGAAGGGTAGAAACCATGAGGTGAGTCTCAGGAAAGAAAGGTTTTCATCTATGAGGGAGGAGGTAGGTTCTTTCAGTTAACCATAAATACTTTCTCTCTAAATATAAATTGAGCACAAATATTAACACTTTGTAAATTATAAAAGTATATAAATCTCAAAACAACATTTTAGTATTATAAACATAGATTTTCTGTTTAATATTCTGGAGTCTATTCCTCTGCAGGTTTCTCTCCATCATTTCTGATCCACATAGCTCTGGAAGATGTCCAGAGCCTAATCACCCTTTTAAAAAACATAAAGACAAAACCTTTTTTCTAAAGCAGCACATTCTTGAGCCAGTAACCAGAAAAGCCTTTATTTTGACCTCTCTCTCAGAGGAATAATATAACCAGGAAGCTAAACATCACACCCATTATGAAATTCAAAACAATCTAAAACAAATGAAATAAGCTAAGATACTGTATTAGCCTCTCTTTAGACATTTATATCTAGCCAATGAGAAATAATGACTGTGGCTCCAGTGACCCCTCCCTTTCTTTGTTTCAAGATTTAACAGACCAACATGGTAAAGAATTCAGAGTTCTCCTAATTGCCTTAGTTAAGAAACTCTAAGAGCTCTCTCAGCCCCACACCCTCTGGCTTCTGCCTGGAATCAAAGATAAGCCAAATTCTGTTCCCCACCCATGAGGCACTCCAGAGTAAGAATGCTTAGAAAAACAAACAAACAGAAAAACAAACAAAAAAACACAGAATGGATTAACTGATAACCACCTGACCTCCGGAAAATCCCAGGCAAATCCAAAGATCAATTGTCAATAGATGTTAGCCAATGAGTTTAAACTACATAGCAAGACTCTGACTCTAGCAAATCAACAAGTAAAAATAAGAGCTACAAAAATGTGATTAATTTTCTATTTTATATCCTGTGATCTCTGTTATTATGGTAATTACCATGGATCTATAACTCAATATTTTATATATTAAACAGAGAATGAACCAAACCAAAGACATTCTGGTTTTTTTTTGTTGTTGTTTTTTTTTGTTTTGTTTTGTTTTTGTTTGTTTGTTTTGTGTTTTTTTTTTTTTGCTTCTGACTGAATAGCTTGTGCATAAGCTATGTGTAGAGGGAAACTAGAGTCTTTTTAACTATAGTGTTCCCTCAAGACTTGTGGTGGAAGGTTTCTCATTGTATGTCACATCTAATGGAAGTAGCATGATCTTTGGTCAGATTTCTCACTGAATTCTGGTTATATCACCATTATGAGATCACTGAGTGAGCTCTGCCCTTTCATTACTAGAAGTGATCTGCAAGCTAAATGATGTATTAGACAATGATGGAACTGTCCTCAGCATCCAAGCAGTCTTTATTAGGGAGATGCCGTTCCTTCTAAGGTGACAGGAATTACATGATTCTGGTTGTTGAGTGGCAGTGAGCTGATATGGAGGCCAGCTTAGGCAACATCAGGCCAATCTAGGGGCTACTGGCCCAAATGAGGACAACAGAACTCTTTCTATCTGACCTTCACATTTGTTTGCTTCTAGATTTTATTTTAAAAATTCTTGTTTTCTTTGTGTGTGTGTGTGTGTGTGTGTGTGTGTGTGTGTGTGTGTGTGAGAGAGAGAGAGAGAGAGAGAGAGAGAGAAAGAGAGAGAGAGAGAGGTATGTGCAGCTGTATGTGAAGGTATGCACACATAAGGTCACATGCACTAGCCAGAGGATGACTTTAGGGTCCTGGTTGTCGATTTCTTCTTTCTCTTTGAAAATCTGAGTCTGGAGCTAGGCCAGAAATCATTTTGTCTCCTTTCTTGACAGTGTTTATCACACTAGATAATAAGAAGGTATCTTAAGCTTTTACATGAGTGCTGAGTATTCAAATTCAGGTTCTTATGCTTGCATAGATTACACTTACTCCAAGCCATATCCATAGCTCCAAGTTTTGGCCTTTCTAATGTATAAATGAAGATTAATAAATGTATACATCTAATGTATGAAGTGAATACTTCTGTAATATTCTGATGACTTGTGCATGTGGTCATTACACTGTTCTTCTCTGTAGTTCTTTGCAAAGTTGAAACTCCATAAATCTGTAGTGAGTGGGTGATGCTGTATGTGACATTCCTAAGCTGGGTCTGGTATAAAAAAAAATATGTTATTAATGGCAGGCATTATACAAAGCAGTAAGGTGACCATTTCACAAGGTTTCCATTGCATCAATGTTAATGTAATGCATAGCTTTACATCTTTAGCTCCATGAAGAAATAGCATTATTCCCTTTAGTTTTCTGCAAATTTAAGACAGGCTTATCCTTCCTTATATTTTGGTGTCTCATGACCTAAACTTATGCAGAACTTTTTGTGAATTTTATTTTACTTTTTGATACAAGGTCTCAGTAGCCGCATGCTGCCCTCAAACTTTCTATGTATCTAAAAATGGTGTTAAACTTCGGACCCTCTGCCTCTATCTCCCAGTGCTGTTATTACAGGTGTTTGTGTACCCCTTGGTTGATGGCTTAGTCCCTGAGAGCCCTGAGGGTTTGGTTGGCCATCATCATTTTCCTTCCACGGGGCTGCAAACCCCTTCAGCTCCACCACTCCTCCCTCCAACTCCTCCATTTGGGACCATGCACTCAGTCCAATAGTTGGCTGCTAGCATCTGATTCTGTATCTGTAAGGCTCTGGCAGGGCCCCTCAGGAGACAAAGACTTTTGTTTTTAAATGGTTTCCTTAGGAGTCATGTCTGAGCTAATAGGAGATACCATGGGAGAATGATGGTATGTTATGGCTGCTTCTCTGTAAATTAACATCCCTGGAAATACAAAGGTTAAGATGACAAAAGGATGAGAAAACAAAGATAGGTAAAGCATCTGGCAACAGTTGGGACTTATTACTTGTAGGAATTCTGGTATAAGATCATCAGTACCTGGGACATAAAAGCAATAATCTGTGGTCAGCCACCATTTAGCAATGTTATTTGTATGTGAATGCATATTGATGCATATTCCTTTGTGTATGGGTACAAATGCGAATGTATGTAGAGGATAGAGCATAAACTCAAGTTTTCTTCTTCAAGATATGTCCAGATGTACTGTTATTTTCTTTTGAATCAGGGTCCTATTATCCTGGAACTCACCAAAGGGTTTGGCCAAAACTTAAGGGACTGGCCTTCTTGTTGTTAGGTTTGCAAACCCAGACTTTCTGTTTGCTTGATTATTTGTTTGTTTTATTTGAATTCTGGGAAACATTCTGGAGTCCTTATGCTTGCAAGGCAGCATTGTTACCAGCAAGACTTTATTGACTGCTTCCCCTCACTTATCACTGTGATTCTGTAATATTTTTGTTCATTTTAAAATAATTCTCAAACTTATTGAAGAGTAAAATGGAATTCTTTTGTAAATTTTAAATAATTTTTACTTATTTTTATGTGTGTATATGTGCATGTGTTTGTGGGGAGAGGGTGTCAACTTGTCTGTATGGGTACCATGTATTCCTGAGTACCCACAAAAGCCAGAAGAGTGCCAAACACTCTGGCACTGGAGATATGGATCATTGCAAGCTGTGCATTGTTAATATTCAGAACCAAAGCCAGGACCTCTGCAGAGCAGCACATGCCCTCAGAAGCTGTTCCTTCCTTCCAGTCCAAACTAAATCTTTTTCGAGGAACTTTTCAGGGCAGTGTTTTTAGTCTGATGTCATCTTGGCAATTGTGATTTTCCAGGATGGTCTCAAGCTTTGTGGCTGTCAATTAATGTAGTCAGAGGAACATTGCCATTGAAGCCATGCCCACTGACATTCATCTCAACTCAGCATCAACATAAGATACATTTACATTCACACTCCGAATAGGCTGGACTTTATTTAGATATGGACTACTAAAATGAGGTTTTATCCCCTATGTTTTTACACTCATGTTTTAGACATGGCACATGATTAACATTGCTTACTATGTGTTTCATAGACTGACTAACTGAATAGTGGAATGCCAGGATATCCTGTTATATGACAGGCATTTTGTAAATAAAGCTTTCTATTTGAATGTAGTAATGGTTGCTACAGACTGCCTTTGATAGCTGGATTCAAGGGAGACATTAAAGTATAGATAAGACCTGGGTAGAGTTGAAGCTAGAAGTAGTTACCAATCTTGGTAATTTCCATATGACCAGAAGTCACATGGCTGGCATTATGCCTTCATCATACACTGTGAAAAGCATACCATCAGCACCAGGAATATAATGGTCTGTAGCCCAGAATCCCACTGTAACTTCTGACTCTTTCTTTGTGCTCTAATATTGGAGCATGACATTTTACCATATTTTTTGAGCTCTGCTTCTGTCCTTAGACACCAAAAGATCTGTTAACTCAAATATAATTCCCTGATAGTCTCTTGACTGATAATTGTGGTTCTCATTAGTTTTAACACCATTTTTCTTTTCTTTGTTGACACAAATTCCAGTTAAATAATCTAGTGCAGCAGGGGTTTGATAAACTTACTTAAATTAATGGCTGCTAAATAAAATATTTCACAAGGATTTACTTAGTTCCCAGAATTAATTAAATTTTATTTATGTTTAGAGGCAGTTTGTATAGATATGTTTTGGTTTGGAATCATATGATAGATACTCCATCACCCAGAATACCACAAGGAAGAAGAGACATAGAATTGAAACATTTTTAATTATTTCTTTTATTTTTTGAAATTTTAATTATATCATTTATCTTGTTGTTTTCCTCCTTCCAAACCATACCATATACCTTTATGCTCTTTTTCAAATCATAGGCCTCTTTTGAAATTAATTATTTTTGCATACGATCTTGTATATGTATATACTGTATAGGCATATAACGTAAGAATAGTAATAGACATGCTAAGAAGAATTAAAACATATTTTAGCTCTTAAAAATATATGCTGAGAAGCAAGATATACAGTTTACTGGGTAAAAAGCTTATCATATTAACATGAGCAATTGAGTTCTAATTCCCAGGACCTACAGAAAAGAGTCAGGCATGGCAGCATCTCTGGGGCTCACTGGCCAAGCAGTCTAGCCAAATTGATACGCTTCAGTTTCAATCTCAAAAACCAAGGTGCACAGGCTTCCAAGATTTTTAGAGGGTTAAGATGCTTTCCCACAAGTCTTACAACCTGGGTTTAATCCCCAGTACCCATGAGATGGAAGAAGAGAACTTACCCAATAGAGTTTTCACTGACTTCATAAGTAATCCATGGCATATGCACATCAAATTTAAAAGTCCATGTAGACACTAAAGAGAATGATGGAGGAAGACACCTGATGTCAATCTCCAGCCTCTATAGGCACACATGAATGTGTACACATAAACATGCACAGGGACACACACACACACACACACACACACACACACACACTGAGTTTCATATCTTTCTTCCTTAGTTTTGAAGTAGAAATATAAATGTCAAAGCATCAATGCTATAGCTCTGACCTTGGTACTTGAAAAGGCAAGGTCTAAATAACACTATTTTGCCATCTGAATACCATCATTATCTTTAATAAGAGACAACATCACAAGGATGTTTCAAATTGTACATTAGGCAATAAATTATCTGTCAGGACTGTACACAAATTATTTCCCTCAGATATGAAAACATGGATTTATCTGCTCTGCCTGGTCACAATACACATCGGCTCTGCTTTAGTAAATAATTATCCTAAAGAGCCTTGATGTGTCTGCCATTGTCCTTTTTGCTGATGAGTGCAGCTCTTTGCATGAACTCCTGATAGTATCCATTCAACAGCAACACAGTGTCAAGTGCTTGGTATTTTTAATAGAGACAAATATTGCTATATCCAAAGCATCTTTGTTTGATAAAAACAAAGTCTCCTTACTGAAGACATTCCGTTGTCTCCTCTATTAAGAATTAATAGAGTTGGGCTGGCCTAGACATGGAACTAAGCCCCAGGAAAGCAGGTTTTTTTAAGCCTAAGCAAAGCTTTAGAGAGATAAAAGGAGGAGTTGTTTCTTTATTTAGGTAATGCACTCCTTTATAGAATCCATACTCCCTAGTGCAGTTCTTGTGAGTTGTTCCCTCTCGGCCTGCGGGAATTTTTGTTTTCTGACTAATAAATGCTTCCTCTTTCTTCTCTTTTGCTTTTTTCTATTGGGTATTGGCCAAAAGTTAAGAATGTTCTCCCTGGTACCTCTCTCTCTCTCTCTCTCTCTCTCTCTCTCTCTCTCTCTCTCTCTCTCTCTCTCTCTCTCTCTCTCTCTCTCTCTCTCTTTTCTGAAGCCCTTTCCACAGTGTGACCACCTGTCACTGTGTGGCTAGCATCCATGTCTGCTTACCTGAAATAGAATGTCTTCCCCCCACACACACACACTTTATCTTCTCCACTGTCCTTTTCTGAGCAGCTACTGAGATTTTCAGCTTTGCCTGCCTTGAGGACTTCCTTTTAAACTCTAAGAAAGTTCTCCTTAAACTTCCAATTAAGTCCATTCTTAAATTCTCTATTAAGGAGGGTAAGAACCTCATAAAGGAATGTTGATTTCCCTAGTATCATTTGGTGACCACTAAGAGATTCCTCCAAATTTTCACTAATATTGTATGCGTGACTGTTAATGGGTATGCTTGTGTGTCCAATCACGTGCATACGGATGGATATCAATTTTGGATGTCTTATGTTGCAACTCTTCACTTTCTTTTTGAGGTAGGGATTCTCATTGAGCCTGGAGCTCTCCAAGTCAGCTGGGATTGTGGGCATGCACAGTTCTGTAAATGAGTTCTAGAAATAAGTTTCAGGTCCTTAGGGCTGTATGGAAAGCCCTCTACTTACAGCCATCTCCCAACAACTGTCTTTTGATTTTCTTTTAGGCAGCTCTTTTCTCCACAGTAAGATGTGCTGTGATTCTATATATTGCTTCCTGATTCAGTGCTCTCTAAGACTGTATATTAATATTTTGTGATATTAGCATTTGTTTCCCATTTCATCATTAACTTCTATTTTCTTCTTTTTCATTCATTGTATTATAAATGTGTTTAGCCATTTTACTTTACTATTTATGAGTTTGAATCACTGTTAGTTTCTTTGCTTCTTCAAGTTTATAAAAACAAACAAACAAAAAAATGAGTTTTCTTTTCCTCCAGAAATGCATTCCACTTTTTAATATCCAGGTGCTGGCTGTATGACTTGGCCCAGTGTTACCTTCTTCATGGTTTCCTCATCATCGAAAAAACACTGGATAAGGGCTCAGAAAGAGAGTGATACCCAACTGAATTTCATGGTGGCCCAGCTCATAAGGACGCCACTGGAAATAGGAATTCTGTGAAGTATACCAGTAAAAGGACATTTATTCTTTCTATATCCTTAGTATGTCTTAAGGTCAAATCAGTCCCAAAGTCAAGTGTCTGACCTTACCCTACTACAATGTTAAGTTCCAACTAGGCCAAATGTTCCATTCTCCTGTTTTGTTTTGTTTTTGTTTGTTTGTTTTGTTTTTCCTTTTGGAAATAAGGTTGTACTGTGTAGCACATGCTGGTGTGTAGTTCCCTATGTAGAACAGGGTGGCCTCAAACCTACAGAGATCTTCTTGTTTTCCATTAAAGAACCTCCACTACTACACTAATACTCCTTCTGAAGAGAAGCTGGTGTCTCTGGCATCTGGAAAAAAGAGACTACCCAGCAGCATGAAGGCACCTTTGGCTTTTAGTCAAGAAAGAAAATGGTTCCACTTTTGGGTGGGGTGTCTTTTTACACTAAACTTCTTAGCTAATTTTTACTTCCTGTCAGAAAAATCAAACAAAATCTTATAACTCTGAGACTGTGCCCTGTACTCTGTCCAGTTCTCACAAGACACTATAAGAGCATTTCTGTGCATTCACAGTCTCATGGTACATGTCCTTTGAGACATGCTAAATTAAGGTCATGCAGACAAAGGGATGCTAAAGATGTTAGGCATGTTTGACTTATTTTAAAACAACTCAGTTAAAGATTCAGCAATAATTTAAACACATAATGGCCAAAAAGAATTAAACATGTAAGGAAACAAACCCCAAACACATACAACAACAATGAAAAAAAAAGAATAAGATGGTAAAACAAAACAAAAGAGCCAAGCACAGGAAGTAAGAGAAAGAACATGTCAAAAGTCTTAGGGTGCATAGATGAAAGAGAGACAATATAGCAGATGTGCAGTGCTGAAACCTCATACAGAAATAGCAGAATCTGGAGCTGGAGAAATGGTTCTATAGATAAAAGGGATTTTGGCATGAAGGCCTGACTTCCAATCCCCTGGATCCACATAAAAGCCAGAAAGTGCTTCTACACTATACTTTCACAGACCAGCTAGCCTATGGCATATGCAGTAGTAAAACAACAAGGGATGCAGGATAAAACAAGGAGGAAGACGATAACAGACACCTGAGGTAGTCTTCTCACCTCCTTATGTACACCTGGACATACCGTGTTGGCTGTATTTTGTCACTTTGATACAAAGTAGAGTCATCTCAGAGGTTTAAACCTCAATTGATAAAATGCGTCTGTAAGCCTGATCTGTAGAGAAGCCTGTAGTGCTATTTCTTGAGTAACGATTGAACTGAGCAGCCAATTGTAGTTTGTATTATCTAATGGCAGGTGGGTGGTACTGAATAGCATAATAAAATATCCAGAACAAGCCATGAGGAGGGAGTTTGTAAGCTGTACCTCTTCATAGCCTCTGCAACTGTTCCTGATTCAAGTTTCCTGTCTTGAGATCCTGTCCTTGCTTCCCTGGAAGGTGCATTACAAGCTCAAGATGAAAGAGACTTTTTCCTTCCAAAGTTGCTTTTGTCTAGGTGTTTTAGAAGAGAAATAAAAACCCTAAAACATGTATCAGACCTCTGTGAAAAATGCAAACACATACATTACATACACATGCACACATACACACACACACACACACACACACACACACACTACAATTTAAGCCACAACGAATACACATTACAAAATTATCCCAAACATAAAAACTGTAGCTGGCATCCAGTTTTGCCAGTGGAGCTGAAGATGTAAGTTTTGTGAAAAACATACCTATGTCAGAAAACACAGAAGTAGATCACCAGCCCTTCTTCACTGTGAAGCTTTGCTCACCCTTGTGGCATGCAGTAGAGGCTCCCAAGGTCTCCCAGATAGGACTTTTCCATTAGGATCTCTACTGAGGAGGCCAGGGTCTTCTACCTCAGGGAGGTATCCAGGAGCTGCAAAGATAGTGACCACTGCCTTTTAATAATCTAATACTGACATCTATGTCTGCAGCCTAGTCTTCTTCTCCATTGTGTCCTCTGTCTACCTGAATAATGTGCCAGACACAGTGTTTCTTCCTTTAAGTTGTTTGATGCGGTACTTTGTCACAGCAATGAGAAAATTAACAAAGACAAACATGAGTACCTGAATACCAGCAAGTGTCCATCACGGAAATTACCTTAGGGGTATCCAGCAAGAGCAAAGTCATTTTCCTGAGGTACCACAGGTACTAAGCTGAAGCAAGACTACAAAAATATACCAAGCTCATTTTTAGGCTTCATGTTTTTGGTGAAATATTTACAAGTTATATGTAGTGTGTGTGTGTGTGTGTGTGTGTGTGTGTGTGTGTCTGTGTGGTGTGTATTTGCATTGAATACATTTGTGTGATTGTGTGTTTGCCACATAATTAATGTGTGGGTCAGAGGAAAACATGTAATAGTTTGTTCTCTTCTTCTAACATATAGGTCTCAGGAACAGAACCCATGTCATCACACTTTGCAGCAAATGTCATTAAGCCATCACACTGATTCAGTAGTAGTAACAATATTTGGACTTTATTGTATTCACTGTGTAGTGTGCATGTTGTGACACTCTTATATACCTCTGCTTCAAAACATGTGTCTGAATATCAGAGGGAGTTTCATAAATATAAGTGTATAACCTTGAATTTATGCCAAAGTATAAAACTCACCCTCTCTTACTCATTAGAACCTGACTCGTAGTGAATTATTTGATGCTCTTCTTGCACTTGATCATGATGAATGATAACTTCATAATCCTAGAATGGGGCATTAGTCATAGGTGCTGAAGTCACCTAAGTTGACAAGCTTGTATTCTAACTTAAAAAAAAGATAGGAGCCACTAAAGTGTTTAAAGCATGGTCAGATGGCATAATTCAATGAACACATGCTACTCAGAACTATAGGACTTTGTGTGAAGTATCAGATATAAATTGTTATGACTAAGTTGGTTAAAGTGTATTCTTAAAAGCTTTTATTGCTTCTTTGTGAGTTGTACATGAAGCACCTCAGTCCCACTCATCTCCCCTTCTCCTGTACCAACCCTCCACCATTGTAACCTACCTTCAAACATGGAGGAAAAACATCTCATCATGGAAGCTGTAGTGTGTCATAGTGTGTCCCACAGTATACCCTTTTTTCCCACACTTCTTGGCTTGCAAATGTTCATAGTAATGACTTCTTGGTTAAGGACGAGGCCTCTGGCTTCTGGTATATAGTCAATACTGGATCTTCATTGGTACTCCTCTCAGATACTTTATTATTGCCCTGTATCATGGAAATCTTGTAAGTTTGGATTTGTAGGACCAACCCTTCATGTACTCTGGCAGTTCATCAATTGGATAGATGTTGGAGTGGGCCAAATCAAAGCCATGGATCTGGGCCTATCACCACATGTTTGTCCACCAGCTTGCCACCACCCATATCACTAGGGCAAGCTCTCCCGTCTTGCACCAGTTGGTCCATTCAATGCCACAGTCAGCAAAGGACAAAACTAGTTCTTCCATTCCAATGCTCTTGCCTCTCTACCCGCTGCTGATGCATGCATGGTACAGCAACCAGACTTACAACTTTAGGGAAATCATCAATATGTCTCTTAAGCAATATTCTTTACATCCTTCCAAATCTTTTAGTATTGGTTTAATGAGATTAATTATTATCATGTCTACAACTCAGCTAAAACTCCAAACTCTGAACTGGGACAACTGTGACCTATTTTCACTGATGTATGACACACTAAAATTTCTGTGCCTGCTATGGACTATAAGCATAGGGACGAAGATTGATGGCAAAAACCATACATGTTGACATACATCTGTAAATTCATAAGCAATTTTTAGGTGAAGATGGATTGAACCTAGTTCTAATATTATATCAGTTACTTTTCTAAGCTTGGAATATACAAACGTCAAAAAGTATCTACTAGTGCTGGAGGATACCTTAGTTGGTTAACTACTTGCTTTGAAAACATGAGAATCTGAATATGATCCCCAAAACATATAAATGCCAGGTAGGTGATGTACATTTGTAATCCCCATGCCCAGGAGGTAGAGACAAGAAATCCTTAAAGCTCATTGGCCAGCCAGCCTATCCAAATAGGCAAGAAGAAAACAAGGCTATGACTAGTAAGATTAACAACCTTTGACATTAATTATTGCCACCTCACACACAAGCAAAAAAATATATCTACACATGCATCCCCAAGATGGTGTTTTCATATTTTATTGCTAGAAAGTTATAACATCACATGTAATTTTTTTTTCTTACCAAGCCAAATATGTCTCAAACCCTGGTGTCATTTGAGAGATGGCATGATTCAGTGTCACATGGCACATATCTGTGGTTCTTAGATAGATTAGTGTGATAATGATTCTATCTTAGTATACTATGAAGATATATGAGGATGTACATGCATAATGAAGTTTTTTTATTTTCTATATTTTTTATTTACATTCCAAATGATTTCCCCTTTCCCATTTCCTCCCTCCCTGAAAGTCTCATAAACCCCCTTCCCTCCCTCTGTTCGCCATTCAACCCCTTCTTGCTTCTCTGTCCTGGCATTCCCCTATATTCCAGGACCAGGGGTCTCTTCTTCCATCTTCTTGGAAATCTATTGATATGTGAATTGTGTCTTGGGTATTCCGAGATTCTGGTTTAATATCCCCTTATCAGTGACTGCATACCATGTGTTTTCTTTTGTGATTGTGTTACCTCACTAAGGATGATATTCCAGTTCTGACCATTTGCCTAGGAATTTTGTGAATTCATTGTTTTTAATTGCAGAGTAGTATTCCATTGTGTAAATATACCACATCTTCTGAATCCATTCCTCCATTGAGGGACATCTGGGTTCTTTCCAGCTTCCAGCTATTATAAATAAGGCTGCTATGAACATAGAGGAGCATGTGTCCTTATTGCATGCAGGTAAAGCCTCTGGGTATATGCCCAGGAGTGGTATAGCCAGATCCTCCGAGAGTGTCATGCCAAGTTTTCTGAGGAACTGCCAGACTGATTTCCAGAGTGCTTGAACCAGCTTGCAATCCCACCAGCAGTGGAGGAGTGTTCCTCTTTCTCCACATCCTTGCCAACACCTGCTGTCTCCTATGTTTTTGATTTTAGCCATTCTGACTGGTGTGAGGTGGAATCTCAGGGTTGTTTTGATTTGGATTTCCCTAATGACTAAGGATGTAGATCAATGGAACAGAATTGAAGACCCAGAAATGAATCCACACTCTTATGATCACTTGATCTTTGACAAAGGAGCTAAAACCATCCAGTGGAAAAAAGATAGCCTTTTCAACAAATGGTGCTTGTTCAACTGGAGGTCAACATGCAGAAGAATGCAAATCAATCCATTCTTTTCTCCTTGCACTAAGCTCAATTCCATGTGGATCAAGGACCTCCACATAAAACCAGACACACTGAAAATAATAGAAAGGAAACTAGGGAAGAACCTTGAACATATGGGCACAGGGGGAAGTTTCCTGAACAAAACACCAATAGCTTACGCTCTAAGGTCAAGAATTGACAAATCGGACCTCATAAAATTACAAAGTTTCTGTAATGCAAAGTACACTGTCAAAAGGACAAAGCAGCAGCCAACAAACTGGGAAAAGATCTTTACAAACACTAAATCCGACAGAGGGCTAATATCCAATATATACAAAGAACTCAAGAAGTTAGACTCCAGAGAGCCAAATAACCTTATTAAAAATGGGGTACAGAGCTAAACAAAGAGTTCTCACCTGAAGAATATCTAATGGCTGAGAAGCACCTAAAGAATTTTTTTAAAAAAATAAGGTCAGGGACAGAGTATAGGGTACATGTACTTCTGAGATGGCCTAAGAAGTATAAAAGAATTATAATAAAGTAGGGCATGTGGTAGTTAGTTTTAATTGCCAATTTGACACAACCTAGAATAACCTGAGATGAAGACTCACTGTGGGTTTTTTTTTTAATATTCAGTTGGCCTGAGGAAGTGTTTGTCTTCAGTTATTTGGTGTGAGAAGACCGAGCCCACTGTGAATAGCATCATTCTCTAAACTGACCCTCCTTGTTTTATTGAAGTATCCATTGTTGTAATAAATACCCTGGTGGAATAGTTCTATTTCAGTTTACTATTGTAGTTCATCATGAAGGGAAATCAGAGCAGGAAATTCAAAGCATGGACCTGGAGGCAGATTCTGAAGGCAGGCAACAGAAGAATACTGCTTACTGACTTACCCACATGACTTGAGCATCCTGCTTTCTAATGCAACTTAGGTCAATTTTCTCAGGAGTGGCATTGTTTCCACTAATCTGGGACCTTTCACATCAATCAGTAAATAAAATGCCCTATATGTAGTTTTTATACTCTAGTTCATTGGGGGCATTTTCTCCATTGAGGTTCCTTTTTCAAAAACAACACTAACTTGTGTAGAGTTGACACAAACCCAGCCAGACTAGTTTCTGAACTATTTGAGTGGAGAAATCAAGCAGAGTATATGTAATCCAGTAGGCAAATGTGCATTTGTATCTTAGTGTGGATGTGGTGTGATTAGCTACCTCAAGTTTCTGCAAGTATCATTTTTCTACAGTGATGGACTGTAACCTAAAACTGTGAGCTAAAATTAACCTTTCTCCTTTAAGTTGCTTTTTTTTGTCAAGATATTTTTCATAACAACAAAAAAATGAAACTGAAATAGCGTAAAAGTCTGCCAGGTATCACAACACTGAGCTATAAAGTCTCTTGTGGTGTATGGGAAAGAAAGATATGAGAAGTGGGCTAAAGCTTGAACTACTGACTCTTGTGGAAGAACATTAAGAATCAAGTGGAGTTTGCCTTTTTCTCTTTTCAGCCATCTATGAGCAATCCTGTGAGATATATAGACACAGAGGGCACACAGCTGGGTTCTTCTATATTGACTCTGATGGCAGCGGGCCACTGGGACCCCTTCAGGTGTATTGCAATATTACTGGTAAGAGTCATGTTTTCTAAGCATGCTTAATCTGGGTGACTCATGGCATGAGATAAAGGGGAGGTTTTGGAAAGGCATACTAAATGTTCAAAAACTCACAGGGACTTTCATGGGGGAAAGAATGCTATCTTGAGAAATAATAGAAATTAACTTAAATATTGTCAAGACAAAGAGTAAAGAGATCTTGGTCATCATGACACTATTCCCTGAAGAAGGAATGAATTACCAACTGTTCTCTGTAAGGCTTGACAAGAACAGCTTCATTATTAAAACTCAGCAACATAAAGAAAGGGAGATGGATAAAAAAAACAAATTAACACAAAAACAGAAGTTATGGAATCCAATCGGAAGCCCTGATTCACAAAGATCTACAATGTGGTTCGATGGATGGTTCTAGGAACTGTTTATCTAGCTTAGTCCTACTACCTTGTGTGTCAATGGTTCATCAGTTAAATGGGAAGAACATGACTCCAGTCCAAGGAGTTATGAAGATTATAGATAAGCAGTAATGTTGGAACAGCTAGGGAGGACCTACAAAACACAGCTTTCACCTCAAAATTACTTAGAGATAATTTAATCTGCATGGTAACCACGACCTGAGAATATAGATTTAGGTTACCAGCAAGTTCATGTTCCATCATGCTAATAGCTTCATAAAGATCATATTGTAGTAGTTGAAAGTAAACATACTTTTCTATATCATAGTCAAATATCAGGAGAGAAGATTTCAGTAAAGCAGGAACATCTCTGGTCTGAGTTTCACTTGCTATCTGATTATATTTTTAGCCTGTGGGTTCAAGAAACTTAGGGGTTTCTTCATATATTTCAATATAGCTTACCAGCAAGTCACAGGAAGGTTAGTTTATGCACAGAAATGTGCAATAAACTTCTATACAATATGCCAAGAATGCCCAAGAAATCACAAAATTTTTAATCAGCCAATCAGTTTTGTGTAATTTTCAATGTAGATGTAGCTTTATTTTCTGGAAATTATTGTTCCTTGAAAATTACCATTATCACCATCATCATCATCATCATCATCATCATCTTCTTCACCATCACCATCACCATCATCATCACCATCATCACCATCATCTAGTATGTTTTTTTCCTTATAGAATATTCTAAAAGGGGGCCAGAGAGATGTCTCAGCAGTTAAGAGCACTGACTGCTCTTCCAGAGGTCCTGAGTTCAATTCTCAGCAGCAATATGGTAGCTTACAACCATCTGTAATAGTATTGGATACTCTCTTCCAGTGTGTCTGAAGACAGCTACAGTGTACTCATATAAATAAAATAAACAAATCTTTTTAAAATAGAATATTCTAATAACATGTAATTTCTTTATAAATCATTTACAAAGGTTTAAAAATGGCATCTGAGGAACCCACAGGTAGAGCAGGTTAAGGCACTTAGTGGCAAGCCTGATGATCTGCGATTAATCCCTGGTCCCCACATCATGGAAGCAGAAAACTGATTCCAACAAGATTTCACATGTTCTACTCTGACTTCTAAAGATAGCAGTAGTACTCACGTGCCCTCCCACAAGTAAAATAAATGCTTAAAATGTTATTTGGTGGATAATTTATTCTAAAATACAATTCCACAATGCCAAACACTGATGATTTTAAATGTTTATCTTTGCAAGCAGTCCAAATATAATTATCATCAATTGGCATATATCTATATACCTCTCTCTCTCACACACACAAACACACGCACACACAGAGTGTGTGTGTGTGTGTGTGTGTGTGTGTGTGAGAGAGAGAGAGAGAGAGAGAGAGAGAGAGAGAGGTATGCAGTTATTCTCAAGCCTGGTATTCAAAGATATAAGATATCCTCTACAAAGAAGCAGCAAAGTCAGTCCTCTCATGTAATTGAGCATTTGTGCCCTTGGATTCTATTGTGAGGCAGCATTCCTATAGAGCTCATTCTAGCTGGATAGTGGTCAAGACAAAAACAATGCATAATGGATGTTCATGTGGCAGTGAACTCAGGAAAAGGACCATGAAATGCTGTAGATAGAATGCAATGGAACCACTGCAAGAAGTGATGGCCAGGCATGTTACTAATTTTTCCAACTGAATGCAAAAATCCAGACACTGACTGCAGAGCATGCTAGTTACTTTAGTTTTTATATTACTTCCTACAGTGAAGACTGGCTACATGTTAGTTACTTTGTAGTTGCCTTTGAGCAGGAACAGTAATTGTGTTTCTTGCTGTTCTTGGTGGTTGTTACACAGTCCTATTTGACAACCTAGTCTAGGACTGGGCTTCTCAATGTGTTTTGATTCTTTTAAAAACATAACTCTTAATAAAAATTATGGAATTAGTGGCTAGCTTAGGGAATTTTAATTCCCTAAGTGATCTTTATTATACATATACATATATATATATATGCAAATTAACTCTCATCCATGTTTTTCAATATGTAGGTGTTTTTGGCTAAAATAAAAGGCAAAGGAGACAGATAGATATTGCGGAGTATCAGCTATGACATATATCCAGGAGTTGAGGGATGGCTGCCACCTACTGCCACCAACACAGACATTTCATGAAATTTTAATTATAACATACAAATATTGGTTAATTATAACCAAATAACATTAAAATATTCTCCATCTTATATGGAAGAAAGAGAATATGAGAAACCCATGGCTTAAGATGATTCTAACTTTTTGTAGGTCATCTCTTTGCTATATGATTGAACCAGATCAGAGATTTTATTCTATTGACTAGAAGCTTTTCCATCAGGGGTTGTTACTTCTACCCTAACACTGACTTGATACTATAGATTGTCATAGATAGGAATTTACACAATGATGGACCAGGATGAGCCCTTATTTTGGGAATCTTAAATCTTTTCCATTGTTTCAATTGAGTGACTTGTGATGCTTTGAAATATGTAACAAAGTCGTTCAGAAAGTATAACCTAGAAAATGTGACCTGACCAACAATATTTACACAATCAGGTGAATGGTCTAGTACAAACCATCCATCCACTTTAATTCAATTAGCACATTGCACAGCAAGTTTGAAACTTCAAAACTTGATTCCAATGATGGAATTTCTCCATCAAGGCCATATCTCCTAAACCTATTCAAATACTGCCACAGTATCACCAACTGGTACCAAAGTATTCATTTCTGGAGTCTATGGTAGAAATTCTTTTTTTTCCTTGTTTTTTAGATGTAATTTTTTATTATTATTATTTTATTTTCTATATTCTTTATTTACATTCCAAATGATTTCCCCTTTCCCGGATCCCCCCCTCCCTGAAAGTCCCATAAGCCCTCTTCCCTCCCCCTGTTTCCCATTTGCCTAAGAATTTCATGAATTCATTGTTTTTAATTGTTGAGTAGTATTCCATTGTGTAAATATACATGGAAAATATCTCTGATAAAATTAAAGAAATATATAAAAAAACACGTTAAGATTGACTATTTCATGGAAAAATTATCCAGATAAAATGGTAGGCATAAAAATATTCCTAAGTTGATTGAAAGTGAAATTATAAACATTTTCTGATAAAATTGAAAATCTACAAGGAAAATATTTCTGATAAAACTCAAGAAATATATAGAAAAACACATTAAAACTATTTCATGAAAAATTATACAGATAAGATAGTAAGCATAAAAATATTCCTAAATTGACTGAAAGTAGAAGTAAAAACCAGTTAAATCTTCAAGTTTATCAGAAAATGTTTATAATTTCACTTTCAATCAACTTAGAAATATTTTTATGCTTACCATTTTATCTGTATAATTTCCCATGATAATCTTCAATTTTAATGTTTTTCCATATTTTTTTTCAATTTTATCAGAAATATTTTCTGTATAAATCTTCAATTTTATCACAAAATGTTTATAATTCTACTTTCAATCAATTTAGGAATATTTAATTCCAACCAATTTATCTATGTAAATTTCTTCAATTTATCAGAGATATTTTCCATGTAAATCTTCAATTTTATCAGAAATTCTTATTCAAATCACCACATCGGAGAAGCAAGAGGGATCCTATGTTTGGATTCAGAATGTATGTGACCACGGTTGCATACACCTTTAATCCCAGTGCTTAGCAGTGATTACATTGCTGATGCAATGACATGTCATTGAACATTAAGAGGAAGGGACATAATCAAAAGTCTATAGGTCTTGTAGGTACTATAGATGAGTCGTCTTAAAGGACTTATCATGGAACCCTGGGTAATTCTTACAAGACTGTTTTTATGAATAAGAAAGAGTAACCTCTAAGTTTCCTTTGATTTTTGTATCAGGAGATAATCTCACCCTTTTATATGTTTTCCCTCTGAAATCCTTCACCTTTACCAGAGTGTGCTGCTTGATATTCAGCCTCCTAACTTCTGATCTTATATAAAGCTCTTCACAGACATCCCACCCTCAGGCATCTGGTTTAAATGATGGAGAATAGATTAATACAAAGTTTAGATTAAGTGACAAATGTTTAGATTTACTTTTACAACTTCTTTAATGATTCCAGTGTATTGAACATAGTGGAATCACTGCCAAGTTCAACCATCATTTCTCCTTCTCTCCTTTATTCTTCTCAATGTTAGATGATGTATCTCAGACTTAAGTCCTTCCACTTTAAATCCATAACAATTTGGACCTGTGGGAGCATCCTTAGTATTCAGTCTCAACTGGCTATTAGCCATTGTGAGTATTTACAACTTCTGCTCTAAGTCCAGGTGTAAAAGATGCTCCTCTGATCATTTTCTTCCTGAATTTTATTCACTACCTAGCTTTTTCCAAAGCCTATTTATCCTCAAATATGGGAGAGGGACTATCATTGGGAGTTGCAATGTAGTTTAAATTTAATGCATGAGCATTATAGCTGTACAACCATGGACAAATCATTTAACCATTCTCAGTTTGGTTTTCTTGTAGGAAAAATAAAGGTTATAAGAGTGATTGGCTTTTGATATTAATATGAATATATCAGTATATGTTATGGTATAGCTACTTCCCTCATTGCTATGACAAAATACACATACAGCACCTTAAGAAAGTCAGGGTTTCCCCTTCCAGCCACCATCTGCAGCAGGGAACCAGGCAGCTCCAAAGTATTCTGTGCACAGTCTGCCAGGAGAGAGTGATCTACCAGCAGAGCTTTCACTTCTGAGTGTGGAGGTGAGATCTCCACCTCTCTCTGGAGGGCAACAGCTAGGAACTCACAGGGCATATGAACAGTGTTGATGAGGGTACAGGAGTCTTCCCTTCCAGATGTTATTTGCAGCAGGGAACCAGACAGCTCCACAACCTTCTGTGCACAGACCCTGCCAGAAGACACTTTGTCTCATCAGAGACAGCAAGACCAATTAACACCAGAGATAATCAGATGGTGAAAGGTAAGCATATGAACCCTACCAACAGAAATCAAGGCTACTTGGCAACATTAGAGACCAGTTCTCACATCACAGCAAGTCCCGGATACCACAACACACTGGAAAAGCAAGAGTTGGATTTAAAGTCTCATCTAACAATGAGGACATAAATAACTCCCTTAAAGAAATACAAGAAAGACTGGATGTAGGGGAATGCCAGGACAGAGAAGCGAGAGGGGGTTGAATGGGGAACAGAGGGAAGGAAGGAGGCTTATGGGACTTTCAGGGAAGGAGGAAATAGGAAAGGGGAAATGATTTGGAATGTAAATAAAAAAACTTAGAAAATAAAAAAAGAAAAATAAAAAAATAAATAAATAAAAAAGAAATACAGGAGAACATGGGTCAAAAGGTAAAGGCCCTTAAATAGGAGACACAAAATTACCTTAAAGAATTACAGGAAAACACAAACAAGCAAGTGAAGGAACTGAACAAAACCATCCAGGATCTAAAAATGGAAGAAGAAACAATAAAGAAATCACAAACTGAGACATCTCTGGAGATAGAAAATCTTGGAAAGAATTCAAGAGTCATAGATGCAAGCATCAACAACAGAATACAAGAGATAGAAGAAAGAATCTCAGGGGCTGAAGATACCACAGAAAACATTGACTCAACAGTCAAAGAAAATGCAAAATGCCAAAAGCTCCTGAGTCAAAACATCCTGGAAATCCAGGACACAATGAGAAGATCAAAACTAAGGATTATAGGTATAGAAGAGAGTGAAGATTTCCAACTTAAAGGGCCAGTAAATATCATCAACAGAAGTATAGAAGAAAACTTCCCTAAACTAAAGAAAGAGATGTCCATGAACATACAAGAAGCTTAAAGAACTCCAAACAGACTGGACAAGACCAGAAAGTCCTCCTGTCACATAATAATCAAAACACCAAATGCACTAAACAAAGAAAAAATATTAAAAGCAGTAAGGGAAAAAGATCAAGTAACCTATAAAGACAGGCCTATCAGAATTACACCAGACTTCTCACCAGAGATGAAAGCTAGAAGATCCTAGGCAGATCTCATACAGACCCTAAGAGAATAAATTGCAGCTCAAACTACTACACTCAGAAAAACTCTCAATTACCATAGATGGAGAAAACAAGATATTCCATGATAAAACCAAATTTACACATATCTTTCCACAAATCCAGCTCTACAAAGGATAATAAATGGAAAATGCCAATACAAGGAGGGAAACTAGACCCTAGCAAAAGCAAGAAGGTAATCTTTTTCCAACAAACTCAAAAGAAAGTAATCACACAATCATAAAAATAATACCAAAAATAACAGGAAGCAACAATCACTATTCCCTAAAATCTTATAACATCAATGGACTCAATTCCCCCAAAAAAGGTTGGTCTAATAGAAATATTTTTCTTGTAAATCATCAATTTTATCAGAAAATATTTGTAATTCCTCTTTCAATCAATTTAACGATTTTGTTTTTTTGGTCTACCATTTTAACTGTATTATTTTCCATGATAATCCTTAATTTTAACATTTTTTTCTGTATATTTCTTCAATTTTATCAGAAATATTTTCCTTGTAGATCTTCAATTTTGTCAGAAAATGTTTATAATTCCACTTTCAATCAACCTAGGAATATATTTATGGATGACATTTTATCTGTATAATTTTTCCATGAAATAGTCAATTTTATCGGATTTTTCTATAAATTTCTTGAATTTTATCAGAGCTATTTCCCATATAAATCTTCAATTTTATCAGAAAATGTTTATAATTCCACTTTCAATCAACTTAGAAATATTTTATGCCTACCATTTAATCTGTAATTTTCCATGATAATCTTCAATTTTAATGTTATTTTATATTTTTCTACAATTTTATTAGAAATATTTCCCATGTAAATCTTCAATTCTATCATAAAATATTTCTACTTCCTTTTTTAATTAATTTAACAATGTTTTTATGTCTAGCATTTTAGTCTTTAATTTTCCATGAAAATTGTCAATCTTAATGTGTTTTTCTATATGCTTCTTCAATTTTGTCAGAAACATATTCCATGTAAATCTTTAATTTTACCATAAAATGTTTTTACTTCCTTTTTCAATAAGAAAGAAAAGAAAAGAAAAGAAAATCAGGGTTTATTTTGACTCATGGTTTAAAGATACAGTACATCATGTTGGGAAGAGCATGGCAGCAAGAACAGCAGGCATCTGGATACATTCCATCTATACTCAGGTAGCAGAGAGAGAGATTGATGCTGATATTCTACTTGCTTTATCCTTTCTATTCACTCTTAGACCCAAGTCCACTCAATAGTGCTATCCACATTTGAAATGTGATATATTTAGACAATGCAATACTACTCAGCTATTAAAGTCAATGAGTTCATGAAATTCTTAAGGCAAATGCATGGAACTAGAAAATATCATCCTGAGTGAGGTAACCCAATCCTAAAAGGACACACATGGTATGCACTCACTGATAAGTGGATATTAGCCCACTTATCAATAGCCAAAATATAATTCACAAACCACATGAGCTCAAGGAGAAGGAATACCAAAGTGTGGATACTTCTTTCCTTCTTAGATATGGAAGAAAATATCCATGGGAGGAGATACATAGACAATGTGTGGAGCAGAGACTGAAGGAAAGGTCATCATGTTACTGTCCCACCTTGGGATCCATCCAATATACAGTTACCAAACCCAGTCACTATTATGGATTCTAACAAGTGCTTGCTGACAGGAGCCTGATTGAGCTGCTGTCTTCTGAGAGTCTCTACTAGTGCCTGACAAATATCGAGGGAAATGCTCTTAGCCAACTATTGGACTGAGCACAGGGTCCCCAATAGAGGAACTAGAGAAGGGACCCAAGGAGCTGGAGGGGTTTGTAGGCCCATAAAATGAACAACAATATGAAGCAACCAGTATCTCCCTGAGCTCCCAGGTACAAAACCACCAACCAAAGGGAACACATGGAGGGATTCATGGCTCCAGCTGCATATGTAGCAGAGGATGGTCTTGTCAGACATCAATGAGATCAGAGGTCCTTGGTCCTGTGAAGGCTAGTTGCCCGAGTGTAGGGGAATGCCAGGACAGGGAAGCCAGAGTGGTTGGGTTAGGGAGCATGCAGAGGGAGAATAGGATAGTAGGTTTTTGGAGAGGAAATGAGGAAAGGGAATAACATTTGAAATGAAAACAAAGAAAATATCTAATAAACATGAATTATAGGGAATTAACAAAAAAAATTAGGCTAATTTGTAAATCAAAACTTGTTTTCCATTGTCACATAGTTCCTAATCCATTTCCAAGATAACTTTATTGTTTCCCAATCTTTCATCCTGTGTGCTATGATGCTCCAATTCTCCATGCTTCCTTGAATCAGCCACTACTTTGATTAAAATATATGAAAGCATGCATGATGGAGTAAGTAGAGAATTGTGATTGAGGTAACTTCAATATTTCTACCCATAATTGCACAGTATTGTGCCCTCCCCCAGCCCTTGAGTAGGAGTAACTAGGAGGCTGGTCATTGTTTCCCATCTGGGGTGGAGAGTTCACCCCATGGTGAAGCCCTTTGATCTTCAAAGCCCTGTAGCATTCTGAGAGGCACTAGCCAGCCACACACAATTTCCAGAGAACCACCTGACACCAGTCACAGCCATCCCACAGAGCAAGCCCTGCAGGGCAAGAGAATCAGTTCTGCAGGCCTTTCCAGCCCTTAGGGGGAAGGGTTTTTCTCCCTGCCTATATATTTGGAGAAGTCCATTAAACTTTGAGCCTTGAACAAAAGTCTTGGCTTCATGTGTTTTCTCTTGTCACTCCATTTCTTTCCCCAGCTCTCCATCCAGGAAACCCATAACCCCTTCTTATGTAACTGTAGTCAGTTACACAGCATGATTGAGGAAATATATTTTTATTCCAGCTATTGGCAACAAGGAAGAATTGTAACCATATAGTTTGGCCTCTGTTGTTAGACTTGCCTCCTGAGGTTACAGCAATGCCTGTGATTTACTCATTGACTACACTCCTATCTGTCTACATAAGATGAATGAAAGTCCTTGGCTACATAAGAAGAAGGCAATCATGGACACTTTTCCTCACACTTTGGGTGTGCTGTCATTGTTGGAGAAATGTGTTAAAGAGCAAAGTTAGTAGAATTTCCTCATTTGTATCATAGTATTTGTAATGTACTTTTGTGCTGGCATTTTACAACTGACTTCATCACCAAGTAATCTACTTCCAACATACACACAGACACACACTCTTGTATATGTGCTTTCACTTAAGAAAGTACATAAATTTTGTATATGTATAGTGAAATTTTGTATAGATAATCCCAGAAAACATTTTACCTTCTGTCCTTGCACCTATTGCAAATCATTAGCTCCCTTTTTAGGACCTTTGGTTAATGGTTTTACAACCTCTTGAAATATGCTGTAAATAGCAGATGCCTGCTTTCAATCTCAGAAGCAATTAACTCATGTCACTTAAAAACTGGAAGAGTTATTACAGTTTTGACATCAGAAAGGACTTAGTAGCATTCCTATTATAAAAGAGCTTAATAATTACTAATATATTTTAGATATTCTTATAGGCTCATCATTAATATTAAGAAATATTCTGCTTGTCTATATAGCATCACTACAAGACATTTTTGTTTTTCTACAGAAATATGTTCAAAAGTATGGGCTAATACACTGTGATATATATATATATATATATATATATATATATATATATATATATATATATATATATCAAGAATAGTATATATATGGCAGGAATCTATCCTAAAATGAAATTCTCCATGGCATTGCTTAAAGGAGCAAATCATTGTAAATTTTAATCCAGAACCATCTCAGAAAGTTTACCTACTAGTATTTAGCTTCTCCTTGATTGCTCCTGGTATAGACCCCAGCTTGAAGGCTTCTTTTTCCTTCTCATGTGGTTTTTACTTTTACCTGACTTCCTAGCCTGTCTCATTTTTTCACTATATCTACACTCCCTGAAAGGAAGATAGGTATCTTCATGGGCTTAGCTCAGCCTTAGAGAAGTTTCAAAACCAGTTTCCTGGTGGAGAATCACTCAGGGGTCATGTATGTAGTGTGGCTTACTTGTTGCTTAATTGCTTAGAATAATCCTAATTGCTTGTTTCTCCTTTAAATATTCCCAGATTATATTGTTACTTATATTTCAGAGGGTTAGTTTGTCATTTTTGTAATGAATTGTTTACCAAAGTGTTCAGAATCAACCATCTGCCAGTTAGAAGAAGCAGCTTTTTATGCATCATGTTCTTACCTGTATGAAGTGTGAACAACACAGGGCTTCAGAAGGCTACTATCTTTAGCTAAGGCCCTCAGTGGGTATAGTTTTCATGTGTACAAGCCTCTGCTTTGAAGTGGCCTCTCATGGCTAGAAGCAGATGGCATAGTCTTCTGATAAACTAAGCCATTAAACAAAACTACAAAGTCATAAAGCTGTGTCATTACTCTGAAAGAAAGCACTGTCACCTTCAAATTGTCAAGAATTTTTACAGCCACTTAGAGAAATTTCTTTCACACATTCACTTAGCATGGCTTGTTGAGTCAAACCACACTCAAATGAGAACAGGTATCCCATCCCAAGTTCAAGAATTTTTCAGGCTGAAACTTCCCGGGAATTGCTCATGAGCAGATTCTGCATGGAGGAAGAGCTGAAGAATGAAACGAAGGGGGTCGAGAGAAAAGAACACACAGAGACATTAGTGCATAGCTGTACAAAATCTTTCTTTTTACTTTGGGGATAAGAGTGACAATATATGTGCTGTGGGCATGACCCTCCCTCCGAGGGTCGAAGAGTCTTTTCAGCACTTCTCAGCAGGCCCTTGGCGCGAAGGTTCCTCGAGGAAACTGACCCCATAGGGTCTGTTGCTTTGCTGGAGGCTGAAGTGTGACAAAAGGCTTGTTCCCGGAGCTCTGCCAGCTCCACCAGGTGGGGGAGGTGTGGCTGGAATTCTTTAGTTTGGAGTACGTGAAGAATGCAGCCAGCTGAATTTGACTATCAGGTTTTGTGGCATTACAATACTCTCTGCATTGGACTTTCAGTTTTTTTATGATTCTCCTCTGTATTAACAAACAAATTTCTCAAATTCTTTATTAATCTCTCATTTATTAATCTATTTGTCCAGTCTATTTATTTGCTTCCTATTTTTGATATGCTTTGTTATATATGTATTATTCAATTTTGTAGACATTAATTCATGCAAATTACATTGTAATGTTGATGGCTTGTCACCCAAGTTCACACAGTGAATAAACCTTTTTTTGTCCTTAATAAACTCATAAATAAAAATAAATTAAATATTTAAATTAAGTTAGTCTTTTATCAAAATTACTTTTTATTGTTTTGTGTATATGTCTCTTTCTATGTCTATATCTGTGTCTGTGTCTATATGTGTATGTTTGCATATGAAGGTAAGAGGTCATCCTTGAATGTTTTTCCTTTGGTGCCAACTACCTTTATTTTGGAACAAAGAAATTAAGTTTTTTCTTAGCCCTATGTTCACTAACTCAGATGAACTCATTGACCACAGCCTCTAGAGGCTGTCTTGCCTGTTTCGACATAGCACAACATGCTTGGCTTTTCTTACTAGTTTCTACTGATGGAACTCTGGTCTTTGTATTGTCTTGGAAATCACTTTACAAACAGAGCTATCTCCCAAAACCTTGGATTATTTTGTGAGTCTCTCAATAAATTATGTACTTATTAATTTTTATTTACTTTATTCCTTATTTATTTTTATGGGCTGAGGTTTTTTATGGACTGCATTCCTTCTATCAATTATGCAAAATTTAATTCATGCAAATTGCATTTTAATATTGACTGAGTTGATCACCACAATCACAAAGTAAATAAATTTATTATTTTCCTCAAAAAAGTGTTTTTGAAAGAAGACAGGTGCAGTACATACATATTTTAGACTTGATGTGGAAAATATATTGGGAAGCCATTGATGAAATAGAAATACAACACAGGAGGAGTGAATTGAGAAACAATGTACAAGGATACCAAGAGGCACAGTCATTCAAAGACTTGGAATGACCGCCTTTTGAGATATAGTTTTTGTGTATGTGTGAGTGAGGGTTTGTGTGTAGCATGCATCGTGTTTGCTTATACATGTGTATGAGCATGTGTTCCCATAGTATACACAGGGATCAGAAAAAGACAGTAGGTGTGAGAGGACCTCTTTTGAACTTGAAAATATGCTCTACCATCCACAATGCAGGGGTTATAGCACAGGAAGACATGCAAGGATTTATTGTGTAGGTAATGGAGATTTAAAGTCAAGTCCACTGAGTCATGTCCTCAGTCCCTGAGTGGACTTTGTAGTACAAACAGCTGTTAGTTACAATGCAACTGCTAACCTGAAGTGTCATGCATACAGAGCATGGATACATCATGCCATGCCATGCATACATCACAGTGGAGATGTCACTGGTGCCTACCACCTGTGTGACAAATATGAATTCTCTGTTTTCGTAAGAAAGGCACAGAAATCTCATATGTTAAATATCTTGCTTAGAGTTGAATTATACTACTGAAATTGTCAGGTTGTGACTATGAAGCCTGTTCTCAGGTTCACAGCAAATCTGAGGCATGGAGTGGTCTCTGTGCCCTAATATGCCACATTGAACTTGCACTGTCACTAGACCATCAGAAAGGACTTCAAAGAGGAGAGGTCTCTAGTGCCACTATACATTCCTCAGTACTATTTTCCTCTTCTGTAAGATGGATGTGCTCATACCTGCTTCCAGGTTTCCTGAGGAGTGAATGAAAAGAATATAAAGATGAGGTTCTCAGTGTTTAATTATCTGTAAAGCATGAGTTAAAAGAGAGTTTAAAATGTCATTGTCTACCTCTATTTCTGTTCCTGTTTATTCAGTAAGCGTAAATAGGAGTGAGTCAAAAGCAGTGTGTTTAGCATGTTATAATGGTTAATGTTGATTGTCAGCTTGTCAATATAGAAATATCTAGAAAAGAAACATTGGGAATGTCTATGTGAGCTTTTTAGTTTGTTAGCTAAGGTGGGAAGACCCCTGCTAAGTAAAAGTGCTACTTGATTAGCTGGGGTTCTGGACGAGTACCAAGAAGCAAAAGTACTCATCTTTCTGCTTCTTGACATGGCGGTATGATATGATCAGCTTTCTCAAGCTCCTGCTGCCATGAGTTCTCCACCAACACTGACTGCAGCCTTGAGCTTTGAACCAAAATATATCCTTTATTTTAAGCTGCTTTTGATATTTTTCCCATCAAAAATGAAGAGAGCAATTTCTACACACATTTGTAGACATTTGAATATATTTCCCAAAAGCAATCAGATGAATGTTGAGCAATTAACAAGGCCCCTATTTTACTCATCTTTCTACAGCCAAGAGGACCTGTCTTAAGCCTTGAGTACAAAGCTTTCATGGCTAGACCTGTAAAGTACTTTTCTGTGCAGATAGATTGCATGTCCCTAGTTCTAGGGACAGGAGAACCAACAAAGATCAAACACCATACTGCCTTATGTCTTATTAACTGTTAATATCCATGCACAAAATCCCATGTGCATCAAAAGAATAAAGTCATCCATCCCTAAAAGAAGCTTCACTAAGACACTTATATTTGCTTGATATACATATGTAGATGCTTTCTAGCTCTGGAATACTGCCAATATACTTAATATCTATAATGCTCAACTTCCTCATGGATATAAATAGGAATAATAATTCTTCCTTCAATGACTGTATGCACAGGTTAAGTAAAATTAAATTAGGGGATGGATCAGATGCTCCTGGTTCAGCATCTGGCATTCTCTAAAAATTTCTGCAGAAGTATGTGGGTTAAAAGTGGTGGCCCTCTTCCGAACAGGACTCTGGGCTGCTGGGCAAGGCAGATGTGGGGAATTGGATGGGGCACATCCCCACAGAACCTCCTGGTGGGTGTTGGCCTGTGAGAAGTCACAGGACCTCGTTCTGGGGTGGGGTGGGGAATGGGGAAGGGCAGTCTGTGGGGTTACCTGGGGAGCTGACAGGGCTAGCTCATGGGTCCTCAGGACCTACAGAGGTCAAGGACGACAGGTTCATAGTCTTGGACACCTCAGATGCCGCTGGTTGTTATGGAAGAGCTGAGAATAGGGTGGGAGCTGGGGGGAGTGGGTCTAGCATGGGGCCAAGGGACCATGGCTGGAAGTACAGAGAGTTTTCCCTACAGAAGATTAGACACAGCTCCTGAGAGGGAGACCTGCTCCATTGCTTTAGCATGGTGGGTCCAGATGAGATGAGGCAGTCCATGGCTTCAAAGCATTTATTGCTGGCAGAGAGTTGTGATTAGTGAAAAGTAGAGGCCAGCAATGGCCACGTGGAGAGAAGGGGGAGAAGATCCCAAGAGGGTAAGAGAGAGAAAGAGAAAGAGGGGCAAGACAGTAAGAGAGGGAGGAGGGGGCAAACAGCCCCTTTTATAGTGGGCCAGGTCTACCTGGCTATTTCCAGGTAACTGTAGGGTTGAAGTCCAGACAAAATACCAGAAGCTTGGGGTGTTGCCCTATGTGACTGATGGCCATAGAATTATAGAGTTGAGAGCCTTGTGTCAAGAGCCTGGTGTCTAGGAGCATGGCCAACAAGTTTCTGTACTTTGCAGAATTGTCTGCAGGGTCTCTGGAGTTTAAGCCTAGCTCATCCGGAAAACAGGCTGCCTTTCACAGTCCCACAGCAAGTTCATGGCCTGTTGTCTAATGTTTCTTGGAAATGTGGTTGCCACAGATGTGACCACCACCATTGCTGCCATCAAGATAAAATATCACCTCACCACGCTGTTCAAGGTATTCAGAATGTTTAGTGCATGACGATGGTTATATTGGTTGTCATTTTACCCCACTTAAAATCTTGGGGACAAGTCTCTGATCATTTCTGTGAAAAAGTTTCCAGATTGAATTGAATTATGTGACAGAACCCACCCTAAGTATTAGTGATACCATTCTGTGATTTGGGGTCTTTGACTGAATACCAAGAGATAAGGAACTGAGCATCCAAATCCCCCTCCTTCTGCTTCCTGATTGTATATACAGTGTGACCAACTGCCTCAAGATCCTGCCTCCATGACTTCCTGGCCAAGATGGCATGCACTGGACTAAGGTTCATTGTGCCATGTATATGCCAAGCCACACAACCATGACTGCTGATGGCCCAAGTGAACTACAATTTTACCTGACATTTTCCAAGGTCTTTGGTGTTCTGGTTTGTGAATGAGAGCATAGGATAGGGTAATATCTGCAAAATCATGGGTACATTGCTGGCCAGAAGAAGACTTACACAGACATTGACCTCACTTCCTACTAGAGCAACAATTTGGAACAACACACAGCCACTTGGAGCCTTATCACTATGCTTATTGCAAAGTCCTTTCTAGATAGTGTTTTGGAAAATAAAACTTTGAGAGACTTGTGTCTCTGACAAAACAAAGAAAAGAAGAGATGAAATAACAGAATTGGAGGGAGTAGGGTGATGAATGCCTTGCCTGAAGGCTTGGTATTCTCACATGGAGATAGAGTTTATCTCTAAGAATGTTTTTCTTTTTCAGAAGAGAGAAGTAACAAGGCCAGGGTCAAAAGTACTTCCCAGAATGCTTGCTTGTATTTCCTCACTTCTCTCTGAAGGTGAGATTCCAGGGAGAGATGGGGGAAATCAACGTAAGTTCATACACTTCATGGAATGAAAGAGCACAGTTTTAGTGGCAGCTTATGACCATTGTTATGTGATGGGGGAAGCCAAGAATCACTTCACCTGGGGATGTATTTCTCAATGTTCTTTCCTTCTATGGGTTATCTTTGTTTTCTGTTACTGCTACAAAATACCTGAGCTTGAATATTTCTAAAGTAAAGAAGTTTATTTAGCTCACTGGTTTTGTTGCTGAAAATTTTTTCCTGGTTTCTTCAAAGTGTGGCAGGTTCAGGAATTGTTATCTGTGTATGATAGGACACAGCTTGCTAGAGAAAGCACAAAGGTGTGTCAATGAATCCAATTTTATTTTACCATCCTGTTGTCAGTTCAGTCCAATAAAAGACTTATCTCTTCTATGGCTGATTACTATTAGCCTACCTCAAACTTAATCTCCTCTCTTAAGCTCACAACTTCCTAAAACATCAGGCCATGCATGATATATCACAGGAGGACTGCAGCACATGACTCTGTTTGGGATAGATCATATCCAATGCCAAGCATCATCTCTTGACACAGGACATCCAGCCTACTGTGTATTCTAAGTATAAAAGTGTTTGCAATATACATAGATAGATATGCAGATGGAGAGAGAGAGAGAGAGAGAGAGAGAGAGAGAGAGAGAGAGAGAGAGATCCAACCTGGTTAGACATGTTGATTACTTCTGCTATAACTAGAAGGTTAAATATACTGTGCATGTTTATATGTTGTAATAGTTGATGCTGTTTGGTTATGCTTTGGAACCTCAAGAAGTAAAGTCTTTCCTGTGGGAATGAGTTACTGGGGAGAAGCTCTTAAAAGTTGTAGTCCAATATCCTTCAAGAAACTTCTGTTTTTTGACTACTGTTCTTATACAGTCTCATGCTCCACTGTCATGCCTTCCAAAGAATGATCCAAATAAGCTTCTCCTCTCTTACACTGCTTCATTCATGTCATTTATCACAGGGAAAAAAACTAATTAATTTACAGTCAATGGAGGATTTCCAAAGCTGTGAAAAATCTCTGTGCCACTTTCATGTCTTTTGTGCTTTATATCATTTTGCTCTTGTAAATTTTAATCACTTGTATATTCCTGAACACCCATTTTTAACTTCTACCAAGTGACTTTGACCTATATTTATGGCCTTTTGATCACAGCATATAGCTAAGAATCTTCTACTTCATCCACATGAATTTTTAAGACTGTGGATTTGCTTGAATCTAGCTTTGTCATGTTGTTTGACTTAGTAGATTTAATTTTACTGTTCTTCAGTGTCTTCTTCTGTAATTGATAATAAAACCTACTTGCAAGTTTATTGTGAAGATTATACATTATAATCACTGTAATTCATTGTACATCCAATGTGCATCACCTGTTCTTTTCATATTATTGTTAAAAATTTAATGTGTTCATGCTTTCCATTTGATTTCCAAGACCCATTTTTTGTTTCCGGTAGAGAAATTTCTCACTTCCTAAAATTTTCTCTTTTATTATTCTCTTTCTCTCTGTTTCTCTCTTTTGGTTTTTCTTTGTGTTTCTCTCTGTCTCTCTCTATTTTTCTGTTTCTCTCCCCCCTTCTCCTCTCCCCAACAACAATGTGTGGTGGTGTGTCTGTCTCTCTCTCTTTCTCTCTTTGTCTCTCTCTACGTATATGGTATGTGATATGTGTGTGTGTGTTTGTGCATTATGTATGTGTATATGATATGTGGGTGGTAAGTGTGTATGTGTATGTGTGTATGGTTTTTGTTTTGTGTGTGTGTGTGTGTATGTGTGTGTGTGTGTGTGTGTGTGTGTTGCATGAGCACTTGTTCATGCGGCTGTGCATACATATGTGGGTGACAATGAATATTTACCTAATCCCACATAACCCAAAAGTCAACATTAAGAAAATTTCTGGTTCACTCCACCTTAGTTTTCTCCATGCTCCTACCTGAGCCCAAAGCTGGTCATTTACCTTTGGTTGGTTGTCCAGTGAGCTCCAGGTGAGTCTGTCTCTGCCTCCCCAGTACTGATTCTGAGATTACAGTCTCAGGTCCTTAACTTTATGAAGGAAAAAAAAATTACTGAGTGAACCAATACTGTAGCCCCTATATTTTTGTTATCCTCATGTCTAAATTACTTTTTAATTGTTGTAACACGTATTTTGGAGCAAAGAAAGAGAAAAAAAACCTAATTTTAGTTCTCAGGTGCAGACCTGGTTGTCACTCATCATTGAGCCAGCCGTGTGTAGCAGTGCAGTCTGGCAGTAACACACAAGAAAGTGGAGCTATTTAATTTTCTCCTTCTTTAGATTTATCCCATCTGTGCCCCCAGTCTAGGAGACTGTGTCCCTCCATTCTGGGCCAGTATTCCTTTCTTAATAATTTTGGTTCTTGATAACCAGTTGAGATTAAAATAAAAATTAAACTTCATAATTGGCTTCTATGACATAGACTTGTGTGGAGAGTGTCCAATGCTTATACAAATGTGCTGTGCAATTGTTTTGATTCCTTGCTCACTGTTAGGACACTGGCAAGTAATATTTAGCCTTGAAGCCTCTTGTCAGCAGGTGCACGGTTAGACTCTTTCAGCTTGTGGATGATTGGCTCTACCATTTGGCTGAAAGAGTGTGTGAGTGCACTGTACTGTGAGGATGATTAACCATCAGTCAGATACCGCAGGTGGTTCCTGCAGGTATATGGTGAATATACCTGTTCTCTAGCATTCCCTTGTATTCTGTAAATATCTCAAACCTTATTACACTGACATTTATAAAATTTTCCTCCCTCTTCTCTCTGCCTCTCTAATATTTATATCTTCATCTCTTTGTCTCTCTCTCTCTCTCTCTCTCTCTCTCTCTCTCTCTCTCTCTCTCTCTCTCTCTCTCTCTCTCACCCTGTCTGCCTCTCTCCCACTACACATCTCAGTATATAAAAGATAAACAAGCAAAACCATGACAAGCTTTTTTACCTGATAGCCCACCTCACTGGCCCCAATACCCAATTGAATGCTAGACATCTATATACAGCTAGTAACTTCTCTTCATTCAATTCTTGTGTTACTTGTGCATATCCCTTGGAGCATATCTCTGTTTTCTACATTAATGAATTCCTCAAATGTTGCTCTGTCAAAATTGCCTGGCAAAAGCAACTTAAGTAAGATTTGATTTGGGATCCCAGTTTAAGGGTCCATCACTGTAGGTGTGTGAGATGGCTACATACATTGCCTATGCAGTAATGACAGATGAATGTCATTGTTTAGTTGAGCCTTCACTTTTTTATGATGTCTGGGATATCACCTTATAGCACAGTGACAGCCTCATAGAGGTCTTTCTATCTCAGTTAACACAGACCAGAAACCACCTCACTGACATACTCATATCCTTGTCTACTAGATCCTGACAATATTAACCACTAAAAAAAAATAAAGGATCCAAAGAGTAACACTAAACTGGTCTTTTTCTAGACTATATCCAGCTATTTTCTTGATAATGTATATTTCCATAAAGATTGGAAAACCAAGTATTAGGCATGATCACTATGCTGAGGATTATTTTTTAAAATGGGCTCAGTGAAGATATGTTAATTGTTCATGGGTATGTATGTCTAAATTGCAAGTTCAATGAAGCTTCCTCTTTTACAAACCCAAACCATTAAAATTCCCTGGATTATTGTTTCTTTCCTCTATGTCTCCCTCTTGTAAGACTTTCTCCATGATATCAATATGCATTCTTATTTACTCCACCCTACAGCACACAGCAAATGGGCTCAGAGTCACATCTGTAGCATCAGAGCAATGACAAAATCATGTTTAAGACTTCCTTGAGCATCATTTAGCTTGCATCATTAGGATATATTCTTCCAGGAATCTGTCAGACAAACACTTCCTTCAGAAATTACTTGACTTACTATTTTTGTTCAGTTCTATGGTTACTTCTAACATCTTAATATTGATTTAGAATATTAACTTGGTTAGTAATCAATATTCATATTATACTTGTTTCATCCTTTTAATTTCATTTTTGCAAGTAGTTAAAATATTTTAATGTTAAAAATTATGAAATGGTAACAGAGTGGAGAGAATTATTTTTTTAGTGTTGGTGCTTACAGAAAATGATCTTATTTATTAATGAAGTTATCTAGTCATTAAATTTATCACTCACAACTTCAATTCAGCAGAAACAAGTTGAAGCTATTAATCATACATTCTCTTTTTTTATTAGATATATTCTTTATTTACATTTCAAATGATTTCCCCTTTCCTGGTTCCCCCCTCCCCAAAAGTCCCATAAGCCCTCTTCCCTCCTCCTGTTGGAGGTTGGAAGGAGGTTGCCCAATCAACCCATTCCTGCTTCTCTGTCCTGGTATTCCCCTAAACTGCTGCATTGAGCATTTCCAGGACCAGGGACCACTCCTTCCTTCTTCTTGGGCATCATTTGATATGTGAATTGTTTCTTGGGTATTCCAAGCTTCTGAGCTAATATTCGTTTATCAGTGAGTGCATACCATGTGTGTTCTTTTGTGAATGGGTCAACTCACTCAGGATGACATTCTCTAGTTCCACCCACTTGCCTAAGAATTTCATGAATTCATTGTTTTTAATAGCTGTGTAGTATTCCATAGTGTAAATATACCACATTTTCTCTATTCAATCCTCCATTGAAGGACATCTGGGTTCTTTCCAGCTATTATAAATAAGGCTGCTATCAACATAGTGGAGCATGTGTCCTTATTGCATGCTGGAGAATCCTCTGGGTATATTCCCAGGAGTGTTATAGCTGAGTCCTCTAGTAATATTATGCCGAGTTTTCTGAGGAAACACCAGACTGATTTCCAGAGTGGTTGTACCAGCTTGCAATCCCACCAGCAGTGGAGGAGTGTTCCTCTTTCTCCAAATCCTTGCCAGCTCCTGCTGTCTCCTGAGTTTTTGATCTTAGCCATTCTGACTGGTATGAGGTGAAATCTCAGGATTGTTTTGATTTGCATTTTCCTGATGACTAAGGATGTTAAACATTTCTTTATGTGTTTCTCAGCCATTTGATATTCCTCAGGTGAAAATTCTTTGTTTAGCTCTGAACCCCATTTTTTAATAGGGTTATTTGATTCTCTGGAGTCTACCTTCTTGAGTTCTTTGTATATCTTGGATGTATATCTTTGTAGATCCCTCTGTCGGATGTAGGATTGGTAAAGATCTTTTCCCAATTTGTTGGCTGCCATTTCTTCCTTTTCATTTTTGCCCTTTTTCATTTCATTTTTGCAAGTAGTTAAAATATTTTAATGTTAAAAATTATGAAACAGTAACAGTCAGAGTCGAGGGCATTTTAATTAATCATCTCTGGAAATACCATCACAAAAACACCTAGGTATATATTTTATTCATCACTTAGGCACAGCTTAATATAAGTAAAAAAATCAAAACAATAGTCACACACACAACAGTTGATCAGGGAAATCTTCCTTTCCAGTTGCCTTCAATCCATTCTTATTTATCTCTTCTGTATATCCATTTATTTTACTTTGTCCTAATTCTGTATGTTCATTTTCTCACTTATTGTAGCACAGTAAATAGCATCCACTTTTTCTGCATCAATAGTTGCATTTTTCTCTTGACAGCATACAATAGAAATCAGTTTAGATCAGTTTAAATGTCACATACATTATTTACTGTGGCTTCCTTACATCTAACTATGTGAGCTAAGTACACTTTACTCACTCAGACATCTACTGATGTACAATTACCTTTTTCCAACATAGCTTTATTTGCAAAAGGTAACTGTCAAGAATATGAGCAAACATCTTTTAAAGACCAAATGTTATATTCTTACTGATTTCAAGATCTATTACTAAAAATAGCAAACTTCAGGGAAGGATGTTGATCTCTTAGCTTGAGGGTCAGTGTATAGCTGCTTTGGGGATGGAAAGGGGAACTGTCAGTGTTGGTTGTTACCTTGACAAGATCTAGAATCTTCTAGGAGTCTACCTTCCAGGAACATCAGTGAAGAACTGGTTAGTTTAGGCTATTCTCTTGGTGTGACTATGAGAGATTTTATGAGAGAGTTTTCTCCAGGCTTGGATATTCTGTTGTATAAAAATGACAAAATGAAATAAGCCAAAGTGCTAATCACCTCTACTTCCTAATCATGGACACAATGGGACCAGATATGTCACTCTCCTACTACCATGTCTTTCACAATTCTCTATTAGGACCTTGAACTATGATTCAAAGTAAACTCTTCTCTTAATTTACTTTTGTCAGGATATTTTATCATAGCAATGGAAATGTTACTCGACAACAAAGTATTAGGCAGAGGGTTATGAGACACTTTTGTCCCTTGTAGCCTATATTGCTTTTCAAACCAAGTGGATAAAGACATTGATTTTATATTAATTAATGTTAATGAGATCTAACATATTAAAACTGGCTGCTCATATTCTATGGCATGTAACAGAGACAATGTTAGTTATGCTGTGATAGGCTTAAGATTAGGAGTGTCAATTGAAATGTGAATTCATTCCACTATCACTGAGCTTTCCTCTTTATAACTAGAACCAGAGCACACATAAAATAGTCAGACAGACTTACAGTTAGAAACAACTTTGTTCAGGATGGGAGATTCTTTAGTAGATGAGAAGCTTGGCATGTAGGTGTAAGAGAGTTTAGAGTTTCAGAATCTACATGAAAAACCTCATCAGTTGTGATAGACCATCAGTAATTCCAGTACTCAGGAGTCAGATACACAAGATCACTAGAAAAACTTGTTAGGTATAAGAGCTTAGTTGGTAAATTCCATGTAGAATGAAAGAGCTTGCCTTAGTATATACAGAGGAGAATAATTGAGGATACCAGATATAAAATACCATGTACATTCAAACACATATGAACAAAAATATTTGAATGCATGTAATACACAGGGAGATACAGATAAAAAGAGACAGAGACAGGGACAGTCAGATAGACTGACAGATACAGAGAGTGAAAGAGAAATGAAGAGAGAACTCCCATCATTTGGTCTTAGAAAAGCAAGTATAAATAGTGCCCTTTGCCTTTGGTTCAGTCTCTAAATTCTTCCTGGTGTGACACTGACATCTTCAAATATCTGAAGAGAGATTTATGAAACACTGTTTATTCTGATTCCCTCTGTTATAAATTAAGAGAGTTCATAATCTTTAGTCTACATGGTGAAGTGTGAAGGATGGATTATTTCATATTTTTATTTATAGAAAGCAGAGGTTGTGAAATATCAAGACTCGAGGCAATCATCACTCAATAATAAAAGTGACATTTTGGAATTGAAGGTAGCTTTGAGCGAATTACCATGTTCTTCTCCAGACTGAGTCTAACAATGTCTGCCACAAAAATCCTTCCAACACCTCATAGAAACTCCTAAGACAAGGACTATAGATATGGTTCAGTTAATGGAGTACTTACCTAGCTTTCAGAAAGCTCTGGGTACTATCCCTAGTATTACATAAATGATGCAGTTGTAAGGTATGTGTGCGACCAGCACTAGAGAGATATAGTCAGGACTATCAGCAGCTCAATGTTACCTTTGGCTATATAAGAAGTCAATAGAGTGAACAGCTAGCTTAGTGAGTAAAGACTCTTGCCAAATTTGATGACATATGTTTAATTCACTTGATCTTTACAAACACATTGCAGCATGTGGATGTCTAGACATTTCTTCAAACACATATGTACACACACAAATTATCTATCTTTCTATCTATCTATCAATCCATCTATTATCTGTGTATCTGTCTGTCTGTCTGTCTGTCTGTCTGTGTGTCTGTCTGTGTGTCTGTCTGTCTGTGTGTCTGTCTGTCCATTCATGGTTTTTGAGACAGGGTTTCTGCGTGTCTCTGGCTGTCTGAGAATTCATTCTGTAGACCAGATTGGCCTTGAACTCACAGAGATTTTCCCGCCTCCACCTCCCAAATGCTGGGATAAAAGGAATGCACTACCATGACTAGTCTGACATTTCTTTTCGTTTTGTCAGTAGGGGAACCTTTTAGTTTCTGTGTACATGTACCCCAGGCATACTTGGCACCTGTGAAGGTCAGAAAAAACTGATAGTTCACCTGAAAGTGCGTTTCAGATGGTTTCAATTCTTCTTGTTTATGTTGACTATGAAATCTGAATTTGCTGTAAGCATAGCAAAAGCTTATCTCTACTGAGCTATCTCTCTATCCTCTTAAAAAGACTTCTTTTTAAAAACAATTGCTTATAATAAGTTTAGGTGACAAGAGATCCTAACAAGACTCTCAAGAAGAAAAGAAAATGAATACTTTTAAGACCACTGTCAAAACCACCGATAAGAACAGCATCACTGTTCTCTTCTCAGAATATAATTTATAATTTGTCTTCAAAGTGTTCCTCTGTGTGTGTGTATTTCACAGAGATAAAACATTGAATAGGAAAAATTGCTAGTCCTGAACTTGAGTCTTCCATGTTTACTGTACCTCAATGAGAAAGGAAAAAAAAACTCGTTTCAGACAGCCACATTTCTAGATAGTGTCTAATATATCCAGGCTGGCCTATGGCTCACTCTGAAGCAAAGGATAATTATAAACTCCCAATCCTACTTATTTCCTATTTAAAGTACAAAAATCACTGGGATTTACTACCATATCCACGTTATGTAGGGTTGGGATAAAACACAGTTCTTTCATGTTAGGTAAGCATATCTCAACTAACCATCAGCACACAGATACATGCTCATGAGCTCAGGGGCCACAGGATTCATTTATCTGGTGTCCCTCATGTCACACCTGTATATTTCACTAAAAAACATAGCCCTAAGAATTTAGACACATAACATTTCTTTTAACACAGAGCTACAAAATTTGATTCAGTATATTTAAAATCTAATCCTCTAACTTGTTAGATCATAAACACAGATTTCCTGGGTTTCTTTGATCATGCCATCTACATTAAAGCAGGAAGAAAGAAAAATAGTTCCTCAAAAAGCCACATAAATTATAAAGGCTAGATTGAACTGAGAGGATAAATCATAATCAAGTATGTTGCCTGGAAGTTGTAAATGTGGCCATCATAGGCAGGTGAAAGAGTGATGATGGATGTTATACTGGGTACATCACAGCTAATGTAAGGCAGTGGCCTGGAACTGGTCATGCATACTACCACAAACAGAGAAGCTCTGTTCTAAAAGCAGCTGTCTGTGGTTGGTACAATAGACAGGGATGCATTTCTTCCTGAGCAGAAATAACAGCTCTTGGCAGAAGCTTTTAAAGGATGTATTGTCATCCTTACCATTATAAAGGTTCAAGGGAAAGTGGTCCCACAGCATAGGATCCTGGACTTGTTTGCAACAATAAAATGATCTATATTTAACTGAAATCTGTTCTAACAATTTCCTATTCATCTTTTATTTTGTTAATTGGATCTCCTCCCTGTCTGTGTTTGGGTGAGTTTGACAAATATTAACTTTTTCAAAGACTCAACACTGATTGATTAATATTATGTTCTTTTCCTGTAGTCTCTATTTCATTACTTTTTTCATTACCCTAAACCTTATTATTTTTTCCTGCTCACTGGGATTAAGACAGACTTCTTGTCTTTCTAAAGATTTAAGGACCATCATTAGGTTGCTTACCTTAGATCTGATGTTCTAATATGAATGCTTATCACTATACATTTTGCTCAAAGATTGGAATACATTAATTGTGTCAGAATACCTCATAAATTATATTTTTGATTTTGGTTATTTCTATGGATTTCAAACAATTTCTTCGTGATTTTGTTACACTTCACTGATTTTTTTTCTTTTTTTATTAGATGCATTCTTTATTTATATTTCAAATGTTGTCTGCTTTCCTGGTTTCCCAGCAGAAATCCCCCCTCCCTGTGCTCAAAAATCTGCCCACATCTGGTTCCCTGTCCTGGAATTCACCTATACTGGGGTATTTAGCCTTCTCAGGACCAAGGGCCTCTCTTCCCTTTAATGTCCAACAAGGTCATCCTCTGCTGGATATGCAGCATGGGTCTAGAGCCTGGGAGCTCTGGGGGTACTGGTTGGTTCGCAATGTTGTTCCTTCTTTGGGGCTGGAAAGCTCCTTCAGCTCCTTGGATTCTTTCTCTAGCTCATCCATTGGGGACCCTGTGCTCAGTTCAATGGTTGGCTGAGTGCATCCCCCTCTGTATCCAGCATAGACTCCCTGGTGACAGCTATATCTGGCTCCTGTAAACAAACACTTGTTGACATCCACAATGGTGTCTGGGTTTGGTAACTATATATGGGATGGATCCCCAGGTGGGAAGGTTTATGGATGGCCTTTCTTTCAGTCTCTAATCCACCCTTCTAAGAAGGACCAGAGTATCCATACATTGGTCTTCCTTCTTGAGTTTCACTGGTCTGTGAATTGTATCTTGGGTATTCCAAGCTTCTGGGCTAACATCCACTTATCAGGGAATGCATACCATGTATGTTCTTTTGTGATTGTGTAACCTCACTCAGGATGATATTTTCTAGTTCCATCCATTTGCCTAAGAATTTCATGAATACATTGTTCTTAAAGCTGAGTAGTATTCCAATGTATAAATGTACCACATTTTCTGGATCCACTTCTCTGCTGAGGAGCATCTAGGATTTTCCAGCTTCTGGGTATTAAATATAAGGCTGCTATGAACATAGTGGAACATGTATCCTTATTACATGTTGGAGAATACTCTGGGAATATGCCCAGAAATGGTATAACAGGGTCCTGTAGTAGTATTATGCCCAATTTTCTGAGGAAACCCCAAACTGATTTCCAGAGTGATTGTACCAGTTTGCAATCCCACCTTCAGTAGAGGGGTGTTCCTCTTTCTCCACATCCTTGCCAGCACTGGATCTCACCTGAGTTTTTGTTCTTAGTCATTCTGACAGGTATGAAGTAGAATCTCAGTGTTGTTTTGATTTGCATTTCCTTGATGACTAAGGATGTTGAACATTTCTTTAGGTGCTTCTCAGCCATTCAATATTCCTCAGTTGAAAACTCTGTGTTTATCTCTGTGTCTCATTTTTTAATAGGGTTATTTGTTTCTCTGGAATCTAACCTCTTGAGTTTTTTGTATACACTGGATATTATCCCACTGTCAGATTAATCTACATGCCTGTTACTGTACCCATACCATGCAGGTTTTTTGTTTTTGTTTTTGTTTTAATCACTGTTGCTCTGTAGTACTGCTTGAGGTACAGGATACTGATTCCCTCAGAAGTTTTATTGTTGAGAATAGGTTTAGCTATCTGGGTTTTTTTCTGTTTTGTTGTTTTGTTTTGTTTTGTTATTCCAGGTGAATTTGAGAATTGCTCTTTCTAATTGTAATGAAAATTTGTGTTGAATTTTGATGGGGATAGCATTGAATCTGTAGATTGCTTTTGGAAAGATGGCCATTTTTACTATATTAATCATGCCAAATCACAAAGATAGGGAATTTTTCCATCTTCTGAGGTCTTCTTCAATTTTTTTTCTTATAGATGAATATTTCTTGTCATAGAGATCTTTCACTTATTTGGTTAGAATCACAACAAAATACTTTATATTGTTTGTGATCATTGTGAAGAGTGTGGGTTCCCTAATTTCTTTCTCAATGAGTTTATCCTTTGAGTATTGGAAGGCTACTGATTTGATTGAGTTAATTTTATATGCAGCCACATTGCTGAAATTGTTTATCAGTTGTAGGAGTTCACTCGAGGAGTTTTTGGGATCACTCCAATATACTATCATATCATCAGCAAATAGTGATAGATTGACTTCTTCCTTTCCAATTTGTATCCCTTTGACATCCTTTTATTGTCTAATTGCTCTAGCTAGAATTTCAAGTACTATATTGAACAGATATGGAGAGAGAGGGCAGCCTTGTCTAGTCCCTGATTTAAGAGGGATTGCTTCGTTTCTCTCCATTTAGTTTGATGTTGGCTACTGGTATGCCATATTGCTTTTACTATGTTTAGGTATGGGCCTTGAATTCCTGGTCTTTCTAAAACTTTCAGCATGAAGGGATGCTGAATTTTGTCAAATGCTTTTTCAGTGTCTAATGAATGACCATATGTTCTTTTCTTCTTTGAGGTGGTTTATGTAGTAGATTACACTGATGGATATATTGAACCAGCCTGCATTCCTGGGATGAAGTCTACTTGATTGTGGTGAATGATTGTTTTGATGTGTTCTTGGATTTGGTTGGCAGGAATATTATTGAGTATTTTTGATTTGATATTCATGAGGGAAATGGGTCTGAAGTTCTCTTTCTTTGTTGGATCTTTGTGTGCTTTTGGTATCAGGGTAATTGTGGCTTCATAGAATGAATTGGGTAGTGTTCCTTCTCTTTCTATTTGGTGGAATAGTTTCAAGAGTATTGGTGTTAGGTCTTCTTTCAAGATCTGATAGGATTCTGTACTAAAACCATCTGATCCTGTGCTTTTATTGGTTGTGAGACTTTCAATGACTACTTCTGTTTCTTTAAGGATTATGAAATTGATTAGATGGTCTATCTGATCCTGATTTAACTTTAGTATTTGGTTTCTGTTTAGAAAATTGTCTATTTCATCCAGATTTTCCAGTTATGCTGAGTAGAGGCTTTTGTAGTAGGATCTGATGATTTTTTTAATTTCCTCAGTTTCTGTTGTTATATCTCCCTTTTTATTTCTGATTTTGTTAATTTGGATACAGGCTCTGTGCCCTCTGGCTAGTCTGACTAAGGGTTTATCCATTTTTTTGATTTTCCCAAAGAACCAGTTCCTTGTTTTCTTGATTCTTTGTATACTTCTTTTTGTTTCTACTTGATTGATTTCAGCTTTGGTTTTGATTATTTCCTTCTGTCTACTCCTCTTTTACATATTTGCTTCTTTTTGTTCTAGAGCTGTTAAGCTGCTAGTATATGCTCACTTCAGTTTCTTTTTGGAGGCACTCAAGCTATGAAATTTCCTCTTAGCATTGCTTTCATTGTGTCCCATAAGTTTGGGTATTTTGTGCCTTCATTTTCATTAAATTCTTAAAAAGTTTTTTATTTCTTTCCTTATTTCTTCCTTGACCAAAGTGTCAGTGAGTAGATCATTGTTCAGCTTCCATGGGTATGTAAGTATTCTTTTGATTTTGTTGTTATTGAAGACCATCCTCAGTATGCGGTGACCTGATAGGTTGCATGAGATTCTTTCAATCAACTTATATCTGTTTAGGTTTGTTTTATGACCAAATATATAGACAATTTTTGAGAATTTACCATGAGGTGTTGGGAAGAAGGTATATTCTTTTGTTTTAGGATAAAGTGTTCTATAGATATCTCTTAAATCCATTTGATCCATAACATCTCTTAGTTTAACTGTGTCTCGGTTAATTTGTGTTTGCCTGATCTGTCCATTGATGAGAGTGGGGTGTTGAAGCCACCCAAAATTATTGTGTGAGGTGCAATTTGTGCTTTGAGCCCTTGCACTTGGCATATTTGGCACAACACCAAGGAACTGGAGCCTTCTTTGAAAGACTTCTCACATAGATGAGATTTCTTCTAAATAGAATTTTTTTTTTCTTTTATGAGTATGAAATGTGTCTCATCTTTTCTTGATGACTTTTGGTTGAAAGTCAATATTATCCTATATTATAATGACTATTCCTTCTTGGTTCCTGGAACCATTTGCTTGGAAAATTGTTTTACAGCCCTTTATTCTGTGGTAATTTTTGTCTTTGACACTAAGATGCATTTCCTGTATGCAACAAAATGTTGCATCCTGTTTACTTATCCAGTCTGTTAGTCTATGTCTTTTTATTGGGGGATTGAGTACATTGATGATAAAAAATATTAAGGAATAGTGATTGTTGCTTCCTGTTATTTTTGATGTTATTTTTATGTTTGTGTGGTTATCTTCTTTAGGGTTCGTTGAAAGATTGCTTTCTTACATTTTCTAGGGTGTACTTTCCCTACTTGTGTTGGCATTTTCAATCTATTATCCTTTGTAGGGCTGGATGTATGGAAAGATATGGTATAAATTTGGTTTTATCATGGAATATCTTAGTTTCTCCATCTATGGTAATTTAGAGTTTTGCTGGGTATAGTAGTCTGTCTTGGCATTTGTGTTTTCTTAAGGTATGTAAGGACTATTTTTCCTTACTGCTTTTAATATTCTTTCTTTGATTAGTGTATTTTGCTTTTTGTTTATTATGTGACAGGAGGAATTTCTGTTCTGTTCCAGTCTATTTGGAGTTCTGTCATCTTCTTGTATGTTTATGTGCATGTCTTTCTTTAGTTTAGAAAAGTTTTCTTCCATAATTTTTTTTGAAGATATTTACTGGCCCTTTAAGTTGTAAGTCTTTGCTCTCTTCTATACCTATAATCCTTAAGTTTGGTCTTCTCATTTTGTTCTGGATTTCCTGCATGTTTTAGTTTAGAAGCTTTTTGCATTTTGCATTTTCTTTGACTGTTGAGTCAATGTTTTCTATGGTATCTTCAGCACCTAAGATTCTCTCTTCTATCTCTTGTTTTCTGTTATTGATGATTGCATCTATGATTCCTGATTTCTTTCTGAAGATTTCTATCTCCAGAATTATCTCCCTTTGTGTTTGCTTTATTATTTCTACTTACTTTTTTAGATCATGGATGGTTTTTTTCAGTTCCTTCCCTTATTTCCTTTGGATGCCCTCTCTCTCTCTCTCTCTCTCTCTCTCTCTCTCTCTCTCTCTCTCTCTCTCTCTCTCTCTCTCTCTCTCTCTCTCTCTCTGTACATGTGTTCATTTGTGCAAGTATATATAGAGGTCAGAGGATAATTTCAAATGCTATTTCTCATGTTTTGTGCCACAAAGTTATTCAATGGTCTGGAACTCACTGAATTGGCTAGACAAGCAAGACAGAGAGCCCTGGGAAGCAGGTGTCTCCCCTTCCACTGTTCTGGAAATATAAACACATGCACAGCATCTAGTCCTTTCACCAAGTTTTAGAGCTCAAACTCAAATCCTCATGCTTGAGTATCAAGCACTTGACCCACTGAGACATCTCTTCAGCCCATTTATGCAGGTTTTGATATTATAACTTTCATGTTTTAATTTTAATTGGGACTATTACAAAACAGATGCACAAAAGAGTTGCTTTGGAAGTCCCCAATAAAAACAGTCATGATTATTTAATGTTTTTATGTTGAGAAGACTATTCCAAAGGATCTCAATGTAAGATTAGCTTCTTATACTTTGTCGAAGGAATTTGTGTCTTTGTTAGTTAACTCTCGCTGAAAACAGGATGCTGTCTATACTGGTCAGGTTTCACTGGCACTCCATCCCCTTCAGAGATTCATTGATAGTAACTCAGTCTTCATTTGATTGCCTGGAATCCCTCATTTAATTGTAATATTCAGGACATCCAAAACAAGTTAAAAATAGTAGTCATTCTTACACATCTGTCTTAGTTGTTTTTCTTTTTTTTATTGAATATAATCTTCACTTATATATCAAATGCTAAAACCTTTTTTGGTTTCCCCTCTCCCCAAGAACCCCCAACCCCTCCTTCCTTCCCCTGCTTCCAAGTATATGCCCCTCCACCCGACCCACTCCCACCCCCCCCACCTCGATTTACCTTTGTTGGGGCATCTATTGAGCCTTCACCTGACCAAGAACCACTCCTCCCACTGATGCCTGACAAGACATTCCTGTGCCACATTTTTGGCTGGAACCATGTGTACCACTTGGTTGACGGTTTAGACCCTTGGAGTCCTGGGGTGTCTGGGTGTCCGACATCATTGTTCTTCCCATGGAGCTGTAATCCCCTTCAGCTCCTCTAGACCACCCTCCAACTCCTCAGTTGGGGACCCAATGCCCAGACCAAAGGTGGGCTGAGAGCATCTGCCTCTGTATGTGTAAGGCTCTGACAGGGCCCCTTCAGAGACAACCATGACATTCTCCTTTTAGTATGCAATTCTTGTCATCAATAATAGTGTTGGGGTTTGGTGACTATTTATAGTAAGAATTCCCAGGTAGGGCAGTCTCTGTGTGGCCTTTCCTTCAGTATCTGCTCCACACTTTGTTTCCTTTATTGCTCATGTGCATATTTTGTTCCCTTTTTCAGAGGAGGCAAAGCACCTCCACTTCAGTCCTCCTTCTTCTTGAGCTTCCTGTGGTCTGTGAATTGTAACTTGTTTATTTTGAGCTTTTGGGCTAACATCCACTTATCAGTGAATGCATACCATGTGTGTTCTTTTGTGATTGGGTTTCCTTGCTCAGGATGACACTTTCTGGTACCATCTATTTGCCTAAGATTTTCATGAATTCATTGTTTTTAATAATTGAATAGTACTCCATTGTGTATATATACCACAATTTCTGTATCCATTCTTCTGCTCAAGGACATGTGGGTTCTTTCCAGCTTCTGGCTATTATAAATAAGGCTGCTATGAACATAGTAGAGCAAGTGTCCTTATTGCATGTTGGAGCATTTTCTGGGTATATGCCCAGGAGTAGTATAGCTGGGTCCTCAGGTAGTACTATGTCTAATTTTCTGAGGAACTGCCAAACTGATTTCCAGAGTGGTTTTATCAACTTACAATTCCACCAACAATGAAGAAGCATTCCTCTTTCCCTACATCCTCTCCAGCATCTGCTGTCCCCTGAGTTTTTCATCTTAGCCATTCTGACAGTTGTGGGGTGGAATCTCAGTGTTGTTTTGATTTGCATTTCCCTGATAACTAAGGATAATTTCCTGAATAGAACACCAATGGCTTATGCTCTAAGAACAAGAATCAACAAATGGAACCTCATAAAACTGCAAAGCTTCTGTAAGACAAAGGATGCTGTCAATGGAAACCAACAAATTGGGAAAAGATCTTTACCAATCCTACATCTGATAGAGGGCTAATATCCATTATATACAAAGAACTCAAGAAGTTAGACTCCATAGAGTCAAATAACCCTGCTAAAAAATGGGGTAACGTGCTAAACATCCAATTCTCAGCTGAAGAAACTCGAATGGCTTTGAAGCACCTAAAGAAATGTTCAGCATCCTTAGTTGTTTTTCTATTCCTATTTAATGTTCTATTCTATTTAGTGTTCCAGCACTAGGAGCAGGGCAATTTGTAAAATGAACTATTTAATTGAACTTATGGCTTCAGAGGATTAGACTCCATGAAGGTGAAACAGAGGAAAAGCACAAGGAATATATTAGATCTTACATCTCAAAACCACAGAAATAAATAGATAGATAAATAAATAAATAAATAATAAAATAACCATTGATGATAGTGAAATACTTTGGAATTCTTAAAACCCATCCCTATGGCACACTGATTTCATCAAGTCCACACTCCCTAATCCTTCCCAAACAATTCTATCAACTAAAAACCAAAGAATCACACAAGGAGACTATAGTGATAATTCTCAATTAAAGTACCACATTCTACTTCCTGGCTCCCATGGGCTTGTAACCTCATTGCATAACACAAAATACATTTATACCAACTTCTAAAATCACTACAGTTGTTCACAATGTACACTTTAAGTTCCAAAGTCTCTGTCTTAGTTAGAGTTTCCATTGGTGTGAAGAGATGCCAGGACCAAGGCAACTACTATAATGGATGAAATTTAATTGGGGCTAGATTATAGTTTCAGAGGTTCAGTTTACTATCATCATGGCATGAAGTATGGCAGTGTCCAGGCAGATAAGGTTCAGAAGGAGGAGCTGAGATTCCTACATCTTGATCCAACTACAGCCATCAGAGTGCCCTTCCACATTGTGTGGAGCTTCAAAGCAGGCACCCAAACTAATGCAATTCTTCCAATAAGGCCATGACTCCATCAAGTCCAAACCTCCTAATAATGGCACTTACCATGGACCAAGAATATTCAAACCATCATGTTCTACTCCCTATCTTCCAAAGGTTTCTTCAAACATGAGTCTGTATGCTGTATCTGGCCATAGCATAATGCAAAATATGTTTAGTCCAAATTCAGAATTTCTAGTGTGTAGTTGTTTCAACAATGGTAAAAGTAGAAGTTCAAAGTCTTTTCTGAGATTTATCCAATTCCTCGGCCGTAATCCTCAAAGAAAGAACAAATGCCATCTAGGAAAACTATGAACTTTGTACCTTCATGTCTGATGTAAAAGCAATCTTTATATCTCCAACTTCTTTCATCTTTGTCGTCTACAAGAAACTTCCTTCTTTTGGGCTGGTTCCAATCCTTGTTAATAGCTTTCCTTAGTAGGTATACCATGGCACTGACATCAATAACATATTGGGGTACCTGAGGCAACTTCAACTTCAAACCTTTATGCTCCAATAACAGATTCATGCATGATCTTCTGGACTCTTCCAAAGACTTGGGTCACTTCTGCAGATCTGCTGTCTGTAGCAGTCTAGGCTCTGGTTGACTCCAGTTCTCTTGTCCTAATGCACTTGGTGATCATTTCATACTACTAGCATCTCTAATTTGCTGTAATCTGCTGCAATGAGGCTTCACCAGTAGCCTCTCATTGACTCTCTTCATGGTGCCAGCCTCTACATCTTTCTATGACCACTTCTGTCCTGTACTACCAAAACTGCAACTGAAGCTGCACCTTTACCAGTGTCCTTCCCTGGTCTGTCACAGTTCCAAGTCTCAACTGAATTCCATGACCCCTTCATGCCTTCAAAAGCAGGACAAGCTGGGTGATTCTTACACATTAAAAAGTATAGCTGCAGCACAAGGTACAACCTTAGCAGTCTCTGGAACATAGCTTCTTTGTCCTCCCAGAAAACACTTCATAGTAGATTTCATCTCAGTGATGCTGTTCTTTTCTTAATCACCACTATTTTCTTATCTCTAACTACCCAGCCTCAATTGCTCTCATAGTTGACTCTATTCATGATTCTAAAGCCAAAGTCACATTGCCAAAGCTGCCCAGTTCTGATATTTGCTGGGGCTAGAAAATTGTCCCCTTGCTTGTTTGTTTGTTTGTTTGTTTTTTAATTTTGACCGGTTTTCTGCTTTGATTGAATTCATGTTCCACCTAAACTTGCCTATACTGGAACATTCTATTCTGACATTGAACACAATGATCTGCATGCCTGTCTCCTTAGATTTGTGGTTAAAGTCTTGTCCATCATGCCTGATTTTAAGATTTTTCTCTACTTGGAACTTGCTTTGTACCAGGATGAACCTGAAATCAGAAATCTGCTTGTTTCTGGCTCCTGAGATTAAAAGCCTGAACCACCATACCTGGGCCTAATCTGCTCATGGCCACCATGACTCAAAATCTGGATCAAAACACTATGTCTTCCATTTTATGAAAACAATAACCAGGTAATAACAGTTAACATGATGTAACTGTTCCTTGTTCAACTGCAATTATAAATACAATAAGCTTAGCCGTGTGGGATTTGGCTTTATTCTATTTAATATCCTTGAACACAGGATTTAGGTTCATTGCACTTTCTGATGCCCATTCAATATATGAACCATGTATTTTATATTTTTTCTTTTTAAGTTTCCTATGCTTGATAAAAACACTCTTCATGAGAGTATTCCAGAGGACAAAGTTTTTAATAATACTCAAGCTGGTACAATAATTGACTCTTTTAAAATAGAAATTTTTTGAAATATTGCAATGGCACAGAGTATACATTACCATTCTAAAAGGAAGGGATAGGAGAATAATGAGGAAATATTGAACTAAACCAAAATAGAAACAGAGCAGAGCAAACTCCAAATCCTAAAGTCCCATGTTTGACTGCCCTTCTAGCTTTGCTATGGCAACTAAAAGCTCTCTTTCAATCAGATTTTACTACTTATTTTCAGTTCTTTTTGGAAAATATCCCATAGCTCTAGCTCTATCTATAGACAGATAGCTCTCCTCTATCTATTTTGAGATACTTAACATAATCTAAGCCTTACTTTTGTGGCTTCAAGACTGACTTTTCTTGTCTTTTGCCCTTCCAAGTATGCATAGACTTCTCTGTAACATTTTGGTCTCAGTAGTTCCCTTTAACAGAGGAAGTAGGATTCACAATACCTTTGCTTATGTATCCTTTATAACACTCAAATAAGTAATACACAGATGATAGTAAATTTGCATGCCCGGTTGTGATTGAGCCTGATCTCTTGAATAGCCTTTGAAGTGCCTTTCTTTCTTGTTGCCTTTTAGGAACAGACAATCTCTTAGGCCAATGATTCTTAGCATTCTGAGTGCTATGACCCTGTGTGTTGTGGTGACCCCAAATCATGAAATTGTTTTTATTGCTACTTCATAACCTTAAATTTTTTACTGTCATGAATCTTCCTGTGCCAAAGTATCACAAGAATAGTGTTTATCTCAGTTGCTAGTATTGTTACCCTTTGAAACTTCTTGAGATGGGCCTCCATACTCTACATTGCTTTAAGCACTACTATCTTCCAAACTCATACTTAGGAGGTCTCTTCGAGCATTCAATTACTTTCTAGTTCAAAATTTCATAGTCTTCATATTTCTTTAAAAAAAAAGCACAGCAAGTCCTGTCAAAGTCCTTTCCCTGACCCCACTTTATTTCTTTATCAATTACTTTTTGGTTGCTGTACTAAAACCAGAATGACCAAGGCAACTTATAATTAAAGCATTTAATTGAGTTTATAGTTTTTGAGGTTCAGGATCCATGGTGTCAGAGCGAAGGCATAGCAACAGGAACATCTACGATTTTACATCTCAAAACTGCTCTCAAAAGTCAGGAGGCATGAGAAGAGAGCTCATTCAGGATGCTGGGAAACTTTTGAGGCCTCATATACCATTTATGTGGCACACCTCCACCACAGCCATAACTTTTAATCCATCAAAGGCGTTCTACCAACATATAAGCCTATGAGGCCCCAACTACCACAGCTATCTTCTCCTTAAATGCTGTCAAACTTTTAGAAAAGCTAGAGAATACATTTTGTTGTGGGTTTGTAACTGGACATGCAATAACTCAGCATACTCAAGACATTATATTTTGAATGTCCTAGAAAAATCTCTGAACTCTGTAGGAAAACAGTTGAATGCTTTTCTATTTCACATAATACTATATAGTGACATCTGTGAATCATGTTTCAGAACCTTATCACAGACAGTGGGCTCACTGGTATAGATCTAGACACAGAGATACCTCTTTCTCATACCAAGTTACTGGGCTAAATAGTATCTTATGCAAGTGAATATTTTAATGGATTAACAATGTGACTGTTATTTTATTTTTGCTTTTGTGTATGTGTGCATGTTTGTGGGTATGTGAGTACATGTATGTATTCAATCTGTGTGCATATATGTGGAAGCTAGAGAACAAATTTGGGTGCCATTCCCCCATCCACTTTGTTTTTTGAGTATACTTACAAACTTGGAACTCACTATATTTGCTCTGTTGACAGGCCAGGACAGTGATCTCCAGGGACCCCCCTATCCTTGCTCTCCTCTTACCGCAGTTCTGGAATTACAAGCATACACTGCCATGCATACCTATTTCACACTCTCTTAAGCAAAGCCATGCAGTCTTGTGTAAGTCAAGACAGACTCCCACTAGAACACTAATAGTGATAAAGCTGGGTCTCTAATCATGGGATTGAGTGGGACTAGAAAAAATGATGGAAGAAACTCAACTCGGTAAAACAACTAGAATCAGCAAAAGCTTTTAGTTCTCTCCATCTATCATCACAAATTCTGTTGAAGAATTTGAAGATGCCCAGGAGAAAGCAATAGAGAGAGGCATGAGGGTGCTATAGTGGGATGGAAACTGGAGATGAACAGTGGGGAAGGTGTGAATAATTGGTTCTGCATAGCAACAAAGATGCTATAAGCATCTTGTCATGCCATGTAAGCTCATCTAATGAATAAGATACCTACCCCCTACTCCAAGGAATAGCATTCTGGTTTAATTTCTAATGTTGTAGAAAGTTCTAATGAAGGAGTTCATAACATTTTGACATGTGATATGGCAATGTTCTGAACCTTACTTCCAACTACCCCATAAAGCATGCCACCTATTGGTGGCAATTATACTCATATGTAACATATATAGTAGTTAAACATTTGAATATCATGTACCCTGTTATGTGCCCTTTTATGACATAACTTCAAAGCATTATATCCATACTATGGGTACAACCTGAAAAAAATATGAATTTCAGTGATGTCATGGGACTTTACAGTAATGATTTGGTCAGGACCCTTACACAGAAAGTGTTGAACAGTCATACTGTTTTCTTACTTCTTACTTCTAAATGTGATATCTAACCAAAGCAACTTTAGGAAAGAAACATATATTTGGCTGAGAGATGAAATGTATACTCCATCATGGAAAGGCATGGTACTGGGTGATTGGGGCACCTCATCCCATTGCATCTGTAGTAAGGAAACATGCAGAGAGGGATGAATGCTGGTGCTTAGCTTTGTTTTTGTTTTTGATGTATTCTATCCCATGAAATTGTGCTGCTTGTATTACAGTGGACATTTTTGCCATTATAAACCTAATAAATCTAGAAATTGTAGCAAAGGTATGTCCAGAAATTTATCTTTGAGATGATTATGGTATCTGTTATGTTGACAATGACAACTAACTATCCACTCTCATGCTAAAACACACACAGAAATGAAAACGGGAAAGGGGAAATGAGTTTGAGTGTAAATAAAAAAAAACTTAGAAAATAAAATAAAAAAAGAATAAAGTAGTTATGAACACACACACAAAAAAGAAATGTTCACTATCCCATTGATGAAATCAATGATCTCGAATGTTCAGATTCACAGGTCCATTTTAGTCAATGAAGTAGTCCAGAGATGAGCCAACTAGGTCTCAAATTCATATTGTTTCTATGTGTACAGAACTACTTAAAGTGAATTCCACTTATTTGAGTATCCCTAAAGGAAAACCAGATGGGAGCTATGGCTTTAAGTCTTTATCTTACCTCTTCATCCTAAAATTATACTTATAAACTTATAAACTACTGGTGCCCATTGACTGAGTTGAGAAGAGCAATTTGGAGCACTGTATTGTTCTTTCCTATCTTCTACACATTATGCATTGGAGAACATGCAACAAAAAGTGTCAATTATTTAATTGAGCTATCAGAAATTACTTTTAATTCAAGATCCAAAGGCATGCTATGGGTAATATCAGCATACTTAAAATGACCACTCAACTTTAATACAGCTTCAATTTTCACCTCACCAAAGACAGAACATGATTGTACTAAAGTGATTAAATGAGTGAAATTACATGAATAAATATACAGATTTTAAAAAGCTATATTGATATAAAAAGAAATATCAAATCACTGATTGAGTAATAATACACAGATGACCTTTAAATCCAGGTTAGATACAGAGAGAAAGGAGAAAAGATAACTTCTGACATATGATAGATGATAGGTAGGTAGATAATTAATAGGTGATAGAAAGATAGATAGATGAAAGATAACAGATCATACAAAATTAGTAGATGATAGATTATAGAGCATTGCTGGAATATGATAGATGGTAGTGAGAAAAAATAAGTCAGGAGAGCTTTGAAAATAATCTAGCTAATGAGCTATAGTTTTTCATGGAATTACATCTCCCTTGGTTTTTACTCTTTGGTTTGTGATTGGGCCTGTGATATCTGTACAATTAATACATAATGTCTGAAAGATATTCTAGCATGGGAGTAGTAGCATTACTCTCTCAATGTACCTTAGAAATTCAGAAGATGCTGGTGAGGATGTTGAAAAAGAGGAACACTCCTCCATTGATGGTGGGATTGCAAGCTGGTATAACCACTCTGGAAATAAGTTTGGCAGTTCCCAGAAAATTGGACATATAACTGAGGACCCAGCTATACCACTCCTGGGCATATACCCAGAAGATGCTCCTACATGTAATAAGGACAGATGTTCCTCTATGTTCATAGCAGCTTTTTTTTTATAATAGCCCAAAGCTGGAAAGAACCTAGATGTCTCTCAGCAGAGGAATGGATACAGAAAATGTGGTACATTTACACTATGATGTTAATGCTATTAAAAATAATGAATTTATGAAATTTTTAGGCAACTGGATGGAACAATAAAATATCATCCTGATTGAGGTAACCCAATCATTAAAGAACACACATGGTATGCTGTAACTGCCAGCAGTTACATTGAATGGGTTACCTGGAAGGGAAGCTGGGAATGTATGGGAAGGTGGCAAGAGAAGAAAGAAACCAACACAACAGTTGCTGAACAAGGTCCCAAGGTTTAGTGGAGGACTCAGAAGTTTCAGGCAAGACACTTCCCCCGAAGTCCAGGGTGTGTTCAGGGGAACTGGTCTGACAGTTCACTGGGCATTGGCTTCACTGCTCAGGTGGCTGAGTGGGTCACCTGCTTAATTTAGGAATTTATAGATCTGAAAGAATGAAGAAGTTCACCTTGGTCCAAGTGTTCCACCCTAGGTGGGGGGGATTTTGGCTAACACAGGTCTGGAATTCCTGCTCAAGGACTGGGAGGGTAAGGCAAAGAATGCACTCACTGATAAGTGGTTATTAGCTCAGAAGCTTAGAATACCAAGATATAATTCATAGACCACATGAAGTCCAAGAAGAAGGAAAACCAAAGTGTGAATACCTCAGTCCTTTTTATAAAGGGGAACGGAATACCCATGGAAGGAAATACAGAGACAATGTGTGGAGCAGAGACTGAAGGAAAGGCCATCCAGAGACTGCCCCACATGGGGATCCATCCCATATACAGTTACCAAACCCAGACACTATTGTGGATGCCAACAAGTGCTTGCTGACAGGAGTTTGATATAGGTGTCCTTTGAGAGGCTTTTCCAGTACCTGACAAATACAGAGAGGGATGCCCTCAGCCAACAGGATCCCCAATGGAGGAGCTAGAGAAAGGAACCAAGGAATTGAAGGAGTTTGCATCCTTCAGTTGAGGAACAACAATATGAACCATCGAGTACCCCCAGAGGTCACAGAGACTAAACCACCAATCAAAGAGTACACATGGAGGGAATAGTGGTATAGAAGTGTAAACCAAATAAAACCTTTCACTACAACTTGCTTTTTGGTTAGGGTCATTTATCAAAGTGATATAAACCATAACTAAGAGAGATATTAACACAATTTTTGGAGTCTCAGGTGAATATTCTTTTAACAACTTTAACAGTATGAGTTTCCATCATTTTATTTTAGGAGCTAAAATTCAATGAAATTAATTTCTTCAATAGATTTTACTGAAGAATGTACCACTATTTCAAAATACAAAAATACATTTTTCTCTGGGAACATGGTGGTGATTAATTGGTTTGTAAAACTATTCCCAGAATGTTTCAGTAACTTAGCATAATTTAATTGGGTGATATAAGACTATTCCCAAGTTGGAAAAATCTTAAGGAAATAATTAAAACCAAACCAAGTCACCACTTCCTTCTAATATACTGACACAGAAGTGTAGGGAGATGAAATAACTTTTCCCAGATCACAGAAAGAATTTATGGGAAGAATTAATACAGAACATCCAAGTAGTCAGTTCTTTCCTTTTATTTGGAGCTAAATCATGCCAATGACCCTAATCTTGCAATTTAAGTTTAATAATAACAGTTGCTTTCAGCATGTTTTCTGAACAGTGCTTTGTAGTAGAAATGCTGTGGGTTATTACTTTTATTTAATGGCTGTATTAGTTTGGGTTTTACTGCTGTGAACAGACACAAATGACCAGTGTAAGTTTTATAAAAGACATTTCCTTGGGGCTGGCTCACAGGTTCAGAGGTTTAGTTCATTGTCATCAAGGCAGAAGCATGGCAACATCCAAGCAGGCATGGTGCAGGAGGAGCTGAGGGCTCTACACCTTTATCCAAAGGAAACCAGGAACAGACTGGGCATCTTCAGGCATCCAAGTCCAACCCTACAGTGACACACTTCCTCCAACAAGGCCACACCTTCTAATAGTGCCACTCCCTGGGACAAGCATATACAAACCATCACAATGGCCTATGTTTCTCCATTTGTAAAACTAACAATACAGTAAAATAACTGTTTGCATAGCATCTATTTTTAAGATATCAAAAGTAATATGAGGATTATTTAAAGTTTAAGTTGGGTGTATATGATATGTAAATACTTTGCTGTCTTACATGAGAAACTTGAACACCTGCAGACTTTGACATATTTTAGAAACTCTTCAAACAGTCTCCATATGGATAGGGAGGAAGACTGTATTTGTCAATTTTAAAATTAAAGTTGCAAGAAATAGGTAGTATAAAACTTGAAGAATAAGGACATATATTCATAACTCTTAAAATTACTTACTTGTTATTAACCCAAGGTAAAACACTATAAGAAACAAAAGTCTCTTGTTCTTTTTTTTTTAATTTTATTTTCTAAGTTTTTTTTATATACATTCAAAATCATTTCCCCTTTCCCGTTTCCTCCCTCCCCGAAAGTCTGATAAGCCCCCTTCCCTCCCTCTTTTTCCCATTCAACCCCCTCTCGCTTCTCTGTCCTGGAGTTCCCCTACATCCAGTCTTTCCAGGACCAGGGGTCTCTCCTTCCATCTTCTTAGAAATCTATTGATATGCAAATTGTGTCTAGGGTATTCCAAGATTATGGGTTAATACCCCCTTATCAGTGACTGCATACCATGTGTGTTCTTTTGTGATTGGGTTACCTCACTAAGGATGATATTTTCAAGTTCTGACCATTTGCCTAGGAATTTCGTGAATTCATTGTTCTTAATTGCAGAGTAGTATTCCATTGTGTGAATATACCACATCTTCTGAATCCATTCCTCCGTTGAGGGACATCTGGGTTCTTTCCAGCTTCTGGCTATTATAAATAAGGCTGCTATGAACATAGTGGAGCATGTGTCCTTATTGCATGCAGGGAAAGCCTCTGGGTATATGCCCAGGAGTGGTATAGCCGGATCCTCCGGGAGTGTCATGTCCAGTTTTCTGAGGAACCGCCAGACTGTTTCCAGAGTGGTTTCACCAGCTTGCAATCCCACCAGCAGTGGAGGAGTGTTCCTCTTTCTCCACATCCTCGCCAACAACTGCTGTCTCCTGTGTTTTTGATCTTAGCCATTCTGACTGGTGTGAGATGGAATCTCAGGGTTGGTTTGATTTGCATTTCCCTAATGACTAAGGATGATGAACATCTCTTTAGGTGTGTCTCAGCCATTCGATATTCTTCAGGTGAAAGTTCTTTGTTTAGCTCTGTACCCCATTTTTTAATAGGGTTATTTGCCTCTCTGGAGTTTACCTTCTTGAGTTCTTTGTATATATTGGATATTAACCCTCTGTCGGATGTAGGATTGGTAAAGATCATTTCCCAGTTAGTTGGTTGTCGCTTTGTCTTTTTGACAGTGTCTTTTGCCTTGCAAAAACTTTGTAACTTAATGAGGTCCCATTTGTCTATTCTTGATCTTAGAGCATAAGCTATTGGAGTTCTGTTCAGGAAATTCTCCCCTGTGCCCATATGTTCAAGGTTCTTCCCTAGTTTCCTTTCTATTAGTTTCAGTGTGTCTGGTTTTATGTGGAGGTCCTTGATCTACTTGGAATTGAGCTTAGTGCAAGGAGATAAGAATGGGTCAATTTGGAGGTCGGGACTCCCAGGCTGGGAGACAGACGGGCATAATATCGCTTGGGTCTCGGGAGGCTTGTGTGTAAGCTGCTCCCAGCAGCTACTGTGACGAGCGAGCCAGCTCTGCTGCGAGACTTCAGCCTGGCAGAAGGACTCCCGCACTGGGCGGGAGCCTACCAGCTTCCCTTCTGTGACTTCTGTTCCCGTCTGCACTGAAGAGACAGGTACCCAGGTTCCCCCCAATATAACATCGCTCGGGACACGACCTGTTGGGGCTTCCATCTGGCCCCAAGAACAGGACAGCTCTGTGGTCGCCTGGGCCCCAGTTTTGTTTTAAGCCATCTCCTCTGCAGGGTGGCTAGTGCCATCCAGTGTCCAAGAGGTCGGGACTCCCAGGCTGGGAGACAGACGGGCATAATATCGCTTGGGTCTCGGGCGGCTTGTGTGTACGATGTTCGCAGGAGCTGGGCAGGGCTCCAGTAACCTGCGCTCCAGCTCTGCTGTGGGTCTTCTGCCTTGCAGAGTGACGCCCCCTTCCCCCAGCCCTGGGAGAGATCACAAACCCCTGCACAGGGCAGGATCCGACCAGCCTCCCTTTGGAGACCTCTGCTCCCGGAATCCATTGAGCTGAGCCTTTGGATGTGCAGGGACTCCCCATTATAACATCACTTGGGGCAAGGCACATCAGGGCTCCAAAGTCACTCAGGAGCAGGGCAGGCCCCAGAAATTGGGGCCAGGGGAATCCTGGTAAGCCAGGTTGTCCAGAAGTAGCTTTGCAGGCTCATAGGAGGTCCAACCAACAGCCAGTGACAGCAGGACCAACTAATATCAGAGGTAACCAGATGGCAAAAGGCAAACGTAGGAACATTACTAACAGAAATCAAAGTAATATGGCACCATCCGAACCCAACTCTCCAACAGCAGCAAGTCCTGGATACCTCACCACACCCGAAAGACAAGATCTGGATTAAAAATCACTTCTCATGATGCTATTAGAGGATCACAAGAAGGACACAAATAAATCAAATAAAGAATTACAGGAGACCATGAATCAACGGTTAGAAGCTCTTACAAAGGAAACACAAAAATCGCTTAGAGAAATGCAGGAGAACATGGATCAAAAGATGGAGGCCCACAAGGAGACAACACAAAAATCGCTTAAAGAAATGAATCAACGGATAGATGCCCTTACAAAGGAAACACGAGGTATGCTTAAAGAAATGCAGGAGACGATGGATCAACAGATGGAATCCCATAAGAAGGAAACACAAAAATCGCTCAGAGAAATGCAGGAGAACTTGGGTCAACAGGCAGAAATCCTGAAAGAGGTAACTCAAAAATACCTTAAAGAAATACAGGAAAATACAAACAAACAGGCGAAGGATCTCAGCAAATCCATCCAAGATCTAAAAAAGGAAGTAGAAACAACTAAGAAATCACAAAGGGAGACAACTTTGGAGATAGAAAATCTTGGGAAGAAATCAGGAGTCATAGATGCAAACATCAACAATAGAATACAAGAGATGCAAGAAAGAATCTCTGGTGCTGAAGATACCATAGAAAGCATTGACTCAACAGTCAAAGAAAATGTAAAATGCAAAAAACGTGTAACCCAAAACATCCAGGAAATCCAGGACACAATGAGAAGACCAAACCTAAGGATTATAGGTATAGATGAGAGTGAAGACTTGCAACTTAAAGGGCCAGTAAACATCTTCAACAAAATTATGGAGGAAAACTTCCCTACCCTAAAGAGAGAGATGCCGATGAACATACAAGAAGCCTACAGAACTCCAAACAGACTGTACCAGAACAGAAATACCTCCCGTCACATAATAATCAAAACACCAAATGTACTAAACAAAGAAAGAATATTAAAAGCAGTAAGAGAAAAGGGCCAAGTAACATACAAAGGAAGACCTATCCAAATCACTTCAGACTTCTCACCAGAGACTATGAAAGCCAGAAGATCCTGGGCAGATCTCATGCAGACAATAAGAGAGCACAAATGCCAGCCTAGACTACTATACGCAGCAAAACTCTCAATCACCATAGATGGAGAGACCAAGATATTCCATGATAAAACCAAATTTTCACAATTTCTTTCCACAAATCCAGCCCTGCAAAGGATAATAGGCGGAAACCGCCAATACACAGAGAGAAACAACACCCTGGAAAAAATGAGATAGTAACCTTCTTGCTTCAAACCCAAAAGTAGATAACCACTCAAATGTAAAGATAGCATCAAGAATGGCAGGTGGCAATAATCACTATGCCTTAATCTCTCTTAATATCAATGGTCTCAATTCCCCAATAAAAAGACATAGACTAGCAGACTGGATACGTAAACAGGACCCTGCATTTTGCTGCATGCAGGAAACGCACCTCAGTATCAAAGACAAACACTACCTCAGAGTAAAAGGCTGGAAGACAATTTTACAAGCAAATGGCCCCAAGAAACGAGCCGGAGTTGCCATCCTAATATCAGATAAAATTGATTTTCAACCTAAAGTCATCAAAATAGACACAGAAGGACACTACATACTGATTAAAGGAAAAATCCACCAAGAAGAACTCTCAATTCTGAATATCTATGCTCCAAATGCAAGGGCACCCTCATTTGTAAAAGAAACTTTACTAAAGCTCAAAGCACACATCGAACCTCACACAATAATAGTAGGTGACTTCAACACTCCGCTCTCTGAAATGGATCGTTCAGGGAAGCAGAAACTAAACAGGGACACAGTGAATCTAATTGAAGCCTTCGACCAAATGGAACTAACAGATATATATAGAACATTTCATCCTAGAGCTAAAGAATACACCTTCTACTCAGCACCTCATCCTACCTTCTCCAAAATCGACCATATAACTGGTCACAAATCAGACCTCAACATATATAAGAAGTTAGAACTAATCCCATGCCTCCTATCAGATCACTATGGAATAAGGGTGCTCTTCAATGGCAACAAAAACAAAAGAAAGCCCACATACACCTGGAAGCTGAATAATGCTCTACTCAATGATAACTTGGTCAAGGTGGAAATAAAGAAAGAAATCAAAGACTTTTTGAAATTTAATGAAAATGAAGGCACAACATACCCTAATTTATGGGACACAATGAAAGCAGTGCTAAGAGGAAAATTCATAGCCCTGAGTGCCGCCAAAAGGAAACGGGAGACAGCATACACTAACAGCTTAATGGCACACCTGAAAGCCCTGGAACAAAAAGAATTAAATACACCAAGGAAGAGTAGAAGGCAGGAAATCATCAAACTCAGGGCCGAAATCAATCAAGTAGAAACAAATAAAACCATACAAAGAATCAACCAAACGAGGAGTTGGTTCTTTGAGAAAATCAACAAGATAGATAAGCCCTTAGCCAGACTAACCAGAGGTCACAGAGACAGTATCCAAATTAATAAAATCAGAAACAAAAAGGGAGAGATAACAACAGAAACCGAGGAAATTCAAAAAATCATCAGATCCTACTACAAAAACCTGTGTTCAACACAACTAGAAAATCTCGAGGAAATGGACAATTTCCTTGACAGATATCAAATACCAAAATTAAATCAGGATCAAATGGACCATCTAAACCGCCCTCTAACCCCTGAAGAAATAGAAGTTGTCATTGGAAGTCTTCCAACCAAAAAAAGCACAGGTCCAGATGGTTTCAGTGCAGAATTCTATCAGACTTTCAAAGAAGACCTAACACCAATACTCTTCAAACTGTTCCACAAAATAGAAACAGAAGGAACACTACCCAACTCGTTCTATGAAGCCACAATTACACTAATACCAAAAGCACACAAAGATCCGACAAAGAAAGTGAATTTCAGGCCAAACTCTCTTATGAATATCGATGCAAAAATACTCAATAAAATTCTTGCCAACCGAATCCAAGAACACATCAAAACGATCATTCACTACGATCAAGTAGGCTTCATCCCAGGGATGCAGGGATGGTTCAATATAAGGAAATCCATCAATGTAATCCACTATATAAACAATCTCAAAGAAACAAACCACATGGTCATCTCATTAGATGCTGAGAAAGCATTTGACAAAATTCAGCATCCTTTCATGCTAAAGGCCTTGGAAAGATCAGGAATTTGAGGCCCATATCTAAACATAGTAAAAGCAATTTACAGCAAACCGGTAGCCAGCATCAATCTAAATGGAGAGAAACTTGAAGCAATCCCACTAAAATCAGGGACTAGACAAGGCTGCCCTCTCTCTCCATATCTTTTCAATATAGTACTTGAAATTCTAGCTAGAGCAATTAGAAAACAAAAAGAGGTCAAAGGGATACAAATTGGAAAGGAAGAATTCAAACTATCACTATTCTCAGACGATATGATAGTATATTTAAGCGACCCAAAGAACTCCACCAGAGAACTCCTACAGCTGATAAACGACTTCAGCAAAGTAGCCGGATATAAAATAAACTCAAGCATGTGAGTAGCCTTCCTATACTCAAAGGACAAGCAGGCTGAGAAAGAAGTAAGAGAAATGATACCCTTCACGATAGTCACAAACCATATAAAGTATCTGGGTGTGACTCTAACCAAACAAGTGAAAGATCTGTATGACAAGAACTTCAAGTCTCTGAAGAAAGAAATTGAACAAGACTTCAGAAGATGGAAAAGTCTGCAATGCTCATGGATTGGCAGAAGTAATATAGTAAAAATGACCATCTTGCCAAAAGCAATATACAGATTCAATGCAATTCCCATCAAAATCCCAACTCAATACTTCATAGAGTTAGAAAGAGCAATTCAAAAATTCATCTGGAATAACAGAAAACCCAGAATAGCTAAAACTATTCTCAAGAGTAAAAGAACATCTGGGGGAATCAGTATCCTGGACCTCAAGCTGTACTACAGAGCAATAGTGTTAAAAACCACATGGTATTCGTACAGTAACAGGCATGTACATCAAAGGAACAGAATTGAAGACCCAGAAATGAATCCACACTCCTATGGTCACTTGATCTTTGACAAAGGAGCTAAAACCATCCAGTGGAAAAAAGATAGCCTTTTCAACAAATGGTGCTGGCTCAACTGGAGGTCAACATGCAGAAAAATGCAAATTGACCCATTCTTATCTCCTTGCACTAAGCTCAATTCCAAGTGGATCAAAGACCTCCACATAAAACCAGACACACTAAAACTAATAGAAAGGAAACTAGGGAAGAACCTTGAACATATGGGCACAGGGGAGAATTTCCTGAACAGAACTCCAATAGCTTATGCTCTAAGATCAAGAATAGACAAATGGGACCTCATTAAATTACAAAGTTTCTGCAAGGCAAAAGACACTGTCAAAAAGACAAATCGACAACCAACTAACTGGGAAATGATCTTTACCAGCCCTGCATCCGACAGAAGGCTAATATCCAATATATACAAAGAACTCAAGAAGGTAAACTCCAGAGAGGCAAGTAACCCTATTAAAAATTGGGGTACAGAGCTAAACAAAGAGTTCTCACCTGAAGAATATCCAATGGCTGAGACACACCTAAAGAGATGTTCATCATCCTTAGTCATTAGGGAAATGCAAATCAAAACAACCCTGAGATTCCATCTCACACCAGTCACAATGGCTAAGATCAAAAACACAGGAGACAGCAGTTGTTGGCGAGGATGTGGAGAAAGAGGAACACTCCTCCACTGCTGGTGGGATTCCAAGCTGGTAAAACCACTCTGGAAAGCAGTCTGGCGGTTCCTCAGAAAACTGGGCGTGACACTCCCGGAGGATCTGGCTATACCACTCCTGGGCATATACCCAGAGGCTTTACCTGCATGCAATAAGGACACATGCTCCACTATGTTCATAGCAGCCTTATTTATAATAGCCAGAAGCTGTAAAGAACCCAGATGTCCCTCAACGGAAGAATGGATTCAGAAGATGTGGTATATTTACACAATGGAATACTACTCTGCAATTAAAAACAATGAATTCGCGAAATTCCTAGGCAAATGGTCAGAACTTGAAAATATCATCCTTAGTGAGGTAACCCAATCACAAAAGAACACACATGGTATGCAGTCACTGATAAGGGGGTATTAACCCAGAATCTCGGAATACCCTAGAAACAATTCGCATATCAATAGATTTCTAAGAAGATGGAAGGAGAGACCCCTGGTCCTGGAAAAACTGGATGTAGGGGAACGCCAGGACAGAGAAGCGAGAGTAGGGTGAATGGGGAAAAGAGGGAGGGAAGAAGGCTTATGGGACTTTCGGGGCGGGAGGAAACGGGAAAGGGGAAGTGATTTTTAATGTATATAAAAAAACTTAGAAAATAAAATTTAAAAAAAAAAAAAAGAATGGGTCAATTTGCATTCTTCTGCATGTTGACCTCCAGTTGAGCCAGCACCATTTGTTGAAAAGGCTATCTTTTTTCCACTGGATGGTTTTAGCTCCTTTGTCAAAGATCAAGTGACCATAGGAGTGTGGATTCATTTCTGGGTCTTCAATTCTGTTCCATTGATCTACATGCCTGTCACTGTACCAATATCATGCAGTTTTTAACACTATTGCTCTGTAGTACAGCTTGAGGTCCAGGATACTGATTCCCCCATAGGTTCTTTTACTCCTGAGAATAGTTTTAGCTATTCTGGGTTTTCTGTTATTCCAGATGAATTTTTGAATTGCTCTTTCTAACTCTATGAAGAATTGAGTTGGGATTTTGATGGGGATTGCATTGAATCTGTATATTACTTTTGGCAAGATGGTCATTTTTACTATATTAATTCTGCCAATCCATGAGCATGGCAGATTTTTCCATCTTCTGAGGTCTTCTTCAATTTCTTTCTTCAGAGTCTTGAAGTTCTTGTCATACAGATCTTTCACTTGTTTGGTTAGAGTCTTGTTCTAATATAAGGAATAAAATTATGTTGATCGAATTGCCTATATAGAACTCTCAGAAGGAGATTCTATTGTACTTTGAATGGCCCAATATTTATATATTCTTCCTTACAAATTCTTCTAACATCTTCTGCTTTGGATTGTTGTCTATGCAGAGGACAAGATCTGGATGACAGTTCAGCACAACAACACAGAGCTGACCTGGGTACAGGGTTCCAGCACTGAGAAGCCCTATTCTATGACCTTAAACTATGGTGGAAGTATGGAGCAGCTGGAAGCTCTGATTGAAGGCTCAGAACACTGTGAACAGGAGGTGATATACCACTGTAGGAGATCCCGCCTGCTTAACACAAGAGGTAAGGTCATATCTTTATTCATATTATGTTGGAGTCTACAAGCCAATATTCTGGCTGTATTTTTTTTCTGACAAAAGCTAGAGTCTTTGGAGAAGTGGGAACCTCAATTCAAAAGATATATCTACAAATGGTAACTTTCTAAATGACTGATGTGGGAGACCTAGTCAATTATATATTGTACTACTACTTGGTAGGTAGTGCTGACGTACATAAGAAAAAAAAAAAAAAAAAAAAAAACGAACATGTACCTGAAACAAAAATGAGGGAACCATCTAAAAAACAATGTTCCTCTATGTCCTTTGCTTCTGTTCCTGATTCCAGGTTCTTGCCCTGACTTCTCTCAATAATAGAATGTCAGTTGCAAATCATAACCTTTTCTTCTAAAGTTTCTTTCTGTGATGGTGTTTTATCACAGAAACTGGGGAAAAAACCTGCTCCAACTGTACATCTGATAGAAGGCTAATATCCAAAATATACAAAGAACTCAAAAAGTTAGACTCCAGGGAAACAAATTAAATCCTATTTAAAAAAAATGAGGTATACATCTAAACAAAGAATCCTCACCTGAGAAATCTCAAATGACTGAGAAGCACTTAAAGAAATCCTTAGTCATCAGGGAAATTCAAATCAAAACAAACCTGAGATTCCACCTCATGCTGTTGTAACTCAGGAGACCCCCAGGGTCTCAGCCCAGGCACGCAACCCCTCAGAACACAGCTTGACGAGATGATTGCTACAATAGTATGAGGTTTGTTTATTCCATGTACATACGTCGGGTGCTCATCCTTGCAGGGAGAGTCCACCCGAACAAAGAAAGCATATATCTTTTATACCCTTCTTGCAATGTGGTTCACATGATATAAGTCATGTGTTTTTAATTTTACAAGTCAAGAGGGATTTTTGCAATAAGATTGTTGATAGTTTGTGGCCTTCCATGGAACCCAGTAGCAAAAGGGGCAGGGGTTGATTCAGAGAACTGTTCTGTCTTATTTTGTCCTGGCTTGGTCAGCATAGCATCAGCCTGGTCACTTTGTCTGCTTGAAACTTTTGCTTTTACATTCTGAGAACCCATATCTATGTTTTCAGAAAACTCTGTTCGAAAGTCAGGACAGAAGCCACTGTAGCTGCCGGCTCTCTGCAAAGCAGCTTCTCCCTGGTGTTTCTCTTTCTTAATGGGGCAGCCTCTCACAGAGAGGCACTGTTAATGAGGAAGGAACATTCCTTTCCACAACACCAATCAGAATAGCTAAGATCAAAAACACAGGTGACAGCAGATGCTGGTAAGAATGTGGAGAAAAAGAAATACTCCTCCATTGCTGGTGAGCAGCAAGCTCATAAAACCACTTTGGAAATCAATCTGGTAGTTCTCAGAAAAGTGGAAATAGTTATACCTGAAGACCCAGCTCTACTACTCCTGGGAATATACCTAAAAGATGCTCCAAGATAAAATAAGAACACATGCTTCACTATGATTATATCAGCCTTGTTTATAATAGCCAGAAGCTGATAAAAAAACAACAACAACAACAAAAAAAAAACAGGTGTTCCTTGTATTAACCAAGGTTCTCCAGAGTCACAGAACACATGGCTACTCTCTATATAGTTAGAAAATTTGTTAATGACTTACAGCCTGAAGTCCAACTCCCCAACAATGGTCAGCCACAGCTGTGGATAGAAGTCCAAGAAGTCTAGCAGTTGCTCAGTCGCACAAGGCAAGCAGGCAAGGAAGGTCAGTGAGTTTTCTTCCAATTTCCTTATGTAGGCCTCCAGCAGAGGGTGTGGCCCAGATTAAAGGTGTGTGCCACCTCACCTTTAATCCCAGATGATCTTGAACTCAGAGATCTCCCTAACTTAATCTTCTGGAATTCATAGCCACTATGCTTCAAGATCTCCATGCCAAAATCCAGGTGAGAAACTTGTATCTCTTAGGCTCCAGATTAGGATCATAGGTGAGCCTTCCAATTCTGGATTGTAGTTCATTCCAGATATAGTCAAATTGACAATCAGGAATAACCACTACAATCCAGCCCTTGTCAACTTGACACAAATAATATTTCATGTCGGCATGAAACAATAACAAGGTCATGAACATGCCTAACATGATATAACTATTCCTTGTATAATCACAAACACATTGATAAATTTGCAATGGAGCAATATCCCTTGGGAACATTCTTTTAGTGTGTCAACTTAAATAACAATTGATGTTAAAGAAATTGGAAGAAAGACAAATGTATTCTTAACAAAATAAGACAGAAGCTTTCGTATTACTTTATAATCCTTGTTTCTGTAACTGGCTACGTGGCCTTAGCTGGTATTTATAACTAACTACCTTCCTCTACTACCCATTCTGTATTTCCTTCACCTGGGCAACACCTCAGCAGATCTTGGCTCATTTCCTAAAGGATTGATCCATACCTTCATTCCTGAGGAGTCTGCATCCTTTTTCATCCTGCTTCGATTAGGCTGTTGTAGTTTCCCATTGATTTTAATCACAAGACATGATAGTACTAAGAGATATCCTAAGGGATCTCTTGCACTCCAGACATAATCCTGCTTACCTCCATTGTGGAGCGGCAATCCAATTTCCCCTTGGTAATCTGCATCTATCATCCCACCTAACACTGTTATTCCTTTCCTAGCCTGGTGGTTAAAGGGCATTAGAAACCAAAAATGACCAGGGGGAAGTCTGAGCTTCCAGTTTAATGGAATGTTTGTTGTGGCTAATGATAGGAGCACACCCCCCTCTGGAACCAAAACTTCTAGGCCAGCAGAATCTAAAGTTGTGGGGACAGGAAGCCAATATTTTTCTAGAGGTTCACTAGGAGTGATAGTGAGTAAAACTATTCCCTTTTCCACCCCTTGATTCTTGGACCCATGGACCATGGATATGGGAGTAATTGTACCATATATCGGACACTGATTCAGAGAATCTACTGCCTTCTGAAGAACTCTGCTCCAGCCCTCCATGCTGTTGCCACTTAATTGGTGCTGTAACTGTGTCTTCAAAAGGCCATTCCATCTTTCCATCAGACCAGCTGCTTCAGGATGATAGGGAACATAGTAAGACCAGTGAATTCCATGATCATGGGCCCACTGTCTCAATTCTCTGGCTGTGAAATGAGTTCCTTGGTCAGAAGCAATACTGTGTGGAATACCATGATGATAGATAAGGCATTCTGTGAGCCCAAGGATGATGGTTTTGGCAGAAGCATTACATGCAGGAAACAAAAATCCATAACCAGAATTAGCATCTACTCCAGTAAGAACAATATATTTTCCTTTCCATGGGGCAAGTGGTCCAATGCAGTCAACCTACCCCCAGGTTGCTGGCTGGTCACCTTAAAAAATGCTGCCATATCTGGGGCTCAGTGTTGGTTTATGCTGTTGGCAGATCTGCATTCAGCAGCAGCTGTAGCCAGGTCAGCCTTGGGGAGTGGAAATCCATGTTGTTGAGCCCAAGCATAACCTGCCTCTCAGCCATCACAGCCATTTTGCTCATGTGCCCATTGGGCAATGAGGGGGATATCTGGAGAAAGAGGCTGACTGTCCACAGAACGGGTCATCTTATCTACTTTATTCTCTTCCTCAAACTCTTCCTCAGGTGAAGTAACTTTTTGGTGAGCATTTACATGGGACACAAATATCCTCACATTCTTTTCCCATTTGGAGAGATCCCCAGACATCTTTCTCACCAATTTTCCAAATGTGATCTTTCCATGCCCCTTACCATTCAGCCAATCCATTAGCTACAACCCATGAGTCAGAGAACAATGGTACATATAGTCATTTCTTCTTCCAAACAAACTGTAATGCCATGTGTACAAAGTTCTGCCTACTGTGAAGATTTTCCTTCACCTGTATCTTTCAGAGTTATCCCAGAAAGGGGTTGTAATGCTGCAGCTGTCCACTTCTGGGTGGTACCTGCATAAAATGCAGAGCCATCAGTAAACCAGGTCCTTGTCTTCTCTTCTTTAGTCAGTCAATCATAGGGAACACCCTAAGAAGCTATAGGTGCTTGCTTGGCAGAAAATGGCATTGTAACAGGCGTAGAAACCATAGGCATCTGAGCAACTTCTTCATGTAACTTTCTTGTGCCTTCAGGACCTGCTCTGTCCCAAACACATATATACCACTTCTATTTGATAATAGACTGCTGCTGTGCATGTCCTACTTTATGACTTGAAGGGTTTGTCTGATAACACCCAGCTCATGATGAAGAGTTCAAGCCCCTTAGTAACTTGGTTCTTATTGTCAAATGTTCAATTTCCACTGAGGCCCAATAGCAGGCCAAGAGCTGTTTTTCAAAGGGAGAGTAGTTGCCTGCAGAAAATGGTAGAGTTTTGCTCCAAAATCTCAAAGGTCTCTTATGTGATTCACCTACAGGGGCCTGCCAGAGGCTCCAAACAGCATCTCTATCTGCCATTGACACCTCAAGTACCATTGGGTCTGCTGGATCATATGGTCCAAGTGGTAGTTCAGCCTGCACAGCAGCCTGGACCTTTTGAAGAGCCTTCTCCTGTTCCTCACCACACACAAAGCTAGCAGTTTTCTGAGTCACTTGGTAAATAGGCCTGAGTAACACATCTGAGGATTGTATGTCTCCAGAATCCAAATAGACCCACTAAACATTGTGCTTCTTTTTAGGTGGTGGGAGGGTCCTGGTGAAATAACTTATCTTTCATCTTAGAAGGAATATTTCTGCATTCCCCATACCACTGTACTCCTAAGAATTTCACTGATATAGATGGTTCATGAATTTTGGCTAGATTTATTTCCCATCCTCTGATATGCATATATGTTACCAATTAATCCAAAGTCATTTCTACTTCCTGCTCCTGTGGTCTAATCAGCATAATGTCATCAATATAGTACACCAATGTGATATTTTGTGGAAGAGACAAACGATCAAGATCCCCCCTAACTAAGTTATGACAGAAGGCAGGAGAGTTAATATATCCTTGAGGCAAAAACTGTAAAGGTATACAACTGAAAGCAAATTGCTTCTGGTGGTCCTTATGGACAGGTACTGAGAAGAAGGCATTTGCCAGGTCAATAGCTGCATACCAGGTACCAAGAGATGTGTTAATTTGCTCAAGTAATGAAACTACATCTGGAACAGCAGCTGCAATTAGATTTACTACCTGATTTAGTTTTAGATAGTCAACTGTCTTTCTCCATGATCCATCGGTCTTCTGCACTGGCACAATAGGAGAGTTAAATGGAAATGTGACGGGAACCACCACCCCTGAATCTTTCAATTCCTTTTTTTTGGCAGTAATTTCTGCAGTTCCTTCAGGAATATGATACTGTTTTTGATTCACTATTTCTTTGGAAGAATCAACTCTAAAGGCTTCCATTTGGCCTTTCCAACAGTAATAGCCCTCATTCCACAAGTCAGTGAACCAATTTGAGAATTCTGCCAATTTCTGAGTATAGCTATCCCAATTATTCATTCTGGATCTGGGTAAATGAACACAGGATATGTTCAGGGACCTATTGCACCTACTGTGAGTTCAACATCAGTCAAAACCCCATTAATCTCCTGTCTTCCATAAGCTCCTACTCTAACTGAAGGGTCACAATGATTCTTGGGATCTCCTGGCATCAGTATCAATTCATTACCAGTATCCAATAGACCCCAGAAAGTCTGATTATTTCCTTTCCCCCACTGTCTATGCTGTCTATTATAATAACTATGGTCACTTTCTCTCTGGTGATTCAATGCTGCCACATGGCCTTTGTTGCTTCAGGGCCCAATTAAACCCATTGAATTTAATTCAACTAATTGAGCAATAACATCTCCAACTCTAATGTCTGGCACAAGGAAAAGGGCAAGAAAAAAACTCTTCAAATGTGCTGGGGTCCCTCTTATAGGACTTGTGAATTGCATATCTTTTGCACCTTTCCATTGTGGAGGATTAGGTTTTACACAAGGTATCCACTCTAGCATTGCAATTTCTCTAACCCTTACAATTCTTTTGTCAACACTAAGCCAAGGGATATCAGGCATCTCCAACTCCTTTTCAGTAGGCCATCTTTTGATAAATACTTCAGCCAAACAAACAAACTTCTGACACCTGTTTTTTTTTTAACTATGCGAGCTTCCATATTAAACCTAGAATCTCCACTTAGAGGGTCCATGTCAATACACTCAGCCTGCTCTAGTTTTATGTTCCTTCCACCATTATCCCACACCCTTAACATCCATTACTACACATACACCTCAGATTTAAATGAATTAGCAAACTCATAAGCTCCTTAGTAGTACAGCATATTTCCTCATGGACTACATTTTCTATACCAGCCCCCTCTAGGGGCCTGTTTTGCCTTGATTCTTGTTATAGTTCTAGAAAAAAAATCTATTAGTGGGTCTTGAGAAACATCAGTATTGTCTTGTCTGATATTTTCTTCAGCAAAAGTCACTGCTGGTTTATCAGGCCCTGAGGGATTAATTTCCTCATGTGGAGAAGGCATTATTTCACGGTTCTACTTCCTCAGGTGAGGCAAACCCTTGAAAATCTGAAGACTGAAAATTCTAAACTTCATTAGGGTCTTCCCACACATCCTCATACCAAGTTATAGGATCCCATTCTTTACCAATTAATGCCATTATATTAACTGCTGACACCTTCTGAGGCTTAGACTTGAATTTTCACTGTAATTCAGCCAACCTTATAATAAGGGCTTCAGTTTGATATTTTGCAATTTGAGCTCTATGGCTGCTAGAGCAAACATTCTCTTCAAGGACACACAACTTTTAGATCATTTACTTGCATCTGGAGCCTTTCGACTTTATCACACAACTGCTTCCTTTCCTTCATTTTTTTTTCCCAAGATGTTAAGAGAAAACAATCAGCATAATCATTTTCTGAACTTTTCCCCAACTTGTAGAAAGTTTTGTACAACAAATCACTTAATTCATCAAGATAATCAAAGGCATTAGCTTCTTTAAACTTGAAATATAGTTTCAACCATAGGTCTTTAATATTCTCTGAGCTCCCAGGAGGGAGACAGTCTGGAGAGATTTCAGTAGTTGAAGGTGCTTGTGAATTATCAAATCAACTCCAGATTTTTAAAAGATTCATCCTTATACTTCTGCTTCTCTAGAACCACTCCTGGTACCAACTTCTGTATTAGTCAGGGTTCTCTAGAGTCACAGAACTTATGGGTACTATCTATGTATTTAGGGAATTTGTTGATGACTTACAGTCTACAATCCAACTCCCCAACAATGGTTACCATCAGCTGTGAATAGAAGTCCAAGGATCTAGCAGTTGCTCAGTCCCACAAGGCAAGCAGGCAAGGAAGGGTGAGTGAGTTTTCTTCCAATGTCCTTATTTAGGTCTCCAGCAGAGGGTGTGGCTCAGATTAAAGGTGTTTACCACCTTGCCTTTAATTCCAGAAGACCTTGAACTCACAGATATCCCTGTCTTAATCTTCTGGAATTCATAGCCACTATACTTCAAGATCTCCTTGCCAAAATCCAGGTGAGAAACTTGTATCTCTTAGGCTCCAGATTAGGGTCATAGGTGAGCCTTCCAATTATGGATTGTAATTCATTCCAGATATAGTCAAGTTGACAACCAGGAATAGCCACTACATTCCTCAACATAAGAATGGATACAGAATTTTGAAATGTAAATTAAAAAAAAACTTAGAAAATAAAAAAAAAATAAAAATAAAAGAATGGATACAGAAAATGTGGTATATTTACACAATGGAATACTACTCAGTATGTATTGTAAAGTAAAAATGATGAATTCATGACATTGTTAGGCAAATGGAAGGAACTAGAAAATATCATCCTGAGTGAGGTAACCAAATCACAATAGAACTCACATGGTATGCACTTACTGATGAGCGGATGTTAGACCAAAAGCTCAGAATACCCAAGATACAATTCACAGACCCCATGAAGCTCAATAAGAAGGAAGACCAAAGTGTGGGTGCTTTGGTTCTTCTGAGAATGGGAACAAAATACTCACAGGAGTAAATATGGAGATAAAGTGTAAGGCAGAGACTGAAGGAAAGGTCATCCAGAGACTGTACTACCTGGTTATTCATCCCCAGCACTATTGTGGATGCCAAGAAATGCTTGCAGAAAGGAGCTTTCTATGACTGTCTCCTGAAAGTCCCTTCCAGAGCCTTGCAAATACAGAGGTGGAATCTTTCAGCCAACCACGGGACTGAGCATGGAGTCCCCAATGGAGGAGTTAGAGAAAGGACTGAAAGAGCTGAAGGGTTTTTTTTAACCTCATAGGAAGAACAATATCAACCAACCAGACTCCCCCAGAGCTTCCAGGGACTAAGTCAACAAAAAAAGAGTACACATGGCCCCAGCTGCATATGTAGTGGAGGATTGCCTTTTCAGGCATCAATGGAAGGAGAAGACCTTGATCCTATGAAGGCTTGATAGATGCCCCAGAGTAGGGAAATTGAGGGAGGGAAGGTGGGAGAGAGGAGGGTAGAGGAACACCCAATGGAAGGAGAGGGAGAGAGGATAGATGGGATAGGGGGTTTTCTAGAGGGGAGGAAACCAGGAAAGGGGATAATATTTGAAATGTGAAAAAAGAAAACATCCAATAAAAAGAAAAGAAAGAAAAAAGAAATGTTTCCTAAAGGCTACTATAATATCAAGTATCACATTCAATTGCAAAGTTCAATACCCTAGGGCTTAGCTTTTATAGGTTTTGAGTGAATATAAAACAGTAGGCAGAAAGGTCAGGAAAGCAAAGTGGAAGATACCTAACTTAATATACTGCATTATTTGACTAATCTAGAATCTTCAGGGGAAGATATTGTTCCGCCTAAATGAATTTTCTAGATAACTGTCACTTATCCCTTTAAATACCAAAAACGTTTTCAAAGATACTTTAACTATTTGAAGTGGAAATCTTTCTCTGATGGATTACATGCCTCCTTGCCTTCTTAAACACAGCATTCAGAACAGAAAACTGTACCTTTTTTTTTTTTTGAAGGCTCAGGATCATCACTGTGAAATCAATTCCAGAACTCCTAATGAATTCAGTCATGCTTATCAGGCTGATGAAATCAGTGCTTTCTTTCTGCATCTCCGTTCCCAACAACTGCCTTACAAGAGTCAGTATCTGTGTTTCCTTGCTAATTTCTCTGCCCGCTGATGAGTAAGCTGAATATATTTGACACTGTAAACCCCCAAGAAATACCTTCCTTTCTTTTCATTGCCTAGTATTTTTTCAATATTCAAATTCTTATGAAAAAAATATGTGAGTCTATTCTGACTTTGGGGCTGCACTAAAGGACTTAAACTGTCAAATAACTTAGATTATGTCATTCTATTTAATTATATTATGCATGCATATGTGTTTCCATACACACACACACACACACACACACACAATACCCTTGGAAGTCAGATGTTTTGGACCTACTGCAGCCCACATCACTGAAATCAGTCTTTTTTTGAGCCACTCTACCTGGGTTCTTGGGAACATCATTCTGGTCCTCTGACAGAGAGGCACTTTTAGCTGCAGGTCCCTTTAAATCTCAAGTTCCTGTTGAAAATTTGTGTAGATGCATTGTCTTCCTAACTCAATTGTCTTATGTCAGGTTTGCATAGGAAGAACATAGATTTGTGGGGTTCACACTGGGAGTGAGATGTCCATTCAGTGTGCCAGTTTGCTTATTTTCTACAGATGAATTTCAAACACCTGCTAAATTTATACAAACATCTTAATTCATAAAGCTGAGAAGGAATAAAGACAAACACATTCTGGAATGCTTGGTCTGTGCCAGGTATGTCTCAGGTATCCAGTAACCAGTGTCTTTGCTCAAAGCTTCACTCAGTAAACAAGGAACAAACTTGATGCTATCATGAGAAATAAGATAAAAATGAATTTCCTTTTTTTTATTGTTCCTTATTAGTTTGAGAATTCCACACAATGAGTTTCCCCATGTCGATTTTTTTTTCTAGAATTCTTTCCAGATGCTCACCCCATTACCTATCTAACTTTGTGACCTGTTTTGTTCTAAGCATCCAATTTATGCTATCCATATATTCATGGATATATGGCCACAGGCAATTTTCAAGGACTACATCCTTTAAGAAAACTGACTTTCTATTTTTCTAGTGCCTACCGGTTTCCAACCGCATCTCAGATAGGAGTGGAACTTCATGTCTACTTACACTTTCCATGTTGATATTTTCATATGGATTAAGCTTAAACAGGTCTTGTTCATGCTAGCATAACCTGAGTTCACAGATGATAACACTGATGATATTGATCTTCTCTGATAGAGTCTTACCATAAATATTGTAGGTTAAGAAATAAGATTGGCAATAACCTATAACATTTGTATATCAGTAGAAATTTAATGGCCAGCAACTCCAAATGAGAAATTTATTTTTGGAAATAGACTCTTTATCAGTAAGCTTATGGTGTCTAATAGAAGCATCATTGTTCCATTATAGTGCACATACAGTTTTACTGTGTGTGTGTGTGTGTGTGTGTGTGTGTGTGTATACGTGTGTACTTACATGTTTCTAATCTGCAGCTGTTTATTCCCTATTGTCAAGCCCCCAACGGGAAGAGCAAATAAGGCTACTGGGGCATCTCAGCAGGTTCAATGCTTTGCTGTCAAACCTGAGAATATACATCAAATTTCCAGGACACATATGGTGGTAGGACGGAATAAATCCCCACAAGTCATCTTCTGTACTTTAGCCAAATTCTATAGGATTCTTGTGTGCACATGATCTCTCTCTCTCTCTCTCTCTCTCTCTCTCTCTCTCTCTCTCTCTCTCTCTCTCTCTCACACACACACACACACACACACACACACATTATTGTGACATATACAGAAATAATTATGTAAATAAAACAAGAACATTTTGCGTATAGATCATGTTGAACATAACTGATTGTATACTCAGGATAAATTACTTGAGGTACTATTGCCAGAACAGTGTGAATATTTTCAAGAATGTTTGTCACCATGACCTCTGCTGTGTATCTAGGTAGAGCCAAGTTATATCCCAGGCAAAACAGAGGAACTGTGTGCCCATTTCCAAGCAATGAATATGAATTGTAGCTTCTCATTTCAGTGTTGGAAATCATATGAATATAAAATGTTACCAAAGAAATTTGTAAATAATTTTGTTGGTAGTACTAATTATGCATCCACATATGTAAGAGAGACATATGTGGGGGAGACAGAGACAGAGAGGCAGAAAGACATAGATGAGGGAGAGAAATATAATAGCATAGCTTATAGTTTGCCATTAACTGGTAATCAGAATGCCCAGAAACTATGAAATGTTGCAAATAAAATTTTTGGGAAGATTTAAGTTGGTTGGAAGATGGCATGGAAGAAGACTTCTTGACATAGCATCTCCTCTGTACTTTATACAACAGATAATGAAGGGAGGAAGTAAAGAAGACAAGATGAGGGAAATGGAAAGAAACACTGAAATGGTCACAGAGATTTCTTGTGGCTCTGGCTGTGTGTGGATGCCAGATAAGCATTTTATCTAAAGCAACTTTAGATATACACACAAAACTTTATAGACTCACATACTTTAATTAGTGTCATAAAGCTGAGAGGCTGAGCTCCTCTTAAACCCCACTCAAATCAAAGCATACCACTGCTTATTACATACTATGCAAAGTTCCACAGTTCAAAGAAAATGGATATTTACAAAGTGTGTACATTTGTATGAATTTCCTTATTGTATAGAAAGACAAAGATGGAAAGAGATGAGCAGACAGGGCCAGGCAGTGGTCAGGATGTCTTAAATTGTGCAAATTTCTAGGAAGTATTCAAGTGTTATACCACTCAGCTTCTAGGCAGCAGACTGTGGATCCCCAAAGAAAGTCCTTAGATCTCTCTCCATGCACTAGGCTTTGCATGATTATATTCATCCAGCAACAGTGAGAGCAGAGAGAAGACAGGAGAAAGGAGTTCATGCATGGTGTACCACTGTGTTTCTTTCATTCAGTTGGTGACTGAACTATGGAACTATTGTTTTTTATCTGTCTGCTATTTCCCTCTAGATCTACCCATAACTATCAGCCAAGGTGACATGCAATCTATCTCTGTAACTAAAGTTGTATCCTGAAAACTCTGTGGTGCTGTGATTCACAGGAAATAATCCTGTAACTCTCATGCACTTTTGCATTTTCCCAGTCTGCCTGCTACTTCTTGGCACAGCTTTCTGAAAGGCTAATGCAGAATAGCTTTTCAGGGCATAGAATTAGTGCTGAGCTGGCAGTGCTCAGCAGCCTATTTCACTGTGGGAGTAAGAAACCATTTTTCTCTGGATTAAGATACAACCTGCCCTGACTGAACTTGAGCCATTTCTCATGTATCAGCACCTTCAGACATTCTGCCTTTGGCCAGAGGTCAAGAAGGTAGGAAACAGTGAGTATATAAAATGAAATAGCACTCATTCAAGCAATGTTTAAATGCAAAGGACAGAGCAATCAACTTTGAAGCTGTGGCATCCCTGATGAATCAATTACCTGGTTAGCTACTTCCCTACATTAATTACTTTACTCCTCACTGTGACAAAATTATCTTGCAGAAACATGTTCAGAGGAAGTGTTAGTCTTGGTTTTTGGTGAAGGAGACATAGTCTATCAAGACAGGGAAAGTAGGAAGCAGATCAGTTTATAGGTGGGCAGATGGAAGCAGCAGGTAAAAGGAAGAAAGAGCTTAAGCCAGAATCAGGACTAGACTACGGATTCCTTCATACCTAAGTCTCAGACACTCACTCATTCCAGAAGTTTCCACCTACTAATAATTCTGCAATATCCATCATAAGGGAAATCAAGTGTTCAGATATATGATTTATGGACTACTTCTCATATTCCACTCATAATATTCTACAATGAAAGTCCCTCTGGAAGGAAGACAAGATAGACAAAGTCTTGGAAAGATGATTCTACAGGGCAGTCCCCTAAAGCTGTCTGGAACTGATGGGCATTGAACATCCTAGTTCTCTCCCATATTTTTGAGAAAGCCAAGAATGCTTCATTAGATTCTCCCAAGATCCTGCCTATTTGTTTCAAACATACTATTATGTTTAGAACTCTAATGTGATTTCCTCCCAACTGAGCATGGTTCATGGCACAAAATACAAGTTGAGAATGGAATGTATGCTGTAGTTTTGACATTGACTGTCCCATAAGACCCATGTTTAAAGACATAATCTCTAGTTTGGTGCAGATGGTAAGTGGTAGAATTTTTAAAATTAAACTCAATGGGAGAAACTCAGGTCATTGGGGTCATGGCATTCCTCATTTTTTTTTGTTATTTATAGTGTGTGTGTGTGTGTGAGTGTGTGTGTGTGTATGTGTTGTGTGTGTGTAAGCATACATGCACACATGTATAACTTGCATATGTACAGGTAGATGCATGTGTGCACTTGTGCATGGAAACACTAAACAATCTTTGGTGTGATAGAATGGGTTCTCCACTGGTCTAGACCTCACAAAATCTGCTAGGCTGCCTTACAAACAAGTCACAAGGGTCTACATCCATCTATCCAGCACTAAAAATACAAGGACATGTCACCATGCCCAGGTTAACAAACACATATACAATATGTAAGAGTAGAAATGATTCTGAAGTCTATGTCCTTTGACTATGTTATGATACACCTGAATCTTAAAACACTGCAATGAAAAGATAAATGTAAGCATATGATTCAAAAGAAGCATTAATGAGAAGTAAGTGTTTGAAAATATGTTCAGCTTCCTTAGCCACTAGAAAATGCAAATTGAAATTTTACCTGTCAGTGTGGCTGTTGTAAAGAACATGACAAATGCTGCCAGTGGAGTTTATACGCTAATGACGGGAATATAAATTGGTGCATATATTATGGAAAATAGTAGGGAGATTCCTAACACAAACTAAATAGAACTTTCATCAAGCTATATACTATGAGAACATTCCTAAAACATGTAACATAGATGATTGTAAATACTTACCTATCTATGTTCTCTGTCACATTATTCACTACAGCCAAGATATGTTTGTAAACTAGGTGCCCATAAACACATTAATGGATAAACAAAATGATACATGCATAGTGGTATTTTATTCAGCCATGAAGAACAAAATTATGCCATTCTCTGGAAGATGGACAGACTGGAGATCATTAAGTTTGGTAAAAGAATGGTGACTCAAAAAGACAAATATTGCATGCTTTTTTCTCATATGCAGCATCAAGAATATATTTATAAATAATTGTAATGTATATATGAGTATATGTATACATATTTGTGGTATTTGTATAGAAGTCAATGGAAGACTGTGGAAATATTAAAATGAATAGAGGAAGGAAATAGAGAAATGAACAGAATATAATTGAGGGAAATGGCAAAGTGAAATGGCACAAAATTTTCATAATGGAACAATGTTTTCCAAATTAAACATTACTCACATGATTATTGTAATTGAAAATATCAATGTAGGATTTTTTTGACTAAAATGTTAATTATAAACCAGGCTGTATAACACATGTCACTAACTAGAGTACCTGGGTGCAGGATTCTGAAAGCACCAGAGTTCAATATCATCTTTTGTTATTCAATGAGCTTGAAGTCAGCTTCAGCTACATAAAAATATTAATGGACTAACTTTAAAAAATGCAGCAAATAAAAGATAGAAACTTGGGTTCTCTCTTACTCCAATTTAATGCTTTTGGAATCTTTTCAGTCACTAATAAGCCAATTACAACAGGCCCTATCTATATCTTTTGGAGAGATTTTAATAGAAGTTTATAACTAATTGTCATAATTCTACAAACTAGTGCCAGTGAGATAATTCAGCAAGAAAGATACAGACTCACAAGCCTGACATACTAATTTAGATCCCATGGACACATAGGAGGAAGGGGGAGAACTGACACTCACAAGTTTGTCACAAGGACACTATGAGGCACAACATATACACAGACACACACACACACACACACACTACACATACACATACACACACAATTTTTTTTTTTTTTTGGTTTTTTGAGACAAGGTTTCTCTGTGTAGCCCTGACTGTCCTGGAACTCACTCTGTAGACTAGGCTGGCCTCACACTTAGAAATCCACCTGCCTCTGCCTCCCAAGTGCTGGGATTAAAGGCATGTGCCACCACTGCCTGGCCACACACAAAATTTAAAAGTAAACATATAGACTAGCAATGAATATAATCAGTGTATTTCACTGTGTATAAAAACTGTTTCCCTTCACAGTGGATAATAGACTCTTGGTGATTTATATGAGGCAGAAAATCAGAATAGAAATCTGTGAATTCATAAGAAAGCCGTCTGCCTGTTCTAAGTCATAGATATGGATACATAGCTAATGGGAATTAAATACTCCATGTACATTTAATAGATATGTACCTAGCCATATTTAAGTCACTGCTTTGATCACTAATTATTTAAATGAACAGTTCTTACTGCACAAGTACTAAAACCCAGACCTTCTAAACAATATAATATGTATTTTCTTCACTATGTTATGATAGAATGTGTTCACTTACTGCAGCTGTTTGAGTAAATTTGCCCTCCACCCCATAGAATAATATGTTTGGATGCTTGGTCCAACAAGGGTAGCACTTTTAGGAGGTGTGACCTTGTTGGAGTAGGTTTGGACTTCTTGAAGAAAGTATATCATTGTGGGGTGGGCTTTGAGGTCCCTATGCTTAAGCTCACCCAGTGTAGAAAGCCTCCTCCTGGCTGCCTTAGAACCAAAATATAGAACTCTTAGCTACTCCAGCAATACATCTGCCTGCACTATGCCATGTTTTCCACCATGATGATAATGAACTGAACCTCTGAAACTATGAGCTATCCCTTACTAAATGTTTGGGTTTACAAGAGTTGCTTTGGTCATGTTGTCTTTCACTGTTGAGATTTGGTCTTTTCCTATATATTATAGTGCTAAATATTTCATCCAAGAATGAGAGAATCTGTACTTAGACCCAACTGACTCTATGTGACCTTGCTCCCCATATTGTCTCTGTTTGGTGAATAAAGATGCAGACAGCCTGTAGACGGTAAAATTTTAGATAGGTGGGACTGGGAGTTCCCAGGCTTGAAGTCTGAAAAGAACTACGAGGAAAGGAGGAAGGAAGGTAGAAGGAAGATGCCCTAGGATAGGTGAGAAACAAAAGTCTGGACATGAAGGCTGTCTAAAAGTTAAGGGCATTTCAAACAAAACTTGGCAAATTATAATTCAGAATTATTAATGAGAAAATAAATTCTAATAGCTTAGAGGGTAGATATCTGCCCAACTCTAGTGCTAATTAAGGCTTATTATAAATACAAAAGTTATGTGTCCTTTATCCAAGAACTGAATGACAGAAGCCCCTGATTGAGATTAAATGATTTCCATAACACATCCCAGGAATACTAAGATACTTACATATGCTAACAAAGAAAATACTCAAATATGCTAATAGAGAAAAAGTTCCAATTTTCAATCCAAAAATACAGGAATAATATTGGAAAAGAATATGAATTTGGAACAGCCTGATCTAAGCTGTTGTGTTATCTACTTACAAGTTTATGACATGTGGCTTCTGGATTTCTTATTCTTTGCTGATGTGGTATCGTGGTCCCAAACTATTCTTGAATGTACCAAATAGCTGAGGATGATGTCCCCCTCCCCCTCCCACATGCTGGCATTTCAGGCCTGCACCACCTGGGCACTAATAAATTAGCTCAGTATTTGGTGCTTGTAGAAAAACACTTTATTAACGAAGTGACATCCTCAGGCCCATTATGATCTCTTCTTCTGTGTTTTAGTGATGGTTAATGGGATACATGCTGTGCCTTGAGATGGTGGATAACAAAGTTGTTCTTTACTTCATCTAGTATCTTCTTCACATCTCCTAGTGAATGCCAGGAATATGATCTCCATTAGCAACCAACAGAGTCACAGGACCCCACTCAGTATCTGTGAGAGAATTCACCTTTGGAGTTTAACTCTTCTTAGCTTAAAGGCATAAAAACCACCTGTTCTTAAGTTTATTTACAAATTGTTTTTATATATTTTGTTAAGTGTTGTTACCCATTTTAGAGATAAATACAGGTTCCCTTATGACTCCTCTTAGCCATGCAAATTCATTAATGTAGCCAAGTATTTCATGTGAGCAAATTACACCTTCATATGATAAATTTCAGTTCAAAACCTAGAACCTCTTCTTCACTCCATTCCTGATTGAGTATATGGACATATGCTCAGACGCAGAGATGCTTAATTTCACTGATGCAACCTGTCTTGCAGCCCTCCCATCTCCCCATACTGGTCTGGTACAGTACACTTCCTTCCTTTCTTTTACCAATCTATATCCCACTTCCAGGCCTGCAGACAAATGCTACTTTAAAACTAATATTAAATTTGGCTTTAGATCTTTCCCTATGTCTTGAAAGTAAAACCTTGGCTCTTCCTATAAGGCCTACAGAATTCTGATTGATGGAGACACAGTTGGTCCATTCTCCCACAAACCCACCCTACATTTCCTCATTTCTGTCTCTGTCTCATACAAAGATTAGGATAATCACTGTACCAGTTCAGTAAGTTCATTCTTCTTACAAGTTCCATTTTTATTTTAGGGCTTGGATGTCTTCTGTTATATAGCCCTTACCTTGAATTTTATATGTAACTGTGATCTCAGTTCTATTACATTTTAGAGCTTTATCCTAAGTTTATAGTCTCTGTAGATAACATACAGACATTTTCTTCCCATTTATTTAGTGATGTTTTTTCTGCCCTGATTAATATAAGATCCAGATAGAGGAAACTTCTGTTATCTCAGTTATTTTTACCCCCAAATGTCTAGAATTGTAATTGGATATGAGAGAGACTTAATGAATGGTAGTTGAATAAGTAAAATATTCCTTTTTCACCAATAAGTATCAATCATCTTGTGGGTGTGATATAGAAGAGAGAAATGACTAAGCAAGCATATTTGGCCAAGCCTGCTGCCAGGATGCTTACAGGAAGACAGCCACTTAACAATATAAAACCTACTGGCCAGTGAGACTCTGTCATTGACTCTCTGTGATCTTTAACAACTTACTTACATTTTATGAGTCTCAAGTTTCTCCTGTTTAGCACTAGAGATAATATTTCATGTTCCCCAAGTATTTTTTCTACCATGGCTTTCAAGCCCCTACACTAACCAAATTATCTGAGTGAAAGCTCATGACAGAGTTTATTACTTTTTTGTGACAGAAAAGACCTAAGGTGTTGGCAAAATAGAACTTAAAACCGTTAATTTTGGTGGCACATCAGCCAATGATACTTGGTATGTACTTCTGTAGTAATTAATGTGTTTGCTTCTTTCATTCTCCCTATATTCCCCCAAAACTATTTCCATATAGTAATAATGGTTGATCAAAAAAAGTATATGTCTGCTGCTGTCATACATCAATATTACTTAGGAAAAGAGAGAAAAAAGTATAACAGTGATAGAGCACTTGACTGCCTTGTATGTGACCATGGGTTCAATCCCAAGCTCTATAAAATAATTAATGATTACTACTAGTAATAAATGCAAGGAAAATATTTCTTATGGGGTTAGTTATATTGTCTCTGCAGATGAACACCCTGGAACTGAAAACAATGACCAGAAGTAACTGAATAAAAAAAGGCACATGGTTTGAGAGAATAAAGTGGGAAAATTAGCAGTGGAAATACAGCATAAGGCTACTTGCTAAAATATTCAGAGAGCAAGGAGAATGTCAGCATTTGCTTAGTTGATTCTTTATATCTTTTAGTTAATCCAAAACTCCAGTTCATGTGATTGAGTCAACCACATGCAGCATGAATCTTTACCTCTTACTTAATTTTCTCTAGAAATTCTCTCATAAGCACACACAGAAGTGTGCCTCACTTTACCCGAATTGACAGAGTTTCTCGAACTAGGCCATACCACCTAAGAGTATCACTGCCTATTGGCCTGTGGGGGCCATTTTTATTAAACCACCACATTCCATTCCCCATTTGCCCATTGGCTTGTAGACATATCATAGTGCAAAATGCATTTAGTCCAAACACAAAAGTCCAGAGAATATCACAGTATCAGTGCTGTTTAAAGTCCAAATTTCCAAGTCTTTTTTGAAGCCCATGCAACCTCTTACCTGCAATCACCTGTAAAATCAAAATTAAAAGCAGATCACTTATGTCCAATATATATGGCAAAGGATGTAGATTCCCATTCCAAAAGGCGGAAAGATGGTAAAATGAAGAAATACTGTACCAAAGTAAGACTGAAAACCATGCATGCTTTTTAACTACAGTGTGCAAGGAACCATGGGGTTCTCCTGGGGTTCTCAACTTGCCTTGAGAAGCAAGTTCCATATGTTTTTCAAGTTATAATCTATGGCTCCTGGTGCACTGTGTGTGCCTTTCAGTTCCTGAGAATTTTGAGGCACTCTCTCAGGCAGTGAGGCATTCAGGCCATTTTGGGTTTCTCTATATGATTCCTTAGAAGTCAAAAAGTCCTGTGATACTCTCCAGTAGCCACATTCAAACTCAAAAGCAAAGAGCAGATCTTGGAGGGATTTGAGAACTCCCTGTGACTGTAGGACACTCTGGGGAGCAGAATTGGTAAAGTTACCAGTTAACAGTGCAAAGCAGGGAAGCTTGGTAGGACAATTGTTCTTAGACATTAGTATTATGTACCCTGTAAAGTTTGCAAATATCATTGTGTATTTGCACCTACAACTATTGGCCCTGGAAGTTAACAGCACATTTTGTTTCTGGTAAGAATATACAAAGTCTGATTGCTCTCAGTAATATTGCCACAGCCCTAGTCTTATTGTGGCCCTCCAACCTTGGTTTATTTTTTTTTTCTGCCTAATCAGGTAACCTTAGCCCAGTAAGTGTCTACAGGCTCTTGCACCTGTATTCTCTCACTTGCCTATTAAAGAGGATTCTTTAGCCACAGAGCTGTTTAAAAATTAATCCCATGAGGAACCAGTGCAGATTTGATTGATTCAGAAAATACAGTTTGGGTTTATTGCTGTAAACCCCCATAGTAATGGTTTAATTTACTAAGCAAATTTATACTCCCCATTAATTTTCTATCACACGAATGTACTCTATGATGTAAATACAGCATTCAGAAATGTGTCTTCACAATTTGCCTTCTTTTAGGGGTATGTATTTATTTAGCTTTTATTTTTAAGACTGTGTCTCTTTGTGTGTGGAACAATGGACTGTGCAAGGAAACTTGGTAAGGTTAAGTGTGTCCAAGACCCTAGCTGTCAGGCACCCACTTGAGATAGTAGGTATCTCCCTGCTCCCTACCAGATTCCTGGCCTGGAACATAGGCCACACTTTCCACATAGGAAATGTGACCTGTGGTCACTTTAGACCAAAATAGAGTTCTCCATGATAATGAGGTGTCTAGAGGCCCTGAGATTCTAACCAATAACTTTCTCTTCCTTCACCTTACTTCCTGGCAAAAGGTATTTAATATCTGATCTACCTGAGGAGTTTGTATGCACCCATTTTCCACAGTGAACAAGCAATAAACACTCTGGAACCAAAAAAAAAAAGAATGAAAACCAGCTGGGAAACTCTCATTTCTGTATCTCTATGCATAACTTCAAAGCATTTTCAGATCTTCAACTCCTTTCAGTTTTGTTGAGTGCAACACATTTCTTTCACTTGGGCTGGTTCCACACGAGTCTACAGATTTTCTTGGTAGACATTCCACAGCTCTGGCATTTCTAACATCATGAGATTTCCAAGGCAATCCAGGCTTCAACTTCACAGATTCACATAATGTCTGTCCCGACCCACAGGGTAGTTCACGGGGGTCCCAGGGTCACCTGAGGGAGAATGGGAGACAAGAGACACAGAGAACTGACAACAAGACAGGAGTTATAATCAAGCTGCAAATTTTATTTTTTTCACATGGGATTATAAAGGGTAGCAAGCAGGAAATGGGGAGGGGGGAGCAGGTGAGGCACTAGAAGACTATGTTCTGTTCTAGAAACTCCAAGGGAACTGGCAATGGCTGCAGAATGTTGGGAGGGGGTAGACATTGTCTCAGGGGACTTGCTTTGACTTGTTCTCAGGAAGGGGCTTGTTTGACTTGTTCTCAAGACCTTAGAGGGAAGTTGGCAGCAGCTGCAGGATATTGGCTAACTAAAAATCAAGGTGTAGGTTGTGTCGCTAGGCAACACAACCACAGAAGAGCCACATTTGTTCTAACCTACTTACTTTATCTAACTTCACTAAGGCAAGAGCTAGTATCTTTTCAACTTGAATGAGCCTGAATAGCTGAGCCCACCTGTAACAATGAAAGGGGCTGAAGATTAAAATGAGAGTGGCTCCTGGCATCTCCCCCTTCTCTATATAGAGATGAGCCATCGGATGAATGAGGCAGTCATCAGAGGATAGGGTAGAAGAGGCCCCCAAAATACGGAGTGGTGCCTGTCTTAGGAGTCAACCCAAAGTTTTCCAACACCTATTACTCATCATTGGAGATCCCTGCCAGTCCCCAGGGATTCCTGTCTTAGGTAGGCGTGGTTTTGGGAAGTTGCCCATCTTTGGTCAACCACTCAGCAGGGTAGCGAGCCACCAGGGGTTCCTTGAAAATACAAAGGAACTCCTTCTGGAGCCCCAACTGGGATGGCAAGGCAGAGATGTTATTTTTTTTTTTTTTTTTGCCAGGGTACACAATTGTGTCATTTTGGCTGTTTCATGACTGTTTCTGAGGATCGTGTAGCCATCTCTCAATCTTCCATAGCCAACCGATGGTAATGTACCTGAATGGGCTTGGCAGCTAGGTTACTGACCTGTTGTTTGATTAAGATTGTGATTTGATTAAAATCCCACAGTCCAAAAGAGCATAACAACATCCGGCCCACAAAGGGTCCTAAAATGCTAAGTAAAAGCGTGGTAAGCCATGGGGAGGTGGAAAACCAATTTGTATACCAACTTTCTGCCTGTTCCCTTTCTCTCTTTCACTTTTCTAATCCTTCTCTAACTATCTTCACACTATCTCTGACCCTCCCTGTTTTGCTAGTATAGAAGCAGCACTCTTCCTTTAATGCTGCACAGATGACACCCTGTTGGAGAAAGAGAAGATCATGTCCTCGTCTGTTTTGGAGGACTACTTTGGCTAGGGAATCAATGGAATCGGAGAGATCATTCCATCCCTTGTTGGAGGGGCTGAACATCTTGGTCAATGGTGGCATGTAGTTGAGTATACCTGGAGTTGGAGAGAATGAGAGAGGAGATTCCCATCCCTGCTCCCACAGCCCCTAGGCCAAGAAGGACAGAGATAGTAATGGCAGAGATAAGTTCTCTGTGGGAGTGGCTCAACAAAGTGGAGTCATCCATAGACTGATCCCACAAGTGAAAGAAATCTTCAGAGTGATAGTAAACTAAGCGGGGTACCATCTTAATGAGAATGCAAAATTCAGGCATCCTGTCAATAGTTCAGAGAAAAAGACAGGGTGTGAGGCTGTCAATACAGGCCCACCAAGCATCGTTGTGGGGGAGTAGAAAGGTATGGTCAAGAGAGGGGGTCAGAATTTCATTGCATAGATGAACATATTTAGGAGGGATGCCTGCCTGGTTGATAATTATACAGAGACCCAGGCCAGACACTTGGATCAGGGAGAGGCCTGACCAGGAGGTGTGTTGCCACCGGCAGTGGTGGGAGTCATTAGTATAGAGGAGGTGGCCAGGGATAGTGATTCCTGGATAAAAGGGAGATTGGGAATGATAACAGCCAGCAATCTTTTACAAGATCAGGCAAGGTCTCAGTTAAGGTTAAAAAGGTTTGGTTGACAAGAGAAAGGACAAGATTTTTACTAGATGGTGGTTGTTGGGGGGGAGGGAGGCCAGCACTGTCGTGAGTAGCTGGAGTGTAAAGCTTGAGGGATGTGAAACATCTTTAAATTTAGGGATATGTGTGCCCTCCCAATCAGAGGGGGGATAGGCCGTGGAACCAACACCAGATTAGGTCCTATTGGGACTGGTTGGGAATGATAAAGGGGTTCTTTGAACAGCTTAATAGTAAATGTAATGCCTGTGTCTGTACCAGATTGATAGAGACAGAGGCCCCATTCATAACCTTTTTGCCAATTAGTTGCAGACTTTCCTGTAGCGGTAAGCTTGATCTGTATGGGGACACAACACCCCCTTGTGGAGGTGACAGAAGCATTGCAGGACTCATCAACCTTTAGGGTACTGGGGGGGGGGTTGTAAAGTTATGCTGCATGTAATCCCACGAAGAGGAGGGTTTCCAATAAGAATCTCCTGTGGTTTCACAGCCCCAGGAAGCACAAAAAAAGGTCTGATTTACCTCCACATTTGTTTAGCAGGGAGCGATCACAGTGGAATCCTGGGACAAACATAAAACTCGGTTCCCTTTAGGAAGGTGCTTCGTACAGAATTGTTCAACCCAGGTTTTAAGGAGTGGCGGGTAGAAATGAAAAAATTTGCATACCTACTTGACCAACCATGGGGGCGGGCAAATAATTTTCTGGAGCTGAGTCTAGCCCCAGAAGGTGTTCAACTCCCCAAGGGACCCCAGCTTCCAGAGCTAGCCTGCAAAGACCAGGGGTTAGAACTTCTGGCCACCAGAGCTGATTGGATAATTTAGAGGTGGACCAGACAGGGTCTTTTCTCTCTGAGAGGACCACCCAGGTAAAATTCCAGGCCATGTGTCTGAGAGATGCTCCTGATGGATCTTTATGGGAGAGCTTGATGGTGACCACCAGGGTGTTCCACCATTGTAGGGTCAGATACACCAGGAGCATCAGGGTTTGGTGAGGCAGCAGCCTCTAAAAGAGGAGAGTGAGTTTCAGCAGGAGACCAGTGCTCCACTCTAGATGTGGGGTTAATCAGTTTTCTGAAGCATTCTGGGAGCCATCTAGGTTGGGAGTTCTCTTGTTCATAAATGCATGCCAAGCCACATCCCCAGATGAGTATAGGGTCTGCCTCTTTCCAGAGGACTGAGGCACAAGAATTCTCAGAGTCAGAATGCTAATGATGATCAGAGGCCGAATGGCCCTCATTATCTAATTTTAAAAAGTTAAGGACAAATAAAGTATGAACAAGCCGATTACAGGATGAGGGGGTCATAAGGGTCTCCGTGGAGGCTGAAAGGCGCTGAAGCATATTTTTAAAAGTCTGGTGTGCTCCTTCCACAATTCCCTGACCCTGAGGGTTGTAGGGAATGCAAGAAACATGTTTAATACCAAGGAATGAGCAGAACATCCGCAACTTAGCCCCCGTATAACCCTGGACATTGTCTGTTTTAATAACTTGAGGTTTCCCCATAATAGAGATACACTGAGTGGAATGAGTAATAACATCTTTAGAAGTTTCACCCAATAGGGGGGAGGAAAAAAGGAAACAGTTGAAGGTATCAATTGTGACATGAACAAATTTAGACCTTCCAAATGAAGGGAAGTGGGTTGCATCCATCTACCAACGTTCATTTGAGAGCAGACCTCTTGGGTTGACTCCCAGATGAGGAGTGGGGAGTAGAGAAACACAGCCTGGGCAGTCTTTGACTATGGATCGAGTTTGTTCTCTGGAGATTTTAAATATCTGTCTCAAAGTGGAGGCATTGAGGTGATGAAGGGCATGTTCTTGTTGGGCCCTGATCAGGGGAGTGGACAAAATGGCAGAGACAAGGCAGGTAGCTTCATCTGCTTTAGCATTACCTTTTGAGAAGGGGGCCCTTAAGGCCTGTATGTACCCTCAGATGGCCCACAAAAAAAGTGGGCAGTCCTCTTAAGAATGAACTGTTGAATTTTTGCGAATAAGTGGGAAGCTGTGGAGACAGTCCAAATGTATGGGACCGTCTTGAGTAAGGGAATGGAACTGGCCACGTAAGCACTGTCTATGTATAGGTTAAAGTGGGAGGAGCATAATCTTTTACAAGCCTGTTGAACAGCAACAATTCAACTAGCTGTGCAGAGGAATATGGGGAGTGGGATACAAAGGTTTCATCTTGTAAGACATAAATGGCACAGCCATTTGAAGAGCCATCAGTAAAGACTGTAACCCCCTCCTTCAAAGGTTGTTTGGAGGTAACTCTGGGAAACACAAAAGGGTGGACTCTAGCAAACTTTATAAGGGGGTTCTTTGGGAAGTGATTATCAATGACATCAAAAAAGGCAGCACAGGCAATGGCCCAATCATTATCAGTCTGAAGAAGCCAGTTAACTTGGTCTGACATACAAGGGACAATAAGAATGTCAGGGTCGATGAAAACCTCTTTAGGTGCTTCTCAGCCATTAGATATTCTTCAGGTGAGAACTCTTTGTTTAGCTCTGTACCCCAGTTTTTAATAGGATTACTTGCCTCTCTGGAGTTTAACTTTGTGAGTTCTTTGTATATATTGGATATTAGCCCTCTGTCAGATGTAGGGTTGGTAAAGATCATTTCCAAGTTAGTTGGTTGCTGCTTAGTCTTTTTGACAGTGTCTTTTGCCTTGCAAAAACTTTGTAATTTAATGAGGTCCCATTTGTCAATTCTTGATCTTAGAGCATAAGCTATTGGAGTTCTATTCAGGAAATTCTCTCCTGTGCCCATATGTTCAAGGTTCTTCCCTAGTTTCCTTTCTATTAGTTTCAGTGTGTCTGGTTTTATGTGGAGGTCCTTGATCCACTTGGAATTGAGCTTAGTGCAAGGAAATAAGAATGGGTCAATTTGCATTCTTCTGCATGTTGACCTCCAGTTGAGCCAGCACCATTTGTTGAAAAAGGCTATCTTTTTTCCACTGGATGGTTTTAGCTCCTTTGTCAAAGATCAAGTGACCATAGGAGTGTGGATTCATTTCTGGGTCTTCATTTCTGTTCCTTAGTCATTAGGGAAATGCAAATCAAAACAACCCTGAGATTCCATCTCACACCAGTCAGAATGGCTAAGATCAAAAACACAGGAGACAGCAGTTGATGACGAGGATATGGAGAAAGAGGAACACTCCTCCACTGCTGGTGGGATTGCAAGCTGGTACAACCACTCTGGAAAGCAGTCTGGTGGTTCCTCAGAAAACTGGGCATGACACTCCCGGAGGATCCAGCTATACCACTTCTGGGCATATACCCAGAGTCTTTACCTGCATGCAATAAGGACACATGCTCCACTATGTTCATAGAAGCCTTATTTATAATAGCCATGTGCTGGAAAGAACCCAGATGTCCCTCAACGGAGGAATGGATTCAGAAGATGTGGTATATTTACACAATGGAATACTACTCTGCAATTAAAAACAATCAATTCACGAAATTCCTAGGCAAATGGTCAGAACTTGAAAATATCTTCCTTAGTGAGGTAACCCAATCACAAAAGAACACACATGGTATGCAGGCACTGATAAGGGGATATTAACCCAGAATCTCGGAATACCCTAGACACAATTCGCATATCAATAGATTTCCAAGAAGATGGAAGGAGAGACCCCTGGTCCTGGAAAGACTGGATGTAGGGGAATGCCAGTACAGAGAAGCGAGAGGGGGTTGAATGGGGAAAAGAGGGAGGGAAGGGGCCTTATGGGACTTTCGGGAGGGAGGAAACGAGAAAGTGGAAATGATTTTGAATGTAAATAAAAAAAAACTTAGAAAATAAAATAAAATTAAAAAAAAAAAAACTGGAAAATATCATCCTTAGTGAGATAACCCAATCACAAAAGAACACACATGGTATGCAGTCACTGATAAGTGAATATTAACCCAGAAGCTCGGAATACCCAAGGCACAATTCACATATCAATTGATTTCCAAGAAGAAGGGAGGAGACCCCCCTGGTCCTGGAAAGAATGGATGTAGCAGCGTAGGGGAATACCAGGACAGAGAAGAGGGAGGAGGTTGACTGGGGAACAGGGTGAGGGAAGAGGGCTTATGGGACTTTCGGGGAGGGGGGAAACGGGAAAGGGGAAATCACTGGGAATGTAAATAAAAAATATAGAAAATAAAAAATAAAAAAATTTAAAAATTAAAAAATTAAAAAAAAAAATATGTCAGGGTCTTTGCCAAAGTATTGTCAGGCTAATTTTCTACCTTTTAAAAGAAGGCTTGCAAACATGGAATAATAGGTGGCAGTAAATAAGGTAATTTACAAGGTTTAGAGTGGAGGGGGACCCACAGTAGAGAGTGCCCCAAGCCCCCTCCCAAAGCTCTTTGTCAGAAGACACCCAGGGGAGAATGGGAAGTGGCACACACAATAGAATAAAGGGGGGAATTTGAGTCAAACTGAAAGGTGACCTAGGAGGCTATAGCCTGGCAAACCAGTTGAAGGGTTTTCTCAGCTTGTGGACTGAGTGAGTGGGGTGGGGGAGTGGATGAGTATCCCCTGTCAGCAAATCATATAAGGGAAGCAGAACATCAGGGGGAATTTTTAGGTAAGGGCGTAGGAACTATAGGTTACCAAGGAGTTGTTGGAAGTGATGCAGGGTTTTTAAGGATCCCAAGTGAAACTCTAACCTAGGGTTGAGAACTTTGTCCTGGGAGAGCTGAAAACCCAGGTAAGAATGGGGGGGGTCTAAGTTGAATCTTATCGGGCACAATTTTTAAGCCATGGGAAGAAAGAGCCACATGTAATTGCTTAAAACTTTGTAAAGCTTGTTCTTCAGTAAGAGCAGCAAGAAGAATATCATTCATATAATGTAAAATGTAAGCCTGAGGTCAGTCTTTTTGGGCAGGGAGAATGGCCTGGGCCATATATATTTGTGCCATGGTGGGACTGTTAGCCATCCCTTGTGGAAGGACTCGCCATTAGAATCGGTCCATGGGTCCCTGGAAGTTAATCTGTGGGAAGCTAAAAGTGAAATGAGGACAGTCACTGGGGTGTAGGGGGATCGTGAAAAAAACAGTCCTTTCAGTCAATAGTAATTTTGAAAATATCTCTGAGTATGGCTGCGGGAGTGGGGAAGCCTGGCTGCAAGGCCCCATGGGGACCATCACCTTATTTACTGCCCTGAAGTCCTACAAGAGCCTCCTTTTGCCAGATTTTTTCTTGATTACAAAAATGGGTGTATTCCAAGTGGAGGAAGAGGGTTCAATGTGACTTGCGGCAAGTTGCTTCTGCACTAGCTCTCGAGCCTCTGTCAACTTTTCTTGAGTTAGGGGCCACTGATCAACCCACACAGGGGTAGAGTCCTTCCAATGAATTTTGTCAGCATGAGTGTGAGGTGCAGGCATGATAGTGTCCACTATGGAAAACCCTGACTTGCGAAGCCCAGTCCTTGTCTATCGGTTTTCTGTTGGACTTGTATTGGGTGTTGGATACACTGAGCCTCCCTGCCCAGTCCCTGTCCAGGGAAGAATCCCTGGGACAACATCTGTCTGATGACTGCTTCATTAGGGCTGCACATAATAACATTCATCTCAGACAAAATGTCCCTACCCCAAAGGTTAACAAGGAGGTCATCAATAATGAATGGGGTGACTGTTCCTGAGTTGCCTTCTTGGTCTGTCCAGACAAGCGCTATTGCAGGGATCTGTGAGTCCTTAGAGTGGCCTATGCCCTGAAGGTGAGTAGCAGAAGCACTTAATGGCCATTTTTTTGGCCAATATTTTGAGGATGTGACAGTAGCATCAGCCGCAGAGTCAAGGAAGCCTGTAAAGGTCTTGCCATCAAACTTTAAAGTGAGCATGGGACAGGAGGGGGTGATCTTATGAGCCCAAAAAGCATCTGCTATTCCCACCTCTCCCTGATCTCCATGTATCTTATTTATTGCGTTGTTGAGGGGGATCTGTGGTAGGAGTAATTGGGCTATGGGTTGTCCTGGAGAAATAGACATAAACCCATCTAGGACCTGTGCCAGGATCATGATCTCACCATCATGAGCTGCATCTACAGGGGTAGGTATGACCTAAAATACTCCCTTTGAGAGGGAAGCTCTCCCTATGACTATTCCAAAAGTCCCTGGGAGCAAGGGCCCCCTCATCCCCGTAGGAAGCACACAGATCCTATCCTCAGATTTTAATACTGTGTTGGAGGCAGCACAGAGGTCCAATCCTGTGCTGCCTGTGGTTGTTTGTTGTAATTGTGAGATTGTACAGGGCCGTTGGTCGAGGGAGTCATTACAGACTGTGGGGGACAAACCCTATTGCCCGGGGTTGGTCCTGGGAGAGGGAGACATAGGCTGTCCCCGAGAGGAGATTCCCGATGGTCGGTGAGGAAGGGGCTGACCAAGATTGTCAGTTTTGGAACTGCATTCATTCTGCCAATGATGGCCCTGGCGGCAGCGAGGGCAAAGTGTCCCTGTACCTGAGTGGATGGACTTGTAGGCAGGGGGGCCAAGATGGGGGACCCCGAGGGGCCCTAGGGTAGGGCCACTCTCGTTGGAAATGCCCTGTTTGTTTGCAGTCAAAGCAAGTCTTTGTTTGAGAATGGATACCTGCCTTCTGGAGCACAACTCCAGTAGCTAGGCCAGTGGCCTGACTTGACGTGACGCCTGTGCACAAGAGAATATACTCCGCTAAAGACTTGAGGCAGTGGTGTTTAAGGACATCTGGCAAGCCATATTTGCATTCTCAAATACAAGTTGTTTAAGGAACGTGTTATCAGAGTTTTGGGAGCCAAAAATTCGCTCAGCCGTTTCGGTCACTGCAGTGGAAGACCCCACTTTCGGGGGTTATTTTCTCCAGGCTGTAAGGCAGACCTGGCGAACTTATGCCAAAAGTCCTGCGGGGGGGGGGGGGGTATTTCATCTGAGCTTCCAGTGTATTAAAAGTAAGGCCACCCAGAATTTTCTTAGCGGTCCAAGATTTGCTCTCAGGATGTGAGCAGTTTTTTGTTTCAATTTCTTTAGCTGCCTCAGCAGCCTCTGACTTTCACAAAATAAATTCTCCTCCCGAAAGGGCGGTTCATGCAAGTTGTAGGAACTCTCTTAGTGTGAGCCAGCCTTCGGTGGATGATTCAAGGAGGGTCAAGGTAAAAGGAGCAGTTGGACTCTAAGTGGCCACCGCCACTTTTAGTTTCTCAAGAATTTTAAAATCAAGGGGTTTATAAGTGTATTTTGGGGCCTGTCCTGGGGTCTCTGCTTCCTGATCTCCCTCACGGCTCTGGGTATCTAGGCTGGGGTCCTCCTCTAAATCTTCATTTTCATGTGGGCTTTCCTCTGGGTCCTCTGGGCTTTCCCCTGGCTTTTCCTGTGAGTCTTCAGCATCCTCCCCATGGGGGTTTCTGGGGACAGTGATCCCTCTCCATAGGAGAGTGGAAAAGACAGGACAAGGTATTTACTACCAGCCTTAACCTTAGGAACCAGACCTCGTTTCAACTGTAAATTTAGAGTCAGGTTCTCCATTTCCTCCTCTAAATCTTGTAGAGCCCTGCTCTTTCTGGTCCTGTACCAACTGGGGCAGGGAGGAGACCTCCTCGGTAGTGCACCAGCTAGCGAGCGGCAGAAACGGGGAGGGGGGGTAGGGATGTGGGGGGCAGGTAGCAAAAACCTGGTCAAGGGGCCCATAGGGTGGCAGTGGAACGAAAGGAGGAATGGGAGTGGGGAGTGGGTCAGTGAGAGGGGGGAGCCAAGGCAAGGCCAATTGTGGTGACAATGGGCTTGGGAAGGTCATGATAGCGATCTGACTCATATTATGCAGCGTCCTCCTCGAGATCAGCCTCCTCCTCAGGAGACAAAATTTCATCTCCTGGGTTATTATTTGATCTTGAGTCACGTATGATGGGGTAAAGTCTCCACTTATGAGGGGTCTTAGATGTTGGAGTCGGGGAGTTCCTGTTTGGTCCCTTCCTCCATATCAATAATTACAGAGGCAGGAGGGGAATTGAGATGAGGGGAGGGAGTGGGCTGGGAAGAATGTTCCTTTAATGAACATTCTACCTCAGAAACTAAATCTTGTAGGTCAGGCCACTGGGGGGGATGAATGAATAATGTCATTGATTAGAGACAATTAAATGCAGTCACAGGGATCTTTTCAGGGCCGAATGTACGATAGTAGTCCTTGAAAGAGTCACTGACTCTTGCCCATGTTTTCATATCTATCGTTCCCTCCCCTGGAAATCAAGGACATATCTGTCCAACAATGTCTAAGAAGCATCTCAAATCCTTTTTCTTAACTCGAGTTCCCCGTGTCTTGAGAGACTCTTTGCGCCCCGAAATAAACAAGGCTTGTTAGAAAGTGCTTGTCCCATGTCTTACCTCTTTGTCAAAAGTCTTTGTCAAAAGACTTGCTCCGTGATGTTTCTCCTCTGGCTGAACTTCGGCGGGTAAACTGAGAAATCGACCTTAGGTGGCCTTTTTTTGAGGATACATGTTAGGTTTTTTCCTATTCAGATACTAAGTAAAAGATTTTCCAATGTGTTTATACTGTTCCACTCTGGAGCTCTGAATATGGGCAATCCAGCCTTGTCACATTTCCTGTCATACTCATGCAAAGTCTGTAACTTTTCATATGTGAACAATTACAGGTATTTTGTTTTTCCTTATTCCTAGTCAACATATATCAGATACCTGCTGCTTTTCTTACCAAAGTGCACATTTGCATTTCTGTTCTCACTCACTAGCAATCTAAATAGAGCATTGTTCCCATGCATTCTTAAAAATTTCTCAGCGAATTCTTTGCCAGAATGGAATATAAATGATGTATAGCCTGGCACAAAACACTTCATGGACCCACTGACCCATGAAAGACCCACAGCCTTTCTGGAAGGTTTCTGTCCTTCCTCTCTGCCAGTAGAACAGCACTCTGCCCTTGACTTACAGTAGTGTAATAGTTCTTTAGGATACAGTTCTAAACTCCTCAGACTTTCTAAATAAACCAGCTCTAATTCCTGACTGGTTTGGGTTTTGTACCATACACAGATATGTTTTCATGGAAATATCCCTAGAAACAAAGACAAATAGGAGTGCTGACCAAAGCTCTCATTTGCCTAAACTCACTACAGTAACTTGTTTGAATGTATACATGCACATATATGCATGTATGAATATTATATGTGTATGGCATGCATCTGTATGACCCATATTCAACATTTGAAAACACATTTAATTTGTATTAGTTTCATGTTAAGATTATCCCGGTGCCTCTCCCTAGATGGGGCCAAAGCAGATAAAAAATGCTCTAGGTACAAGGGAAAGTAGAAAAACAATATATATGAAAGAAGATCATGTGTAGGAAGGGGAAACATTTTAGTTCCATTTGGTAGTAAGGAAAGGGATATTGCCCAGGCATAGTGATATTGATACATGTGGCTGACAGAGCAGTCATTTCAAAAGGCCTGAGTTTAGAATCAGGGGTAAAAGGGCAATGAGACATCAAAAGAAGTAGCAGCAACAAAATCTACCCAGCACATATCCCAGTAATGGCACATTGAGGCTAGGGGTGAGTAGACTTCAACAGGACAGGAAAGCTTTCATAGTGAAAATAAACGGTGAGGGTAGAGGTGGGGGTGGGGGAAAGAGCCCTGTGGAATGCAGGTTGTACTTTAGCTTTGTCAGCTTCAGTGGGCTCAGGGGACAGAGGTCCTTAGAACAAAGGTGATTGGTTTATTCACTGATGCAAGAGTAGCTTGCACATGGGTATATAAGAGTGTTTCATCCAAAACTGAAGGAGATCACAAGAAGGGTCTAGAGTTCCTGGAGCGAAATGTATATGAACAGCTAGGGAGAGAAACTAAACATGATACTATCACTATCATACTAACAAACCATCACTGCTGAACAAAGCACCTCAGTTTCCTAAACTCAGCCAAACACTACAGTAAGTTGTATATTCATACATGGATATATGAATATTAATGTATATGTACATAAATGCATTATCCATACGCAACATACCATTCAGCAGGATTTGTTCCCAAGGATCCTGAAAAGGTAACATGGAGGAATACAAAAACACTTGCAGAAACCAACTTGGCAGGAGAAAAATGGAAAATAAAAAAAAACAGAGGAGTAAGAGAGAATGCAAAGTAGAAAGAGAAGAAAAGGAGGAGTAAAGAAGGAGCAAGAAGAATATCAAGAGGGAAAGAGGAAAAAGAAAATCAGGAAGAAGGAAAAAAAGAAAAGAGGAGGTGAACAGGAAGAAGATAACAGGAAAGAGATGGAAGAACACAGAATTACTCAGATTCTATTTAAGTAGATAGAATTTATTAAATTTATTTTACACTGTGTGTTTGAGTGTTTTGTCTGCATAAATGTATATGTACCACATGCATAACAAATAATCACAAAAGTTAGAAGAGGGCATCAGATCCCTAAGACTGGAAATACAGACAGTTGTTAGCCATTATGTGGGGGAAACTACATCCTTCTGGAAATATCTCACTGTCAAGAGAAAGAGGTTTGATTAGGACAAACAGGAAAAGGAGGAATTGCAAATGGATGAACGGGAGGAACAGGAAGAGAAAAGATAGAGGACTATGAGGAGGAGCAGGAGAAAGAGGAGCAGATGGAGGAATAGGAGGAGGGTTAGGAAGAGGAGGAACAAGTAGAGAAATGGAAGAAGGAGGAGGAAAAGGAGGTGAAGGAATAGGGGCAATTAGGAGATGCAGAAATGAGAAAAAACTTTCTTAGCAATATCATGAGTGTTAAAGATAATATAGCCCCAAATAAATATTTCTTTAATAAGAGATTCTTTTTCTAAATTGTTGAACTCTTCAAATGAAGCAATAGCCAAATGTATTTCTCAAGACCTGTGCCAACCTTAGTAACAGAAATGAAGGATACACTTAAAGAAAAAAAACAAAACAAAACAAAACATTACTTGCATCTGGAGATATGATTCAACAGTTAAAAGGTCTTGCTAGTCCTCTACTTCACTTTCCAGTAACCATATAATAGCTAACTACAGTCTTAGTAATATGATGCCCTCTTCTGATCTCTGTGGGCACTCAATATGCATGTGATACATGGACATTTATGCAAACAAAGCACTCAAACATGTAATTTGAAATAAATTTTAAAAATATTTCTTAAATATGAAAATAATTTGTGAATTTATAGAAACTTCCTTGAAAAAAATAATAAATGATACCCACCCATAAACAGACACTACAACTTGATACTTCAAATGAACAAATAACTTAAAATTTCTTAAAGATGCAAAATGAGATTTTGTGTATCAAGTAGACCAGATTTCTATTGCAGGTTGTCTCTATTTGGCTATTTTCTCCTCTACTATCTAGAAGAATACAATAGATCTTTTCCTGAACACTGTAGTTACTTATGTTCTCTGTTGGGAAAACACATAATACCACAAATAACTGGAGGACACGATTTGTTTGCCTTACACTTATAGGTCACAGTCCATCTTTAAGGAAAGTCAGCAGGAACTCAAGACAGGACATGAGGCAGGAACCATGGAATAACACTGCTTGCTGGCTCTCTCACAAGATCATACTTAGCTATATTTTTTAGGCATTCTAGGACCAACTGCCTAGGAATGTTATTGTTCTTATCAGGTTGCTTCTCTTAAATAAATTAATTATCTATGACCACACTCCCACACAGACATGTCAATAGGCCAGTCTGATTTAGGCAATTGCTTAATTGACACGCTTCCATCTGTCAGTAGGCAATGTCATGTTGACAAAGTCAACTTAGGACACTTTGGCACAGGAAAGAACTCTGAAATGCTTTAAACATGCTTGAGCACTAAGAGGACGTGTCACTTCTAGTATGAGATCCAGAGAATGAGGAAAGTTAATGCTATCATGCTTATGGAAGGTGAAAAACATGAAATAATCAGTGTGTAATCTTAAGAACTACCTGCTCCTAGGAAAAGTAAATGGACAGACAAATGAATGCAGTTAAATGGGTTGGAAAACTGAGAAGGAAATAACAGTGGCAGATATAATGTGTTTTCAGAATTGCTCCCCATACTTCCCATAACATGTTGCTTCCCATGTCCTCACTCCCTCTCATCCTTACTTTATTTGTTTCCTAACTAGGGTCTTAAATGTTCTAGCTAGTGATTGTATGTGTAGTAACCCCAAATTTTATTGCTTTACAAAATAAAGCACACTAATAGAATACATAAGAATCCAGGGGAATTAAAATTTATTTTTAATCCTAGAAATCTGTTTGTAGATCAAACAACATGTCAGCATGTCTACAGATATTTTGAAAATTAGTTTTATGTGAAACACAATATTTGGTTCATGTCAACATTACCTTTACTATTTTGGTTAAGTTGTTTGTTGTTTTTATTGTTGTTAATTCATGTTAATGACATTTAAGAAAAAGAAAATTTATATTTGAGTAGTATTCTTTTATTCCCGTTCTTAGAAAGGCAAAAGTAATTTTCAAAATTATTTTTTTGTTTGTTCATACAGATATGACAGCATATCTAAACCTGCCTTCACATGTATATGATGATATATAGCTTAAAAGATAATAGACAAGTGCTGAGGCGATGACTTTGTGGATAATGTTCTTCCTGTGCCAGAGTGTGGATTTAGAATTGGCTCTGCAGCACCCAGAAAATTCTGGACTCAGCAGTGTGAATCTCTAATACCAGTTGTCCTACAGCAAGACAGAATTTGGAGTTGAGAGAATTTCTAGTGATGTATGGGGTGACTAAACTGGCAAACTCAGTTATTAATGACTTAAGGGTATTATCCACACCTAAATCAAGAACTGACACCCATTGTTTTTTTTTTTTTAGATATATTCTTTATTTACATTTCAAATGTTGTCCCCTTTTTTGGTTCTCCCCTCCCCCCAAAATCCCATAAGCAATATCCCCTTTCCCAATCAACCCTCCCCCACTTCCCTGTCCTGGTATTCCTCTACACTACAGCATCAAGTCTTTCCAGGACCAAGGGCCACTCATCCCTTTGATGTCCAGCAAGGACATCCTCTGCTGTCGATGTGCCTGGAGCCATCTGTAACTCTCTGTGTACTCTTTGGTTGATGGTTTTATCCCTAGGAGTTCTGGGAATACTGAGTGACTCACGTTGTTGTTCCTCCTGTGGCTCTGCAAACCCCTATAGCTCCTTGGGTCCTTTCTCTAGGTCCTCCATTGGGGACACTGTGCTCAGTTCAATGGCTGGCTGAGAGTGTCCACCTCTGTATTTCTCATGCACTAGCAGAGCCTCCCAGGTGACAGCTATATCCAGCTCCAGTCATCAAGCACTTGTGGGCATAGATAATAGTGTCTGGGTTTTGTAACTGTATATGGAATGGATCCCTGGGTGGGGTGGTCTCTGTATGGTCTTTCACTCAGATTCTGCTACACCCTTTATCCCTGTATCTCCTTCTGTGGGTATTTGTTCCCCTTACTAAGGGAACCAAGTATACATACTTTGTTCTTCCTCCTTCTTGGGCATCATTTGATATGTGAAATGTGTCTTGGGAATTCCAAGCTTCTGGGCTAATAACCACTTATCAGTGTGTGCGTGCTATGTGTGTTTGTTTGTGATTGGGTTACCACACTCAAGATGATATTCTCCAGTCCCATCCATTTGTCTAAGAATTTCATGAATTCATTGTTTTTAATGGCTGCATAGTAGTCCATTGTGTAAATATACCACATTTTCTGTATCCATTCCTCTATTGAGGGACATCTGGGTTCTTTCCAGCTTATGGCTACTATAAATAGGGCTGCTATGAATATAGTGGAGCATGTATCATTATTAAATGCTGGGGGAATCCTCTGAATATATGCCCAGGAGTGGTATAGCAGGGTATTCCAGTAGTATTAAGTACAGTTTTCTAAGGAACGGAGAAACTGATTTCCAAAGTGGTTGTACCAGTTTGCAATCTCACCAGCAGTGGGGGGGGGGGGTGTTCCTCTTTCTCCACAACCCCTCCAGAACCTGCTATCCCCTGATTTTTTATCTTATCAATTCTGACCAGTGTGAGGTGAATGAAATCTCAGGGTTGTTATGATTTGCGTTTCCCTGATGACTAAGGATGTTGAACATTTCTTTAGGTGCTTCTCAGCCATTTGATATTCCTCAGGTGAAAATTTTTTGTTTAGCTCTGTACCCCATTTTTAATAGGGTAATTTGGTTCTCTGAAGTCTAACCTCATAAGTTCTCTGTATATATTGGATATTAGCACTCTGTTGGAAGTAAGACTGGTAAAAATCTTTTCCCAATTTGTTGGTTGCCATTTTGTCTTATTGACAGTGTCCTTTGCCTTACAGAAACTTTGTAATTTTATGAGGTCCCATTTGCCAATTTGTAATCTTAGGGCATAGACTATTGGTCTTCTATTCTGGAAATTTTCCCCTGTGCCCATGTGTTCAAGGTTCTTCCCCAGTTTCTTTACTATTATTTTCAGTGTGTCTGGTTTTATGTGGAGGTCCTTGATCCACTTGAACCTGAGCTTAGTACAGGGAGATAATGATGGATTGATTTACATTCTTCTATATGCTAGCCACCAGTTGAGCCTGCACCATTTGTTAAAAAGGCTATCCTTTTTCACTGGATGGATTTCGTAACTCTGTCAAAGCTTAAGTGACCATAGGTGTGTGGGTTGATTTCTGGGTTTTCAATTCTATTCCATTGATCTACCTGTCTGTCACTGTACCAATACCATGCAGTGTTTTGTTGTTGTTGTTGTTGTTGTTGTTTTTAACAGTATTTCTTGGGAGTACTCTTTGAGGTCTGGGATACTGATTCCGCCAGAAGATCTTTTACGGTTGAGAATAGTTTTCGCTATCCTGCATTATTTGTTATTCCATATGAATTTGAGAATTTCTCTTTCTAACTCTATGAAGAATTGCGTTGGTGTTTTGAAGAGGATTGCATTAAATCTGTTTATTGCTTTTGGCAAGATGGCCATTTTTACTATATTCAGACTGCCAATCCAAGAGCATGAGAGATCTTTCCATCTTCTGAGGTCTTCTTTGATTTCTTTTTTCAGAGACTTGAAGTTCTTGTCATACAGATCTTTCACTTGTTTGGTTAGAGTCACATCAAGATTCTTTATATTGTTTGTGACTATTTTGAAGGGTGTTATTTCCCTAATTTCATTCTCAACCTGTTTATCCTTTGAATATAGGAAGGCTCCTGATCTGTTTGAGTTAATTTTGTCGGCCACTTTGCCAAAGTTGTTTATCAGCTATAGGAGTTCTCTGGTGGAGTGTTTTGGGTCGCTTAACTATACTATCATCTGTAAATAGTGATATCTTGACTTCTTCCTTTCCGATTTGTGTCCCTTTGACCTAATTTTGTTGTCTAATTACTCTAGCTAGAACGTCAAGTACTATATTGAATAGAAATGGAAAGATAGAGAAACCTTTTCTAGTCCCTGATTTTAGTGGGATTGCTTCAAGTTTCTCTCCATTTAGCTTGATGCTTGCTACTGGTTTGCTGTATATTGTGTTTACTGTGTTTAGGTATGGGCTTTTAATTCCTGATATTTCCATGACTTTTAGCATGAAGGGATGCTGAATTTTGTCAAATGCTATTTCAGCATCTAATGAAATGACCATGTGTTTTGTTGTTGTTGTTGTTGTTGTTATTTGTTTTATGTAGTGGATTACAATGATGTATTTCCATAGAGAGAACCATCCCTACATCCCTGGGATGATGCCTATTTGACCATGGTGAATGATAGTTTTGATGTATTCTAAGATTCAGTTGGCAAGAATTCTATTGAGTATTTTTGCATTGATATTCATAATGGAAATTGGTCTGAAGTTTGCATTCTTTTTTGGATCTTTATGTGGTTTTGATATCAGGGTAATTGTAGCTTCTTAGACCAAGTTGCATAGTATCCTTCTGTTGCTATTTTGTGAACTAGTTTGAAGAGTATTGGTGTTAGGATCTGATAAAATTCTGCACTAAAACCATCTGATCCTGTGCTTTTTTTTGCTTTTTTTTTTTTTTTTTTTTTTTTGGTTAGGAGACTGTCAATGACCACTTCTATTTCTTTAGGGGTTATGGGACTGTTTAAATGGTATATTTGATTCTGATTTAATTTTGGTATTTCTTATCTGTCTAGGAAATTGTCCATTTCAACCAGATTTTCCAGTTGTGTTGACTATAGACTTTTTAGTAGGATCTGATGATTTTTTGAAATTCCTCAGTTTCTGTTGTTATATTTCCCTTTTCATTTCTGAATTTCATAATTTGAATGCTGTCTCTGTGCCCTCTTGTTAGTCTGGCTAAGGGTTTATCTATCTTGTTGATTTTCTCAAAGAACGTGCTCCTGGTTTTATTGATTCTTTGTATGGTTCTTTTTGTTACTACTTGGTTGATTTTAGTCCTCAGTTTGATGATTTCTTGCCTTCTACTCCTCTTGCGTGTATTAGCTTCTTTTTGTTCCAGAGCTTTCAGGTCTGCTGTTAAACTGCTTGTATATACTCTCTCCAGTTTTATTTTTTATTTTTATTTTTTTTTGAATGCACTCAGGGCTATGTGTTTTCCTCTTAGCACTGCTTTCATTGTGTGCCATAAGTTTGGGTATGTTGTTCCTCCATTTTTATTAAATTCTAAAATATCTTTGATTACTTACCTTACTTCTTCCTTGACCAAGGTATCATTGAATAGAGCAATGTTCAGTTTCCATGTGTATGTGGACATTCTGTTGTTTATGCTGCTATTGAAGATCACTATTACTCTATCGTGAATGGATAGGAGTCATGGTATTAATTCGATCTTCTTATATCTGTTGAGATCTGTTTTGTGATCAATTATATGGTTAATTTTGGAGAAGGTACCATGAGGTACTGAGAAGAAGGTATATTGTTTTGATTTAGGATGAAATGTTCTATATATATATATATATATATATATATATATATATATATATATATCTGTTAAATCCATTTGGTTCAAAACTTCAATTAGTTTCACTGTGTTTCTGTTTAGTTTGTGTTTCCCTGATCTGTCCATTGAGGAGTGTGGAGTGTTGAAGTCACCCACAATTATTGTGTGACAAGCAATGTGTGCTTTGAGTTTAGTAAAGTTTCTTTTATGAATGAGGTTGCCCATGGATTTGGAGCATAGATGTTCAGAATTGAGAGTTCTTCTTGGTGTATTTTTCCTTTGATGAGTATGAAGTGTCCTGTCATGTCTTTTTTGATGACTTTTGGTTGAAAGTCAATTTTATCCAATATTAGAATGGCTACTCCAGCTTTTTTCCTTGTACCATTTGCTTGGAAAATTGTTTTCCTTTCTTTTACTTTGAGGTAGCGTTTGTCTTTGACACTGAGGTGTGTCACTGAGGTATGTTTCCTGTATGCAGAAAAATGCTGGGTCCTGTTTAGCTATCCAGTCTGTTAGACTATGCCTTTTTATTGGGGAATTGAGTCCATTGATGTTAAGAGATATTAAGGAATAGTGATTGTTGCTTCCTGTTATTTTTGATGTTATTTTTATGTTTGAGTGTTTATCTTCTTTTGTATTTGTTGAAAGAAGATTATTATCCTGCTTTTTCTTGGGCTTATTTGCCATTTTTATATTGGCATTTTCCATCTATTCTCTTTTATTAGGGCTAGTGGAAAGATATTGAGTCAATTTCATTTTATCATGGAATATCTTGGTCTCTTCATCTATGGTGATTGAGAGTTTTGCTTGGTATAGTAATCTGGTCTGGCATTTGTGTTCTCTTAGAGTCTGTATCAGATCTTCTAGCTTTCATGGTCTCTGGTGAGAAGTCTGGTGTAATTCTGATAGGTCTTCCTTTTTATGTTACTTGGCCTTTTTCTCTTACTGATTTTAATATTCTTGTTTGGTTTAGTACATTTGGTATTTTGAGTATTATATGAAGGGAGGTATTTCTGTTCTTGTCCAGGCTGTTTTGAGTTCTGTAGACTTCTTGTATGTTCATGGGCATCTCTCTCTTTTGGTTAAGGAAGTTTTCTTCTATAATTTTCTTGAAGACATTTAGTGGCCTGTTAATTTGCAAACTTTCCCTCTCTTCTATACCTATAATCCTTAGGTTTGGTCGTCCCAGTGTGTCCTGAATTTCCTGGATGTTTTGGGTTACAAGCTTTTTGCATTTTGCATTTTCTTTGATGGTTGAGTCAATCTTTCTATGGTATCTTCAGGACCTGAAATTCTTTCTTCTATCTCTTGTATTCTATTGTTGATGTTTGCATCTATGACTCCTGATTTCTTTCCAAGGTTTTCTATCTCCAGAGTTGTCTCCTTTTGTGATTTCTTAGTTATTTCTACTTCCATTTTTATATCTTGGATGTTTTTGTTCAGTTCCTTCACTCTTTTGTTTGTGTTTTCCTGTAATTTTTTAAAAGATTTTTGTGTTTCATTTTTCAGGATTTGTGCTTCTTGACCCATGTTCTCTTCTATTTTTTAAGCAATTTTCATGTTTCCTTTTTAAGGGCTTCTACCTGTTGATTCATGTTCTCCTCTACTTCTTTAAGGGGGTTATTTATGTCCTTCTTGAAATCCTCTATCAGCATCATGAGATGTGCTTTTTAATTCCAAATCTTGCTTTTCTGGTGTATTGATGTATCCAGGATTTACTGTTGTTAGAGAACTTGGTTCAGATAGTGCCAGGTTGCCTTGGTTTCTGTTGGTGATGTTCTTGTTTTTGATTTTTGCCATCTGGTTATCTCTGGTGTTAGCTGGTATTGCTGTCTCTGCCTGTGGCTTATCTGATAAGTAAGCCTCTATATTTGTGCTTCTGGGGACCTGTTTTCTCTGTGTATACTGGTATATAGGTACTCTTTTGAGACTCACTCTCTTGTGGTTGTATTTGTATATTTAGCTCTGTGGCCCTGATCAACCCTTGGTGCAGGCAGTAATAGGAAGACTCCTGTCCCAGGCTGTTCCTAGGCCCTTGTGTCCTCAGGGTTTCTCGCTGTTTCCTCTGAGCAGCCGGAGTGGTCCTACCTGTGCTGCCCAGCCTCTCTGCACCACTAAGTGGTTAGCTACCTCTATGGGTCACTTGGATATGGTATGCAGTGGTAGAGGTTGGCCCCAAGCCTGAGAAGGAAACTGGAGGGCTTCTGCCAGAGGGTTCTAGGTATGATCCTCTGGCTAGGGTGATTTTATCTGTGCATGTAGGACCCTCCTCACTCCTGAGTAGCTGCCCCCCTGTGCCACTTGGGTATGGTGTGCCATACCAGAGGATGGACCCAAGATGGAGACAGAAACAAGGTGTGAATTTCTGAGCAACAGGCATGGTTTTACCTGTCCAGGCAGGTTTCTCTGCACTCCTGGTTGGTTAAAGCTGCCTCTTTGCACCACCTGGGTATGGCAAATTGTGCAAGAGGATGGACCCAAGTTGGAGACTGAAACCACAGGGCTTCCACCAGAGATTACTGGGAGTGAACCTCTAAGCAGCAAGCTTGGTTTTACCCATGCAGGCCAGTTTCTCTGGACACCCACTGTTCTTGGACCACAAAATTGGCTTGTGCTCACTCACATGAGCAAAAACATGCATGCATACTGTAACATGGCCCACCATACACACACACACACACACACACACACACACACAGAGAGAGAGAGAGACAGAGACAGAGACAGAGATAGACAGAGAGTGAGACAGAGAGTGAGACAGAGAGTGAGACAGAGAGTGAGACAGAGAGTAAGACAGAGAGTGAGACAGAGAGAGACAGAGACCGACAGAGAGACAGAGAGACAGAGACACAAAAAGACAGACAGACAATGGCAGAAAAAGACAGACAAAGAAGCAGAGAAAAATGATGCTTTTTAAATTGATTCATACAAGCATCCCCCTTAATACCAGATGGATTGTTTTACCTATGCATTTTGTTCATATTTTTGCATATCTGAATTTGCATAAAAGTACATACACATTTTTTTTTCTCATTTTCAGAAACTCATTCTAACAAAATGATCAGTCACAAAAACCTAGACCAATGAGGGCCTCCTCACTGTATGCCACACTGTACAGTGTCCATACCGAATAACATGTCCTTAAGATTCCTACTCTGTGTATGTTCCATCAGCTAGCTGATCCTCTTCCCACAGTGGCCTCTCTGCTACTGTCTACATCATTTAGGGTCTATATTTGATCTTTGCAGTTTTTCAAAGATCCTTCAAGATTGTAAAGTATAGCAAAGAAGCAATGGGATGCTGAGTCTCCTCTAGATTTATAGTTCAATGAGGACTCCTTATCCACAGGAGTGCATTCCAAGTCCTCTACCTCACGTTTCAAACCTTAGCATTTAAGATTCTCCTGCTAGCAATCCACACTCAGGTCATAGTTTAATTTACAGTAAGCATTCATCAGCATAAAACAGAACAATTTTAGCTACTAAATGATTGCTTTCCTATTCCAGTGTGAGCTGGAAAAAGGATCAATTCTTCTACCTGGTAAGATTATTTGAGATACTATCGTTCTTTCAAAGCTACACAGATTTAAATGTATGAGTTTTTTGTTTGTAGAATTGTCCACTTAACATTTTACAAGGGTGTTAAGATTTCTATTGCTGTTATAAAACACCTGGACCAAAAAGCACGTTGGGAGGAAAGGGCTTATTCAGCTCATACATTGCTGTTAAACCCAAAAGGAAGTCAGATCAAGAACTCTACAGGGCAGGAGCCTGGAGGCAGGAGATGCTGCACAGGCCAAGAAGGGGGCTGCTTACTCACTTTCTTTCCTTCACTTGCTTAGCTTACTTTCTTATAGACTCTATGACCACCAGTCTTAGAGATGGCAACACCCAAAAATGGCTAGGTTCTTCCCCAGTGAACACTAATTGAGAAAATGCCTTATAGCTGAATCTCATGGAGGCATTTCCTCCACAGAGGATCATTCCTTTCTGATGACAAAATAGTATGTTTGTTAAGGTCTATGTAAAATACATCTAGATAGAATGTTAAGGTCTACATAAAATATTAACCACTAGATAGTATATCAAGATCTAAGTAACTATTACCTGACTAGCCTGCCATTATAAAGAAACATTCTCATAAGTTTCTGCTCTTACTAGGTAAATTTCTAATGCTGAGTTGACCCTTGGAAACAAATCATGATACAAGTCAATGGAACTGCTTTGTATAATTACCCACAATAAGCTTGGACCTGAACCAACCACCCAGCAGAACTTCCTCCACCTGTGCATAAGCTTTTGTGCTATTTGCCTTTATAAGCTGTCCCTGGGATGGAACCCAACACCTGCATAAATATAAGAAACTATATGGAATAAGACTTCCATTCTGAATAATGGTTGACTAAAGATTAAGTTCCTAAGACCTCCCGGGGAACTAGCATCCTACTTGGTAGAAAGAACATGTATGTGGGCAGCTGATACCCTCATTCGCAAGTTAAGACATGAATGTTAGACACATCCCATCCTGGCTGACAAATTTATACATGAGTGTTAGACAAAGCAAGTTCCCTGCTTCAGTTGAATACTCCCCCAAATGGGAGCAGAATAAGTGTACAACAAAGATGTTTTCCTAAAGAAATCTCCCTATCCTTAAATCCTGAGTAGTGGAATCACTTGGCACAGATGTTTGGAGTTCTCAGGTTTAAAAGGCCCTGTAGGACCTTAACTTAGGGTCACAGTTCATCTCCTGAGCCTGAATCCTATTGCTGATAAATCAGGGTGTGGTGTTTAATTATCCATCCCTATTTGACTGATATCAATGTCTGGGTGGTTTGTCAGGGGATTCCCAGATTCCACCAGTGTTAAGTTGACACAAAACCAGCCCAAACTGAAAGTTTGAGTTATTAAGGATAACTTAGACTTTAGAATGTATTAAGTTACTGGTGGATATATTTTATTACAAGAAGGTAGTACCTGAGAAGAAATGAAGGGACATTTTTAAAATGACTGGAGAGTTTGGAGAATTCCTCTGGTGTTATGAAGTGATTTAAAGATCTTTGTAGCTGGGGAATATTATTCTGTAGAAATGGAAATAAATTTTGGGCTGGAGGTGCTCAGAATACTCCTCTATGGGGTCAGCTGAGAACATTCTGGTGTAATTTGATGAGCAATAGAGCTTTTCTTCTTGCTGAAACTTGCTCTGTGCTGCCTGTAAGATCTCCTCTATCCTCCCCTCCATCCCCTGGATGGGAGATTTCTTATCTACAACTGGATAGTCATATCTCAAGTGTCTTAGAGATACCATGTCTTTCAGAGCTGTCAGATGAGATCTTTGGATACTGGGCTTCAGTTGTTTCATTTTAAGTATCTGGGTCACAATTCTGCCCTAGTATGATTTCAGTTGAGATAAGCATAAGGGCCACCTCTGGTCATATATCAGTATCCTTGGCTATGCTACATGAGTTCTTTCATGCCATGAGCAATGCTTATTTCATTTTAATCCTCAGGCATGCTTGAATACACAGTTTACCTAGAGGTTAAGAGTTATGATTCTAATTAAGAGGATGGAGCAGTTCTACTCCATTAACATTAAAAGTGCATGGAAAGCACTCCCAGTGGCTTCATCCTTTAAGCAGTAGTGATTTCCATGTCTAGTCTCTTTCTTCATTTTTTTTCTTCTAGCACCATTTAATGAAAATCTAATACTGAAAATGGCACCAATGTTCATGAGGGATCAACAGTGGTCATTGTATTTGCTTATCTCTCTCATCCAACCAGAAAAAGATGGAAAGCACAGTAACCATGAAACAGTTTGCTTAGCTGCTCAAAGCAGTTCTTGGGTAAAGGCTGAAAGGATGATACATTATCAAGAAATGTATGCTGCAGGGGAAATATGATATGATTGCTTATCAAATGATACAATGTGAACTTTTCCTTCATACTAAACTTGAGAGGTTATTACTATAGAAAGTAACTTCTATAACGGCTAAATGTATATGACAATTTGATAGACCAGGAAATCCCTCGCCCTTTAACGTTGACTAGCTTCAGTGTTTGTTGTCCCGCTTCAGTTTATGCACAACCATTAGAACTTTACACCCATTAGCTAACTTATGTCCTAGTCTAGCATTTAGCCTGATCACTCTGGGTCTCTGTGGTACTCCCCAAGCCTTAGCCTAGGAATTCCAGCATGAGAAGGAATTCACTTTCCAGTTTTACCTAGGGACACCCACTAAGAGAGGGGAAAATCCTAGAGCAGCTGAGGTGTTAAGAGTAACAAACTGAGGAGTTTAGGAGCAATGATTTAATAAGACATATTACAGAGATATTGAGAGCCACAGAAAAAACTGATTATACTGAATTATTAAAAGAAGGTAAGAAAGAGAGGTGAGTGCTCTTCATTATCCTCCCTGAGGAAGCTGGAGAGATTTATACTATTTGTGCTCTGGGTTTTTCTTTTAATTTATAATAAAATTGTACTCAAGCTTCCATTTTTTTTTTAATGAAATTAAATACTCAAGTATCAGGACAGTGTGGGGTTGAGGAAGAAAGGAGCTAGAGAGATGACTCAGCAAGTATTAGTACATAGTATTTTTGAAGAGAACCCAGCACCCACATCTGGTGGTTCACAAGCTGCCTATACTACTAGATCTAGAAGGATCACAATGATATACATGCATCTATACATGCATGCATGCAGATAAGCACATTTACATACACAGGATGGCTTAAAATGAAATAATTATTAAATAGAAAAAGGATGGAAAGAAAAAAATGAAGGGAAGGGATAAATTAGGAAGAAGGAAGGAAGGAAAGAAGAAAGGAAGGAAGGAATTAAGGAAGGGAAGGAAGGAATTAAAGAAGGAAATAAGGAATTAAGGAAGGAAAGAAGGAAGGAAGGAAGGAAGGAAGGAAGGAAGGAAGGAAGGAAGGAAGGAAGGAAGGAAGGGGAAGAAAAAAGTCACTAGGAGATCATGTATTGATACCAACTCTTTGAAACATTTTATCATTGCCAAAGGTTTCAACTAATTGCTTTGTTTGGTTTGCTTCAGATTGCAGCTGTTTAGACTCATATTTCTCTCTGACTTCTCATTGCCTTTATACTTGGGCTTTTCATTTTTCTTTACATAAACAGTGCATAGATATGCTAGGGATTAGCTCATGGCTGTCACCTTCACCTAGTAATTGCTTTCCTTGCCACTGCACTAAGAACTCAACAGAGTCAACTTAAGGAAGGAAACGTTTACCTTGACTCCCAGACTGAGGGGTAAGTCAGGTCTTTCTACTTCAAATAATCTAATTTAGCAATTCCCTCACAGCCATGCCCAGACATTTGTTTCCTTGTTGACTCTAAATTCCATTAAGTTGACATCAAGATTAGTCATGGCATGAGGGCTTCCTTTCTGGGGATGTCTTTCAATTACAATTACAATATCAATTGAAATAACAATGTTAGAGTTTCTCAAATTTACATATCCACTTATGTTCCCTTTTCTTAGCAGAAGTCTTATATCCATAAGGCTCCTGGCCTTACATTTTTCAAAATTCATGTCATTTTCCTGAAGTGTTATTCATGCAACATTGTTTCCCATCTCTGTAAGTAGAAGCTTTACCTTTCCAGATGTCTAGGCTTAAACCTTATAGTTGTCCTTGATCCTTCTCTTTCTCACATCTTCACATCAATCATCACAGTCCTATGGGATGGCCTGAAAATAAGCAAAAATTTATGTATTCTCTCCATGGCATTAAACACCTCCCAGACCTAAGATGCCTCTTTATTATTAAGTATATTGTGTGTGTGTGTGTGTGTGTGTGTGTGTGTGTCTGTCTGTCTGTCTGTGACAGGGGGGGAGAGAGAGAGAAAGAGAGAGAGAGAGAGACAGAGACAGAGACAGAGAGAGAGACAGAGAGACAGAGGGGTGGGGTGAGGGAGGAGGGAGGGAGAGGGGGAGGTGAAGGGGGAGAGGGAGGAGAGGAAGAGGGGGAGGGGGAAAGGGATGGGGGAGAGGGAGAAAAGGAGAGGGAGAGGGAGAGAGAGAGACAGCAGGTAAGGCACACTTGCCCTTATGGGTGCTGTTAATTTCAAAAGGGAAGATTAAGACCACTACCACAGTTTTGAGACAAATTTGAAAACACATTTTAATAAAATGCTGGCCAGGATGGTATAATCTGGCCATGTTCATTTCTGGGTTCCCAGAAAAAGGAATAAGTCACATTTTCCAGAGGCTTGTAAGGACAGATCCATAAGGCTATTTATTTCCTACTAGGTCCAAACAGGGGCAAGCATATACCCTGACATACTTCCTGCCTGCATACCACCCATGTAATATGTGATTAAGCACAACTCATGCTTTTGTCTCAAGCAAACTTATTTAGTGACTGAACACATGTGGCTTGTCATATAAACAATAGCCTTCTGGATTTCATGAAGTATCTGTCTTTGAGCAAGTGAACTTACATGGTAGAGTCATTTTTGCTTATGTTCTCTTAAGCCCCATGATTAAAACTTAAAATACAACTTTAGTTTTCACAAAAGTAGGAGAAAGGGTTACTGTCATGTGTTCTCCGTGAATTTCTGCCTTAGTTTTTAGGATTCGACTCTACGTGAACCAGAAACTATTCAGCTATACTGGATGATCAATGAGACCCTGGGATTCTCCTTTCTGGGATTACAGGGGTACAGTAACAAACCAGGATTTTTATATGCATATGGGGAGCTGATTAGGTGTTCAAACAGCAAGAACTTTATCCATTGTGCCATCTCCCCAGTCTTAATTGTTTAATTTCAAACGATAAGACAATGAGATTTCTTCCCAACTTTAGAGTCCTGAGGCTCCTTGTAGTAACAGAAGAACAGTGGCTCCTTAGGTTTTCTGTGTGCACCCAGTTTCCCTAAATCCTCACTAACAGCTATTTTTACATTTTCTTATTAGTAACAGTGGATTTGATTTGACTTTTCAAAAATTTGAGTTGCTTTCTTTAATATTTAATGATATATTTTCATGTGCTTGTAGCCGTCTGTACATGCTTTTAGAGAATTGTCTATTCAAATTGTGTGCTTTCTCTAAATTCATTTGCCATTACATTGTGATACAACACACACACACACATACACACACACACACAAACTATACTAGCTACTAGATTCATCAGAAATATAGTAACTGTCAGTATTCTTTTCCAGTCTGTAGGTATTCTTTCACTTAATTAACATTAAAATTGACATAAAGTATTGTCCTTTATCAGTCCAAAGTATAAAGCAAAACCTGGATGAATATGTTCCATTGGTCTTGGTCTGGCTGAGAAAGCCAGAAGTGATACAACTTGGAGAGAATCAAGGACGTTGGTATGACCTGTGCAGGACAGAGGCAGGGGCAGCAGCTACATGAGCATGGCCTGATAGATTGATCTAAGGTCTGGAGATGAATGCTTCAGAAGAAAGAACTCTTCACCAAATATTACTGCTTTGTATAACAGTTACTCTCAAATGATACTATGTGAAATAACTTATGCCATTATTCCATTTGGACAGGGACTCTATATACATTGAGGACTGGGGAGAGATTTAAGGAGTAGATGTTTTTTATTGGCTCAAGTTCAGATGTTAGTGATGCTCTCTTTGCATGGGAGAAGATGGCAGATGTTTCCCCTACATGACAGATTGTCATACTCCTCTCATTGGAGTGTGGTGGTTAACTGTTCCAGAGCAGGTAAAGTAGGCATGGAATGGCTCCACTCCTGTCTTTGTCCATTCTGAGTTTCATAAGGTCTAAACTAACTCAACATTACCAGGTTTTCTGTCTGGTGGCATGATCCACTTGTTCAAAATAAAGTATGTAACTTGATGAATCCCATTTTTGAATTTATATATTTTATCATTCATAGTTTTGATGTCAAATGAAGTCAACTTTAAATCATTTAGATGTTTGTTTCCATATATGTAAATCTGCTGGAGTTTTCCCTTTCTCCTTCCCTATTTCGAAATTCTGTATAAATCAGATCTTCTTAACAAGCTTTCAGAGTGAATCTACTTAAAAATGACAAATATTTCCTGACATACGACTTCTTTTTTAATTTTTTTATTTCTTTTATTATTTATATTTTTTGTTTATAATGCAAATGGTTTCTCCTTTCCCATTTCCTCCCTCCCTGAAAGTCCCATAAGCCCCCTTCCCTCCCCCTGTTCCCCATTCAACCCCCTCTTGCTTCTCTGTCCTGGTATTTCCCTACATCCAGTCTTTTCAGGACCAGGGATCTCTCCTTCCATCTTCTTGGAAATCTATTGATATGTGAATTGTGTCTTGGGTATTCCAAGATTCAGGGTTAATATCCCCTTATCAGTGCCTGCATAACATGTGTGTTCTTTTGTGATTGGGTTACCTCACTAAGGATGATATTTTCCAGTTCTGATCATTTGCCTAAGAATTTCAAGAATTCATTGTTTTTAAATGCAGAGTAGTATTCAATTGTGTAAATATACCACATCTTCTGTATCCATTCCTCCATTGAGGGACATCTGGGTTCTTTCAAGCTTCTCGCTATTATGAATAAGACTGCTATGAACATAGTGGAGCATGTGTCCTTATTGCATGCAGGGGAAGCCTATGGGTATATGCCCAGGAGTGGTATAACAGGATCCTCTGGGAGTGTCATGCCCAGTTTTCTGAGGAACCACCAGACAACTTTCCAGAGTGGTTGTAGCAGCTGGCAATACCAGAAGCAGTGGAGGAGTGTTCCTCTTTCTCCACATCCTCGCCAACAACTGCTGTCTCCTGTATTTTTGATCATAGCCATTCTGACTGGTGTGAGGTAGAATCTCAGGGTTGTTTTGATTTGCATTTCCCTAATGACTAAGGATGTTGAACATTTCTTTAGGTGCTTCTAAGCCATTCGATATTCTTCAGGTTAGAATTTGTTGTTTAGCTCTGTACCCCCATTGTTTAATAGGGTTATTTGGCTCTCTGGTGTCTAACTTCTTGAGTTCTTTATATATTTTGGATATTAGCCCTCTGTCGGATGTAGGGTTGGTAAAGATCTTTTCCCAGTTTGTTGGTTGCCGCTTTGTCCTTTTGACAGTGTCCTTTGCCTTATAGAAACTTTGTAATTTTATGAGGTCCCATTTGTCACTTCTTGAACGTAGAGCATAGCTATTGGTATTCTGTTCAGGAAATTTTTCCCTCTGCACATATGTTCAAGGTTCTTCCCTAGTTTCCTTTCTATTAGTTCCAGTGTGTCTGGTTTTATGTGAAGGTCCTTGATCCACATGGAATTGAGCTTAGTGCAAGGAGATAAGAATGGGTCAATTTCCATTCTTTTGCATGCTGACCTCCAGTTGAACCAGCACCATTTGTTGAAAAGGCTATCTTTTTCCCTCTGGATGGATTTAGTTCCTTTGTCAAAGATCAAGTGGCCATAGGAGTGTGGATTCATTTCTGGTTCTTTGATTCTGTTCAATTGATCTACATGCCTGTCACTGTACAAATACCATGCAGTTTTTAACACTATTTCTCTGTAGTACAGCTTGAGGTCCAGGATACTGATTCCCTCAGAAGTTCTTTTACTCTTGAGAATAGTTTTAGCTATCCTGGGTTTTCTGTTATTCCAGATGAATTTGAGAATTGCTCTTTCTAACTCTATGAAGAATTGAGTTGGTATTTTGATGAGGATTGCATTGAATCTGTATATTGCTTTTGGCAAGATGGTCATTTTTACTATATTAATCCTGCCAACCCATGAGCATGGAAGATTTTTCCATCTTCTGAGGTCTTCTTCAATTTCTTTCTTCAGAGACTTGAAGTTCTTGTCATACAGATCTTTTCACTTGTTTGGTTAGAGTCACACCAAGATACTTTATATTGTTTGTGACTATCGTGAAGGGGATCATTTCTTATTTCTTTCTCAGCCTGCTTATCTTCGGGTATAGGAAGGCTACTGATTTGCTTGAGTTGATTTTATATCTAGCTACTTTGCTGAAGTTGTTTATCAGTTGTAGGACTTCTCTGGTGGAGTTCTTTGGGTCACTTAAGTATACTATCATATCATCTGCAAATAGTGATAGTTAGACTTCTTCCTTTCCAATTTTATCCCTTTGACCTCCTTTTGTTGTCTAATTGCTCTAGTTAGAACTTCAAGTACTATACTGAAAAGATATGGAGAGAGAGGGCAGCCATGTCTAGTCCCGGATTTTAGTGTGATTGCTTCAAGTTTCTCTCCATTTAGATTGATGTTGGCTACCGGTTTGCTGTAAATTGCTTTTACTATGTTTAGATATGGGCCTTGAATTACTGATCTTCCAAGACCTTTAACATGAAAGGATGCTGGATTTTGTCAAATGCTTTTTCAGCATCTAATGAAATGACCATGTTTTTTTTTTTCTTTGAGATTGTTTATGTAGTGGATTACATTGATGGACTTCCTTATATTGAACCATCTCTGCATCCCTGGGATGAAGCCTACTTGAGCATGGAGAATGATCATTTTGATGTGTTCTTGGATTCAGTTGGCAAGAATTTTATTGAGTATTTTTGCATTGATAGTCATAAGAGAAATTGGCCTGGGATTCTCTTTCTTTGTTGGATCTTTGTGTGATTTTGATATTAGCATAATTGTGGCTTCATAGAACATGTTGGGTAGTGTTCCTTCTGTTTCTATTTTGTGGAATAGTTTGAAGAGTATTGATGTTAGGTCTTCTTTGAAGGTCTGATAGAATTCTGCATTAAAACTATCTGGACCCATGCTTTTTTTTGGTTGGAAGACTTCCAATGACAACTTCTATTTCTTCAAGAGTTACAGGATGGTTTAGATGGTCTATTTGATCCTGAGTTAATTTTGGTATTTGGTATCTGTTTTGGAAACTGTCCATTTCCTCCATATTTTCTAGTTCTGTTGAATACAGGCTTTTGTAGTAGGATCTGATGATTTTTTGAATTTCTTCAGTTTCTGTTGTTATATCTCCCTTTTCCTTTCTGATTTTGTTATTTTGGATACTGTCTCTGTGCCCTCTGGCTAGTCTGGCTAAGGGCTTATCTATCTTGTCTTATCTTGTAGATTTTCTCAAAGAACCAACTCCGAGTTTTGTTGATACTTTGTATGGCTTTATTTGTTTCTACTTGATTGATTTCAGCCCTGAGTTTGATGATTTTCTGCCTTCTACTCCTCTTGGGTGTATTTGCTTCTTTTTGTTCCAGGGCTTTCAAGTGTGCCATTAAGCTGCTAGTGTCCTATTTCTTTTTGGAGGCACTCAGGGCTATGAAATTTCTTCTTAGCACTGCTTTCATTGTGTCCCATAAGTTAGGGTATGTTGTGCCTTCATTTTCATTAAATTTTAAAAAGTCTTTGATTTCTTTCTTTATTTCCTCCTTGATCAAGGTATCATTGAGTAGAGCATTGTTCAGCTTCCACGTGTATGTGGGCTTCCTGTTGTTTTTGTTGCTATTGAAGATCACCCTTATTCCATAGTTATCTGATAGGAGGCATGGGATTAGTTTGATCTTCTTATATATGTTGAGTTCTATTTTGTGACCAATTATATGGTCGACTTTGGAGAAGGTTCCATGAGGTACTAACAAGAAGGTATATTCTTTTACTTTAGGGTGATATGTTCTATATGTATCTGTTAGTTCCATTAGGTCCAAGGCTTCAGTTAGTTTCACTTTGTCCTTTTTTAGTTTCTGCTTTCCTGAATGATCCATTTCAGAGTGCAGGGTATTGAAGTCACCCACTATTATTGTGTGAGGTACAATGTGTGCTCTGAGCTTTAGCAAAGTTTCTTTTATGAATGAGGGTGCCCTTGCATTTGGAGTAGATGTTCAGAATTGAGTGTTCTTCTTGGTGTATTTTTTCTTTTACCAGTATGTAGAGTCCTTCTGTGTCTTTTTTGATGAATTTAGGTTGAAAGTCAATTTTATCTGATATTAGGATGGCTACTCCGGCTCGGTTCCTTGGACCATTTGCTTGTAAGATTGTTTTCCAGCCTTTTACTCTTAGGTAGTTTTTATCTTTGATACTGAGGTGTGTTTCCTGCATGCAGCAGAATTCTGTGTCCTGTTTACATGTCCAGCCCTTCAGTCTATGTCTTTTTATTGGGGAATTGAGACCGTTGATATTAAGAGACATTAAGGAATAGTGATTATTGCCACCTGCTATTCTTGATGCTATCTTTATGTTTGAGTGGCTATCTACTTTTGGGTTTGATGAAAGAAGGTTGCTATCTCGTTTTTTCCAGGGTGTAGCTTCTCTCCTTGTATTGGCAATTTCCACCTATTATCATTTGCAGGGCTGGGTTTGTGGAAAGATATTGTGTAAATTTGATTTTATCATGGAATATCTTGGTCTCTCCATCTATATTTATTGAGAGTTTTGCTGGGTATAGTAATCTGGGCTGGCATTTGTGTTCTCTTAGAGTCTTTATGAGATCTGCCCAGGATCTTCTAGCTTTCATAGTCTCTGGTGAGAAGTCTGATATAGTTCGGATAGGTCTTCTTTATATGTTACTTGACCTTTTTCTCTTACTACTTTTAATATTCTTTCTTTGTTTTGTACATTTGGTGTTTTGATTATTATGTGACGAGAGGTATTTCTGTTCTGGTACAGTCTGTTTGGAGTTCTGTAGGCTTCTTGTACAATTATTGGCATCTCTTTCTTTAGATTAGGGAAGTTTTCCACCATAATTTTGTTGAAGACATTTACTATCCCTTTAAATTGCAAATCTTCACTCTCATCTATACCTATAATCCTTAGGTTTGGCCTTCTCATTGTTTCCTGGATTTCCTGGATATTTTGCGTTACACCTTTTTTGCCTTTTGCATTTTCTTTGACTGCTGAGTAGTTGCTTTCTATGGTATCTTCAGCATCTGAGGTTCTTTCTTCCATCTCTTGTATTCTATTGTTGATGTCTGAATCTATGACCCCAGATTTCTTCCCAAGGTTTTCTATCTCCAAAGTGTCTCCCTTTGTGATTTCTTTGTTGTTTCTACTTCCTTTTTTAGGTCCTGGATGGATTTGCTAAGTTCCTTCACTTGTTTGTTTATGTTTTCCTGTATTTCTTTAACAGATTTTTGTGTTTCCTCTTTCAGGACTTTTGCCTGTTGACCCAAGTTCTCCTGTATTTCTTTAATTGATTTTTGTGTTTCGCCTTATGGGCTTCCATCTATTTACCCATAGTCTCCTGCATTTCTCTAAGCGATTTTTGTGTTTCCTTTGTAAGGGCATCTACCTGTTGATTCATGTTCTCCTGTATTTCTTTAAGTGATTTTTGTTTTGCCTCCCTATGGGCCTCCATCTGTTGACCTACATTCTCCTGAATTTCTTTAAGCGATTTTTGTGTTTCCCTTGTAATGGCTTCTACCTGTTGATTCATGTTCTCCTGTATTTCTTCATGAGATTTATTTATGACCTTCTTGAAATCCTCTAATAGCATCATGAGAAGTGATTTAAATCTGGATCTTGCCTTTTGGGTGTGATGGGGCATCCAGGACTTGCTGCTGTCAGAGAGTTGGGTTCTTATGGTGCCATATTGCCTTGATTTCTGTTAGTAATAGTCCTACATTTGCCTTTTGCCATCTGGTTATCTCTGGTGTTAGTTGGTCCTGCTGTCACTGGCTGGTGCTTGAACCTCCTGTGAGCTTACAAGGCTATTTGCACCCCCCTGGATTACCGGGTTTCCCCTGGTACCAATTGCTGAGGTGCTGCCCTGCTCCTGAGTGTCTTTGGAGACCTGGTGTGCCTTGACCAAGTGATGTTATACTTGGGAAATCCCTGTGTACCTGGAGACTCAGTTTAGTCTATCACCAGAGTAAATGTGTCTGAGTGGAGGCTCCTGTGCTTCCTCCTGGTGCAGGTCACTCTGCAGGGCAGATGTCCCACAACAGAACTGGCACGTAGATGACCACAGAGTGGCCCAGCTCTTGGGTGCAGGGAGCACACCAGCTGGCTGTGTCCCTAGCGATGTTATGCTTGGTTATCCCTGCACCTTGTAGTCCCAACTGCTCTGTTGCCAGATCAAAGATGGCGGAGGGTACTGTGTTCCCTCCTGGTGTAGGTCACTCTGCAGGGTAGATGTCCCACAGCAGAGCTGGCGCCCAGACGACCACAGAGCTGCTCAGCTCTTGGATGCAAATGGAAGCCTAGCAGGCCGTGTCCCAAACGATGTTATACTTGGGAAATCCCTTAATATATGCCCTCTTCATAAAATATGTTTTCTTGTGGTGACAACTTCTTAATATGTACGTTCTCTGATGTTAGTTCAGCTACCCTAGCTTCCTTTTAGCTGTGCTCATGTATTATCTTTTAACATTAATTTACCGTCAACATATTTGTTTCTTTGACTATTACAAAGATGTCATAGAATATACTTATATCTTTAAAAAATATGTTCTTCCCTTTTCAACTACTGCTGTCATTGACTTACTTATTTACTGTTAATGCAGGTACTAATGGGAGTGTATTCTGCTATTTTTCTGTTTGCAATTGTGTCTGTTTCTTAAAGATTTTGTCTAATATTTCCTTCAATTTTCTTCTCTTTTGTTATTTAGGAATATTATAAGATAATTTTTAATTTTTTCATTATATTGTTATTTCCCTCATATCATTTCATTTTATTTTGTATTTTACTACTGCTTATACTCAAATAGCAATTGGCATCTTAAATTTAAACAGAAAATATGGCTTTAGTGGTATATTCCTCTGATGCCAGAACATGGAGGAGAACTGTGAGTTCCAAATCTCATCTCAAAATACAAATATACACATACATACACACACACGCACACAAACACACACACACACACACAAAGAGAGAGAGAGTGAGAGAAAATCCAGTATAGTTTGCATAAATATTAATTTAACTTCAATAATGTTCAAAACTTTTCTGCAACATAGTCTTATTTTCTTTTCACTCCTCTCTGTTAACTTTCATAATAAAATTTTATATCCATTGATTTATAAACTTTGTTGTTGTCATATTGTGCTGTAGTTCTTTAAACATGCTTTATTTATTTGTTTAAACATATTTTAATTAAACTAAATTTTGATCTTCCACAGGTTATCTTTATTGACTTTTCTGAAAAAGCTGGAATTCCTTGTTAAGTGGATTTTCTAGGTCTGGTTTCTCGTGATTCCTTATTTAGCCACATTGAGTCTTAGGTCCTGTGTCCTGATTACTTCAAAGTTCTCTGATGTCTCATTATGCTGGTCTAGGTATATTTGAAGTAACTTTCCCTGTCTTTCTTTCTGCTCACAGTGCTCTTTCTTCTCTGGTAACTTGTCTAGCTATAAGCTGTGATTTTTACTGTTAGAAGGTGTTTTATTATTTGTTTGCTTGTTTTCCTTTTGAGCATTTCTTTGTTTTTGTTTTTGTTTTTGTTTTGTTTTTTGGCTTGTTTTGTTTTTGTTTGCTTTTTCAGGATCTGGATTTCCTTGCTGAGTTTCCTTACCTATGTGACTGACCAATTCTTCTTCTTTACAGACTGTCGTATTACATCCTGAATCCTGCATTGATCTTCTTGTGTCCTCTATCTGTGTATTTTTTTATGATCATTAGTTTTTATTTTTAATATTTGTTTTTATTGTGTGTGAATTTGGGTTCCTGTATGCGTTTGTGTGTGCTACACATGTGCAGGTGCCTGAGGAAAACAGAGTGTACTGGGAACCTATGAAACTGCAGTTATAGATAGCTGTAAGTGTCTTGATATAAGTACAAAGAAATGATCTCAGGTCTTCTACAAAAACAGAAAGTACGATTAACCATTTTGGCTAACTCTCCAGTTGATATTTATCAGTTTTATGAGAAGACATTTGAATTTTTTGTGTGGCATTGAACTCAGTGATTACAGAGTTACCATCTCTTGGAAATTTAATTTCTTATATTTCTTCCACTTGCACATCTCTTTCAGTTTTGTTTAGGGTTGTTCTTTATAAGCAGCATATACTTGATGGCTCAGTGCATGGTACCACTCAGAAAAGCCATTTTAGCAATAATAACACCAGCCAAGCAAGACATAGATATACAAGTAAACAGATTAAATCTAATATAAAATACTAATAACTTTGAAACAAAAAAAATGACAAAAATTACTTAGAGTCATTAATTTAAAAAGTCTTTCTGAATACACATAGAAACATTCAGTGGGTGAAGCAGAACATTCTAACATTTCATTGGTTCTGTGTCCTCTGACTAATAGTAGAGAAGCCGGGGCGAGAGTGTGCCTGATCCTGTTTTACTTACTCTCTTCCCAAAGACCTGAATTTGGTTTGCAGCATCCATATTGAGCAGGTCACAACTCCTTGTCTGTGGAGCCAATGCCGCCTTCTGGATTCTGCAAGCAACTGCATGCATGTACAGAGACACACAGAGATACATAAAATTAAAACATAAAATCAATTATTTAAAAGGTTTTTATTTTAATTGTGTGTGTGTGTGTGTGTGTGTGTGTGTGTGTGTGTGTTTTAAAATGTCAAAGGAGTTAAGAAGAATATTCAATTCCCCTGGTTCTAGAGTTACTGCACTGCCTGACATGAGTCCTAGGATCCAAATTCCAGCCACAATAAAAATAATTCTTATGGAGGAGAGAGACAACCAAGCAAGCAATACACAAACAGACAAAAACTAGGACCATGTTTCCCCACTGCCCAAAAAACCTACCAAAGTAAGAAAAAATAAGGTCAATTTTAGCATTAAGCCCCACCCCCACCCTAATAACCCACAGCACAGTTCTTGACATTTTACAGGTACTCAGTATGTGTATGATAAACTAATGACCTCCAGAATATCAAACTTCTCACAAGCAGGACTTGTTAAATCATATTTGTAAATGTTGGGTTTTTCTTTGGGTAGTATGAATCCAGTGGCTCTTACTAATGCATTTCAGCAGAGCTCTTCATCAGAGCAATGCATTCATAGAAGCATGTCACAGAAGACTGCAGGCTGGTATGCAGAGTCATTTCCTTAAGTTGAGTGAGTAGGATGTAGAGAAACAAAGAGAACATCATTCCCTCATGTTTAAAACACATTTAAATGTATATACACACATACACTGTATAAGTGTGTGTATGAGTGTGTGTGTGTGTGTGTGTGTGTGTGTGTCTGTGTGTGTGTGTGTGATATAAAACTAAAATGGGAATCATCAAACAGAGGGAGGTAAATGAAACAATGGAAAACTTGTTACATAAAATCAGAAGAGGGGCCTGAGTGACAAGATGTGATATTTGATCCCTGGAACTCATATAAAGATAGAAGGAGTGAATTAACTTCAAAAGATTGTCCTTTGTCCATACACATAAATAAATAAATAAATAGATAGATGATGATAGATAGATACATAGATAGATAGATAGATAGATAGATAGATAGATAGATAGATAGATAGATGATAGGTAAATAAATATTAAAAGTAGAGTGGAATGCCAGGACAGAGAAGCAAGAGGAGGGTGAATGGGGAAAAGAGGGAGGGAAGGGGGCTTATGGGACTTTCGGGGAGGGAGGAAATGGGAAAGGGGAAATGATTTTGAATGTATATAAAAAAAACTTAGAAAATAAAATTAAAAAAAAAAATAGAGTGGAGCAACCTAGAGAGAGAGAGGTATCATCCAAAGAGGGAAAGAGGCCATAGAGGAGGGCAATGGAGGCATGGATTAGAAAAAAGGTTTTAAGGATGCATGCATAGGCAAATACCATGAAGAAACCTATTAGTTCATAGGAAAGAAAAACAACTGTCAGGCACACTCAAAGCAAAGTAGTTCATGGCACTTCTCACTTGTAAAGTCATGCCATCCAAGTGAGAAGAATTGAGAAAAGGTCCTGGATGCATACCAATGTGCCTTCTTAATAGAAACAGAACCTGGTGCCATCTCAGAATCTACTTCTATTGGAAATAATCACCACACCATTCTCATTCACTGCTCTCGATTGTAAAGCACTTACGTTTACAAAGCTATCACAGGAGCAAGCCTGTTGGGAATGAGGGGTGTGACTGCCTTAGTCTTCATAATGTAGGAAGAAAACTGAAACTTTGCAGTCTTCCCACTAATACATTGTGGATTATGACTGAGCTGATGTAAACACAGTTTCAGGATAATGGTGCAGTTACAATCTTAGTTCAGGATGACTGAACATTCCAGGTTCTCATTTTCCAAGACTATTTCACAAATGGCAAAGGATTAGTAATAAAAACAATGACAGTTCAATACAATGGAGAAAGACTTTCCCAAGAATCAGTCTGAGCTAGTGAGCTGTGGAAAGACAGGCCTGATCTGTGTCATAGGTCAAGTAATTAGCATCTGACTCTCCACATTTGCATGTAGTGAGATATTCTTGGACAAACTTGGTTTAACATACTGTATCAGGGAGGGTCCAGTGTTCTTGGTCAATAGGCTCCTTTCAAATGCTAATCTTTTTAATTAATTAATTACATCTCAAATGCTGCCCCCTCTTGACCCCTCTGTATCTCTCCTCCCCTTCACCTCTGAGGAATATCCCCCCTATATCCCTCTTACTTGGGGCATCAAGTCTCTATAGGTTAGGCAGATACTCTCCCACTAAGGTCAGACTTGGTAACCCTCTGCTACATATATGACAGTGGCATTGGACTAGTCTGTGTATGCTCTTGTTTAACTTTATTGGGTCTTTGGGGTATATCATGGGTATTCTGAACTTTTGACTTATATAAACTTGTCAGTGAGTACATACCATGCATGTCCTTGGGGTTCTGGTTTACCTCACTCAGGATGATAGCACGAGCTCTACTATGTTCATTGCAGCTTTATTCCTAATAGCCAGAAAGTGGAAGCATTCCAGACGTTCTTGAACTGAAGAATGGATGCACAAAATGTGGTTCATTTACACTATGGAATAGCACAAAAGCATATCAAAAATTTTGTAGGCAAATGGACAGAACAAGAAAATATCATTTGCTAATGTTGATACTGCTGTCTACAATAGTTTACTCTCTCCCTCCCATAATGCCAGCTTTCTGTTTCTTGGGGGGGTCAAAGCAAGATTGCTTTCTTGGTTAATTTCTTTGGCTATGTAGCTGTGTGTATCTTAAGTGGCTTGGTGGCTTTGTACTTGCTTTTTCCCTAGTGCACAATTATTTTGAAGTTTGAAGATATAGAAATTTTAAATTTAATCTTCATATATAGGCATTCAAAAAAGAAAGCAAGAAGAAAAAGAAAATAAAAAGGAAACAAAGAAAGAAACAAAGAAACAAAAAGAGGTTGATTGATTCAGAGTCCTTTAAAGGTACCTGGGCAAAGCTTTTACTTAGACAAAATCTGCTCATACCAAAGATTCCATGCAGATAAGGAATATATATTATTAGTCCCCCCACGTCATGTTAAGCTAGGTTCTTCTTAGCTCTGACAGCCCCAGGGTTCTGCTTCAAAGACTTTTGGATATCTCCTTGGGACACATATCCTTACTGTGCCTTGTTTACACTAAGATGCCTACAGAAGCACAATATCTAGGAAAGCTACACTGAATCAGCTCCTCTCTCCAAGGGGAGTTCTTTGATATGCACAGGATGGCATGATGGAGACCTATATATGCCAAGACATAGTATGGTAAATGTCACCAGCAGAGAGTTCCAAAATGGGTCACTGTGGCAAGCTTCTTCTCTCCTCTTAGCTCCCTGACTGCTGAGTCCAAAATATCAGTTCCACTATCTGCCTTTTCTCTTTCTGACTCCCTGATCTTTCTCCCCTTTCTCCACATGTACTAGTCTCTCTCTCTCTCTCTCTCTCTCTCTCTCTCTCTCTCTCTCTCTCTCTCTCTCTCTCTCTCTCTCTCTCTTTCTCTCTTTCTCCATCTCTACTCTTTTTTCAATTCCCCTTCCGATGCCCTTAATAAACTCTATTGCATACAAAATATCACTATTTCAGACCACTTCCTGACAATTGTGTGTCCTTGTGTATATATACAGGTTCATTCATGCTTTCCTCTTATTACCAGAGAAACTGATATCCCTTTCTGGGTTTTTGGTCCCAATCATAAAATAATTAAAACTGGACTCACAGGAAACAATAATTTCATTAGAATTTGAGAGAAAAACCATAGTAAAGGCAAACTACAAATCCTGATGGCCAAGAGGAAGAAGAAAGAAGGAGGAAAAGTCAAGCAGGCCCTTTGTGTTAGCCATGGAACAAAAGCAAAGTCCAGAGTGCCAGGGAAAACATGCATAGCATTGCCCTGATATAAATTAAAGTTTAGAAGTTCCCTGATTCCAAGCCCTTCTGTTTCAAGGCAATGATTTGTATGAGGGAATCATGATTAGAAGTACAAATAGGAGATATTTTAAAAGGTAAAAATCACTCCCAAGAATGGATGTGGGATAATGTAGTAAGGAAGGCACTCAAAAAGCATCCTGCTATGACAACATGGCCACCTTTAAGACCATTAGAGATCTACAGCTCCCATTTGCATTAGGAGTGTTTCCCAACTCCTAACATTCTGTTTCTTAGATGCAGCTCAGACAAAGAAGGTATTCAGTGACCCTCTTTAAAGTGGCTTTGTTCATAGTATCATGTCAATATTTCCACTTCCAGTCCATACTTTCCCACCACAAATAATTTAATTGGCAACCACTCATCATAAATAATATTTTATGATTGTTCTTTCTGGGTGCCTGCACAGTCCTTGGTACACTGCTGCTGCTCCTCAGTCTATCATTTAGAAATCTACAAGTATATCTAAACAAATTCTATGTTTTCTTTATTGGCAGCAATTTCTGGCCTTTGTGTTTACTGATAGTTTTATATTTTTCTTTTATTCATTCTTTCTTTTTATATTATTTCTAAACTTGAAAAATCACTTAAAAAGTAGTTGCTACAGCCTGGCCCATGTTTTGTTGTTTTAGGGATAGAATAAAGAGACCTAGTTTACTTAGAAACTACATAAGAATAAGTACAGCTAAGTAGCAGTCAATGTTTGATGAGGTTCCTTTAATTGCCCTTTTCCAAGGGCAATTGATCATCATACCTTTTCTGAAGCATATGCAGCGTTCTCTTGACGTCAGGTAGAGAGGAGTAAATGGCACCGTCTTTCAAAGTCTTTTTTAGGATGTTCCCATTTTTGCCTATAATAGAAGTTAATAGATTCTAGGGCTAATTTGGAGCTTTTCAAAATCTCTCTGACAGTCTAATTCTGTAAGATTTCTTATTGAATTCCTTGCCAATCTCTAGTTTGCTCCAAATGACATCACAACCTACAGCAATTGAGTGACTACCAGAAGTTTGCTATTGTTTTAATAAAACCATAGAGTCAGTCCCTCCAGCTTCCCAGCCCCACTGAATCCTGAATTAAGTTAAATTGCCCTCACACTATGTGACTAGAGGCTTGACAAGGGAAGTGTGAATTTAGACAAAATGTCAACAGTACTTTCATGACTGTACTTTGAAGGAAGCAAGTCTGCTTGTTTCTGGTTAAGAGAATTTAAAAAAACTGGGGTGGGGAAGATATATGAATGGAACCTTAGGCTAATTAGTTTCATTCTGAAGCACCCAATTGCTTCAGCTTTGACTGTACTTTGTTGTTTTAGAGGTAGAATAATCAGGACTAGTCTCTCACTCTTGGATTTCAAAAATAACTTCTGTTTAGTTACTTGACTCTTGTTTTGGGGTTTTCTTTCTCCCCATTTTTTAAAGAAGAGTGATAGTTCATTGTTTTACCCATAGGACTTGAATAATCATCTAGTCTCAGACTTGCTAGCCCACAGAATGACTGACTCACTCCACCGCACCTGCATCTATTGACACTTTGAGGTTTGCAGGTCTGTGAAAGTTGCCTGAAAGGAGAGCACCTGACACAGACCCTTCTGCAAGGCAGCTGACTGTTTGGAACTTCCATGTTGTGGACAGGATAGCATGTAGTACTGAAACCTAATTACAGTTTAGCACTGGCTATCTTCAATTTCCTGAAACCATTCCTCAATCAGTACTGTGTTGGACCTAAGGTTTGTGTGACTAACAGATTAAGTAATAAACAGTTTGCATCAATAAAAGGAATTAAAACTATAATATGACATTTGAAGCATAGATATTTCTGTATTTCTGAATCCAGAATATGGTTTCTACCATTGCATTTAGAAAATACATTGATATTAGCCCTCTGTCAGATGTAGGGTTGGTAAAGATCATTTCCCAATTAGTTGGTTGCCGCTTTGTCTTTTTGACAGTGTCTTTTGCCGTGCAAAAACTTTGTAATTTAATGAGGTCCCATTTGTCTATTCTTGATCTTAGAGCATAAGCTATTGGAGTTCTATTCAGGAAATTCTCCCCTGTGCCCATATGTTCAAGGTTCTTCCCTAGTTTCCTTTCTATTAGTTTCAGTGTGTCTGGTTTCACTCACTGATAAGGGGATATTAACCCAGAATCTCGGAATACCCTAGACACAATTCGCATATCAATAGATTTCTAAGAAGATGGAAGGAGAGACCCCTGGTCCTGGAAAGACTGGATGTAGGGGAATGCCAGGACAGAGAAGCGAGAGGGGGTTGAATGGGGAAAAGAGGGAGGGAAGGGGGCATATGGGACTTTCGGGGAGGGAGGAAACGGGAAAGGGGAAATGATTTTGAATGTATATAAAAAAAACTTAGAAAATAAAATTTAAAAAATAAAAAATAAAAAATAAAAAAAACCAAAATACATTGATTAAGGACATTATTTTATTGCTAAAAGAAAATCATTTTTATTATTTTATTAAATATTAATCTTTTTTATTTTATTAAATATTTACTTTATTTTCATTTCAAATGGTAAACTTTTTTATTTTATTACATATTTGCTTTATTTTCAGTTCACGTGGTATCCCCTTTCCTCATTATCCCTCCAAAACCCACCTATTCAATCCCTCCTCCCTCTACTTAACAATTCCCCCTCCCGATTTCTTGACTTGGCATCATCCTACACTGGGGAATTGAGCCTTCATGGGACCAAAGGCCTCTCATCTCATTGATATCTGAAAAGGCCATCATCTCTTACATATGCAGCCGGAGCCATGGATCCCACCATGTGTACTCTTTGGTTGGTGACTTAGTCCCTGGAAGCTCAGGGGGTACTCGTTGGTACATATTATTGTTCCTTCTATGGGGCTATAAACTTCTTCAGATCCTTGGGACCTTTCTCTAGCTCCTCCATTGGGGACCCTATGCTCAGTACATTGGTTGGGTGTGAGCCATGGGTATTATGACCCACCTTCTAAGAAGGATCAAACTATCCAGACTTTGGTCTTCCTTCTCCTTGAGTTTCATGAGTGTCTGAGTTGTATCATAGGTATTCCAAGCTTTTTGGCTAATTATCTACTTATCAGTGATTGAATATCATGTGTGTTCTTTTGTGATTGTCTTACCTCACTCAGGATAATATTTTCTAGTTCCTTCCATTTGCCTAAGAATTTCATTAATTTGTTGTTTTTAATAGCTGACCAGTACTCCATTGTGTAAATGTACCACATTTTCTGAATCCATTCTGCTGTTGAAGGACATCTTAGTACTTTCCAGCTTCTGGCTATTATAAATAAGACTGCTATGACCATAGTCAAGCATGTGTTCTTAATACATGTTGGAGCATCTTCTGGGTATATGCCCAAGAGTGGAATAGCTGAGTACTTGGGTAGTCCTATGTCTAATTTTCTGAGGAACTGCCAAACTAATTTCTAGAGTAGTATTTCCAGCTTGCAGTCCCATCAGCAATGAAGGAGATTTCCTCTTTCTCCACATTCTTGCTAGTATTTGCTGGCACCTGAGTTATTGATTTTAGCCATTCTGACTAGTGTGAGTTGAAATCTCAGAGTTGTTTTGATTTGCATTTTCCTGATGACTAAGGATGTTGAACATTTCTTTAGGTGCTTCTCAGCCATTCAGTATTCCTCAGTTGAGAATTCTTTGTTTAGCTCTATCTCCCATTTTTAATAGGGTTATTTGATTCTCTGGAGTCTAACTTCTTGAGTTCTTTTTATAAATTGGATATTAGCCCTCTGTTAGATGTATGCCTGGTAAAGATTTTTTCCCAATCTGTTGGTGCCATTTTGACCTATTGACAGTGTACTTTGCCTTGCAGAAGCTTTACAATTTTAAGAGGTCCCATTTGTCACTTCTTAATCTTAGAGCATAAGCTATTAGTGTTCTGTTTAGGAAATTTTCCCCTGTGCCCATGTGCTCAAGTCTCTTCCACACGTTCATTTTCTATTAGTTTCAGTATATCTGGTTTTATATGGAGGTCCTTGATCCACTTGGACTTGATCTTGTACATGGAGAATGAATGGATCAATTTGCATTTTTCTACAGGCTAAATCCCACTTGAACTAGCACCATTTTTGGAAAATGCTATCTTATTTTTTCCACTGGATGGTTTTAGCTCCTTTATCAAAGATCAAGTGAACATAGCTGTGTGGGTTCATTTCTGGGTCTTTAATTCTATTCCATTGATCTATGTGCCTGTCACTGTACCCATACCATATAGTTTTTAACACTATTGCTCTATAGTACTGCTTGAAGTCTGGGATACTGATTCTCCTAGATGCTCTTTTACTTTTGAGAATAGTTTTAGCTTTCCTGAGGTTTTGTTAATCCAGAAGAATTTGAGAATTGCTTTAACTCTATGAAGAATTGAGTTAGAATTTTGATGGGGATTTCATTGAATCTGTGTATTGCTTTTGGCAAGATGGCCATTTTTACCATATTAGTTTTGGCAATTGTATTAGTCAGGGTTCTCTAGAGTCACAGAACATATGGGTAGTCTCTATATAGTTAGGGAATTAGTCGATGACTTACAGCTTGTTAACAATAATCAGCAGTACTTGTGGATGGAAGTCCAAGGATTTAGCAGTTGCTCAGTCATACGAGGCAGGCCAGGAAAAGCCAGAGTGAATCTTCCTTCTTCCAATGTCCTTATATAGGTCGCCAGCAGAGGGTGTGGCCCAGATTAAAGGCGTGTGCCACCACACCTTTAATCGCAGATGACCTTGAACTCAGAGATCTCCTAATCTTAATCTTCTGGAATTCATAGTCACTATGCATCAAGACCTCCAGGTCAGAAACTAGTATCTCTGAGCCTCCAGATTCAGATTATAGGTGAGCCTTCCAATTCTTGATTAGTTCCTTCCAGATTTAGTCAAGTTGACAACCAGGAATAGTCACTACACCAATCCACGAAGTTCTTGTCATACAGATCTTTCACTTGTTTGGTTAGAGTCACACCAAGATACTTTATATTGTTTGTGACTACAGTGAAGGGTGTCATTTACTGAATTTCTTTCTCAGCCTGTTTATCCTCTGATATAGGAAGACTATAGATTTGTTTGAGTTAATTTTATATCCAGCCACTTTGCTGAAGTTGTTTATCAGCTTCAGGAGCTCTCTCATGGAATTTTTTGGGTTCCTTAAGTATACTATCACATCATCTGCAAATAGTGATAGTTTGACTTCTTCCTTTCCAATTTATATCCCTCTGACCTACTTTTTTTCTGTCTGAGTGCTCTAGCTAGAACTTCAAGTACTATATTGAATAGATATGGAGAGAGCAGCTTTGTCTAGTCCCTAATTTTAGTGGGATTGCTTCAAGTTTCTCTCCACTTAGTTTGATGTTGGCTACTGGTTTGCTGTATTTTGCTTTTACTATGTTTAGGTATGGGATTGTATTACTGATCTTTCCAGGATTTTGAATGTGAAAGGATGGTGAATTTTTGTCAAATGCTTTTTCAGCATCTACTGAAATGACCATGTGTATTTTTTTCCTTTGAGTTTGTTTATGTGGTGGATTACAGTGATGGATTTCGATATATTGAACCATCTTTGGGATGAAGCCTACTTGATTGTGTTGAATGGTTGTTTTGATTTGTTCTTTGATTTGGTTGGCAAGAATGTTATTGAGTATTTTCATTTGATATTCATAAGGGAAATGGATCTGAAGTTCTCTTCCTTTGTTGTATCTCTGTGTGGTTTTGCTATCAGTGTAATTGTGGCTTCATAGAATGAGTTGGGTAGTGTTCCTTCTGTTTCTATTTTGTGGAATAGTTTGAAGAGTATTGGTGTTAGGTCTTCTTTGAAGGTCTAAAAGAATTCTGCCTTAAAACCATTTGGTCCTCTGCTTTTTTTGGTTGGGAGACTTTCAATGACAACTTCTATTTCTTTAGGAGTTATGGAACTGTTTAGATGGTCTATCTCATCCTGATTCAACTTTGGTATTTGGTAACTGTCTAGAAAATTGTCAATTTCATGTAGATTTCCCAGTTGTGTTGAGTATATTATTTTGTAGAAGGTTCTGATGATTTTTTGAATTTCCTCAGTTTCTGTGGTTATATACCCCTTTTTAATTCTGCTTTTGTTGATTTGAATATTGTATAGTTCTTTCTGTTTCTACTTCGTTGATATCAGCCCTGAGTTTGATAATTTCCTGCAGTCTACTCCTCTTGGGTGTATTAGCTTCTTTTGGTTCTAGAGCTTTCAGGTATGCTGTTACTCTGCTATTGTACACTATCTGCAGCTTCCTTTTGGAGGCACTCTGAATTATGAGTTTTCTTCTCAGCACTGCTTTCATTGTGTCCCATAAATTTGGGTATAATGTGTCATATCATAAAATTTTCATTAAATTCTAAATAATCTCTGATTTCTTTCCTTATTTCTTGTTTACCAAAGTATCATTGAGTAGAGCATTGTTCAGCTTCTAGGGTGTAGTTGCCTTCCTTATATTGGCGTTTTCCATCTATTTTCCTTTGTAGGTCTGTATTTGTGGAAAGATATTTTGTAAATTTGGTTTTATCATGAAGTATCTCGGTTTCTCCATCTATGGTGTTTGAGAGTTTTGCTGGGTATAGTAGTCTGGGCTGACATTTGTGTTCTCTTAAGATCTGTATGAGATCTGCCCAGGATCATCTTGCTTTTATGGTGTCTGGTGAGAAGTCTGGTGTAATTCTGATAGGTCTTCCTTTATATGTTGCTTGGCCTTTTTCTCTTACTAATTTTAATATTCTTTCTTTGTTTAGTACATTTGTGGTTTTGATTATTATGTGATGAGAGGAATTTCTGTTCTGCTCCAGTCTGTTTGAAGTTCTGTTGGCTTCTTGTATGTTCATGAGTGTCTCCCTTGTTATGTTGGGGAAGTTTTCTTCTATAATTTTGTTGAATATATTTCCTGGCCCTTTAAATTGTAAATCTTTTCTCTCTTCTATACCTATAATCCTTAAGTTTGGTCTTCTCATTGTGTCCTGGGTTTCCTGGAAGTTTTGAGTACAAACTTTTTGCATATTATATTTTCTTTGACTGTTGGGTCAATGCTTCCTACGGTATCTTCAGCACCTGAGATTCTTTCTTCTAACTCTTTTATTCTGTTGTTGATATTTGCATCTGTAATTCTTGATTTCTTTCCAAGGTTTTCTATCTCCAGAGTTGTCTCCCTTTGTGATTTCTTAGTTGTTTCTACTTCTGTTTTTAGATCCTGGATGGTTTTATTCAGTCCCTTCACTTGTTTGTGTTTTCCTGCAATTATTTAAGGAATTTTTATGTTTCATCTTTAAGGGCTTCTGCCTGTTGACCCATGTTCTCCTGTATTTCTTTACATGATTTTTGCCTTTCCAATTTATGGGCTTCTACCTGTTGACTCATGTTCTCCTATATTTCCTTAAAGTATTTTTGTGTTTCCTTTTTAAGGGGTTCTACCTGTTGACTCATGTTCTCCTGTACTTCTTTAAGGGAGTTATTTAAGTCCTTCTTGAAATACTCTATCAGCATCATGAGATGTGATTTTAAATCCAGGTCTTGATTTTCTGGTTTGTTGGGGGTATCCAGGACCTGTTGTTGTTTGAGAACTTGGTTCAGGTTGTGCCATGTTGCCTTGGTTTCTGTTTGTAATGTTCTTGTGTTTGCCATTTCCATCTGGTTATCTCTGCTGTTAGCTGGTGTTGCTGTCTCTGACTGTGGCTTATCTGTCAAGGAAGCCTCTGTATCTGTGCTCCTGGCATACCTGTTCTCTCTGTGTACACCAGCATATAGGTACTCCTGCAAGACCAGCTCTTTTTTTGGTTGTATTTTGGAATGGAGGTCTGTGGCCCTGATCAACTCTTGGTGCAGGCAGTAATAGGAAGACTCCTGTCCCAGTCTGCTCCTAGGCTCTTGTGTCCTCAGGATTTCTGGCTGTTTCCTCTGAACAGCAGGGGTGGTTCTATCTGTGCCATCAGGCCTCTCAGCACTCCTGGGTGGTGAGCTACCTTCCTGTGTCTCTTGGGTATATAGTGCTGTAGCAGACGATGGTCCCAAGGGTGAGACACAAACCAGAAATCCTTTGCCAGGGTGTTCGTGATGTGATCTTCCGTGTGACAGAGGTGGTTCTATCTCTGCTGTCAGACCTCTCTGCAGTCCTGGGCAGTTTGCTACCTCCCTGTGCTACTTGGGTATGGAGCACTATGGCAGAGGATGGTCCTGAGCCCGAGACAGAAACAGGAAGACTTGGGTATGGGCTTTTGTAGTAAGATCTGTTAATTTTCTAGATTTCCTCAGTATCTGTTGTTATGTCTCCCTTTTCATTTCTGATATTGATTTGGATACTGTCTCTCTGCCCTCTGGTTAGTTTTGCTAAGGGTTTATCTATCTTTTTTTCTTTCTTTTCTTTTTTTTTTTCTTTTTTTTTTTTTTTGGCAAGTGGGTGGAACTGGAGAATGTCATTCTGAGTGAGGTGACCCATTCACAAAAGAACACATATGATATGTACTCACTGATAAGCGAATATTAGCCCAGAAGCTTGGGAAATCCAAGAAAAAATTCACATATCAAATGATGACCAAGAAGAAGGAAGGAGAGGCCCCTGGTCATGGAAAGGCTCAATGCAGCAGTGTAGGTTTTATCTATCTTATTGGTTGATTCTTTTTATAGTTCATTTTGTTTCTACTTGGTTGATTTCATCCCTGAGTTTGATTGTTTCCTGCATTATACTCCTTTTGGGTGTATTTGCTTCTTTTTTTCTAGAGCTTTCAGGAGTGCTGATAAGCTGCTTGTGTATTCTCTCTCCAGTTTCTTTTTGGAAGCACTCAGAGCTGAGTTTTCCTCTTAGTACTGCTTTCATTGTGTCTTATAAGTTTGGGTACATTTTGCCTTCATTTTCATTAAATTTTAAAAAGTCTTAAATTTCTTCCTTTATTTCTTCCTTGGGCAAGTTGTCTTTGAGATGAATGGTGTCTAGCCTTTCTGTTTGTTTTGTTGTTATCGAAAACCAGCCTTACTCCATGGTGATCTGATAGGGTGCATGTGATTATTTCAATCTTCTAATATCTTTTGAGGTCTGTTTCATGACTGAGTATATGGATAATTTTGAAGAAGGTACCATGAGGTCCTGAGAAGAAAGTATATTCTTTTGATTTAGGATAAAATGTTCTATAGATTTCTGTTAAATCCACTTGGTTCATAAATCCTGTTAATTTCTCTGTGTTTCTGTTTAGTTTCTGTTTCTATGATCTGAGTTTCTGTTTCCATTGATGAGAGTTGGGTGTTTCAGTCTCCCACTATTATTGTGTGAAGTGCAATGTGTGTTTTGAACTTTACTTAAGTTTCTTTTATGATTGTGGGTGCCCTTGCTTTTGGAGCATAGATGTTCAGAATTGAGAGCTCATATTGGAAGATGTTTCCTTTGATGAGTATGAAGTGTCTTTCCTTATCTGTTTTGATTACTTTTGGTTGAACATCGACATTATTTGTTATTAGAATGGCTACACCAGCTTGTTTCTTGGGACTATTTGCTTGGAAAATTGTTTTCTAACCTTTTACTCTGAGGTAGTGTCTATTTTTGTGCCTTAGGTGAGTTTCCTGTATTCAGCAAAATATTGGGTTCTGTTTATGTATCCAGTCTCTTAGTCAATGTCTTTTTATTGGAGAACTGGCTCCATTCATATTGAGAGATATTAAGAAGAAGTGATTTTTGCTTCCTGTTATTTTTGTTATCAGAAATTGGAGTTACGTTTGTGTGGCTCTCTTCTTTTTGTTTTGTTAAAAGATTATTTTCTTGCTTTTTCTAGTGTGTGGTTTCCCTCTTTTGTTGGTGTTTTCCATTCATTATCCTTTGAATGGTTAGATTAATTGAAAGATATTGTATAAATTTGGTTTTGTCATGGAATACCTTGGTTTCTTCATCTAAGGTAATTGAGAGTTTTGCTGGGCATAGTAGCCTAGAATGGCATTTGTGTTCCCTTAGGGTCTGTATGACATCTGCCCAGGTTCTTCTAGCTTTCATATTCTCTGGTGAGAAGTCTAGAATAATTCTGATAGGTTTGTCTTTATATGTTACTGGATCTTTTGCCCTTTGTGCTTTTAATTTTCTTTCTTGTTTAATGCATTTGGTGTTTTGATTATTATGTGACAGGAGGAATTTCTTTTCTGGTTCAATCGATTTGTAGTTCTGTAAGCTTCTTGTATGTTCATGGGAATCTATTTTTTTAGGTTAAGGAAGTTTTCTTCTATAATTTTGTTGAAGACATTTACTGGCCCTTTAAACTGGAACTCTTCACTCTCTTCTATACTTAAAATCCTTAGATTTGGTCTTCTCATTTTGTCCTGGATTTACTGTATGTTTTGGGTTAGGAACTTTTTGCACTTTGTACTTCCTTTTACTGTTGTGTCAGTGTTTTCTATGGTATCTTCTGCACCTGACATTCTTTCCTCTGTCTCTTGTATTCTGTTGTTGATGTTTGCATCTATTACTCCTAACTTCTTTCCTAGGTTTTCTATCTCCAGAAATGTTTTCCTTTGTGATTTCTTTTTTGTTTCTTCTTCCATTTTTAGATGTCAGATGGTTTTGTTCAATTGCTTCTCCATTTTGGTTGTGTTTTCCTGTATTTCTTTAAGGTAGTTCTTTATGTCCTCCTTGAAATCCTCTACCAGAATCATGATATGTGATTTTAAATTCAAATTTTGCTTTTCCAGTGTGTTAGGATATCTAGTACTTGCTGTTGTGGGAGAACTGGGTTTGAATTGTGCAATGTTGCCTTGGTTTCTGTTGGCAATGTCCTTGCATTTGCCTTTTGCTGTCTGGTTATCTCCAGTGTTAGTTAGTCCAATGTTTCTGGCTGGAGCTTATCCCTCCTGTGACCCTGCAAGCCTGTCTCAGCACTCTTGGGAGACTATCTCTCCCCTGGTACAGAGGGCTGTGACTCAGCCCAGATCCTGGTTGCAGATGGAGCCTGGAAGGACCCTCTCTCAGCTGATCTGCCACTCCCGTGTTCACTGTGCTCCTCACAGTGCCAGCCTTGCACAGTCACCAGAGAGAAATGGAGGTCTCACCTCCAAACCTGGGAGTTAAAGCACTCCCTACAAACCAGTTCTCCCCTGACAGGACCTGTGCACAGATGGTTGTGGAGCAGGCCAGGTCCTGGTGTGCAGATGTAGCATAAAAGGACCCTGTCCCAGCTGCTCTGACATTCCTATCCTCCCTGTGTTCCTGGCTGTACCTGCCTTGCACAGTCACTGGAGAGAAAATGCAACACGGTCATTCTTATCTCTTCAGTTATTCTCTTGAAATTAAAAGCTGGTATTTGGTGTGTGTGTGTGTGTGTGTGTGTGTGTGTGTGTATGTGTGTGTGTGTGTGTCTGTGACTGTGTGTGTGTCTGTGTGTCTCTGTGTGTGTGTCTTTGTGTGTTTGGATGTGCATGCACATGTGTGTCTATGTGTGTGTATATATGTAAGACTGTGCATGCATTTGTATGTGTACGTGCATGTGCCAAAGAACTCATGGTCTTAGAAATTCTGACAAAATTAAAGTAACTACTCAGCTGTGATTCTGTTACTGACATGTGTCTTAAGAGTGTTGTATGACAACTTAATGAGGTTTTTGGGTCTAAAACAATGAATTGATTAAATCATGGGGTGATAATAGTGAAAATACAAACTTATTGAAAATGACTAGGAAGAGTGGGAATGGGGCCAGGCAAGTTGTACAGTCTTCTTAACTACACTTTATGGATCAGAGACTTCTTATTACAGAAGAAGAAGAAGAAGAAGAAGAAGAAGAAGAAGAAGAAGAAGAAGAAGAAGAAGAAGAAGAAGAAGAAGAAGAAGAAGAAGAAGAACAACAACAACAACAACAACAACAACAACAACAAACAACAACAACAACAAGAAACATGACTGCCCCTAGCTATGTTGAAGAAGGTTTATTATAGATATCTCGGAGCAAATAGCCAGAGGCAGGAAACTCCATGAGAGTTCACAGTGGTTATGGCCAGATGGAATTGTGTCAAGTGGGGAAAGAAAGAGAAGGGAACAAAAAGGGGAGAAAGGAGAACTGAATGCAGCAATCAGGAAGTACAAAAAGAACAGGTAACCAAAATCAATCTTTGTATTATATGTGGAAGAGCAGTCTAGCCCCATGGACTTGAGATGATATTGTAGGGGCATAGGTATGACAGCCAGTAAGTCCATGTGACAAGTAGGGACTGAAGGATTACAGAAAAAACCTGGTGACAAAATTTGCTTTGATATGTTAAATAGATACCTCAGCCATTTGTCCTGTGTTTGAAAACTAACAATTACTAAAGAGCAGAGAGTTTTTGAATAAGTGGACTCATTGAGGCTGTCCCCAATAGTAGATTTTGTTTACTGGAAAGTATCCTATAGCCTTGCGTAAATGTGAAGCAGTCCACGTGATAGCCCTTCTTGCCTGCAGGAGCCCAGAACTAAGTTCCTTATGCCTTACAGTCCCACATCTAACCCTACATTCCTATCTCAGTTCTTGAATTCAAAATTTACTGTCTGGGTTTCTAATGAATTGTTTTCTTCCCAGGCAACAACAAAGGGTTTTGTTAAAAAAGAGAATGTAAATTGTTCATATACTTAAGTCAAAATATTTGCTTAATTCACTTACATGTGAATAGCCACAGGGATCATCATAAACTCCAACTATCTATGATAATTCTGAATTTGTTATTGCAAGGGGTAATGGCACTGGAGGCCTTGTGCTTATTTGTAACCATAGTTGTTTCAGTGAGAATATTTTATTGACATGAAACCAAATATTTTCAGAATCTCAGAAGAACAATTCGTGCACTGGTTCTAGTTGGCCTCAGTTATTAAGGGGTGTCTATAAGTAAAGTACGGCTGAAGTGTGTCTACCAGTTACCAGTAGTTAGGTGCTAGTGTGTTCCTTTCACAGTATAAGCATACTGTACATGCTTATACTTCAGGCTATTTGATTAATGCATTGATTCTGATTTCTTTTCCAATGTAAGGTTTCATGCATACCAAGGAAATGTTGTTTCCCTCAGCTGTTTATATGTGTGCAAGTGCAGCTCAGAGGTTGGCATGAGGTGTCTTCCTCCATTGCTTTCCACTGAATATATTGAGTCAAAGCCCCAGACTTGAACCACAGTTTGCCAATTAATCTAGTCTAGCTATTCAACTTGCTGTGGGATTCCCTGTCTCTTTGTCTGGCACTCTGATATTTCATGTTCATCTACACAGATGCCTATCATTCATATAGGAGCTAGAGATTTGACCTCTGCTTCTCATGCTTGAAGAGCACACATTTTACTTCACAGCCTTGTCTGCTCTTTTTAAGGTGAGTCTAAGAAGCACTTCTCCCCAATGACATTAAGGTTTGCTCTCCTGCCCTTAATCACTTTTCTCATATTAAATTTGTTCAATTCATCCTCCCATTTAAGCTGTATATCATAATATATGTACAATTATTTTTTTTCTACCATTTTCACAGCAGAATATGGCCATAAAAAATTTTTATTCAGGCCTGAAAGGTTTTCACAGATGACTAGTTGCATAATTCTCTTGGCTGATCAATCATTTTATGTATGTGATATACTGAGGGCAAAGTATGTTGTAAACAGCCATTCCAGACAATTCTTTTTGCCACTACAAAAATGTCTGGGCATTCTTTAATTCTTTTACTAGGAATATCATGTTTCCAAAGCTAAGGTTTATTAACCATGAAACAGGCCACTTGCAAAATTAATAGATAATTTGGCAAAAAGAAACAGGCTATTAGACCCACTGCTATGGTTTAGAATCTGGTTTGGGAAAGGAAGCCAGAGTGAAGTGTGGAAGCCAAAGTTCCCTGAAATGACAGGAACTATCAGTCTGTGGTGAAGGTTATGGTCAAATAGAAACAGAGAAGTGCTATTACTATGTGGTACCTAAACCACACTCACCGGAAAGATGCTTTGAGCTTAGAGGCAGAGCTAGACATCTCAGTATGAGTATTATTGAGTATGTGCAAATGAATTATATGGTAAGGAAAAATGAGCTTATTTACTTTCATCATTTTATTGTTATACTTAAATTTTAAATATATTACTTATCAGGTATGTGGTGTATGAGTGTATGTGTTCATAAATGTCTAAGGGTACAAGTATATGTGTTCATATATGTCTAAGGGTGTGTGTGTGTGTGTGTGTGTGTGTGTGTGTGTGTGAAAGCCAAAGGTTACATTCAGTGTCTTTATCAATTGCTTTTATTTTGAAGCAAAGCCACTCATTGAACCTAAAACTCACTGATTGTCCAGAATAAGTAATAAGCAGCCTTAGGGACCCACCTATCTCAGCTCCAATTTCCCATCTTTTAGCATGGGTTCTAGTACAGAACTAATGTCTTCATTCTTGCATAGCCAGCACTTTACCCATGAGATCATTTGCCTTTCCAGTGAGTACTTGCTATGTTGAAGTATTAGTAGACCATATTCTATGCCAACACTCTGGGTATGCCCTTTTCCTTTCTACTTATGTGGATTAGAAGTAGCAGTGTTCCCATCCTAAAGGCTATTCAGCATATTAACTTAAAGCAAGAAGCAGACAACTAAATAGACTATTTGATAGTTTGTGCAGATCTGATGAAGATTGTGATGCATAATTTCATGACATGTAAAATGAAGGTAATTCTACAATATGGGGGAGTTTTAATAGTGAAGAAAGTAAGGGAAAAGAGATAAGCAATGCCAATCACAGATACTTCTAATCATTCAGAAGATTTACATACAGTGTGTCATTAAATTCTCACTACAAACCTGCAGAATTGAAACTGTTGTGGTTTATGTCAGGTATTTGGGGAAAGTGGAGTTTGAAAAGTCAAATATCTTGCCCCAAGGCACTGAGCTAATGAGTAATGGGAGGAGGGACTCAGGTCCAAGACATCTCATCTAGACTCAGAGGTTTGATAAGTAATCACCAGATATTGTTCTATTAATAGAGGCCATCAATAGAAGTCTCATTACATGGCTGGAGATATAGCTCAGTGGTTAAAACACTAGCTGCTTTTCTAGAGAACCTGAATTTGATGTTTATCATCCATGTCAGGCCATTCAAAACTGTTACTCCAGCTCCACCTGATCTGACATGCTTTCTGGATTATGAAGATACATGTTCTTAAATGTGCACATGCGCACACACACACACACACACACACACAACTAAATCTTAAAAATTAAAACAGATTCTTCTGGTCTCTTATTTCCAGATCTGCACCTCATATCTAACACAGAGATCATAGATCTATTACAGTATTTTTCTAGCTGGCCTCTTAGGTACTCTATCTTTAAACTAGTTAATGAAGCCTGAAAACCTCTTGGTCTTCAAAATGTAAATTACTTGTGAGCCCACACACTTCTAGATGAAAATCCCCTCTGATCTCTTTTACTTGTAGCATCTAAAGTAGAGGAGCACATTTTCTGCTTGTTTTTCCTGTTAATTAGATTGAGCGCTTGGTTCCATTTTCCTGTCTTGCCTTCCTTACTATTTTCAAAGCTGTGCTGAATAAATATTGAAAATAAAGCCTTCACTTTATTTCTTTCTATTATCACAATAACCATAAAGAATCACTTGTGTCAAAGGCTAACACATCTGATTAAATTTCTTCCTTGTGGGTTATGTTATGAGTCTGAGTAACCAGCACCCTCACACTGAAAGGAAAGTATCTCCATAGAGACTTTAATGGCTTCAGGGTGCTGAAATATTTTTACCAGTCACAAGAGAAGTTTATGGCATTCAAATCTGAAGCACTAAAACCTGGATTTTTAATAGCATAAACTGGTATTTTTCAAAAGTAGAGCATGATGTATTATCTAGGTGTTTTTCATTGTTAAGTTTGTCTCTGTGTTTAATGCTTTTAAAGAATAGGGAGACACTGTGAGTATGTGTGTATGTGTATGTGTGTGTTATTGAGTGTTTCTATGAGCAACAGTGAGAGAAGTATCTAAAATAAAACACCAAGTTCCTGAGCAAGGTAACCTCATAAGACCCATGTAATAATCATTTGGGTTCCTGATTCATGACTGTCACCAAGAACAGGTTTTTTTGTATGTATGTGTGGGACTATGTGCATGGGGAGGACAGAGATCAACCTAGAATACCATCCCTCAGCATGTTCTTTGACAATGATTCTCTCATTGAACTGGAACTTACAAATTTAGAATATTCATCTGGATATTAAGCCACATGGTTCTCTCAGTCTCCACTTCCTCAGCACTTGGGATTTTAACATAACCAGCACTTTTGAGCTTTTTACATAGATTCAGGGAATAACATTCCTGTCAGGAAAAAAATTTTACTCTCTGAGGCATTTCTCCTCCCCTGTTCTGTTTGTTTGCTTTTAAATTCTAATTATTTGCTTAACCTTTCACACATTTAAATTTCACAGTTTGCTGAAGATGTGACAGCTGTTTTTGAAACACTATGATATAGTATAATATAGAATTATGTATTTTAATCTTGGATTATCACACTATATGCTTTTCTGTCTTAATTCTTTTCATAGAAATTAGACTTTCTTACTTTCTGGAGTAAGAGAGTCAATTTGTTACTTTGTTACATTGTTGGCTTAATTTGTGAAGCACACTTAAGCAGATACATCTACATTGAAAAAGGTACATGGATGATAGACACAGTGCCTGACCTACAAGGTTTGATATCACAGTCCCATAAAAGTAGTAGACATTCATAGAAATTCATTTTATTTGCTAGGTGATAAATACTATGACTGATTCTAGGCAACAATAGAAGCTCTGGTCCTACCAGTCATGTGGTCATGAAGATGAACAACAGGCACTATCTATTTTATTGTGTTGCTGGTGAGTGTGTGCCAGATAAGGGAGGAAAGGTAAATGTATTTATTCTTGAATGTATTTTCAAGTCTCAATGGGTTTGTTTACATCTCAGATTGAGACCTATCTGCATTTAGAGACTAACCCTCTTGTGAAGCCAAATTTTTTGTGCATATGAAAGGACTGGATAAGGAATTTGACTTCATGAGCAGGTTGACTGGACTCTGGAGACAACTTCATGAGCAAAATATTTGACTTACAAATATGAAGTATAAAATTTGATCCTTGGAACCCATGTTTTAAAAAACCATGTGTTCCATGAAGCTCAAGAAGAAGAAAGACCAAAGTTTTGATACTTTGGTCCTTCTTAGAAGAGGAATCAAAATACTCATGGCTCACAGCCAAACAATGAACTAAGTATAGGGTCCCCAATGGAGAAACTAGAGAAAGGACCCAAGGATCTGAAGAAGTTTGTAGCCCCATAAGAGGAACAATAATGTGTACAAACCAGTACCCACAGAGCTCCCAGGGACTAAACCACCAACCAAAGAGTACACATGGAGGGACCCAGGACTCCAGCTACATATGTAGCAGAGGATGGCCTTTTCAGTCATCAATGAGAAGGCCAGTGGTCCTGTGAAGATTTGATGCCTCAGTGTAATGGAATGCCAGGTCTGGAAACTGTGTGGAAGGGGTTGTTGGTGAGTAGGAGGAGGGTTAGGGGATAGGGGATTTTCAGAGGGGAAACAAGAAAAGGAACATTTGAAATGAAAATAAAGCAAATATCTAATAAAAAAAAATTTTAAAGCATGTGTTCCTGGTACACAAATATAATTCCAATTCTGGAGAGACACAGGTGGCAGGTGGGAGCTATGTGGCTTGCTTTCCAGGTATCCTGGCTTACTTGGTGACATTCAATCTAACAGAAGACCCTGTCTTTAGAATAAAGAAGGTCACTGGCATATGAAGAATTGCAAACCACAAGTACGTGCATATGCTCAGATATCAAAAAAGAAACACTGGCAGTCAACATGTAGAAGAATGCAAACTGATCCACTCTTATCTCCTTGTATAAAGCTCAAGTCCAAGTGGATCAAGGACTTCCACATAAAACCAGATACACTGAATCTAATAGAAGAGAAAGTGGGGAAGAGCCTGGAGCACATGGGCACAGGGAAAAATTTCTTAAACAGAACACCAATAGCTTATGCTCTAAGATCAAGATTTGACAAATTGGACCTCATGAAGTTACAAAGCTTCTGTAAGTCAAAGGACACTGTCAATAGGACAAAATGGCAACCAACAGATTGGGAAAAGATCTTTACCAATCCTACAGTCAGTAGAGGGCTATTATCCAATATCTAAAAAGAACTCAAGAACTTAGACTCCAGAGAAACAAATAACACTGTTAAAAATGGGGTACAGAGCTAAACAAGCAATTCTCAACTGAGGAATACTGGATGACTGAGAAACACCTAAAGAAATGTACAACAACCTTTATCATCAGGGAAATGCAAATCAAAACAACCCTGAGTTTCTACCTCACACTAATCAGAATGGCTAAGATCAAAAATGTGGGAGACAGAAGATGCTGGAGAGAATGTGGAGAAAGGGGAACACTCCTCCATTGCTGGTGAGATTGCAAGCTGGTATAACCACTCTGGAAATCAATTTGCCAGCTCCTCAGAAAATTGGACAAAATTAATACCTGAGTACACAGTTACTCCACTCCTTGCCATATACCCAGAAAATGCTTCAACATGTAATAAGGACAAATGCTCCACCATTTTCATAGCAGCCTTATTTAAAATAGCCAGAAGCTGGAAAGAACCCAGATATCCCTCAACAGAGGAATGAATTCAGAAAATGTGGTACATTTACACAGTGGAGTACTGGTCAGCTATTAAAAACAATGAATACATGGAGTTCTTAGGCAAATGGATGGAACTCAAAAATGTCATCCTGAGTGAGGTAACCCAATCACAAAAGAACACACATGATATGCTCTCACTGATAAGTATATATTAGACCAAAATCTTGGAATACCCAAGATACAATTCACAGACCACATGCAACTCAAGAAGAAGAAAGACCAAAGTGTTGATACTTTGGTCCTTCTTAGAAGGGGGATCAAAATACCCATGGCTCACAGCCAAACAATGGACTGAGCATAGGGTCTCCAATGGAGGAGCTAGAGAAAGGACTCAAGGAGCTGAAGAGGTTTGCAATCCCATAAGAGGTACAATAATATGTTCCAACCATTACCCCCAGAGGGCCCATGGACTAAACCACCAACCAAAGGGTACACATGGAGGGACCCATGGCTCCAGCAGAGAGTGGCCTTTTCAGACATCAATGAGGGGAGAGGTCATTGGTCCTGTAAAGGCTCGATGCCCCAGTGTAGGGGAATGCCAGGTCAGGAAAGTGCAGGCAGGGTTGGTAAGCAGGAGGAGGGAGTATTGGATAGGGGGCTTTCAGAGGGTTAAGGCAGAAAGGGGATAATATTTGAAATGTAAGTAAAGCAAATATCTAGTAAAAAAAATCAAAAAAGAAAAAGAAAACAAATACACACGCCCAGAGAGAGAAAGAGAGAGAGAGAGAGAGAGAGAGAGAGAGAGAGAGAGAGAGAGAGAGAGAGAGAGAGAGAGAGAGAGAGAGAGAGAGAGACCAAATCTTGAAATAACATACAAACACTGAAAGGTTAGAAGCAAAATAGTCTTGAGGAAACTAAGTTGTAGAAGAACACTTAGAGGAAGAGTGAGATTTAGTGAGATGGTCAATATTCCCTAAACATGGGCCTTTGCAAAGGAGAAAACCTAAAACTACTTGGAAAAAGAGAAGAAGAAAAAGAAATGATGGGAACAGCTTTCTCTGTGTCCCAAATTTGCCAACCCAATCACTGTTGCTCCATGTTGGATGTAGTATGTAGCTAACTCAGACATTCTAAATTACACTGTTCTGCCCTGTAGAGTTGTGAGAAACAATAAAACAGTTCTCTACTTCTGAAAAGGTCTTCAGCTAGTTTATTTCATAACAATATATCAGTAAGACACTGTAGATGTGAAGTTTTATCAAATCTACACAAACACATCGACATTATTCATCCAGCAGTAAAGGGGAACGATTTGATACTTCTTAACTTCTGAATTATCAAAAATGCTATTAAATTTTCCCAATCAGAACTATTCATTAATATCCTGTCATAGTAGATGTGTTCCATAGGCATGAGGTAATGACATGGTTGACTTCTAGCCTGCATCTGTAGACACATACATGTATCCCTGCACACTTTAGTGTGGCATGTAGACTCACATGTTACCAGGTTTCACTCTCTGGACTGGGTGTTTCCAGGTCCTTTGTGTTCATTCAAGGAATCAGAAATGCACACACAGATTGTAGTGCAGCAAGGAAAATTTATTCAGAAGAAAATGATAGTACAGATTCTATGTGCTACAAGCAAGCAATAGGCTGCTTGAGTTAGTGCACCCAAAGGCTTAGATGACTGTCTGCATCCTCCCTTTACGAGATCTAGGTGAAGGAAGAGTTTTGCTAAGGGGCATAATACAGGTGTTTCTCCTGTTTTGAATGACAGGTGTGGATTCTGTAAGCTGCAAGTGTTTCTCTACAAACTACACTTTTTCCACAGTTCATCTGATTTAACCCATATACACACCAAAATGAGGGTACTAGATTGCCAAGAGCATTTAAAAAATGGATATGTATGTAACATAGGTCAAGCTACAGGTTGTTGAAGTATTTTTCTCTATATTTGTCTAACACACATAAACGTAGGGAAAAATATAAATATTGAAAAGGAGGCACCTAATTTTTTGTTCTATTAAATTAAATCACAAGTGGGTATTCTTTTAGATAACAGCCATAAAATTAAGAGCAGAAATGCATGAGTAATGCATCATCCAATTCAGCCTTTTTGAAATCCAGACACTGTTGAGTTACTAGATTAGGAAGTTTGAGGGAGTATGACCCACAATGGCTTATGTATTTGAATAGTTGGTGGAACTATTTGGGAAAGAAACCTACACTATTTCTAGGGAACTCTCATCTCTCATTCTCTCTGTCTCTGTCTCTCTGTCTCTCTGTCTCTCTGTCTCTCTCTCTCTCTCTCTCTCTCTCTCTCTCTCTCTCTCTCTCTCGTTTGTGGTTATGATGAAAGGCCTCAGCTAACTAATTAAACAGCTTCTTTTGTACATTGATTTGGTCTTGCTATCTTAGTGCATATATGAAAAAGTGACTAAGACACCAGCATACAGACAATCTGAAATTTAACATGGTATTTCCTAGATATTTAGGGCTTCAATAAGAATGAAGAATAGCCAAGCTGCTCCAAACATTCTACATCCTTGTCTAATCATAGCTTGCAAGGTAGTTGCTTTTCCTGTTATTGAGATAAAATACTTTGTCAAAAGCATACTCAGGAAGAAAGGATATATTTGTCCATCATGGCAGGGAAAGCATAGATCAGGAGTGAAAGACAACTCATCACAATAAATGTATAGTCAAGAAGCAGAGAGAAATGGATGCTGATGCTCAGCTTACTTCCTCTTATATACTCAGTCCCAAACCCCAGCCCACCTCCTATATTCAGTGTTGGTCTTCCTACTTTATCAACCTAGTCTAGAAACTCTCCTAAAGACATATAAAGATATTTTGCCCCATAGTATTTCTGTATTCCATCAAGCTGATAGTAGAGAAGATACATTACAATATACATAACTAAGACCTTATTAATAATGTCCCACCACAGTTCTTCTCTACAACAGGCGCATAAATGTCATTATCAGGATCCAGTTCATGTGATGGAAAGCTAATCCTGTTACGTAGCTTTTCATTAGATGATGGCTCAATTTGTCTTCTGGGCTATAGAGGTAGTACTGCCCTGCTTTGCCCAACATTCATTAAGCATTTCATGCTGAATGTTAAGAACTCCTTAACACCTGACAGGACCCATAAACATGACCTTTCTACTTTATGCTGTGGAGGGCAATGTGGGCTCTGGAAGTTTCATTAGGGTCCACAGGTTTCTTTTCACCCAGAATTACATCATTTTCTTAAGGTTCTCTCTTGAGTACTTAGAAGAGTATTGATGTTAAAGGTGGTTGGTGATTATGGGAAGCAATTTTACTTTTCAGAAGTGTTTGTACTTCTTGTTCATAGAGATGGAGGATAAACAAGTAGCTGTTATTTTATTAGGTATCTGTATTGTTTTCTAGAAAATCTACCAATTTTAATGATTACAGAAGCATTTTTTTTCTAATTATCAGCAGCCATGTACATAGGGTAACAGTATCAGAACTGCATCTCCTTAGTAGATTAAGTTTGGTCTCTTGCTTCCCCCTCCCCCCTTGGCTTGTTGCTGTTGTTTCATTTTATTTTTCTGACTCTGGCATTTACTAAACAAAATGATTCAAACTGAAGAATTTCTTCAAGTGTTTTATAGATATTAACTCAGAATAGATGTATATTAAATTTAAACATGTTCCTTATTCTTGACAGGAACTCTATTTCTTAGGGTCACATTTTCTAGAACTTATTGTTTTTATAATAGATACTGCAGGAAATATAACAGTTCCTGAGACATTCTTGGCTATAATTTTTCCACAAATCTCTCTGCTGAGTCAGTTCTCAGTACTATCTACAACCTACATAATTTCCTTTGTTACATTTTCTCTCACCTATGTCCCCTCTCTCTTTCTCTGGTGTATTTCCATAACTGTGTGAATAGTATGTATACAGCTATCAGTGCTTCTGTTTAGGCTAGAGGGGCTAGCTTTAGGTATATTTTCAATGGTACTCTTCCTTATTTCTTGAAACATGGTCTCTCCCTGAACATAGAATTCACTTTTTCAGATAGACTGTCATGCTAATGGATGCCAAGATGTCTTCCTGTCTCTCACTCCATGTCAGGCTCCTCATTGAGTGCTAGCGAGTCAATCTCTGATCTCCATGTTTTTGTACTCTACTCAATGAGCCATTCCCTAATCTCATTTTATTATTTGTAACTTTTGAGATATCAGCTCACCATAATTCCCAGTCTGATAGTGAGTGCCTGATTTCAACTTATCCTCTAGCTCCAGTCTCCTGAGGAGCTGGGAATGTAGTTGCTATTTACCATCCCTGACCTTGGCATCTATTTTTTTTTTGTTTGCTTTTTTAAATGAAACTGTCCCTGAGCCTTTTGACAATGAGATCTTTGGAATGATTGACATGATTATTTTCTTTGTTGTTGTTGACAAATAGAATTATGAAGAAGTTTAGGGATTCCCAAGACTTTAGGCAGTCAGTTATTATGGTAAAAGTTGTAGTTTTGAATCCTTATTTGGGCAGCCATAATCAGAAAACAGACTACAAAATGGAGACATATTGAAAACCAGATAATCAATCTGATTCTGAGATTCCATGTCTGACATTCTCAGGAAGATAAACAGGTTCAAATTTCAGGAAAAATTAAATTTCCTTTCATTTTAAGAAAAAAAGAAGTACAAAGACAAAACAAAATATTGGCTGAAGCTCTAAGGAAATGAAGTCCTAAAGCAAGTGGCCCAGCAGAAGGAAAGCCTCTGTGTTGGAGGAAATACCTGTGTTTTTCTGGGAGTAGCAGTAAGACTGGGTCATTCTTGGATGGAGATGTCAAAAAAAAAAAAAAAGATATACCATATAGTCAGACTCATATGGGCCTATTAAGCAAGCATATACTGTGTAGATAGTGAAATACATTACCCTTATATAATAGTGCATTTCAGGGTTAATTACTGCAAAGAGAGATCCTGGATGCCTCCTGCAGATAACTCAAATATCTTATAATAATCTAAAATGCATTATTAATAATTTAATAGGAAAATTTTGCTGTAAACCATGGTAAAAACTATGGGGAGGCAAACACTGTATTCAATAGTATTATTTGTGTATAAGGGGTAGAAGTGGAGGCCAGAAGATTGTCTGGTTTTGTCCTATATCACACTCCACCTTACTTTTGAGACAGTGTATAGTCAGTGAAGGTAGAAATCAACAGTTCAGCTAGACTGTCTTTCAAAATCCGGGGATCTACCCATCTTTAGTCTCAAGCCCTGAGGTCTCAGACTAAAGTTCAATTTCCCAGCCAAAACCCAAAATTATTCAGACAAATAAGTAGTATTTTGTGCTACAACTCAACTCAAATTGGATATAAAATAGAAATGATTCTGCAGTTGGTTCTCTCCTCTTTTGGAAACTGAACTCAGTCTGAGGATCAGAGAATGTATACTAGAAGTGAGTATCTGTGTCAAATGAAATACTTGAGTCATTTTCAGATCATGGTTTTTGAGGTTCTCTCTGGTGAATAAAGTGTCTGAATGTTCATATTCTTTTGCAATATAGAGGAATATTCCATTGTTTGTTAGACATTAATGGAGTGAGTGGAGATAAATATATTCAAGCCCAACATTCTCTTATACTATTACCCAAATTCAAACTGAATAAAAACATTGGGAACAATGTGGTTCTCTTAAAGAATCACTCATTTTTATCAACACCCACTTAGCTTTTATCCTCCTGCTCTTTAATAACAAGTGGTCTTAAAATAATCAACAACAAAAACCAGTGTTCTTCTTTTAGAGATAGGATGTGTATCCTGAATTGACCAGAATCCCTACATGTAGCGAAGAATCCTCTAGTCTCTACTTGTAGGACATTGGGATAATAGTAAATGACACTGTAACTGATTTAATGAAGTGCTATTGACCAAAAGTACAGTTTCGTGTATGCTAGACATGCAAGCACACAACCAAATTGCTACCCAACAGTTGTTTTCCAAATAACTACTAAGAAGTCACTTTTTACCTGGTGGCCAACATCAAACCTGACCTTGTATTTCCTCTTTGGGTGCTCCATGTTAGTTAAAAGTACTGATATCCTGTGTCTGTAAAATGGAACAAAGAAGCTTCTCACCCTGCCTTCCAAATGTTAGACACTTCCACTTGTATTTGTGAATGTTTATGAGCTATACTTGTTCTTTACGCCCATAGTATAAAAAATAAAAAATGAAGGGCATTGAAAAAGTGAAATGACAGGAGTAAATTATTGAGGGGGGGGAACAGAAGTGGAGTTTGAAGGTACAGTCCATCATGTCAGAAACATCATGAAGTAAGATGATCACATGTTCAAACAGTCATGAAGTAAAGGGATGTGAGTGCTTGTGCTCAGCTAGCTTTGTTTTCTATACCACCCAGGACCCAAGACCAGGAAATGGTCTTGCCTTATATTAGAGTAGATATTTCCATGTTGATTAACTGAATTAACACAATCCCTCCCAGGTGTGGCTAAAGGCTTGCTATGTGACTACAGATCCCACCAATCAAAAGCAGTGTTGCCTACCTTATACTCTTTGATTTTTGAGCATTTGACTAGCAGAATTTGATTCCCTAGTTGCTTAGGGAATACTAATGTCATCCTAGGATGTTTAAGACATGGTAAATAAGAAGTGCTGGGGTTTTTTTTTGTGTGCCATATTTTACATTCCTGAATATAATAGTATTCTGTATTCTGATTCTCTAACTGCTGTGTTCACCTGCTTTGTTCCAAAGAGAAACTTCAGCAGAACTTCATAAAGACTGGAGAATTGTTTGCCAAACAATGTCTGTATCTGCTCTGTATTAGTGTTTCATAGTTCTCAGAAAGGAATTAAAAAAAAAAAAAAAACTTCCCCTTATGTAAGAAAAGCTTATAGCAAGGTTCCATTGAACTTAAGATGTGTGACAAAGATGAGAAAAACATGAAGATCTGAGGATTGGCAGAGATGGGAAAGCATCATGCACTTGGGGGCACGGTGAGAGGATTGGTGTACCTTCTGTTCTTAAAGATTTGAGCATTAATTTATCAGGTACCAAAATAAACTATTTTAAACCTACTGAAATTTTCAAACATGAACATTTGATATGCTTCTTTCAACACATGAGCATGAACAGATGATTACATTATAATGTTAAATGCACCAGGTGTTCTCCTGTTAGAGTAAGTCTTTGTCCAATTAGTTTAAAGGTAATAGCAAGTTTTTTTAGTCTACTTTGCTCATACATATCCATTTGAATGACCTAGTCCCCTATCCATCCATTTCTTCTTTCCTTCCTTTATCCTTCTCCCTTCCTTTATTTTTTTTAAAGAATCAAATTTTTCTGAGATAATATTTTGTCTTTGTAAATGTATCATGGAAGGTCTATGCACTACAGCATCAGTCAAGTCAGGAATTGGCACGCTTTTATCCTTGTGCTGACAAAAATGAATTTAAATAATGTATTTCAGATTTAGGTTGTTTTGAAGTTTTCTTTCACTGCTGTGAAAGACTGGTTGCATCCTCAGGAGGAATGGCCATGGATTTTGAGAGCTGGCATCCTTAGATCAGCTGAGTCTGATGAACATTTTATTTTCATGTTATGGAACAAAACAGAGAAGTCAGGGATTTCTAGCAGTTGATTATTCTACTTTTGCATTCTTCATTATGATGATAATATGCAACTCTTAATTCTCTACCTGGTTTAGTATTTAAGGATTGCCTTGAAGGTAAGTTACTTTGGTTCTCTATACAAACCCTCCATAGATGTCAGTTCCACACTTTCAAAGTCAATTAACATCAGAATAAAGATAGAAATAAGCAAAAAAAAAAAAAAAAAACAAACTTTTTTCACTGAACATCTATCTATATTTTTCTCATAAATTCTTAAAATATTGTCATGCTTTGGGGAGCCCTAGAGAGCTTTGAATTGAGAGTGACTTGAAGATAGATGGTCCTTTTAGGCAAAATACTTTATTAATGCAGGTTATAGAACAAAGGTCTGGAGCAAAAGCTTCAGTCTGCATGGGAGAATATAGGTGTACCATTAGTTTTTTTGGGAAAGTGTCAGTCTTACACTGTGAAAAAAACAGGCCAAGTTAATAAGTTAATAAGTGTCCTGTGCCCCATGTGTAGACTGTACATCCCATATCATGTAATAGCAGCCACAGAGACTTTTGGAAGAGAGTAGTTTCTTGGCCTATGTAACAGGAATTTTAGAAAAATGTAATAAGTTTTTGTATAACATATATATTACTAAGGTTATGTGCAGATGATTTATTTGAAGGAGAATATTTCTACATTATAGGAAAATTCTATGCCATCTTATGTGTACAATTGAGCACACATTGATTTGTTATACAATGGCTTATATTATAAACCAAGTAAATATCAAAGAATGACTATAAAAACATACCAAAATGAATTCTCCTTCTGCTCCTCCTCCTCCTTCCTCTCACTCCCTCTTCTATCTCTCTCCTTCTCTCTCTCTTTCCCTCTCTTTCCCTCCCTCTCCCTCACTCTCTCTCATCACTAAGCTAAACTGGCTATAGTATCACTAGACCATTTAATTGGATTCACACAGTTATATATTGTATGTATTTTATAGACTGCAGAGTGGGTCCATTTGTTTGTGCCCTGCACATCAGAAATGTGCTCCCAAACTTAAGGATAGATAACCTTGCTCTGGTTAAATGTAGCACTATCATTTGCTCCTAACATATTATGTCTCTTTACTCAGTGAACTGATGTTGAGTTGATTGAGTTTGTATAGTTGGTGTATCATAATAATAGAGAATAATAATATACTATTTATAGTTATATATCATATAAAATATGGGAGTATATATAATATATGTAATAATAGTAATAATAACAATAATGAATAAAATTTAATTGAGAACAAATAATTGATTTTTTTTATTTTAAAGTGGAGAGAGTATGACTGTCATAAAACAGAAATAGCCTGGTATTTAACTCAAGGAACAACCATAGTGTGCCCTGTGTTATTACACTGCTATATTCTTGTGAGGTTTAACATGGACATTCCAAGGCTTTTTTCTAGCCTCTGCCTTCTAGGTGCTTTTGTATAGGATAAGGGAAACCTAACAGATGATTCTTCCCTGAGTTTCATCCCTGCTACCTGCATTTCAGGCCCTGGGACCAGAGAAGAAGATGATGATGATGTAAATTTGGTCTTGAATGAAGAATTATGGAGTTCCAGCCCTCCATTTCATCTGAGGTCTTGTCACTGCCTGTAAGAAAGTTATGACAATAGCAAAGTGTTTCTTCATAAATCTTCCACACAATTGGTTGGTGTGGCTTGAGGTTGATTGACAGATTGGTTTTAAAGTATTGATGGGTCCTGCTCTTCTGTTGACTACAGAGCTAAAGCTTGGTGAAAGTCAGTGACTAGCTTCAGAAGAATTTTATTCCATGAGAAATTACACTGATATGATCATATGTTTGTGTACCTTCTTAATTTATTCTTTCATAATTTTATATGTATGTATGATATGTTATAATTATTTCCCCCTAATTATTCTTTTTCATCCCCTTTCTCTTCTCCTAGAACATCCTGTTCTATCTAACAAATTTTCCTACTATTCTCATGCCATTTTATGTGTGATTATAACCAACAAGCATTTAAAAGGTTTTCCCTGCATGAGTATGAATAATGTTTTTTTACTTAAGCAAGAGCAACTTAACTATAAATGATACACCAAGTAAGTAATGTGACAAAACTCCCCTTCTTCCTACATACACTATTTACTATCTATAGCTCCACAGAGCAGGTTGGGCCCTCAGAGCCCATCTCTTCTCATCCAGATGAGATGTTAATAGTCCTATCCTGAGTGCATGGCTTCTTAGTTAGTTGTTTACCTGTCAGGATTTCTGCTCCCCTTACAGTACAATGAGACACAATAGAAACTTGCATTTATGTGTTGAATCATAAGAGAGAAGGCAACTCTTTCTGCTCAGTGGTATGCCCATAATGATGTGGTAAATATACAAAATGAATAAAGGAGTGGAGAAAATCAGTCCATTTATGCAGGATATGAGGCCAAGGGAGATAACTCAGTTAGTGAATGACTGGTCACATAAAAAATGAGGACCTACATCTAGATTCCAACAGATTAAAAGTCAGTCTTAATGAAGTGATTCGATTCTAGGTCTGGAAAACAGAGATAGAAAATTCCCAGAGCTTGCTGCCTGGCTTGTCTTGCCCAGGAGGTCACTTTCATTTTCAGTGAGATAGCTTGTCTCAAAAACTGAGGTGGAGAGTGATAGAGGGAGGATACTTAACACCAAACTCTCAGCTGTACAAATGCATCTATGTATAGGAACCTCTTCCAAACACACATGTAAATAAACACAGCCATGCATTCACCCTCCACACTAAAATAGCTATGGAAATGAAGTATTCATTTTTGATATGATAAAATTCCAATTTGCCAAGGAAATAGAAACAGAAACATTTCAGAAAAGTTTGTCACTAAAGCATCTTGGGCATTAGGGTATAACATTCAAAGGAAAATACTTGTTTAGATATTGTGCCCAGGAGTTGCTGACAGTGAAAAGATAGATGTACTAAGTACCAATACCAGGGTCAACCCATAGAACTGAGCTAACTCAGGACATACCTTCAACGCTCTATCTGTATAAAATGAGCATTGTTTATTTTGTGATTCTATCAAAATAAAAACACACACTTCTATTATCTTGATAGTCCATGTCCCTCAAAGCTCCAAGAATTAAATGATGTGTCCCCAGTGTGGCAGTGTTGGAAAAGGTAACCTTTAAGAAGCAGGGTTGTTGGTAGAGTATCACATAGCTCTCAGGTAATTGGAAGTATGCCCTTGAATGTGATGGTCCATGGAAGCCAGAAGAAATGCATGTAAACACCCCCTACACACTTTAAGTAATAACGTGACCTCCTACAGATGTCTTACAGGAACTCTGGGTCACATGAGAGACAGATTCAATGGATATATAAAAGACCAGCCAGAGCGTACCCCTTCTAGGTTTGAAAGACAAGGACAAAGAACAGACTAAGGGAGGAGGGATAATTGCAATACTGCTTATTGGGATATTTTTGAGTCCTGTCTCCTTGAATTCTTCTTAATTCATAATTAATTGTTCTTAATCTTCTGGCCATGGGGTATGGGGCTTTTATTCCAGCATATGTCTCACCACAGGTCCAAAGCAACCGAGCCAGCAAAAGATGAACTGACACTCTAAATACTCTAAATGTGAGCCAAAGAAAAGCTTCCTCCTTCCTATATTGATTATTTTGGGGATCAGTTATAATACAAAAATAATGACAATACTTATCAGATTCATATATTATGAATTGCCTTTCTGTGCAAACAGGATGGAGTTTACATATATATATATTCATTTAGTATATTTCATGTACTAGAAATGTCTCCAAGACTAAAGTGAGAAGAAATATGCTGTCAGTGACACCAATTGAAAGTGTTTTCATTGGCAGAAGAGAATTAATGTATTAAATAATTAATTAGATGTTGTTTGAGGTTCTGTTTTCTACATCATCAGAATATTTACACCTGAGTTTATAACATTCCTTTTGTTTATAGTTAGTGCAACACTAACTATAAACAACAGCTTCCCTTTACATCTGTGACTACGAAAGTTTTCCTCAGGTAGGAGGCCCACAGAAGCCAGAAGAAATGAATGTAAGCATCCCACCTCCCTTTAAGTAGTGCCATGACATCCTAAGGATGTCTTAGAGGAACTCTGTGTCCCATGAATGACAGCCTAAATGGACATATAAAAGACCAGCCCTTCTAGGTTTGAAAGACAAGGACAAAGAACAGACTAAGGAATGGAGTTAATTGGCAATGATGCTTATTGGAATATTTTCATTTACATATCCTTTACAATTCTGTTTCCCAGGATGACATAGAAAACAATGTTGCTACAACAAATTCTTTCTCTTATGCATGAGTATGATATTTCATTTCTGGTGGCTATGGATTCCCACACCATCTCTTAGTGATCACTAACTATCAACATTAACTATTAACAATTGTTAAGTTCTCAAACCCCAGATTTTTCAACACACGACAACTGTTTTTGAATCATTGATTACTCAGGTAGAGTTTCTCTATGATGTCATCTGACTTGACAAAAAAGAAATTCAGAAAATGGGTTCTTTCATCTTTCTGGTGGAAGTCTGATATGTGGAATAATTTCATGCAGGCTCAATGGAGCCTGTCAGAAAATTATACTTTAGACAAGAGTTATTAGAAGAGTTATGAATTCATCAAGAGAGCCAGCCATAGTAAGGCAATAACATGAGACTCTGTTAGAGGAATTACAGGCTCATGGCTACAGTCCTGCATGATAAGGCCACTATGTGAGAAAGCATAAGGGAAATTACAGGTTCATAAGCATAGGCATCCATAATGGGCACTAAAGGAAAATATAGAAGCCTCTAGGTTCCTTGGCTCTCTTCAGATCCTGAAAACTAAAGGAGCATCTCTGTCTTAGATGTTTTTAGCAAAATGGAGGTAGATGTTTTTAGCAAAATGGTATACCATATGATCCTGGCCCTGTCTATATGTCTATAGTCATGGAGGTAAGCACTAGGGGGGACCCTGTAATTACCCTGAGAAGTTAAGAGCAGAAGAGAAGTAGCAAGGCCACAGCACATCATCTTTTTTTTTTTATCAACTTGCAGTCCCAGAGAGAGCTACAGGAGCTTGGTGAAGTATATGAGTGACCAGATATTTTTCCTGCCTTGGGGTTTTCTAAGAATTTCAAGATTTAGGGGGAAAATTCTACTGCAATTAGAACTCACACTCATGCCTAGTTATGAATAGCTTGAAGAATCACTGCTGACTTCCAGGGGAGGGAGGGAGGGATCACATATCCAAACGCATTATCATGGCTAGTAGGTGCTCAAACCAAGCAAGTGAAACAAAGAAAGACATCATTTCAACAAAGACCTACAACAAATATTTAGGCAAGATTTTCCTTTCTCAAATTTATACTTTTCAGAAGATAAATGTGTGAGGTTTTCCATGGGAGGCCCTAAAAATCCAGTATGCACACCATGTATGGCACCAAAGATAAGGGCATCAAGCTTTGTGGGCTTATTTACAAACCTTGAGTGAATGTTTAATTATAGGATCATGAATGTGGTTATTCCCAAACATCTTAATCATTTAGAAGACCCATCAATTGTGGATAGAGTTCTAATGAAATTTGCCTCATGGTTCCCCACTTTCTGTCAAGCTTCTACTACCTCTAAAGGCCACTGTAGAATCCTCCAACTGCTATGGACTATAAACAACTCCACCACTACTAGCACAGATCTAACTACTACTACATTGTTTTTCTCAATAGGGGTTATTTCTTTAAAAATATATGATATATTTTAAGATGTCAATAGAATGAATATAGTATGTAAAGAAGAAAAGGTCATACTAGAACAGATAACAATCATACTAAGACAAATTTTACAATATGGCTCTCATATATGGATATAGAATAAAAAATAAAGTTTGAATTTTTACTTCATTAATGAGGGAGCCATTGGGTTTATAGTATTGGTTCAGAGTGCACTTGAAGAACAAGATTCATATGCTCTCAAAATAGTCTTCAAGGTTTAACTTTCACTACCTCAAAAGAAAAATAAAGTTATAGTTTCAGAAAATAAGTCATAACCTTGGGAATTCAAAATTATTCTATGTATCTATTCCTTTGTTGAAGGATATCTGGGTTCTTTCCAGCTTCTCACTATTATAAATAAGGCTGCTATGAACATAATGTAGCATGTGTCCTTGTTACATGTTGGAACATCTTTTGGGTATATAGCCCGGGAGTAGTATAGCTGGATCCTCTGATAATACTCTGTCTAATTTTCTGAAGAACCCCTAGACTGATTTACAGAGTGGTTGATCAGTTTGCAATCCCACCAACAATGAAGGAGTGTTCCTCTTCTCCATATCCTTGCCAGCATCTGCTGTCACCTGAGTTTTTGATCTTAGCCATTCTGACTGGCATGAAGTGGAATCTCAGGGTTGTTTTGATTTGCATTTCCCTGATGACTAAGGATGTTGAACATTTCTTTAGGTGCTTCTGAGCCATTTGGTATTCCACAGTTGAGAACTCTTTATTTAGCTCTGTACCTCATTTTTTAATAGTAACCTTATTAAAAAATGATTCTCTGGGGTCTAAGTTCTTCAGTTTTTTGTTTATATTGAATATTAACCCTCTATCAGATGTAGGCTTGGTAAAGATCTTTTCCCAACTTTTTGGTTTCTGTTTTGTCCTATTGACAGTGTCCTTTGCCTTACAGAAGCTTTGCAATTTTATGAGGTCCCATTTATCTATTGTTGATCTTAGAGCATAAGTCATTGGTCAAGAAAATTTTCCCTGTTCCCATGTGCTTGAGGCTCTTCCTCACTTTCTCTTCTATTAAATTCAGTGTATCTATTGGGTTTTATGTGGAGTTTCTTGAACCACTTGGACTTGAGCTTTGTACAAGGAAATAAGAATGGATCCATTTGCATTAATTTATATACTAACCACCAGCTGAACCAACACCATTTGTTAAAAAGGCTGTCTTTTTTCTACTGGATGGTACACTTACACAATGGAGTACTACTCAGCTATTAAAAAAATGACTTTATGAAATTCTTAGGCAAATAGTTGGAACTAGAAAATATTATCCTGAGTGAGGTAACACAACCACAAAAGAACACATGTGTTATGTACTCACTGATAATTGGATATTAGTGGAAAAGCTCTGAATACCCAAGAATCAATTCACAGGCAAATAGAAGCTCAACAAGAAGGAAGACCAAAGTGTGGATTCTTCAGTCCTTCTTAGAAGGGGAAACAAAATTCTCAGAGGAGTAAATAAGGAGAGAAAGCATAGAGCAGAGACTGAAGGAACAGTCATCCAGAGAGCCCCACCTGGGGATCCATCCCATATACAGTCACCAAACTCAGACACTATTTTGGATACCAAGAAGTACATCCTCACAGGAGCCTGACATAGCTGTCTCCTGAGAGGCACTTCCAGACCCTGACAAATACACATCCAACCATTGGACTGAGTACAGAATCCCCAATGAAGGAGTTAGAGAAAGGACTGAAGGGGCTGAAGGGGTTTGCAACCCCATAGGAAGAACAGCAATGTCAACCAACCAGAGCCCCCAGAACTCATAGGGACTAAACCACCAACTAAAGAGTACAGATGGAGGGACTCATGGCTCTAGCTACATATGTAGCAGAGGATGACCTTGTAGGGCATCAATGAGAGGAGAAGCTCTTGGTCCTTTGAAGCTTTGTTGCACTACTAGGTTAGGGGAATGCCAGTGGGGAGATGGGAGTGGGTAGGTAGGTGGAGGAATACCCTCATAGAGGCAGGGGGAGGAGGAATGGGATAGGGGCTTTCCAAGGGAGGGGAAACCGGGACAAGGGATAACCTTTGAAATATAAATATAAATATCCAATAAAAAAAGAAGAAAATCATTTTATGTCAACTAAATAAAATGCATATTATTTATTAGGACATGTATCATAGTCCTAATCAATGGTAAAGAGAACATCAAGCAAAGATGAAATGTAATGAAATAGTTTCACAGACAGTTAAATGATCTTCAAGGGAATTAATTTTCATAGAAGACATGTTTGATAAATAATGCTTCAATGTGACACTGAAAGATCATGACCCTTTTGTCTTTCATTTGTGATTCTAATAACTTTCCTATTAAAGAAATACAGAAACCTCATAATAGAATTAGCTTGCTATAAGAGTAAGGGACAGAGCAGTCATGGAAATGTAATGGGAGGAGTTTAGAGGAGCCTTCAGAGAATTTTTATAAACAACAACAACAAAAAATTCTTACTTGCATATCATTTAGGAGCTGGCAGGAAATTTAGCAACAAAATATTCTGTATAACCTATGTGGCATAGATCAGTGAGGAGCCAGGTTCCACTGGGTAAGACATTTAGGAAAGGTTTTAAAAACCACAGACAACTTAACTCTCTTTCTTAAATAATGAGTCATGGCCTAATCATTTCAAGTTGTAATATATAGTCACTTATACTGACCAGCATCTTAAATGGCTAAGCCAGTGACTAACAAAATTGAATGTAAAAATTGAATATAAGGCCTATTTTTACTATTGAGGTTGAATTTATACATGGAAGACAATGCCCGGAAATGTGTTTCTCTACTGATTTTAAATCGCACAAAGTTGATAGTGATCAAGCATCATACTTCTTTAATGCTACACCTGTTCCATTATTATTAATGACTACTAACATCATCATCATCATCACCATCAATATTTATCTTAATTACTGTGATAAAAAGGACCATGACTGAAAGGAAGAAAGGATTTAGTTATCTTACAGTTCTGGACAGATGATTCTGTTTTCACAAGTAAGTCATGGCAGCAGGATCAGGAAGCAAGATATCATGATTCAAAAAAGAGGAAACACAGACAGACAGACAGACAGACAGACAGACAGACAGACAGACAGACAGACAGAGAAAGAAAGAGACAGAGACAGAGAGACAGAGAGAAAGAGAGAGAGACAGAGGCAGAGAGAGATAGAGAAAGAAAGAGAGACAGAGAAGTAATATGAAGTTACAATGTCTCAATTCTGGCCTGCCATAACATAGTTTCACTAGGAAGCTCCACACTCTACAGATGCCACAACATTACTAAATGGCACCTCTTGGGGAAATAAATGCTCAAATACATATTTGTAATATGTGTTCAAATACATTAACCTATGTGCCATGGACCACCCCAGCCAGGTATGGAAGTCCCTGGGATGAGGGTTCTCAAAGTCCAGGTGCGTAAGGATTCAGTGGTGACAGACAGAAACAAACACAGAGGCAGTTTGAATCTGAGTGTATTTTGCAGCTCTCAAGCAGGGGATTTTATGAATTAAACTAAACATGACACAATTCTTAGAAACCATATCCAGGGAAAGAATTGTGAATACCAACAAAAATCACTTGACACAGAAAAGCACAGAAATCATCCAAACATTATGACTCTGAAACTATGTATACAGTGAATCACAAACAGAACAGGTAATGTCATTAACAATTCTAAAAGAATATATTCAATAGGGCAATCATCCACAGCTAGTGGCATATTCCCAAGAACAGGTTAATAAATCTTTTATGGTCAGTGCTCTTAACCACTGAACAAACTTTCAAGCCCCTATGGTTAATTATTGCTTAATATCTGATATATGATTTTTTATAAACCTTTAAAGCATAAATTTAAACTATTTTAATTCTTTCTAATTAAAGCTTTCTTTACCATATACCAAAACCCACCTCCAATGACACATGTGTAGCCATATGAAATTTTATGGTTGGGAATGTTTTTACCTATCATAATAATTTTGTAAATGATTTGAAAAGTAAAGCATTGGTTTCCCTGTTAGTGACCTGTCTCAAGAGGTGGTTTTATATCCATTATTCTTGGTTAAGGTTATTGTCTGGGCTACCAGGAACCTGTAGGTAAGAAAAGGAACAAAAGAAAACAAAACAGAAAAATTGCCATGAGAACTACAGCTCAATTGTTTTCTCCAGCCCAGAATCCAACAACCAGTTCCAGGAGAGCTCCTTCTTTTGAAGTCTAATGCCTCAGTCTGTGGAACTTGTCACAAAGATTCTACTGGGATCGGTGTGGCACGTATAGGAACTGTTTTTTTATCATTAACACCACCACACTATCAGAGCTCTCATATTCTTCTAAGCTTAATGTGTCTCCTGCTCTAAATTTTCATCCTAGTTCCCATTCTAGGATTAGTGAGTTTCATTTTAGTTTTCTTGACTTCCCACAGATTAGCACATACGTTATTGTTTTTTTAAATGCCACTATTCCTCCATCAAGGCTGTATAGTCCTTGACAGTAGTTGTTGATCTTTGCTCATACATGTGTAAACAATGCATCATGAGAAAATATTTAATATAGATTTTCACCAAATGAATATATTTAAAAAATGAAATTTTGGCAAGTAAATTCTTGAAATTGAATATTTTGACAATTGTCACATTATAAAATTGATTCAAAAACATGGCCCACTTGTATGCAAACTCTCAATTTAGCATCTAAAAGATGACAGCCATTTTCCTTAAAGTGTTGCTAACAGAGTTGATGAAATTTCAGATCTATTCCTGGAAGTAGGGAAGGTCAGATAGAATTAGCTCCTGTTTTACATAATGACTCACAGTTAACCAAAATATCACTTATGAGGTATCTGATATGAAGACATTTGTTATTAAAAAAAAAAAACAACATTTTCATTGGGGGATGGCTTAGTAAACTCTGACTGCACAAATATGAAGGTCCTGAGTTTGGATCTCCAGAATCCATACAAAATGTGGATGCAGTAGTGAGAGTCTGTAATCCTAGCAATGCAATGGAAAAATGGCAGACATAATCAGGAGACTCTGGAAGCTTAGAGGCCAGACAGTCCCATGAACATGGCAGTGAAGAAACAAGAAACCTGGACTGATATAGGTCAAGGTAAATGACACTTGAATTGTTCTCTCTCTGTCTCTCTCTGTCTCTGTCTCTCTCTGTCTCTGTCTCTCTCTGTCTCTCTGTCTCTGTCTCTGTCTCTCTCTCTCTCTCTCTCTCTCTCTCTCTCTCTCTCTCACACACACACACACACACACACACACACACACACACCAGAGAGGGATTTAAAATTCCCTAGAAAGTGCCATTAGTCATCTCAGTTTATCTAGGGTGAACAAAGAAACAGGGAAAAAAATAATAATAGCAAGATGTGTGATCACAAACTCTACACAGTGTAGAAGCTAGAACAGAATCTGTGGATCAAAAATAGAGAAGGAAGAAAGTAGTTGATGTTGACAGAGATGCTAAGCTTAGTGAAGAATGGTACTTTCAAGTTATCTGCTAAAAAGTATATTATGGGAAAAGAAGAAGCTAGTTCTCCTAATTTATTTTTTATACCTCCTATGTTTCCATAGGTAACTGCCAACTGATGGTAATAAACAATTTAACACCAATTATTTTTAACTATTGGCAACTCTGGAGGTTCACATGCCCATTTGGTACAGACAGTTGCTGCCTCCTCATTAAATAAGTGACCCCATAGACTTTCTAATGGGTTTGTTTTTAAATATGGCCTTCACTACACCAATGTGATATTTTTTGAGGATATTTTCTAGTTTTACAAGCAACCTTGATTGTGATCCTTGACTCTTGGAGCAAAGACATACCAGTCACATGATGTTTGAAGTCCAAGGCCTACAGGCAGTACTTGCCAATCACTAAAAACAGAGTTTAGGTGTATGAGTGACAGGAAGCCAACATTCCATTTATATGCATGGAAAGAATACTGAGAATAAAGAAACTGCTTGGTCCAAAGAAAGTAGACCTGTGTGTTTTCACTCAGATACTTGAATTACAAACATTTTCCCAACTGAACCGTCTTCTCAGCTGTAATTGCTGTTTTAGAAGAGCGGTCTACAGTGGCACAGATATTAATGTGACACTACCGATAATACTTACCTGTCCTCAGTTCATCTTCTCCCTCAGAAATGACCCGGGGAAAGGCAAGTTCAAGGAGCCATTTGACTCTGGCTCCTCTCCCCATTTCCTGATTTCAGGATTACCCTGATAAGAAGTACTTCCTCTCATAGTGTGCAATGAGTACAAACTGACTAGAGTTCAAGTTAGAAGTTGAACATTCTTGGAATATACAAATTAAACAGAACTTGATGGAATGTTGGCATTTGTCATTGCACACTCAGTGCTATGTGGGTTTTGGGAGAAGCCTCTGCAAGACATGATCTCTATCAATGACAGCTTCCAAGTGGTTATCTAGGTGTCATTACTGACCCTTATAAAAAGCTCCTATCTCTTGAACATAAACCAAGAGATGAGGCAGAGGTATGAAGAGAACAAGCAAAGGGCTAAGTGACTATGTAGATCAAGCTGGCTTTGGTCTCAGAGATTCTCCAGCTTCTACCTTCTGATTGCTGTTATTGGTAATGGTGTGGATTGCTATGCCCAGTCATTTTGTTATTTTTAAAGATTTGTTTATTTTTATTTTATATGCATGAGACTTTGCCTACATGTACATATGTATGCTATATGTGTATCTAGATCCTACAGAGGCCAGAAGCAGTTGCTTAATCACCTGGAATTGTATTATTGACATCTATGTGGTTTCTGAGAACCAAGCTTTATTCAGCAAGTATGATAACAGCAAATTCCCTAAGCTACTGAAAGGTCTCTTCAGCTTTTATCCTCATTTTTAATAAATCCACATTAATAATCAGGACATCTCCATATATGAATCATCTAATCACTTTTTAAAGTGTGTACCTCCAAAAACTGTTTGATGGGAACTAAGGTTCCAACAAGGAGTTTTAGGTGATATAAGTAAATATGTATTATATAATATGATATACAATCTGTGAACATTATGGTAAGCTCATATTCTACTTTAGCTTAAAATTAATCAGTGAATATATTTATAAAGATTATGTACTTATTCAAATTGCAACCCACATTTTCTAAAACTTTTTATAGAGAGATTTTAGGTCTTTTAAATTATCAAGAATATTGAAAATCTAGGCAATAAAAAACACACAGACCCGTGAAAAGAGATTTCCAAATTATAGGATTATAGGAAATGCCTCATTGATTCTTTAAGCTAAAGTCCAGCAATTTTTTTTAATTAACTTATAAGACAATTTAGCAAACACAATTTCAAGGAGGGGAGGGAGCTACTACAGACTTTAAAACAAGACAGTGGATCCCTTTAATAACAGGCAAAGGTGATCTGTTACTCTTGAGCCTGGGACAGTTAGGGGTCAAACACATGAGATAGCTGAACTTAATTGGTCTTTTACTCAGCTAGAATCTACTAAGCATTCAACCATCTACTTTCAGTACTCAAGGACTAACATGGGTAAGGTGGTGAACATATGATAGATGACATAAAAGCAAGCTAATCATTAAACTTGGCTTACTTAAAATTGAGATACTGTTATTTAGAAACAGATTTGAAGCCATGGAGATGGCTACTTGCTAAAGTATTTGTTGTATAAGCTGAGGATTTGGGTTTATCTTTGAGAATCCATGTAGAAAGTACAGCTACAAATACTTACAATCTCATTCCTGGGGAGTGGAGACAAGTGAATTTCTGGAGCTTGCTGGCAATCCAACCTAGCTTACTTGGTCATTTTCAGGGCAATGAGATACCCTGTCTCAACAAAGCAAGGCAGAATCTCATGAAAAAGAGACTCTGATGTTGATATATAGCTTCCACATACACCTGCAACCACAAACACACATGTACCTAGAAACACAAGCACAAATGTACACAAGTATGCATGCTCACACACATGCACAAAAGACAATAAGGGGGAAACTATGTGAAGTTTTTGGATGAATCACATGGACCAGTAGTGGTGATAGCTGAAGCTATCACTCAGGTACCACCTAAACTTCCTTAAAACTACATCATTCTTTTATATGTTTGCCTTTTGTTTTTATATGATGTATACACCCTAATGTATTTTGAGTTATTAAGTAGGTATATGTACCATGGTGTGTGTGGGGTGTGTGTGTGTGAGTGTGTGTGTGTGTGTGTGTGAAGGCCAGAGGACATTCTCATGTGTCCATGCTTGCTCCTTGTTTGAGACAGGGTCTTTTTTTGTTTGTTGTTGTGTATACCAGGATAGGTGTTCATTCAAATGTCTTAATATTTCCTAACTCCAACTCTATCTACAGTAGCATGCTACCATGCCCATTTTATTTGTGTCATACAGATTTGAACTTCGGTTCTCATGTTTATCATAGAAAGCACTATACTTGGTAAGCTAATTTCCCAGCCCATTTTTTCCCAATTATATAAGACTACAAACAATTTAAGTGTAGTGAAAATTGTTGTTTATTTCTTCATATGCCATTTCTGTTTAAACAATTATCAAATAAATACTGTGTAGAAATATTACCTATAGCTATCAAGAATATTTTAAATGAGTTGAAAATAAAAACATATATACAGCTGGGTGTCTTATCTGCCTTCAGTGGGACAGGATGTGCTTAGCCTCACAAAGATTTGCTGTGCCAGAGTTTGTGGGATACCAGCTCAGAGAACTGGAGGGGAGAATGGGAGGAAGGATTATGGGAGGAGGTGACAGGGAGGGATCAGTGAGTAGGCTACAAAGTGAATTACTGAAAATAAATAAACTAAGGAAAGAAAGAAAGAAAAATCAGGTATGAAAAACTTCAATGAAGAAAAACTATGAATTGATTAGCTGTCAATTTAATACATACTCAGAATACAAGAAAATTTAAAATCTAAGGAGGTTCTTGATTTCATTTGTTGTTTGTTTGTATAGTATAGAATAGAGTTTATGTAGGGCATAGGGAGGGGAATTAAGGGAGTAGGAATAGGAAAAGGCAGAAAAGAGAGAGAGAGAGAGAGAGAGAGAGAGAGAGAGAGAGAGAAGAGATGCCAGCTGGGGGCATGGAGAGAGAAGGGACAGAGAGGAAAGAAGGTATGGGGGTAAGAGAGTAAGAGGGAGAGGAGGGGGCAAATACCCCTTTTTATAGTGAGTCAGGAATGCCTGGCTGTTGCTAAGTAACTGTGGGGTGAAGCCTAGCCTAGAATGAAGGCTAACACATGTTAAGCCTGAAACAGTTTGGTTGGCAGCATATCAGTGGTCCTTTGATTTAGGCCTAGAAAAGAGGCATGGGTGCTAAAAGAATATTGGTCCTGGAAGAAATCCTTTGCTTTCAGCCTAGAAAAGAGGCTTGGGTGCTAAGTGAATCTTGATTCTAGAAGGAATTTTTTAACTGGGAAGTCACCTGTGTTGCATTAAGAATAGTGAAGAGAAAAGTGGAAAATTATTTATTTTACCTGCTGAAATGTGAAAAGGAAACTAGCTTAAGTACATAACATTATTTTATTAATTAAGAATTAAATGATGGCTATTAATGTAGTCAGTTTGAAACTGACTGATGGAGGTAAGTTGAGTGGATTCCTTGAAGCTTATAAGAAAATTTTTAAGTATAAAAAAATATAAATCACTTTCTTATCACCTTCTAACTCTTCTTTTTCACATCCTCTAACTTTCATAAATTGCATTGCCAGCCACCATCACTTTCTTCAACCTTCACACATTTTCTTAAACCCATAAACACTTTTGCAGACTTGTGTCACTAGTGCTTGGAAGGGAGCAATAGGAGGGGAGATATTGTCTGAAAACCCTGGAAAGTAGAACAGGAAGAAAAAAAAGGAAGCCATGCCTAGTGACACCCTGCTGGTGGGGCCTTAGGTCCTTCTGTATGTTTTCTTTGTTGTGACTCAATGGGCATAAACATACCCTACTGCCTTTTGCCAAGGGGTCTATGAGGTTCAAAGCTCCTAGTCAGCATTTGCTGCATTACAGGATCTGAAGAGTCAGCAGAAGATTCCCATTTGACATAACAAGTCTCCTCACTGTAGTGTGAGGAAGGGGAGGGAGTGGATCACACAAGGCTGGAAACAGTCTCTATTTTCCTGTTCTTCCCAGTGCAAAATTTCAGTGCTTTGACCAACACTGGAAGCATGTCCAACACCATGAAGTCTGATAATAGTAGATGTGTTGGGGTAAATTGCAGGACACTCTTTCCCAGCTATACAAGATACATTTGCTCTGTTATCCAAAAGGCCTATGATAACTTTTTGATTTTATTGTTATCTCCTTTAAAAGTCTGTTTTTATTTACTTTCTCCACCCAAACACTAGATTGCTTTAACCAAAGCTTCCCTCTTCTCTGGCCTGAGTTTGTATTGACTGACCCCTAACATGTAATGGCAACAACATTTGAGCAGCCCTCTGTGCTGCATGAATTCATACTGTTTTTGTGGTTAGCTGCAACATGATTTGTATTTTTCCTGTGTAGTCAGAATCAGTAACTCCTAGAGTTAAATATATTCCTTGTAGAGAGATAAAGCATCTTCCTAAAGTTAGTCCCACCATGCATGTCAGCAATGAAACGTGTACCCATGTGGACATGGTCACTGGTAGGAGATTAAGGTGGTAGAATTGAGATCCAATCCTGTGCTCCTTGGGGTGACCTGACATAGGGATTCCACTGCCAACCTTAGTAGACTGGAACAAAGTGATTATTGTTGGGGTACCATTATTTGAGGGGTCTTGGACTGGACCCCCTGAAAATTTCCCTGCTGAGGACAATTCCCTTTAATGGGGAGTGGCTTTCCATCTTGTGAAATTTAGATCTATATTCTCTCTGACAAAGGTAATCTTTCTGGAATGTTCAGCACAACGTAGCTGGAGAGGCAGCACCTGCTTGACCCATAGTACTATGCACCAGTGCATTTCCCACTTTGAGGAATTGGCAGTTTATGTGCCCAGTCAGTCCACAGTTGAAAAAAAAATCCAGAGCTTGGAACTTTATTTTTAGGTCTCCCTTTTTGAAATGGGGAAAGCCCCTGGAAAGGTGCTGTCATTGCCAGTCCCTGTGCAAGCAGGGGTTTAAAGTCAGCACAAAGGCAGACAAAATCTGTAATATTTCCAGACTGCCTTGTGTATTAGTCAGGGTTATCTAGAGTCACAACGTATGGATAGTCTCTATATAGTTAGGGAATTTGTCGATGACTTACAACTTATATTCCAACTCCCCAACAATAGTCAGCAGTACTTGTGGATGGAAGTCCAGGGATCTAGCAGTTGCTCAGTCCCACGGGGCAGCTGTGGATGGAAGTCCAAGGATCTAGCAGTTGTTCAGTCATATGAGGCAGGCAAGGAAAGCCAGAGTGAATCTTCCTTCTTCCAATGTCCGTATATAGGTCTCCAGCAGAGGGTGTGGCACGGATTAAAGGCGTGTGCCACCACGCCTTTAATCCCAGATGACCTTGAACTCAGAGATCTCCTAATCTTAATCTTCTGGAATTCATAGTCACTATGCATCAAAATCTCCAGGTCAGAAACTTGTATTTCTGAACCTCCATATTAGGATTATAGGTGAGTCTTCCAATTCTTCATTAGTTCATTCCAGATTTAGTCAAGTTGACAACCAGGAGTAGCTACCACAGCCTTGTATGTCCAAGCAGTCTCTGCATTCTCTATTAGCATTTTCTAACTGCCTTAGTAAGATACTGTAAGGGTCCGTCGGAAGACACCTCCCCCCACTCAATAAGGCCACAGAAACTGGTATTGCTGCAATCCACAAGAGGTTTATTGCTCCAATGTACATTGGGGTCCCCCAGCATGCAGGCAAGAGGAGAGCCCCAAGCTCACAAATCATACCCTTTTTATAAACATTTTGGTGGGAAGTTCAGTGGTCACCTGAGTTGGACAACTGCGATTGGTTAACCTGAGCAACATTTAAAATTATTGGTCAACTTGAATGGGGAAGTTGTCTCTGCCATTTTGCCCTGTCCTGCCCACCTTGTGGTATTCATAGTATTTCCTGGCATTGTCTTTTTGTGGAGTCAGTTCCCTCTCTGTCCTCACTCTAGGCAGTGTAATTCTCTGTTTAGGCCATTTCCTTATCTGTCCTTCCCCAGGCAGTCCTGGGTGGAATGGAAAGTTTCAGTCTAGCTGTGAGCCCCCATGCTTGGTTGTGGGGAGCTGGCCTGCTGTTTCTGACAGGGTTCTCACATTCCCTCCTTTTTCTTATGACCATTACAATCCTGAACTGAGGTTTAATATTGTCCTAGTTCCTGGTACTGTTGCTGCAGCACTAGCATCTGAATGGTACTGACACACTTTCTTATAAAGGCAGTTATTTTGTTAAAGATTAAGGGTCCCAGGGACAGGATCAATAGTAAGCTCACCAGTGGTCCTAATAAGGGGAGCAAATAAGGTAATATCCCTTTCCTGGCGCCCCACATCTTGTTATTAGTAAGCTCTTGGCGTCTTTTATTTCTGATCTACAAATTCACTGGGCATTGGCTCCACTGCTCAGGTGGCGGGGTGGGTCACCTGCTTAATTCAGGAATTATAGATCTGGAAGAAGAGGAATTTCACCTTGGTCTGAGCACTCCACCCTAGTTGGCGGGGATTATGGCTAACACAGGAATTTCAGCTCAAAGGCTGGGAGAGGGACTTCACCTTAGTCAAGTTCCTTCCAGGTGGCATGGCACCCCAATATGGCTCTCTACATATCCTCCCTTTTTATTAGTTTTAAGGTGAAGAGGTAACAAACAAGTAGATAAACATCCATCAAAAGATGGTGGGTCAGAAGCAGGGGCCTGATCCTCTCAAATATTTTATGGTGTCTTTTGCAGAGGAGAGGATTTTGGCTTCCTTGATATTTTAAAGATCGTCTCTCAACAACAACCTCTAAGCAATTAGGTGGGCTTTGCAGGGAACTCAGAGACAGAAGAACATGGTCCTCCCCTTGCAATGTTTTTGCCTGCACCTCACACTGATACCCATGTCAGTTCATAAGCAGACACACATAGGTCTGAGTTCTATGTGGCTCCATGAAGGAGATCCACTTGTATAAGGGGGTTGATTTGTTGCCAAGCAGCAGTAAGAGCTCTTAACTGCTGAGCTATCTCTTCAGGCCCTAGGTGGAGACAACCAGTCTGCTTAACATATAAGGTTAAGAGTTAGATGCAGAACAGGGTTAACTTGTCTCCAGATGTTCTGAGGTATCCAATTCAGTTGCAAATTAGGAACTTTCAGGCACAAAAGCTAGCCTCTGGGGTGGGAGAGGTAGCTTTTATGAATCAACAGATAAGCTCTTACTTCTCAGAAAGAAGAGAGAGCATAGTCCAAATTAACTCAGCTGACTGATAAAGATTTATAGCCATCTTCATAATTGGAATCTCCAATATTGAATTTATTTCTAGACCACTCCATGATTGAGTAAACTGATCACATTAAAGGAAAGAGAAGAGTCATTATAACTCCTCTTTTAGATTAATTTTTTCTAGGTCAGTTTTAACAGTCTCTATGTTCTCTGTACCACAAGGTCTAAAAGCTTACAGCAAGGCAGTGTATCTAATCTGGGACATAGGCAAGTAAAGTCGCCATTGTCAGGGCATTCAGCAAGTTCACAGGTTGGCATTATGTTCAGCATGCCACACCCATAATAACTCTGGCAGCTAGCATGCTTCTGCAGCATTCTGCGGGGAAAAAAAACACAAACATGCCTTCTTCCCCGTATTAAATAACAGATCAGGATCATGCCAATAAGAGGATCCTTCCATATCTGTTTTAATCTAAGTTGGAACACAGAACATAGACAATAATGTAGGCAATGACTATGCAAGCATAGAAAAATAAACATTTTTAGTTGCTTTTCCAGTTAGAGCAGTTGCAATTAGAAAGCCTGAAAATGTTTCATTAGTCAGATGCACATATTTTAATTTGCTAAAATCAGAAATATGAGTACCATTCATTTGTAATAATTGATTAATTCCTCTCAAAGTAACACCATTATATGGTAAAGGTAGAAATTGAGGACACCAAGAACGAGCCTTTATAATCTGATGTGCACATTTTCTAAGAATATAAAATTATTTTTAAGCCATTACTATTTTGATAATTTAAAGAATATGATTGTATGGCCAATTGTTCCTATGCAAGGCCTATAGTCTGCCTGGGATACAAATCCCTCCTGCCCCAGGGTTGAGCTCTTAAATGTCCAGAGGACAGTCATTTGGAGGAACAGTACCTTTTCTTGAGTTGTAGAATTAGCAGTATCTAAAAAGGGATCAATTTCAAGCAATTGTAAACCATGAACTATATATATATCATATATATAGGCTATCAGTATATAAATTAAAGGCTTGAATTTTAACATATTTTTAAAAAAAAAGCAATAGCACCCAAGTCAATTTTCTGTGCTGAAGCAGGGGGAAACTCTAAAGAATAAACATGTAATCCACTTGCATGAGCTTCACTCCCACAGTACATGCATTCTTTATAGGATGCATGTATAAATCTATAGAAAACACAAAAGCATATATGGAAGCAAATTTCAACAACTTGTCCTTTGGATAACAATTATCAATTTTGCCTAAAAATCTAGCCATGTAGTAGACCATCTATCAGTACTCTGCAATGACCAATTTGATTGCTGTTTGAAACAAGGAACAAATGCTTCATCAGGTTCTTAAGACATTCCTTTTAAAACACTTTTTATGATTTTATCTTACAACACTTTATTAACACAGCAATATCTTTATCAGAGGATGTTAAAACTTTACTTGGAGATGAAAAAAGGTGATTCTATATTAATGTTCCCTTTGCCAAGGAATGACAGTGAATGCATAAAATAAACTGTTGTTAAATGATTACAGTAGGTTCCTCCAAGTTTTTATGTCTCTCACCAGATAATTTGCACCCACCTTGAGAACACAGAGGCTTAAGTCCTCCTGTAGCAAGCTTAAGGTGAGGTTAATATATAAAATAAGGCCAATTAATATATCCTAACAACTTTTGAAAATCATTTAGAATAAGCAATTTATCTTTATTTGAATTTTCAGTGTCAATTTACTTAGGATATAATTGATACATTACCTTTGAATCATTTTTTTTTGGAGCAACAACAACTTAAAATTTTTTAAAGCCCATTGTTAATAGCAAAGGCCTATAATAAAATTCTATGAATAGTATACACTGAAAGATTTAAAATCCTAACTTCTTGTATTGAAGCAGAGAGAAAACATTTTTTCTCACCTAAGGTAAGTTATCAGCTATTTCTTGAGGTTTTTCATGAGGAAAAACCTTCAATAAAATTGCTTTATTGGTTCTTTGAAGTTAGCTCATCAGAAGCAAATGCTTTTATAATTATCAGGATCTGCAAAGCAAAAAAAAAAAAAAAAAAAGCCTGTTAAATCCATGATAATTTTGTATGGAGTAGGCAGGCCAGATTTTAATGCCTTCATAAGTTCTACATAGCCTTATTAATCTTTCATAGATCTTAAGTTTGAACTCTATTTTGAACCACACCTGGATAAGTCTGTCAACAATGTTGTTTTGGCCAGAAACTACTTAGGTGGGGTTTTCAAGCCAAAGCACTATCTCATTGGCCTCCACTGAGGCAGCTCTGAGCTTTGCATTAACTCAAATGTAAATATTTTCTAATCTGAGTCAATTGTCCAAGGCATGCAGGGTAGTGGCTTGCAGCCAGACCCCATTGTATGAGGGTCAAATAACAAAAGGAACCTATAATTTAAGGGCTCCTGGAAAAATTCTACTAGCTGTTTTTAGATCTACAATTTTTGAAACAGTTGAAAAGAAGCCTGTTTGATATCAAATAAATTTCCACTGAAATTTCCTTTTCAATCGTGGGGAGTTAAATTTTGCTTCTACCACTGTATCCAATGAACTTGTGAAAAGGTGGCAACAGGCCTATACTGGCCACAGCTGTTTTTAACCTTTATCACTCTTGAAATCATCTTAATTACAAAATATGTTAAGAATCATGGTAAGCCTTCAATCAGACTGCAAACTGCAGTCAATGGTACAATGGCAGTTGTTAACCATAATTCTTAACTTTCTCTTGCAATATTATGGCATAACTACAACTTTGGAAAGCAAAACCCAATTTTAAACAATCTGTTTTCTTTAAAATCAAGGGCAAACACATTACTGTCACACAACATTTTTCTGCCAGTTTTTGTGTTTGAATGCATGACAGTGCACCTTATTAAAGAGACATTGTCTTGAATCTTATTGCCTATGAGTCTAATTTCTAGGATAAGATCCACATAAAACATTATGCCAATTTGGAAGTATCTTTAGAGGCCTATTTTTCCTGGGTTAGGTCATGCCACATGTTGCTTATGATGGTTCTAACCTGGAATTACCAGTTTTAAGCTAACATTTTGTTACCAACATTATGCCCTTTTAAAGCATGTCCAATAATTTATAAGCCAATACAGTCAAGACATTCAAAACATACCCATACCTTTCCTTGTTGGGTGGCCTGTATGTTCGGAGGGGAAGGGTCACCACAATGCCCGGGGGTGTAGCTTGTCAACTCCGGGTCCCTATAGCTGGTCCAGAAACAGCCTCAGAAAATGGAGCTGAAGGGGATGGTGGTAATCTCTGTGGAGTCAAAGAAGGAGGGTCTAAAAGGTGGAGATTAGCATCAGGATCCGATAAGGTGGTCTTCTTGGGGATCTCCTGGATAACATACGTTCCCACTGGAGGAGGTTCTTTGGAGGAAAGGAGGGGACAGACTTAGGAGGACAGAAAGGTGGCTAAGTCCTACCAGAAGATGCTATATGGGACTCGGTCCAGGTGACTCGCAGACCCGTTCCCAAAGATTTGCATCTTGATACCTTTCATAATAGGAAGAGAAAAGGAGCCCTGAGCCAGCCATCCAGCCCCAAAAGTGGGCCACTCTGAAGAGCATAGCATCTGCCACTTTCCCTTTTTAACTTCCACTGACAGGTTGTGAGTTCTACTTTTAACTTCCCTCCAATGGTCTAACGGCAGAGTCAGAGGAGTAGAAGCAGTCTGTCCCATGGTTTCAAATAGTCAGTCCAAGTCCAAAAACAAAACAGAGGCCAAAAAGACACACTAAGAAAATGACAACACGGCGACTGCCACAGAAGAATAACAGACTCAGATGGCCAGGGGTGGGAGCCCCCTTTGCCCAGATAGAGATGAACCCTATCAGATTCTTTTTCCCAGCAGGAGGCCAGAGCATCCCCCGAATCTCCCGTTGCCACAGCTTCCGACACATCTTCCTGCTGTTCTGGCAATTACAGAAACAGACTCAGATGGCCGTGGGTGGGAGCCCCCTGTGCCCAAATGGAGATGAACCCGAACCCTATCAGATTCTTTCTCCCAGCAGGAAATCAGAGTATCCTCCGAGTCCTGCATTGCCACAGTATCCGTTGGCCCACAGTTCTGGTAACTGCAGATCAAACCAAAACTACAGACTGAAAGGCCACTGGAGAAAAAAAGAAAGAGGCACACAAGATGCAAACACAGACAAAGACAACAGACAGGGATCCCACATACCTTGCTTGAGTAAACCTCTGATACACGGCATCTGGGTCCTGAGGGGGAAAATTTCCCAGACAACGCACCAGATGTAAGAGTCTGTTGGAAGATCCCCCCAATCAATAAGGCCACAGAAACTGGAATCACTGCAATTCGCAAGAGGTTTATTGTTCCAATGTACATATGGGTCCCCCAGCATGCAGGTAAAAGGAGACCCCGAGCTCACAAATCATACCCTTTTTATAAACATTTTGGCGGGGAGTTCAGCAGTTGCCTGAGTTGGAAAACTGTGATTGGTTACCCTGAGCAACATTTAAAATTATTGGTCAACTTGAATGGGGAGGTTGTCCTGCCATTCAGCCCTGGCCTGCCCACCTTGTGGTATTCATGGTATTTCCTGGCATTGTCTTTTTTGTCGAGTCACTTCCCTCTCTGTCTTCACTCTAGGCAGGGTAATTCTCTGTTTAGACCATTTTCTCATCTGTCCTTCTCCAGGCAGTCCTGGGTGGAATGGAAAGTTTCAGTCTAGGTGTGAGCCCCCATGTTTGGTTGTGGGGAGCTGGCCTGCTATTTCTGATAGGGATCTTACAATACCTCCTCCCTTTGCATTATGAATTATTTTTGTGACTGCATTGTTAGATGAGCCGCAAAGCTGGCATAAGGCTCTTCTCACCCTGGTGGATGTCTATCAAAGCAGAGGTCTATGTCCCAGAAAAAGGTAACTTCCTCCATGCAGTAATAGCAAGGTTGAGTTAAACACAGAATTTTCTTTTGATATTCTTCACTGTGCCTTAGGGTGAAGCTGCTGCTTGTATTACGAATGCTAATTATGTTCCTCCAAAAACTGTTTACATGAAATGATCTGCACTGTATTCTAGGAACTGTCCCCAGTTGGTTCTGATTGGTAAATAAAGATGTCTTCAGCTAATAACTGGGGAGGACAGACAGGTAGCATTTTAGGATTTTTTGGCTTGGGACCAGGAGAGGGAGAAAGGAGATGCTTTAGCAGAGTGTGGAGTGAGGAGAGACACAGAGGTTACCATGGGTAAGAGAAACAAGAGGAGTACCCTGGACTCTGGGCCAGGAAAGCAAGGCCCAGAGTGCTGCACAAATGGGTCCAGGGTAGCCAAGATTGAAAATAGAAATTAGTAAGTATTAACTCAGATTTATTGGTAGGAAGTAGATTCTAATTGCATAGTCACCCAGCTTTTGTGCTGTTTAAGGCATATTAAAACATTAAGCCTGTATGTGTATGTTTCATTTGGGAACATAAACCATTGAGGTGGGTAGAAACCCCACAACAGGAATTATTAATTAGTAATTAGTACTATACAGGGTTCAAAAAATGTCCCTGTTCAGTCAATACCTGGTATGCAACATCTCAATTTCCCTCTGTCCTGAAGAATAACTCTTTCTTGGCCTCCTGAGAGACTAGCCTTTGCTACCTGCTGCCAGCCCTATGGGTCTGAGTAGTGCTTGTCAAGAAAGGAGGTTATTTCTCTTTAAGATACATAAGGATTTCCTCTTCCTAGACAAAAGTATTGCCAGCATCGTGCTGCTCTTCTGATTCAGTTTCACTTTCCAAAACAAGATTTGCCTGTAAAGTCATCTGCATCAAGGGGTCTGATGGTGATGGTCTTTAGTAAAGGCAGAGTTTCATCCAAACTAATCAAATCAGGGTAAGTTGATTCCAAAGAGGAAGAGCTAGAGTGAGGTTGATTATCAATCACTTTTGTTCTTAAGGTTTGCTCAATTATGTGCCACAAGAATACAACATGCTCAGCCATTTCTTTACTGCTGTGGGTTCATACCCACTTGTGAAGGTCTTTACAGACCTTCATGTACCATGGCTAAATGACTCTTCTTCAGGGAACTATGGAATAACTTTCTGTATAAACTCAAAGAAATTTTGCAAAATTCTTGTGTACATGTTGACACCTTTCTTACTAACTGCTTGCTTCAAAACCTTAATAAACCTTTCTCAGTTTCTTTAATTTGCTCCACCCATTTATATTTACCTTCACTCCTTTTTCCAGTTCTCATACCAGGGGTTTTACAGCACCTTGAATGAAATCCATCCTAAACCAAACTTGCCCAATACACCTTCATTTTTTTATTTATTTATGTTTTTTATTATGTCTTAGTCCCTGTCCCAGCTCCACCTTAAAAGGACCAGCCTCATTTGGAGAGGGGTTCTGAGAGAAGGCATGTCTGAGAGTGGTGCAAACAAAGGATTTGCTGTCAAATTGTGAATCTAGTCTGGCAGCCTGTACTTTGTTTCAGCCTGCTTTCTTTCTGTTCTGCTTTCTTTCTTTCTGATCCACTTTCTCTAGAGATCTCCAGACAGATCTCTATGTTTTCCTCAAGATATTTCTCCAAGGAGTTCTCTCTTGCTATTCTAAAATATTCTCTGGATAGCTCATCTCCTGCAAATCATAAACCCTTTGCAGTAATTTACTTCAGTTTTCCTTTTGATTACCCTATAAATCAGCATCCTATGATCCTAGTCACTTAATTCTTAGGAGACAGAAGCACACATTTTCTTGTAACAGTCCAAAAGATTTCAGACATCTGCCTGCTTCTGTTAAGCACAGATGCCAAGCTAGCTAGGTGGGACCCAGTCCTGAAATTACCATTTCTACCACACCATGACCTGGACTTCCTGAGTCCTAGGCTGACCTTGAACTCAGGAATCTCCCTGCCTTTGTATCTGCCTGTCTCTCTATCTTTTTGACAAGCTGACTCATTAATGCAGCTGCCTATTATCTTTTAGAGTCATGAAGCTCCTTAATACAGTTCAAATTGCATCCATATATCTTTGGATAGTTGATAAATTTTATATTTTTGAATTTATGTTTTTAGAGTTCTTTTCCATAGCCCTAAGGGGTGTCCTGAAGGTCCCAAAGTTTACCATTTTGCTAAGACATTAGCCACACCTTCCCTGCCCCGATTCATGTTCTTTCTGATTAGCAAGAAGTCATTAATATTAACAGGAAGGATATTCCTTAGAGGAAGAATGTAAAATCTATACCTGATTTTACAAACAAGCCTTATGCCCATGTCAGCCATTGGCACTATAAGAGCCCGCAGCTGCTGGCATTGTCCCAGGGAGAGGAACCATGTCATTCTGTCCCCACTAAAAAGGCCATGCCCTACCTAAAACACATTAATTAATTCAATCCAGAAATACTATTGAGCACGTCAGTATTCAGGTATTTTATTAAATATGCTACTACTACTGCTGTGCTGGTGTTGTTACTACTAGTAAAATTGTATTAGTAGTTATGTATGCTGAATATTTCATCTTGGCATGTGATGATCTTCAAGTGTCATTTCCAGAGACCAGATATTCAACATTTCCAGACCATGGTGACATTAAACTGACATCAAACTACTGAGGAAAGGGGACATCATGGACTCAGTTAAGCTGGGCATTTTACTGAACAAATCTACTAGGCTCCCTCTAACATAAGAGAAATGTAGGCAGAAAGACAGGTATATGTGATGAGACAAACTCAAGTTGTGTGTTTTTTCCTCATGAGCTGAACTACCTTAGAGTAGAGATCTGAAAGTTGTAATCTTCTAAATTTGAAACAAAATGATATGACAACTAGAAAATTTTAAACCTGATGGTATAATCTGTAGCAAAATGCTGGTGGCACTGACTGTATTACATAAAATTTACTTCAGATCATTAGTGTGAAGTATTGATGAAATATAAATAAGCACCATTTTTCTACTTAGTTACTATTTTATTATTTACATATAAACATATTAGAACAAGGAAAAGAAACTACCCGAAACTCGTGCATGGAGTTGATCTTCCTTACAAATAGACCATGTCATCTTCTTGGGAGTTCACTGGATATAATTAAAAGGTGTTTTTTGGTTGTGATTTATTCTCATTCTCTGTCTCTGTCTCTGTCTCTGTCTCTGTCTCTCTCTCTCTCTCTCTCTCTCTCTCTCTCTCTCTCTCTCTCTCTCTCTCTCTGTGTGTGTGTGTGTGGGGGGGGGTTGCCAAGAAGGGCAGGAGATTATGTCAGAGAACCCACAGAGCTAGACTTACAAGTACTAGGATTCAAACTTGAGTTCTTTTCAAGAGCAGCAAGTATTTGCAACCATAAAAATCTTTCCAGTTCCTGGAAATATAATCTATCTTTCACTGTATGGTAGCAAAAGGGTCAGAGAATTGGCTCTTCTGTCAGGTCTGAAATGATACCTCTAATGAAGTTGTAATCAGTGCAGGTGGGGGCTGTGCCCTCTGTTACTACTGCTTCTGTTTCATCAGCTTAGAAGCATATGAGGTTAGACCACAGAAAGGAATGTGAAGTGCTGCAAAAGGGATTTGCATTATTTTCCTTCTTGTGGCTGTGAAACATCCTTTGGAGTTCATCCCTAAGCCTCTTCTAAGTATAAGTGAATAATACTTATGGAAAGATCATTGTCTGAGGACTTGTGTTCCAGTTTCATTTCTAATGTTCTGATAAAATACTCTGTCCAAAAGCAACTTAAGAGAGAATGTTTATCTGCTTATAATTCCATGTTAAAATCCACCATAGTAGAGAAGTTACTGTAATAGGAGCCTGAAGAATGGAGTCGGACAGGATGCTCACAGTCATGAGCAGAAAGAATTAAACATATGCAATCTTGATTTCTCTTCCCTTACATAGTTCAGGGGCCTGCCTAGTGAATTGTGCTGGCCAGAGTTGGTGAGTCTTCCTGTATTAATTAACAATCAGGACAATCCACAGACATACTCAGAGGCAAAACTGATCTAGAAAATTACTCAATGTAGAATTCTCAGGTGAATCCAGGTTGTGTCAAAGATCAGTAAAAGTTCACCATTACATAGTTAGTTGCTTGAGCTCAAGTTTATACATAGGTCCCTCTGGATCTAAGTCATGTGGAAGTAAGGTGTTGTGTATTTCATCTGAGATGGGGGTCTGCATTAAAAAACTTGGGTTGGTTCTACTCCCAGTACTGGTAGGGGGAAGTCAGTTAATATAATAAAAACACTCTCCATGAAAACAAAGTGAGTATATAGCAATTCTGTAACCATAACTTTTACCGGTGTAAGACTATTAGAAAAGAGACAAAGGTATCACAATGCATTTAGAAGATAAAAATTAATGAAGAGGATTAAACAAAAAAGCAAAAGATTACAAATGAGGGGTCCTGGGTAAATAAATGTGGAAAGAATAGCAGAAAAAAAAAAAAAACAATGTGAAATAAAATGGAGGAAATGAGAAAGAAGAAACCAGAGAAAAGGGAATGGAATTCAATTGAAGAATGAATAAAAAATGGAGGTGAATTTAAAGAAGGGAAAAGCAAGGGAATATTAGGAAAATCAGTGGCAACACTAAAAGGTAAACTAAACAGGGCTGATTTTCTTCCGCTGACAGGGGAGCTGGTGATCAAGGGGTTAACTTCTGTGCTTTTACTTCTGGGTTGTAACCTCTCTGTTTTGTCCAGGGTCTCTAATCAGCTCTGCGTTATTTCTAAGAGTTTATTCTCATGTTCTCTCCTCTGTTAGTTTGACGCCTCTCACAAAGTTCAACTTCCATTTCTTCATCTTAGCTCTAATCATGAAAATAACTAGAAATCTGAATAGTTCTCATCATGAATAGTTCAGATAAAGCCACTTGACCTGTATGTGGAGCTCATTGTTCAACCTCTTTGTGTGTTTGTGTGCATGTGCGTGTGCGTGTGTGTGTGTGTGTGTGTGTGTGTGTGCGTGTATACACACATATATGTCATCATCCATAGAACCAGGGTTCTGTGGAACCGTGGTTCAGTTGGAAATGGCGAAAGTGTTACAGCTCTCAGAAGGGAACCCTGATCAGGGTAGGTAGCCATGGTCCCAGGTCTTGCCCTATTCCATGGCAGTGTCAATGCCAGCAGCAGGAATGGGGATATTCATGGGCAACCCCAGTAGGCAGCAGTTGGTGGCAGTGGGCAGTGGTAGTGGCAGAGACACCCTGCTAGGCAGGTCCAAGGTCCAGCAATAAATGTTTTGGAATAGAAGAGTCTTCCCCAATGTATTATAGTTCAGTAAAACAGCCACTCTCAGACCATTCTCATAACTTGTGTTCTTTATTCCATGTGGAAAGGGAGGCTATAAACATTGAGAAGTAGCATGGGATCTGTTTGAGATGATAGAGATGCTCTATATGGGTGGGAAAGGATTTCATAGTCACTCACTGAACCTGGTGCTCACTGATTCACCTACAGACCCTGGTCACTAGTCAGCAAATTCAAATTATCATCTTAGTTCTGCTTTCCTGTCCTTTGATTACAGGCATGTGTCACTGAACCTAGTGCTGCCCTTGGGTACTGTGACCAGGTCCTCATGCTTGTCTATTAAGCACTTTCCTACCCTATGCATCTCCCTCAACCCATCTCTCTAGATGCTCAATCTCTTTGAAAATTTAGGTTTTTTTCTTTAGCTATTAAATGCATATAGTGACTGTCTTTGTCACTGAGTTCTATTCCCTGTAGGCAGCAAAATGCTGGTTCCTATTTACATATCCAGCCTGTTAGTTTATGTCTTTTTATTGGGGAACTGAGCCCATTGATGTTGAGAGATACTAAAGACTAATGATTGTTGATTCCTGTTATTTTTGTTGTTAGAGGTGGAATTTTGCTAACGCAGTTCTCTTCTTTTGGATTTGTTGTGAGAAGATTAGTTTCTTGCTTTTTCTTGGGCGTAGTTTCTCTCCTTGTATTGGAGTTTTCTTTCTGTTATCCTCTGTAGGGCTGTATTTGTGAAAAGATTTTGTATAAATTTGGTTTTGTAATGGAATACTTTGGTAATTGAAACTTTTGCTAGATATAGTAGCTGGGCTGGTATTTTGTTCTCTTATGGTTTGTTTCACATCTGCCCAAGATATTCTGGCTTTCAGAATCTGTTAATAAATCTGGTGTAATTCTCCCTTTATATGTTACTTGACTTTTTTTTTCTCTTACCACTTTCAATATTCTTTCTTTGTTCTATGAACTTTTTGTATTTAGTTATTATGTGACAGGATGAATGTTTTTCTGGCCCCATCTATTTTGTGTTCTATAGGCTTCTTGTATGTTCATGGGCATCTCTTTCTTTTGGTTAGGGAAGGTTTCTTTTATAATTTTGTTGAAGATATTAGTAGCCCTTTGAGTTGGGAACCTTCACACTCTTCTATACCTATTATTCTTATGTTTGACCTTTTCATTGTGTCCTGGGTTTCTTGAATGCTTTGTATTAGGAGCATTTTGCTTTTTGTATTTTCTTTGGCTGTTGTGTCAATGTCTTCTAGGGTATCTTCTATTCCTGAGATTCTCTTTTCTATCTCTTGTATTCTGTTGGTGATGCTTGCATTTGTGACTCCTGATCAATTTCCTAGGTTTTCCATCTCCAGGGCTGTCTCCATTTGTGTTTTATTTAATGGTTTTATTCCCATTTTTGGATCCTGAATGGTTTTGTTCAATTCCTTCACCTGTTTCATTGTGGTTTTCTGTAGTTCTTTAGGAGATTTATTTGTTTCCTCTCTAAGGGCTTCAACCTATTTACCTGTGTTCGCCGATATTTCTTTAATGGAGTTACTTATGTCCTTCTTAAATTCCTCTATCATATTAATGAGATAGGGTTTTTTTTTTTTTTTAATTTGAATCTTGCTTTTCAGGTGTGTTAGGGTATCCAGTGCTTGGTCTGGTTGGACAATTGTGTTCGTATGTTGTCTTATAGCATTGGTTTCTGTTGCTTATGTTCTTGAGCTTGGTCCTTTCCATCTGGTTACCTCTAGTGCAAACTGCCCTTGCTGTCTCTGACTGAAGCCTGTCCCTCCTGTGATTCTGGTTTTGTCAGAACTCCTTGGAGTCCAGCTGTCTCCATGATTCTGTGATTCTGTGGTCCTGTGATCCTGGGTATGTCAAAGCTCCTGGGTACCGGGAGCCAGCCCTGGCAGAGGTGTTCTTTCTTCTTGGTTCTTCTTGAGGCAGCCGAGGGGGAAGAGCATCAATGAGGGTAAGACTCTGTCTTATGAAATTCTGGGGGTAAGACTTTGTCTTATGGAAAATTTAGGGTTGCTGTATAATAAAAAGTTTACTTATCTAATTCAAGTTGCTATGCTACTGTAGCTGACCTGCCTTCTATGATCCTCTGAGGCCAGAAACTGCAGTCTCTGGCATTTAGCACCTCTTCCTCAAACTGCTAAAGATTAGGTAAATTGCCTTTGTACTGTCTCCACAGGAACTACTAGGCTCTAACTTTCAGCCTGCTAGTCAGAAGTATCAGGGAGAAAAATGGGACACTTAAAGAAGTGGTTAATGAGTTTATTACTAAATTGTAAAAAGTTTCCTATCAAAGCTATCTAAGAGGGAAAAGCAGAAAAATCCTAAGTGGAGAAAGGAGAAAATTCTTCTAAGTGGGGAAAGGTAGAGAGAGAGAGAGAGAGAGAGAGAGAGAGAGAGAGAGAGAGAGAGAGAGAGAGAGAGAGGATGAAAGGATGAGAAGAGAGAATGAGAATGAGATGAGAGATTGAGAATGAAGTGAGATGATTCTCTTTTGTCTTCAGTACTTGTACATCTTTCAGAATACATGATCACATGTTGAAAAGTTCATCACAAGTTCACACAAAAATCAAACCTTGAATTAAAATAGAAGTTTACAACAGGGAATGTTTACATGCATATCTATTAGGAGTAGTTTTATAGCTAAACATTTATCACTTGTCTCAGGTCTACAAGTTCATTGAAAGTTTAAAACCATAACTAAGTTATTAGTGAAGTTTTGTATAGATAAACCCAGTCAATATTTTATCTTCTGTCCTAGTACCTATAATAGCTAGTTTCCTTTTTATGACCTTTGGTTAATTGTTTTACAATCTCTTGGAATGTGCTCTGAATAGGAGAAAGTCTGGTTGCCATCTAAGAGCAATTAAGTGGTGACAGTTGGGAGACTAGCAAAGCTCTCATTGCAGTTTTGACTATCAAACCTAGTAGAAGTTCCACTATAAAAGAGCTTAATAATCACAGATATAATTTTAGGAATTCTTATAGGATCATCATTAAAACTTAAATCATCTATTTGTCTATATAACACCACTATAAGACAGTACATCTTCGTGGATCTGCTGAGATCTGCTCCAAAGTGGTGTGCTATTACTTATTGATTATTATATATGTATAATAATAACAAGAAAAGCATATTAGTAGCAGGAATATTTCCTAAAATTAGTCCCCCACAGCCTTGCTAAATGAGGGCTCACCTGTCACAGATTATATAATAATCCGAAGCAGGCCATTTCAGGATGATCATCTGCTAGTATATTAGCTTGTCCCATTATGGCTCCCGACACCTGGGAGGCAAACTGCCCCTGGGATTTGGATATCATCCTGTGACTGAGCTCCTGAGTTCCTGGGAGTCAGTCTTTCTCTAGGTCTTGCAGGAGTGTGTATGGAGCCAGAGCCCTGGGTCTGCTCTGGGTGCAGATTCAAACAGAATGAACCCTTGCCTCTGGCCATGCAGGGGTTCCTGCATCCCTGGATCCTGGGCTTCCCAGTTACTCTGGGTGTTAGGCAGATGTTATGGCCTCACCTGTGATCCTGGGCATTTCAGAGCACATGGGAGTCAGGCTGCCTCTGGGTGTTTTACTAGTGGGTGTAGAGATAAGTTTCTTGATATCTAGTTTTCCTAACATAATTCACAATGAGAAAACTTCCAAATTGTTTATGTTTTTAGCAACTTATTTGATAATCAATTTACTTTACTAGTGTGGGTTTTGTATTCAGTTTTGTATCTTGTCCTTGTGATTTGTGTCTTTTACATGCTGATCCCATACTACTTCTATTTGGGGCTTTTTAATACATTTTGCAATCAATTAACATGCTTCTATTCTTCTTTAACTTTATATTGAATTTTCAGATCTTTTTCAGATTTCTATATTTATAAAATTGCTTTTGTATTTAGGTTTAAAATGACATTGGATTTCTCCAGTGACTGTATTAGATATTGAAAAGATTGAGTAGTATAAGCATATTAAATATGTAAAATAGTCTAATCTATAAATATAACATATTTTATTTTACTTTTGTCTTTCTCATTTTCACTAGTAAGTGTTTTGTAGCTTTCCAAGTATAACATTTTCTGGTTTTGACTAATTTTATTCTTTTAGACTAAGCTGTGTTATTACATCTAGATTTGTTTTTTCTCTTCTTCTACAAATAGTTTGTTTTTAAGTCCCTAGAAACTTTAATGATTTTTAAATAGTATTTTTTGTTGATTCTTTGTGAATTTCACACCATGTACCCCAATCCCATCCATTTCTCTGTCCCGTTTTGCTTCTCCTTTGCCCTTGCAAACCTCCCCCTCAAGAGAGAAGACAAAAAAAAAAACAAAAAAACAAAAAAAAACCAAAAACCAATTCTGTTCTGCCAGCTATAATGTGTTACAGTGTGTCCCCACAGTATGTCCTTCTTTACTTACAAATGCTCATTGAATTAAGTCATTGGTCTGATTTGAGGCTGCTGCCTTCTGCTATACTATCAATACTAGCTCCTCATCAAGACTCCTTTCAGATATCCTGTTGCTGCCTTCTGTCATGGAGATTCTGCTGCTTTGGATCTGTAAGATCACCCTCTTCATACACTCCAGGAGTTCATTGATGGGATACATTTTGGGGTGAGCCAACTCACAGACCTGGATTTGGGACTTGGTGGTAGTTGAGCTGGTCAGCCTGCCAGCTTCCTGGACCCATAACACCATGGTAAGATCTCCAGCTTTGCCCTGGCTAACTCTCTTAATGTTGCAACAGAGAAAGGGCTGGGCCAGTTTGCCAGTTTATCCTCAGGGATGACTTACCTGCAAGCCACAAAACCAGAGCCAATTCTACTCTGTCTCCTGAGCAAGGTTATGGTGTGTGGGGGGGGGGGGGACTACTGAGTACTGCAGCTGGCAAAGGGTGGATCCAGCTCTCCTGCTCTAACATCCTCAAACCAGCTTTACAATGGTGCCCTGGAGACAGGTAGTGCCAGTTCTGTACAGCCTTCAGACATCAATCTAGGACCTAACCATGGTCCTAGGTGACCCCACCATCACGAGTTACTCACATCAGATTCTACTTCTCTTCACTGTGGCCACATCCTTCTGCTTCTCTTTCTCTCCCTTCTTTCCACCACTTACTTCCTCATCTTAGTGGTACCCAGGTTCTCTTAGTGTCTGAGATTTCCTCAAGTGTCCTATACCATGCCCAAGTTGCACCAGACAACAGTCATCTCTGCTGTGTTCTACCTAATCTAGCCTACATAGCATGAGTCACATGGTCATCTCAGGCTTGCTGCCTACCTGGGCTCATGATTTTTTATAATTATTTTTGGTAACTGCTTTGATTAGGACTTCTAACACTGTGTTGGTACAGATTTCCAATAGTGACATCCTTCTCTAGTTCTTTATTATAGATGAAAAGATTGCACCTGTTTCCATTGATTATTTTAGGTGAAATTTCATTATATCTGACTTTTATGTGTTGAGGTGCATCCTTTTCATACATTTTTTTTTAATTTTCAACAAAAAGTTGAAATTTGTTAAGGGTTTTTATGGCATCCATTAAGATGATGACAAAGTTATTCTGTTTCTGTGGCATATCACATAATGATTTGCATGTGGGACCATCATAGTATTTGAGGGGTAAATTATATTTGATTATGCTACATGATCCTTTCAACTGTTGTCTAATCCAGTTTGTGAGTTTGTTAGTATTTTGTTAAGAATTCCTTAATGATTATTGCATCAAAATTTAGTCTACAAGTTTTTCATATGTATCTAGTTTTGGTATTAGTATAATATTGGGAGATATTTCATTGCTGGTTAAATTCCTTTATCATAAATTCATTCAGACTTTAAACCTATTCTAATTGAAATATATCTCAAGCCAAAAATACAGATAAGCAGAATTAGTTCTTTTCTCTATTTTAAAGAACTTTAAATATTCTTTTATAATAGATCTATAAGTATACTTTGTTCAATGACTCCTTGAGTGCAAACTGTTTATGGCTCTGATCATTACAGAAAACTTTTAGAGAAATACAGTGTTGTAATAGCACTTAATATATGATAATATAGAATTACAAGCTTAATATTATTCTAAATGCCTTCATTTTTTCTGAAGAGTCCTGTTATGAAACATTCAAACTTCAAGAGTTGAGCTTCATTCTTTAAAATTTAATCTGTAAATTAACTGAATGATACATTATAATCTACAGTATAGTTTAAGCCATTTTATATTATTTGAAGACAAATCAAAGTATCCTCAAATACTTAAATAGTAAGGTGTGCCAGGTTTGTTGTTGTTGTTATTGTTGTTGTTGTTGTTGTTACCTATCATGTACATAAATATTTCTGTGTCCTATAATATCCCACAAGGGTCTCTCTTACAATCACAGTTCTATAGTCAGTAACAGACTGTGCAGGGTCTTTTAGAATTCTTCCTAAGAAATCACAAATTCTTGTTTTCATTCTCATCTTTGATTGTACCTGTCACTAGTAAAGAAACAACACAAACTTAATCTCCCAATTAGAAGACTGTGATGAAATCAAGAACCTTCTCATAAATCAGAACAGCTACATACCTTGCATAGTTGAAACCTGTAATCTGAAAATATCTTTATGAAATACTTAAAACACGGAGTTAGTATTGTTCAATTGGAAAAGTGTTTACGTAATTTGGATGGATTTACAGTTACTGTTTTCTATTGTTATCATCAGTCTTCATTCTTTTGTGCCAATCGTTGTGCATGACATGAAAACCAGAACATAGAAGGCAGTAGCAGGCACACCTCTATGTGCTTGAAGTCGGTCTGTTCTATATAGCTAGTACCAGGGCAGCCAGAGATACAGATTGAGAGAGACCTTGTCTTAAAGAAGCAAGCAACAATAAAATCACACATATAAAACCCAGGTACTGACTGATCAGTAAAATTAGGTTATATGAAGCACTGTTTAGTGATACTTAACTATGTATATAAATGTAATTGAAGGCAAATTTCACTTTTGATTTTTAATTCTCAGTCTAATTGGATAGTTAGACTTGCTGGTGCATCTTGGCCAAACTGGCTGAAGTTTTACACATTGCACAGTATCAAAGATTCACCTTCTTTGCAGTGGCAAGCTTTTTGTCATGTTTGTTGTAACAGTTCTGTAGTACCCTAATATATGATAATAAAAGTTTTGATTTGGGCTCCTCTCCACATAACCAGAAAGGAAACCTACATCCCAGATCCCAGATCCTACTTCAATTCTTCCCTCCAAATATGTTATCATTGAAGTGCTATTCTGTTTATTTTGGTTTTTATTCTTGTATCTTAGTTCTTCCTCATGTTAGCAGCAGAGTCACTACTGGAGAATGAAGTTCAGATCACGTGATTCAAAAACATATACCTTCCTCTGAACACTGGAACTACAAATGTCTGAGTAATCCTGCATTGCATGGCAATTCATTTGTCCTGGGGGGAAATCATGTTGGCTTTATCCTTTATAGTGAATGCTATGTTACTAGATTTTTAATAAAACATGTTATTCTGTGCTCACTTCGGCAGCACATATACTAAAATTGGAATAATGCAGAGATTAGCATGGCCCCTGTGCAAGGATCATGAAGGATCACAAATTCATGAAGCATTCAATATTTTTAAGAAACTTTACTAAAGCACAAAGCACACATTGCACCTCACACAATAATAATGGTGACTTCAACATCCCACTTTCTGAAATGGATCAATCAGGAAAGCAGAAAATAAACAGGGACACAGGGAAATTAATTGAAGCATTGGACCAAATGGAACTAACAGATATATATAGAACATTTCATCCTAAATCAAAAGAATATATCTTCTTCTCAGCACCTCATGGTATCTTCTCCAAAATCGACCATAAAATTGATCACAAAGCATACCTCAACAGATATAAGAAGATAGAACTAATCCCATGCCTCCTATCAGATCACTATGGAATAAGGTTGTCTTCAATAGCAACAAAAACAGCAGAAAGCCCACATACACATGGAAGCTGAACAATGCTCTACTCAATGATAACTTGGTCAAGGAAGAAATCAAGAAAGAAATCAAAGACTTCTTAGAATTTAATGAAAATGAAGGCACAACATACCCTCATTTATGGGACACAATGAAAGCAGTGCTAAGAGGAAAATTCATAGCCCTGAGTGCCACCAAAAAGAAATGGGAGACAGCATACACTAGCAACTTAATGGCACACCTGAAATCCCTGGAACAGAAAGAAGCAAATACACCAAGAGTAGTAGAAGGCAGGAAATCATCAAACTCAGGACTGAAATCAATCAAGTAGAAACAAATAAAACCATACAAAGAATCAACAAAACTAGGAATTGGTTCCTTGAGAAAATCAACAAGATAGATAAGCCCTTAGCCAGACAATCCAGAGGGCACAGAGACAGTAACCAAATTAAAAAAATCAGAAAGGAAAAAGGAGATATAACAACAGAAACTGAGGAAATTCAAAAAATCCTCAGATCCTACTACAAAAGTCTGTATTCAACACAACTAGAAAATCTCAAGGAAATGGACAATTTCCTAGACAGATACCAAATACCAAAATTAAATCAGGATCAAATAGACCATCTAAACTGTCCTATAATGCCTGAAGAAATAGAAGTGGTCATTGGAAGTCTTCTAACCAAATAAAGAACAGGTCCAGATGGTTTTAGTGTAGAATACTATCAGACTTTCAAAGAAGACCTAACACCAATACTCTTCAAACTATTCTACAAAATAGAAAGAGAAGGAACACTACCCAACTCATTCTATGAAGCCACAATTATGCTGATACTAAAAAACACACAAAGATCCGACAAAGAAAGAGAATCTCAGACCAAATTCTCTTATCAATATTGATGCAAAAATACTCAATAAAATACTTGCCAACCGAATCCAAGACACAGCAAAATGATCATTCACCACAATCAAGTAAGCTTCATCCCAGGGATGCAGGGATGGTTCAAGAGAAGGAATTCCATCAATGTAATCCACTACATAAAGAAACTCAAAGAAAAAAACCAGATGATCATTGCATTAGATACTGAAAAAGCATTTGACAAATTCTAGCATCCTTTCATCTTAAAGGTCTTGGAAAGATCAGGAATTCAAGGCCCATATCTAAACATAGTAAAAGCAATGTACAGCAAACTGGTAGAAAACATCAATCTAAATGGAGAGAAACTTGCAGCAATCCAACTAAAATCAGGGACTAGACAAGGCTGGCCTCTCTCTCCATATCTTTTTAGTATAGTACTGGAAGTTCTAACTAAAGCAATTAGACAACAAAAGGAGGTCAAAGGGATACATTGAAAAGGAAGAAGTCAAACTATCACTATATGCAGATGATATGATAGTATACTTAAGTGACCCAAAGAACTCCACCAGAAAATTCCTACAGCTGATAAACAACTTCAGCAAAGTGGCCAGATATAAAGTCAACTCAAGCAAAACAGTCGACTTCCTATACTCAAAGGATAAGTAGGTTGAGAAAGAAATAAAAGAAATGATACCCTTCACGATAGCCACAAACAAAATAAAGTATCTTGGTGTGACTCTAACCAACCACTGAAAGATGTACATGATAAGTACTTCAAGTCTCTGAAGAAAGAAATTGAAGAAGACCTCAGAAGATGGAAAAATCTGCCATGCTCATGGATTGACAGGATTAATATAGTAAAATTGACGATCTTGCCAAAAGCAATATACAGATTCAATGCAATCTTCATCAAAATCCCAATGCAATTCTTCATAGAGTTAGAAAGAGCAATTCAAAAATTCATCTGGAATAACAGAAAACCTAGGATAGCTAATACTATTCTCAAGAGTAAAAGAACTTGTGGGGGAATTAGTATCCCAGTCTTCAAGTTGTACTACAGAGCAATAGTGTTAAAAACTGCATGGTGTTGGTACAGTGACAGGCATGTAGATCAATGGAACAGAATTGAAGACCCAGAAATGAATCCACACTCCTATGGTCACTTGATCTTTGACAAAGGAGCTGAATCCATCCAGAGGAAAAAAGATAGCCTTTTCAACAAATGGTGCTGGCTCAACTTGAGGTCAGCATGCAGAAGAATGCAAATTGACCCATTCTTATTTCCTTGCACTAAGCTTAATTCCATGTGGATCAAGGACCTCCACATAAAACCAGACACACTGAAAATAATAGAAAGGAAACTAGGGAAGATCATTGAACATATGGTTAGAGGGGAAATTTTCCTGAACAGAAAACCAATAGCTTATGCTCTAAGTTCAAGAATTGACAAATGGGACCTCATAAATTTGCAAAGTTTCTGTAAGGCAAAGGACACTGTCGAAAGGACAAAGTGGCAACCAACAAACTGGGAAAAGATCTTTACCAACCCTACAACTGACAGAGGGCTAATATCCAATATATACAAAAAACTCAAGAAGTTATACTCCAGAGAGCCAAATAACCCTGTTAAAAAATGTGGTACAGAGCTAAACAAAAAGTTCTCACCTGAAGAATACCTAATGGCTGAAAAGCACCTAAAGAAATGTTCAGCATCCTTAGTCATTAGGGAAATGCAAATCAAAACAATCCTGAGATTCCACCTCACACCAGTCAGAATGACTAAAATCAAAAACACAGGAGACAGTAGTTGTTGGCGAGGATGTAGAGATTTAGGAACACTCCTCCACTGCTGGTGGGATTGCAAGCTGGTACAACCACTCTGGAAAGCAGTCTGGCGGTTCCTCAGAAAACTGGGCATGATACTCCCAGAGGATCCGGCTATACCACTCCTGGGCATATACCCATAGGCTTCCCCTGCATGCAGTAAGGTCACATGCTACATTATGTTCATAGCAGCCATATTTATAATAGCCAGAAGCTGGAAAGAACCCAGATGTCCCTCAACGGAGGAATGGATTCAGAAGATGTGCTATATTTACACAATGGAATACTACTCTGCAATTAAAAACAATGAATTCATGAAATTCTTAGGCAAATGATCAGAACTGGAAAATATCATCCTTAGTGAGGTAACCCAATCACAAAAGAACACACATGGCATGCAGTCATTGATAAGGGATATTAACCCAGAAACTCGGAATACCCAAGACACAATTCACATATCAATAGATTTCCAAGAAGATGGAAGGAGAGACCCCTGGTCATGGAAAGACAGAATGTAGGGGAATACCAGGACAGAGAATTGAGAGGGGGTTGAATGTGGAACAGGGGGAGGGAAGAGGGCTTATGGCACTTTCGGGGAGGGAGGAACCGAGAAAAGGGTAATCATTTGGAATTAAAATTAAAAAAAATAGAGAGAATAAATAAATAAATAATGTTAATACAAAAATAAAAACAAAAACAAAAACAAAAAAATACATGGTATTCTGTGTTATGTTACAGTGTTTATGTCTGTGGACATATACATATATCCACACATAATTTATTTAGTTATTAAAACATTAGTAATATAAGCTGATGGTACAATTATAATAATTACTAAACATCTCTACCACTATGTAAATTACTGTCAATATCTCATAACTCCACTTTAAAATTTAACTATACCATCACACATGTATGGAATTCAGAGGACTACTAGTTAGAGTTGATTCTCTCCTTCTATCATGAGAATTCCAGGTTTTGAACACAGATTATAAGCCTTGATAGCAGGTGCCTTTGTACAGTGAGCCATTTCAATTGCTCATAAACTCATTTCTTACTCTATACCTTTTATGATATGGAAACACAGTAATAAGTGCAATGTGAGTAACCAGTTTAAAAAACATAGTTAATGTTCTCAGTGCCATATTTTGAAAACTGCTTTGTATCAACATATAAAACTAATTATATCATGTGGTCACTCCCTCTAAGTTTTCTGCAGAAAGAGTCATCTTTAATTGGTGTATCAAAACTAAGGAATACAAATTACTGCTTTCATGTATTTTCTAACTAAAATGTCTTTCACACCACTTAAATGATCACTGTGTGGTATCATGAAACAGAGGGTCCTTGAGGGCAGGAAATCCACAGGCTTGCTTTACTTTTGTTGCCACAACAATCATAAACAGGAGAATGGTTAATAAATACTATTCAGATGCAGTCCTGAGAATTAGGAGACAGAGGCATGAAATACTGTTTTTATTGTTACCATTATGCTTATGATCCTCTGGCCACTTCTCTATGGCTGGTATAATTGCAATCTTCATATTTTATTGATTAGAAGAGCTTATCTTTGCCCATTTTTCTTATGTTGCTGTTATGCCTTTATTAAGGGTGTGACTTGTTCCATCCCCTTTCTGTCTGTGATTTGCTCAAGTTTTTAATGAGCATTAGACTTGAAGCCATCAATTCAAGTATGGAAACAAATGAATAGACAGATCTTGTTTTTGGTTAGTATTATGAACATCTCTTTATCTCCTTCATATTATTTTTGATAAATTTACCCACTGATAACTAATTTGAAAGGAAGTTTGATTTATGTAGGTATTCACATTAATCTTCTTGCCGTTTCTTTTTCTTTTTCTGTCATTATTTATGATAATCAGAGAATACCTGTTAATTCTCAGCAATAGACTCCTGTAGATCTTAGTTGCTATTAAGAGACCATAAAACAATTTAGAGAAAATATAAGTGACTCACTACAATGAAAAGATAGAGGAGGGGATAGTAGAAAGATACCAATGGTAGGAAGGTAGGAAACAAAGACAGAAAATGAGAACACAGAAAGGTGAAAGGAAAAAAAAAATCAAAAGTACATGTAGGAAAATTCTAATAAGTAGGGCCATGTAAATGTATGAATATGTGGTTTCATGTGTATACATGAACATACTTATATACACAGTTTTTAGAGGGAAGTAATTTTAATTGAATAAATATGTACCATATATTTATAGTCTATATTCCATTCATTTAAGTAACTTAACTGAATATATGAGTGAAATTTTATTCCTCTACTGTCAATATGTTCAGATTCTCATCCTATTATACTTAATTATAAATATATAAATAAACAAATTGTATTATAAAGTGACTGGATCCTGGTATTGAAAGAGTTATGCTGTTCTTAAACTAGGTCAAAGAAACGTTTTATTGCAAAGGACCTACTTAATGCAGAGACTTGTGACTATTCAAAACTCTGAGAATAAATGGTGGTAAGTACTCAGCTGTAGATTCAACAAAGCCGTAATCATGCTCAGGATTGAAAGGTATAAGATTCACAGAGATGAGTGTGAGAGAATGTAAAAGCTATTACATGGAGAAGACAGTTGTGAAATGCTGACCACTTTACATATTGTAGCTATTGTACACCCTAAAACTTCAACTCAATGCAGTTGTGGTGACATTCACAGTGACCTCCATAAAGTCTAACCAATTCCAAGTTCCAGCTTTGAGGATGGAGAAGCTTCTAATACTTATCTATCCCAAGAAAAGGAGAAACTGTCGGCTGTTGGAATGTTGAGTGAAGGAAATTCACTTTTCCTTCATATGCAAGGAACAACTGGCCTGTGATGATCCTATACTTATATACATGTGGGCAGAACTAACTAGAGTCAGTATATTATTAAAAGTAAAATGAAATGCAATAATGCTAAAGGCCAGGAGCCTCCCGGCATGGAGAAGGTAGTGGTGGAGACATGGAGTAGGACTCTGGTGATAGCTTTAAAGTCTGAGGGTTTCAGGGTTTTCTAGCTCTATAAATGTACTTAAATGCTAATAACTTCTTTGACTTCCTAGAAACTTTCTTGCTCTTTCTGAGGGCGAAAGACTGCTCACTTAGGTGATTAACACTTGCAGCCTAAGAGCAGAGGATTAAGCAATGTAGTCTTTGTTCTATCTCAGCAAGAACTTTTCAACTCTAACTTTCAACCTGCTAGTCAGAAGTCACAGGGAGAAAAATGGGGCACTTAGAGAAGTGGTTAATGAGCTTATTTCAAAGTTGTAAAAAGTTACCTTTGAAAGCAATCTAAGGGGAAAAGCTGAAAGAACCTAAGTGGGGAAAGGGAAAAATTATTCTAAGAGGGGAAAGGCAAAATTCTACTCTAACTGGGGAAGGGGAAAAATTTCTACTCTAATTCCTCTTCATCTCTTTGTCCTCAGTATTTATACATCTTTCAGAATACATGATCAAATGTTAAAAAGTTCATCACAAGTTCACACAAATATCAGATCATAAATTAAAAGAGAAATTTACAACAGAGAATGTTTACATGCATATTCATTAGAAGTAGTTTTATAGCTAAACATTTATCACTTGTCTCAGGTCTACAAGTTCATTGAAAGCTTAAAACCATAACTAAGTTAATAGTGAAGTTTTGTATAGATAAACCCAGTCAATATTTTATCTTCTGTCCTAGCACCTATAATAGCTAGTTCCCTTTTTATGACCTTTGGTTAATTGTTTTACAACCTCTTGGAATGTGCTCTGAGTAGGAGAAAATCTGGTTACCATTTAAAAGCAATTAACTTGTGACACTTGAGATACTGGCAGAGTTCTTGTTTCAGTTTTGACTATCAGAAAAATACCTAATAGCAGTAGCATTATAAAAGAGCTTAACAATCACAGATATAATTTTTGGAATTCTTATAGGATCATCATTAAAACTTAAGTCATCTATTTGTCTACACAGCATCACTATAGAACAGTACATCTTCATGGATCTGCAGAGATCTGCTCCAAAGGAGTGTGTTATTACTTATTAATTATTATATACTTAATAATAACAGGAATAGCATATTAATAACAGCAATCTTTCCTAAAATTAGTTCCTCACGGCCTTGCTTAATGAGGGCTCACCTGTCACAGATTATATAATAATCCGAAGCAGGCCATTTCAGGATGGTAACCTGCTAGTATATTAGCTTGTCCCATTATGGCTCCTGACACAAAAATAACAATCTACTGACCCAAATCCATGTTAGAATTGTTGGTTATGTTGTGAAAAGAAAAATTTCCTTTTGTTAGATGTTGGTTAATATAAAATAAAATGCTGATAAATTTTGCATAGGTTAAGATGCATATTTAAAATTGGTATACTCAATTTATTCATAATCTTACTACTCATCCTTTTCTACCATGTTTGCAATTCTTTTATAATAATATATTAGGGTATTAAGTGTTCTCTTCTTGCTGTGCTCTGAGTATTTGTGTTGCCCAAAACACAGATATTTGCCTCAGGTATCTTTCAGGCAATGTCAGGTCATCAGATAGTCACCATCAAACGGTTAATATCTCTGTCCCTTTTTTTCTATATCTGTAATAATATCTGTGAGATGTTTTAAATACAGAGAGAGAAGTTGTATACTTTGTCTAACTTTTTGAGCATTGCTATTTGAGATTCGGAGGATTTTTTTACTTTGTGTCTCATTTAGTCATGCAAAATGGTAATTTTTGCAAGTCAATTTTTCTTTTGTTTTATTTTCTATATTCTTTATTTACATTCCAAATGATTTCACCTTTCATGGTCCCCCCTACCCAAAAGTCCCATAAGCCCTCTTCCCTCCTCCTGTTTCCCAGCCAACCATCTGCTGCTTCTCTGTCCTGGTATTCCCCTACACTGCTGCATCCAGTCTTTACAGGACAAGGGGCCTCTCATTCCTTCTTCTTGGGAATCAATTGATATATGAATTGTGTCTTGGGTATTCTAAGCTTCTGGGTTAATATCCACTTATCAGTGACTGCATACCATGTGTGCTCTTTTGTAATTGGGTTACCTCACTCAGGATGATATTTTCCAGTTCTGACAATTTGCCTAAGAATTTCGTGAATTCATTGTTTTTAACAGCTGAGTAGTATTCCATTGTGTAAATATACCACATTTTCTGCATCCATTTCTCCATTGACGAACATCTCGGTTCTTTCCAGCTTCTGGATATTATAAATAAGGCTGCTATGAACATAGTGGAGCATGTGTCCATATTCCATGTCAGGGAGTCCTCTGGGTTTATGCCCAGGAGTGGTATAAGAGGATCCTCTGGGAGGGTCATGCCCAGTTTTCTGAGGAACTGCTAGACTGCTTTCCAGAGTGGTTGTACCAGCTTGCAATCCCACCAGCAGTGGAGGAGTGTTCCTCTTTTTCCACATCAACACCGAAACCTGCTGTTTCCTGAGTTTTTGATCTTAGCCATGCTGACTGGAGTGAGGTGAAATCTCAGGGTTGTTTTGATTTGCATTTCCTTGATGACTAAGGATGTTGAACATTTCTTTAGGTGTTTCTCAGCCATTCAATATTCTTCAGGTGAAAATTCATTGTTTAGCTCTGTACCCTTTTTTAATAGTTATTTGTCTCTCTAGATTCTAACTTTTTGAGTTCTCCTTATATATTAGACATTAGCCCTCTTTGGCTGTAGGGTTGGTAAAGATCTTTTCCCAATTAGTTGGCTGCCATTTTGTCTGATTGACAGTTTTTTTTTTTTTTTTTTGCCTTACAGAAACTTTGTAATTTTATTAGGTCCCATTTGTCAATTCTTGATCTTAGTGCATAAGCTATTGGTGTTCTGTTCAGGAAATTTTCCCCTGTGCCCATGTGATCAAGGATCTCCCAAGTTTCTTTTGTATTAGTGTCAGTGTGTCTGGTTTTATGGGGAGGTCCTTGATCCACTTGGAGTTGAGCTATGTACAAGGAGAATGGATCAAATTGCATTCTTCTGCATGCTGTCCTCCAGTTGGACCAGCACCATTTGTTGACCAGGCTATCTTTTTTCCACTGGATGGTTTTAGCTCCTTTGTCAAAGATCAAGTGACCATAGGAGTGTGGATTCATTTCTGGGTCTTCAATTCTATTCCATTCATCTACATGCCAGTCACTGTACCAATACCATGCAGTTTTTAACACTATTGCTCTGTAGTACTGCTTGAAGTCTGGAATACTGATTCCCCAGAAGTTCTTTTACTGTTGAGAATAGTTATAGATATCGTGGGTTTTCTGTTATTCCAGATAAATTTGAAAATTTCTCTTTCTAAGTCTATAAAGAATTGAGTTGGGATTTTGTTGGGGATTGTATTGAATCTGTATATTGCTTTTGGCAAGATGGCCAGTTTTACTATATTAATCCTGCCAAATCATGAGTATGGAAGATTTTTCCACTTTCTGAGGTCTTCTTTGATTTCCTTCTTTAGAGACTTGAAGTTCTTGTCATACAGATCTTTCACTTGTTGGGTTAGAGTCACACCAAGATACTTTATATGGTTTGTGGCTTTTGTGAACGGTGTCATTTCTCTAATTTCTTTCTCAGCCTGCTTAAACTTTAAATATAGGAAGGCTACTGATTTCCTTGAGTTGATTTTATATCCAGCCCCTAAGGTGAAGTTGTTTATCAGGTGTAGGAGTTCTCTGGTGGAGTACTTTGCATCACTTAAGTATACTATCATATCATCTGCAAATAGTAATAGTTTGACTTCTTCCTTTGAAATTTGTATCGTTTTTACCTCTATATGTTGTCTAATTGCTCTAGCTAGAACTTCAAGTACTATTTTGAAAAGATATGGGGAGAGAGGGCAGCCTTGTCTAGTCCTTGATTTTAGTGGGATTGCTTGAAATTTTTCTCCATTTAGTTTGATGCTCGCTACCGGTTTGCTGTACATTGCTTTTACTATGTTTAGGTATGGGCCTTGAATTCCTGATCTTTCCAAAACTTTTAGCATGAAAGGATGCTGAATTTTTTCAAATGCTTTTTCAGCATCTAATGAAAGGACCATGTGTTTTTTTTTTTCCGTTGATATTATTTATGTAGTGGATTACATTGATAGATTTCCTTATATTGAACCATCCCTGCATCCATGGGATGAAGCCTACTTGATTGTGGTGAATGATCATTTTGATGTGTTCTTGAATTCGGTTGGCAAGAATTTTGTTGAGTATTTTTGCATCAATATTCATAAGAGTTTGGTCTGAGTTACTCTTTCTTTGTTGGATCTTTGTGTGTTTTTGGTATCAGTGCAATTGTGGCTTCATAGAACGAGTTGGTTAGTGTTTCTTCTGTTTCTATTTTGTAGAATAATTTGAAGAGTATTGGTGTTAGGTCTTCTTTGAAGGTGTGATAGAATTCTGCATTAAAACCATCTGGACCTGTGCTTTTTTTGGTTGGAAGACTTCCAATGACAACTGCTATTTCTTCAGGCGTTATAGGAAGGTTTAGATGGTCTATTTGATCCTGATTTAATTTTGGTATTTGGTATCTGTCTAGGAAATTGTCCATTTCCTCCAAATTTTCTAGTTGTGTTGAATACAGACTTTTGTACTAGGATCTGATGGTTTTTTGAATTTCCTCAGTTTCTGTTGTTATATCTCCCTTTTCATTCCTGATTTTGTTAATTCAGATACTGTCTCTGTGCCCTTTGGATTGTCTGACTAAGGCTTTATCCTTCTTGTTGATTTTCTCAAAGAGCCAACTTCCAGTTTTGTTGATTCTTTGTATAATTCTATTTGTTTCTATATGATTGATTCCAGCCCTGAGTTTGATGATTTCCTGCGTTCTACTCCTCTTGGGTGTATTTTCTTCTTTTTGTTCCAGGGCTTCCAGGTGTGCCATTAACCTGCTAGTGTATGTTTTCACCAGCTTCTTTTTGGAGGCACACAGGGCTATGAATTTTCCTCTTAGCACCGCTTTCATTGTGTCCCATAAGTTAGGGTATGTTGTGCCTTCATTTTCATTAAATTCTAAAAAGTCTTTGATTTCTTTCTTTATATTTTCCTTGACCAAGGTATCATTGAGTAAAAGATTGCTCAGTTTGCATGTGTATGTGTGCATTTTGTTGTTTTTGTTTCTATTAAACACCACCCTTACTCCATAGTGATCGGATAGGAGGCATGGGATTAGTTTGAACTTCTTACATCTGTTGAGGTCTGTTTTGTGACCAATTATATGATCGATTTTGGAGAAGGTACCATGAGGTGCTGAGAAGAAGGTATATTCTTTTGCTTTAGGATAAAATGTTATAAATATATACATATGTATTATATATGTAGATATATATACATATCTGTTAGATCTATTTGGTTCAAGGCTTCAATTAGTTTCACTTGTCCCTCTTTAGTTTCTGCTTTCCTGATCAATCCATTTCAGAGAGTGGGGTGTTGAAGTCACCCCCTATTATTGTGTGAGGTGCAATGTGTGCTCTGAGCTTTAGCAAAGTTTCTTTTATGAATGAGGGTGCCCTTGCATTTGGAGCATAGATATTCAGAATTGAGAGTTCTTCTTGGTGGATTTTTCCTTTGACCAGTATGTAGTGTCCTTCAGTGTCTTTTTTGATGAATTGAGGTTGAAAGTCAATTTTATCTGATATTAGGATGACTACTTCATCTTGTTTCCTGGGACATTTGTTTGTAAGATTGTTTTCCAGCCTTTTACTCTGAGGTAATTTTTGTCTTTGATTCTGAGGTGGGTTTCCTGCAAGCAGGAAAATTCTGTGTTCTGTTTACGTATCCAGTCTGCCAGTCTGTCTTTTTATTGGGGAATTGAGATCATTGATGTTAAGAGATATTAAGGAATAGTGATTATTGCCACCTGCTATTCTTGATTCTCTCTTTATATTTGAGTGGTTATCTACTTTTGGGTTTGATGAAAGAAAGTTACTATCTCGTTTTTTCCAGGGTGTAGTTTCTCTCCTTGTATTGGCGATTTCCACCTATTATCATTTGCAGGGCTGGGTTTGTGGAAAGATATTGTGTAAATTTGATTTTATCATGGAATATCTTGGTCTCTCCATCAATGGTGATTGAGAGTTTCACTGGGTATAGTAGTCTGGGCTGGCTTTTGTGTTCTCTTAGAGTCTGTATGATTTCTGCCCAGGATCTTCTGGCTTTCATAGTCTCTGGTGAGAAGTCTGATGTGATTCGGATAGGCCTTCCTTTACATGTTACTTGGTCTTTTCCTCTTACTACTTTTAATATTCTTTCTTTTTTTAGTACATTTGGTGTTTTGATTATTATGTGACAGGAGGTATATCTGTTATGGTCCAGTCTGTTTGGAGTTCTGTAGGTTTCTTGTATGTTCATGGGCATCGCTATTTAGATAAGGGAGGTTTTCTTCCAAAATTTTTTTGAAGATATTTACTGACCCTTTAAGTTTTAAATCTTCACTCTCATATATACCTATAATCCTTAGGTTTGGTCTTATCATTTTGTCCTGGATTTCCTAGATGTTTTGGGTTACAAGGTTTTTGCATTTTGCATTTTCTTTGACTGTTGAATCATTGCTTTCTATGGTATCTTCAGCACCTGAGATTCTTTCTTCTAACTCTTGTATTCTATTGTTGATGTTTGCATCTATTACCCCTGATTTCTTCCCAAGGTTTTCTATCTCCAAAATTGTCTCCCTTTGTCATTTCTTAGTTGTTTCTACTTCCTTTTTCAGATCCTGGATAGTTCTTTCACTTTTTTGTTTGTGTTTTCCTGTAATTCTTTAAGATATTTTTGTTTTTCCTCTTTCAGGAATTCTCCCTGTTGACCCAAGTTGTCCTGTATTTCTTTAAGTGATTTTTGTGTTTCCTCTTTATGTGCTTGTATCTGTTGACCCATATTATCCTGAATTTCTTTAAGTGATTTTTTATGTTTCCTTTATAAGTGCTTCTACCTGTTTATTCATGTACTCCTGTACTTCTTTAAGAAATTTATTTATGTCCTACTTGGAATCCTCTAATAGCATCATGAGATGTGATTTTAAATCCAAATCTTCCCTTTCTGGTGTGTTGGGGTATCCAGGACTTGCTGCTGTCGGAGAGTTGGGTTCGGATAGTGCCATATTGCCTTGATTTCTGTTAGTAAATTTACTATGTTTGCCTTTTGCCATCTGGTTATCTCTGGTGTTAGTTCTGCTGTCACTGGCTGGTGCTTGAACCCCCTGTGAGCCTTCAAGGCTATTTCTGCACCCCTAGCTGACAGGGTTTCCCGGCACAGATTGCTGAGGGGCTGCCCTGCTCCTGGGTTCTATTGGAGCCCTGGTGTGCCTTGCTCTAAGTGATGCTATACTGAAGATATCTCTGTGTACGTGGTTGTCCCTGTCAGGTGTGTCACCAGAGCAAAGATGGTGGAGGCTGTGGGGCTCCCTCCAGTCTCAGGTCTCCCTGCAGGGCAAATGTTCCACAGCAGAGCTGGTGTACAGAGGATCACAGAATTGTCCTGCACTTGGGCGCAGGCGGAACCCTAGCAATGTTATACTCAGGATATCTCTGTGCACCTGGTGTCCCTGTCTGGTCTGTCACCAGAGCAAAGATGGCCGAGGCTGCAGCACTCCCTCCAGGCACGGGTCACCCTGCAGGGTCACATGTAATTTTTGAAAATCATGTTTTCTCTTGCTAGGCTCTGGGACTAGCAGCCACTCTCTTGACATCTAGTTAGTCCCTACTGCTAGCTACATTTTCCCAAGATCCCTGCTATGCTCTGAGAACACCTGTCAACTCCATTCCAAAGTGTGCTGGCTGCCTGCCCCTCCTTGCTTGGTGCGAGAAATGACAGCCTCACAATGACCACTACTCAGTTATACCCTCTGTCTTGCTCACATTTATTGTCACAATTAGAAAATACTAGACAATCTTTAATTGCAGAGTAATATTCCATTGTGTAAATATACCACATCTTCTGAATCCATTCCTCCATTGAGGGACATCTGGGTTCTTTCCAGCTTCTGGCTATTATAAATAAGGCTGCTATGAACATAGTGGACCATGTGTCCTTATTGCATGCAGGTAAAGCCTCTGGGTATATGCCCAGGAGTGGTATAGCCAAATCCTCCGGGAGTGTCATGTCCAGTTTTCTGAGGAACCGCCAGACTGCTTTCCAGAGTGGTTTTACCAGCTTGCAATCCCACCAGCAGTGGAGGAGTGTTCCTCTTTCTCCACATCCTCATCAACAACTGCTGTCTCCTGTGTTTTTGATCTTAGTTTTTAAAAAGCAGCCAAATGACAGTCACTGAGCTCAGAATCTATTGTCCTAAACTCATCAGTCATTCTATGTCAGAATTCATCCTGTGGTGGAAGCCACCTACAGATCTAATCACCCCCAGGCCTACATGGTGTCCATGTCCTTTGTTCCACAGCCTCTCTGAAAAGCCTTTTCTCAATCTTGTCTCCTCCTCTTTGTCCTGAGACCTAGAAAATGTGCCTCTATATCTTTGCCCAAAAATTAGTTTATGCCATTTTTATTTACCCAATCAAACAATTAAGGAATCTACCCCTACAGCTAATGGTACGGATTGTGTGGCAGAATAAACTTACATCATGGCCTGAAAAGGAGAAAGGAATCTTAAAGTCTTTCTCAAGGACAAGTGAATACCTCTCACTAGGCCTGTGTTAGTTAGTGTTTTACTGCTGTGAACAGGCACCATGTCTAATGCAAATCTTATAAAGGACAACATTTAATTGGGGGTGGCTTACAGGTTCAGAGGTTCAGACAATTTTCATTAAGGCAGGAATACAGCAGCATCTAAGCAGGCATGGTACAGGAGGAGCCAAGAGTTCTGCATCTTCATCTGAAGGCTGCTAGTAGAAGACTGACTTCCAGTCAGCTAGGATGAGGGTCTTAAGCCCATGTCCACAGTCACACAGCTACTTCAACAAGGCCACACCTCCTAATAGTGGCACTCCCTGAGCTAAGCATATACAAACCATCACAAGGCTCCAATTCCAGTAGGTCCATGGCCCCTTCCTGTTAATTTTGCTGGGCACCAAGCTCCTCACACTTGAGCAACTTTAGAACAGTCAACATCCAGTATTGCAGCAATAGGTTCTACAGAAAAGGACTGAAGAGTCATATTTTAGTCCTATGATGTAATAATTCAACAGGAAGGTACTCTGTCCTAGCCAGTAGCAGATCCTTACCACACATGAACTGATTTGGTTTCACATATCACACTATCCAGAACAAAGCAAATTAAATCTCTGTTGTTGGTAAGTTCTAGAATCCATGCTGTTTTATTGTAGGAGCCAAAATGAAATAAGATGTGGGCCAATTGATTGCTATAGAGAAAATGTAGTGAATGTAGGTTAAAATAAAGAATTTTCATGTTTAACATTAGATGCCCTTTCATTGATGCATAGTATGTTAATATAGAGAAAATAATGAATGCCTTACATAACAATTCTCACTGCCTGTTACATGTCATTCAATACAAACATTCTACAGTAAATCTAGCATGAATAATATGGTTGAAAGTCTCATGATTCAAACTTTATCAGATTACTTGTTATCTAAATAAAATAGTAAAAATTACTAGAGATTTGTCTGTTAATATGAAAAATCACATGACATTTGGTTAGCAATGGAACAGTTAATCTCTTTGCATACATTTTAACACATAATTATTGACTCATTAGTATATTACTAAAGATTAAAAAAATCTTCAGGAATATGAATATCCTAACACCTTTGTTTATTCATTAACTCATGTATATGGTTGTTACTGCCAGAGATGTTAAAATATTCATATAATGTATAGTAAAATACTTGGTATTGGTAAAGTATGAGAAATACTTGTAAAATAGAACTTTGCAAATATAATTTTTATAAGAACACAAATATTGTCACAGAAGACAGTGATGAAGCATATAAAACAGCATGAAATCAATAATTTCTATATTTTTCAATGAAAATAGATATATTCAATTTAAGGTATCAATAATGAGTTCTTAGAAAGGAAAGGATTTAGAAGAATTTCCAAAAAGAAAAGACTAGAACTTGCACATATTCACCTGTGGAAATGCAACAGTCAACTAGAGCTAGAGGAAAGAATTTTATAGGCAGGGAGACCAACAGAGCAAAACAAAATATTTTTCTCCAAATGTCAAGACATAGAATTGACTAGTTTGACTGAAGAGTTAATATATGTCTGGGAAAACAAACAAATCTAATAATCCTTAGAGGCCAAGGTTTGGGCGCATCTATATTTCACATTGCAAATGATTGTTTGCTTTTAGAAGTTAATTGGGCAATGAAATGCTCTTGAATAATTTACTGCCCAAAAGAGTTATAGCAAAAGTGTTAGCTGAAGAGTAGTGCAGGCAGGAGTGGAGGCAAGTGCACCTGGGGAATTTTGGCTTTAAATTCAGGGAGTGTTCACTGGAACAAAAATTAGTGATAAAAACATTGATGTCTTCTGTGACTTGCGAATCAAGAAATTCCCTATGCATGATTATGCTTTCACTTTCTTAGTGAAACCTAGGCTTGATGGGAAATAAGAGGGATAGATGATGGGCAGGAGCACATACACTGTTTTGAGGTATTGATAATGATGTTCACCAAAAAATGAATAAAGATACAGGACTGGAGAATCATTTTTAACCCATTTATATACAAATAAGGAGATAAAATATCAGTGAAGAATGTTAAAGAAAAGTACCCCACACCTGTGAGCACCAGAACCAGTCCTGGGCTGTGAGATTGGTGGAGTCCTGTGAATGTAGACTCAGGACATGTACCTGGGATGGATTAATGGTGGATAGACATACAGATGAATGAAACGTATAGAGAGGACTGCCCTCATCTTCCTTTTGAATTGATTGGAAAATGCATGTAGAAAGCCAGCAGGGAAAGGACTTGAAACCATAGTAAATGAATTCAGCCAAGGCTGGATTAGAGCAACAAGAAATTGTATTAATTTGAACTCTAATCTTCTACCCTCTGCAATATTTTAAAAACCATTTCCTGCAGAAAATTACCCAAAGGATAGAACTAGATCTTGGAGAAGAGAGACAAACGGGAAAGGGGAAATGATTTGGAATGTAAGTAAAAAAACTTAGAAAATAAAAAAAATGGAAAAAAACTATGTTCTTTTAATAAAAATCTTTTGATATACTCACTCACATGGGTATGTAAGTATGTACCTAAAGTATATAGAAACTTGAAAGAGATAACAGAGAAAGAGAAAATGCAATCCATAAAGTATGGAAAAGAGAGGGGTTGGGTGGGTGGGGAAGAGAACCTTTATATGTACACACAAACACACACACACAAACACACACACACAAACACACACACACAAACACACACACACAAACACACACACACACACTCACACACACCACAATGAGCTCCTCAGTAGCTTTTCAGCTTACACTCCTGACTCATGAAATATTTTGACTTTCAGATGGGGCCCCATTTACCTGGTGGATTGGGAGATCTGATGAAAGACACCCTTACTGGGGAGGTTCTGTTCCTGGAGTCCAGCAATGCGGATGTGGACTGGAGGATAGCTGCCTGGACAATCAACACTTTTGTAATTGTGATGCTGACACAGATGAATGGTAAGGAGAACTTCAGTTTTTCTACAATGGTATGAAATGTTAACTGATGTGCAGAATTGCTACTAAAAGAGAAAGATGCAGATACTAAATTCAAAGGGAATTAGGGCTACGTAGAAAAAAAGGAAAGAAAATTATTTAAAAATTTAAAAAAGCCTAGAAGTCTGAGAGATGGCTCAGCACTTAGCAATGGATGCTCTTTTATAGGACCTAGATTTGTTTCTCAACCCCTATATATTGGCTGAAATTTTCCTTAATTGCAAAAGATATAATGCCCTCTAATATCCTCTGTGTGTACATGCCTCATTTACATAAGAGAAAGACACACATATGATACAAATAAACATTCAAAAAATGTGAAAACTCTGCTCTTCTATGTTGAGGAGTAATACTGAAGTTTGTTCCATAACCTCCTTATATTCTGAAATTTCTGTTCTAAGCAAAAATGCAATGTAATATGAGTTTGCCATTTAGTCAGTTTTTCTTATTCTGTCCACATCCCTCGTGTGTGTGTGTGTGTGTGTGTGTGTGTGTGTTTGTGTGTGTTTGTGTGTGTGTTTGTGTGTGTGTGTGTGTGTGTGTGCTCTTGTGTTTGTGAATGTCCATGCATGTGTTTATGCATGTCTGTGGAAGCCAGAAGACAACTTTCATTGTCACTCTTCATATTCTACATGCCTTGATTTATTTGAGACATGATCTCTCTGTGGCCCAGAAGAAGTAGGCATGGCTGGTTGATTGGATTTGCCTGTTTTTGCCTCCCCTGTGCTGGGATAGTAAGCCTTTATAATCATACCCAGCCATTTAGTGTGGGTTCTGAGGATCAATTCAGGTCTTGCCTGTTTAAGGCAGGCACTGTCTCTCTAGATTCTGAGTTAGGTTTGGAAGCACTTGCTGTGGAGGGATCAGGAGAGATGCGCATGTAATTATATGAATAGTTTCTTTTTTTCCCACTGATGCTTAGCTCCTTTACCACAATTTAGTCACTCTAACACCAAATTAATTTTTCTATTTTACTTACTGATTTTCAGTTACTGATCATATAATTCTCATAATCTTGATCTTCCCTAAAAATACATGCCTGGAGGTGGAGAAATACCAATTACAAAAAGTTAAATGAATGTTTTCAATATTGTACATATCTGTCAAATGGGAAGACCCAAACTCAAACCTAAGTCCATGGACACCATCTCTAGAACTCTCCTAAACCAGCTCCGTCCTGTGAGGTGATGTCTAATTTCTATGTCTTTTAGGTTTCCAACCTCCAGGAAAGCTTTTCAATTTTTACTGTATTTGTTATGAAAATGTACACACAGCATGTCCACTCAGCTTTCAGATTGGGCTGGATTTCAGGCAGCCTGATATTTTAGCTTTTGCAGTGTTTTTCTCTCTTCTCATAAAATACTTCTCAATTATAACTGAGAATCCCTGTCAATCCTCTCTCAGACAAATTACAATTTCTTTGGGGTACAGTATTTTTTCTCATTGTTCAAATTGTTACTTGCAACAATCAGTTCAAAGAAACTTAAGCTCTAGTCAAAATCCTATTTTAAATCAGGAAACTAGGGTTGGGGAGATGGGTTAGTCAGTAAAGTACCTGCCACTCAAGTATGAAGACCTGAATTAAATCCTCAGCATCCACATAACTAAGTTATTTAAACATCTAGGAGTCCTGGAATGGTCTTGAATTCCCAGAACTAGTGAGCTGGAGTCAGGGGTTCCTCAGGGTTTATTGGAAAGTTCCAGATGGGAGATCATCTAAAACACCAATTTTCAACCCATGGGTCGAGACCCCTTTGCAATTTGAATGGCACATCGACAGTGGTTGTATATGAGCATCTTTTTATTACATAATTATTACATAAATTACATAAATATAAATATGAGATATTTATATTACAATTTGTAATAGTAGCAAAATTACAATTATGAAGTTGCAGTGAAAATAATTTAATTGTTGGGTTTCACCAAAACATGACAACCTGCATTAAAGGACCATAACATTAGGGCAGTTAAGAACTGCTGATCTAAAAAGAAATTCAAGTATAGATGAGCAGTACTTGGGGATGTGCATCCATGTTAATCCTCTGGAACCTACTACTTATATACACTTGTAAACATACATGTGCTCCTGTATACACATACACACACACACACACAATTGAAGAAGAAGAAGAAGAAGAAGAAGAAGAAGAAGAAGAAGAAGAAGAAGAAGAAGAAGAAGGAGGAGGAGGAGGAGGAGGAGGAGGAGGAGGAGGAGGAGGAGGAGGAGGAGGAGGAGGAGGAGGACGAGGACGAGGAGGACGAGGAGGACGAGGAGGACGAGGCGGATGAAGGGGAGAAGGAGAAGGAGAAGGAGAAGGAGAAGGAGAAGGAGAAGGAGAAGAAGAAGAAGAAGAAGAAGAAGAAGAAGAAGAAGAAGAAGAAGAAGAAGAAGAAGAAGAAGAAGAAGAAGAAGAAGAAGAAGAAGAAGCACAATCTGCTTTCCCTTCCATACTAAGTGGCCCATGAGTTCTGAACATGACACAGTACAGAGGAGAATTCCGTTAGATGCCTCTGTCACCCCAAACTCTTCATGAGGAAAAAGTCAGGTGAAGAATACTATATATTGGATGTCAACTTCTTTCTTATTTGCTCTCCCACTATACGTAGAAGTGAATATTATTACAGCATTATAGAGACTTACAAAAATATCTAATTTGTGTCCTGGATGAAGAACAAATCTCTGAACCACATGGGTCTCAATCTATTTAGTCCTGGTAGATGTTTGATGGAAGTTTTAGGGAGGCAAATTCAGAACATCTTTGGAGAGGGACATATTAGTTGCTTTTTTCATATAGAAAAAAAGAAAATTCAGGAAAGGTCTATTTGTCACATAGTAAAATGTGCAATCTATCCTGGCAGAGAAGGCATGGTGACAGGCTTGAGACATCAGGACACGTTGTGTCCACAGGCAGGAAGCAGAATAAGATGAGTTCTGATACTCTGGTCACTTTTTCCTTTTTATTCATCCTGGAACCCTAGCCCAGAAAATGGTACTCCTCACATTTTGTTTAGTTCTATTATGACAGACCTTGGTGATGAGCCATATGTTCCAATGAGATCAAATAAGCTAGGAAAATGAGTGGGTGTCATATAACTGGTGAAAAGGGCTGAGATGGAGATGGAGATGAAGAAGATATATGTCTCAAATAACATGTTTAGAAGAAGCCTTTTGCTTAAAATTAAAGAAAATCTCAACTTGGCAAATAAGTGGTTTGAGTCTGTGAATGAAGAACTTATGGGGAGGAGGGACATACTATTCTATAAAATTCATTGCTCAAGGGTTTCTTTTAGAGTCAAATCTAACTAGTAAGGAAAAAGAAATAAGTAAGAAAATTAATCTTGGTTTCCAGCAACAGAATATTGAATAAGGAACATATGGCTTATAGGCTTTAATGTTTTTAGCAGTAAAAACTGCAGTAAGTTTTGTTGTTATTTTTGTTGATGTTGTTGTTTGGATTTTTATAGGAAATTAGATACAACTGGAGATAAATTTTTAATCATATGAAGCAAATCATAGAAAAAATTCACACATTTTCTCCCATTTATGAATATTCACTTATATATACATATACAAGATTGTGTGTGTCTGTATGTGTGTGTCTGTGTTTATGTGATGTTGCATGCATAAATGTGAGTATGGGTGGGTACATTAATGTGTTCTTATGTGAAGAACAAAGGTTATTATGTATCTTCTATTTTCCTTTCTTCCCTCCTTCCTTTCTCCCCTTCACTCAAGGGTCTTTTATTAAACCTGAAGACTGGCTAGTCAATGAGATCCTCAGATCCTCCTCATGTCTGGAGTGCTAGGATTATAGATTAAAACATGCACTTTTTTATTTTATGGGATTTCTGTTGATCTGAGCTCATAAACACTTTCACCTACTAAACCATCTCTCTCCAAGCCCACAAGGAGGAACTTTCTGAAACAGTCTAGTAGTCCACTGTGGGTGTGCAGCAAAACCCAGGGGACTACATGGCAAGTATATGGGAGTATAGGATTTTTCAGGGAGGAGAAAGTGATCTTAAGAGGGAGGAAGCATGGTTATATGACATGTTGAAGATGTGGACATACTACAATGTGGGCTCCTGGTAACAGACCGCAGTTTTCTCATTACAATACCAGGTTCAACAAAAGTGAAACTTCCTTTACAGAGAGCTTCTGCCTGGTCCTTAATATTGTTTCCAAAGGAAGAGAGGAGTATTGGAGAGATTTTAGTTCTAGTTATTGATTCTGGCCTTAGTGTGTCCTTTCATAAAACAGGGCTCCTGTCACATTATAATCTGAAAGGCAAAAATGTCAATCTTAACTCTAAAAAACAGTATACTTTTCAGGAATCTTTTTTCCTTTCCTCCCTCTCTCCTTCTTCCTTCCTTTCCTTTTTCCACCCCACCTTCCTTTAATTTTTTCTTTCATTATATGGAACCCTAGAACCTCCCGCTACTGTGTAGAGCTGGATTTCTCTATGTACCTCAGAGAGATTATTTATGAACTGACACTGTGTTCATGAATGACTGATGACTGGGTGGCTTGTTTTGGACATATGTTTACCTCAATTCTTTGGTAGGTGGATCAAATCTAGTTCAGGTTTGACTAGTGTTGATTACACTGTAGCCAAATTTCTCTCTGTTCTCATCATAAGAACTATTTACCATATATAGTTTGGTTTGGAATTAATTTTTCTACTTTCTTTCAAAGTAATTCTTGTAACTCAGGGGACAGCAATAGTGTTCACTATACAAGCATGAAACCTCAGCTTGATGCCCAGTATCCAAGCAAAATGTCAGATACAAAACCAGAAATAATAAAAATAATAATAATAATAATAATAATAATAATAATTCTAGCATAATATAAGCAATTGTAAGCCCAGTTCTGGTAGGGAGAGACATATCCTGAGGTTATTCCTGCCAACTTCTTTAGAACCTTTCACTTGCTATTTTTATCTTTTTCTAAGATAATTTACTATCAGTTTGTTTTGAAACCACTTAGGCTAAAGTTCAAAGTGGTTGAGTAGTTATCAGGGCAGTTACTTGGATTCTCACATATGTCTATCTGGCAGCAAAATCAAATCAGCCCTTTCTGCTGGAGCAAAGTATATCCACTGCTCTGAGGCCACTGTGCTTTCACTGATCAAAGAGGTAGTGAATTAAGAGATGGCCTCCTGATGATTTCCTTTCAGACTGCTCTTGGCTAACTCTGATCTCTGTCTGTGGAGAGTTACGATTTTAATTGTTGTTTCTTTTCTGTTTCTAGAGAAACATTTAGGTCTCTTTACCATGAAACTCCCTAACCTTTCCTGCCATATGACTCTCTGAATTGACCCTTAAGCATACACAGGCTAGGGGTAACTTTCTCATAACTTGTTTAGACACATGATTGGCTTAAGATGTTTTAAAAATACAATTGGCTTGTAGTTTTTTCAAGACTTGTATTTTATGGAGAAAATAAAATGGTATTTTACACTCAAGGGATCACAGAAAAATACAAAGGAGAGAGTAGGGGGTAAATTTCATAATGAATGATTGAAATTGGAAAATTCTAGATGTAATAGAATTATTTGGTACTCTGTCAAAAATATCATAAAAGAGGCTTTCTGGAAATGGATTCAATAATGTGGTTGTGCTATCATCTATGGAGAGTAAATACTCTAAGTATAAATAGCTTATCACTCATATCTACTCTAAGAAACATCTTTCTAATACTTTTAAGAAATATAAATGAGGCTGAGGAGGTAGATTAGTTTGGAAAGTACATGGCAAATGAGCATAGAGACCTGAGTCTAGTCTCTTAAACTCATGTAAAATGAGTCAGCCATCATGAATCACAGTCATTATCCCAATGATGAGTCAGTGAAGACAGGATAAGGTTTGAGCAAGATGGAGAGCTCCAAGGAAATGATGCTCTGTTCACATGTGCACACATTCATGTACACCCATGCTTGCAGCTGAACTCATATATTCATGAGCATTACATACACACATACACACACACACACACACACACACACACACACACACAATCAAGATGTAGAACTGAGGTTTCTCTATATTTTTCATCTGTCAAGTCCTACAAAAACTGTGCAAAGCTTAGATAAATGAGTAATTGCCAAACCATGGGGAGGTCCTGTTTTTGGAAATAATGTAGGGAGCTTCTGAGAAATGAAGCCCATGTTTTACTGCTATATGTAACTCACACTCAGAACTAAATCTTCAAAATGAGCTGTTTGTCTCCCTTATCTTCATTGCAGTTCTAAGTCCTGATCTGCCACAATTTAAATGATAGATAAGGCTATTTTGCTAAATGTGTAAACTTAAGGTTTATTTTAAAAATTCACCTTTATTATAAGATATTCAAACTTCAAAGGGGAAGTTTCACCTCACTAGTACTTTGAAACCTCATGTATATATCCCATGTGCAAAATATGTTTAACTTTATTATTTGATAGTTTCATGCATTTATATAATGAATTTCTGTTATTTTCCATTCATCTCTAATCGTCATCCTTCCCAGGTAGAGCCAATCTCAGTAAGACCTCTTTTACCTTCGTGTCTCTATTTTATCTGTGACCACTGAATTTAATTATAGTTGCTTACCCAAGTGTGAGAGGCCAAGAGGCTACTTATTGGAGTATGGACACTGCTGAAATTTGAAATCAGCCTCAGTGTTGAGAGTAAAATCATGAGGTGTTCATCTGTAAATGGAACGTGATTCTATCCAAGGCTCAGGAAACATCACAAATGAATTAGGAAAAAATGTAAGTGCCAAAGAATGAGAAATATGAATACAAACAGATGTTGTCTGGACATGATATAGCCATTTCACTAATGAACTCACTGCACAAGAGCTGTGCAGTATCAGCCCCTGAAATCCTTGTGGATGAGGGAAGGACCCTGATATTCTGCCCTACCATAAAAGATGACTGAAGGTTAACTATAGTTGGGGGATGAGTGCCATTTCCATTAGTGGTGTAGTCACTGACATGCTGCCACATGAAAAATACTCCTGCAGATAATAATTAGTTATGTAGAATTTCTCCAAATATAAGTATTTTATAGACATCCAGTATTTTAAAACTGCATGCTCAGGCATTGCTAAATGTGATTCAAATTAAGTGTATTTATTTTCAATGTACTTCTTTCAGAAAAAAAAAAGTTACAAATCTTTTCCTTGAATTCACTATAGCATCATACAAGTTAAGACATCTTGCCAACTTTAATGGATATACAGTCCTCCATATTCTCCATATTTGACTTTTATCATTACTTATTTTCAATCTTCCACAGTAAGAGTTTGACTAGTGATTGACTTTTTGTTACTGTGCATGTGTTAACCAGGGTTCTCTAGAGTCACAGAACTTATGGGTAGTCCCTATATAATAGGGAGATTTGTTGATGACTTACAATCTGTAGTCCAACTTCCCAACAATGGTCAGCAGCAGCTGTGAATGATCTAGCAGTTGCTCAGTCCCACCAGGCAATCGGGCAGAGAGTGAAGATTCCTTCTTCCAATGTTCTTATGTAGTCTCCATCAGAAGGTGTGGCCCAGATTAAAGGTGTGTGCCACCATGCCTGGGACTCGCTTTGTCCAATATAACCTTGAACTCAAAGAGCTTCCTGTCTTAATCTTCAGGGATTCATAGCCACTATGCCTCAAGATCTCTAGGCCAAGGTCCAGGTCAGAGTTCATTCTAGATATAGTCAAGTTGACCACCAGGAATACTCACTACAATGCAGTAGCAAAATGCCTTGAGCTTTGATTTGTACTGTTTTTATTGTTTTTACATATTATTATATTAACTAGAACTGTATCTTAGAATTATGAGAGGATGAAGTGTGACCAACTGAGCAAAATAGTTAAGGAGACATTGGTCATTATGCAGATTCCAATAGAGTCAAAGCCAAGTAGAATGCTCTGGCCATGCAGAGCAAGTAGAGAATTGCCTACTCTTTAAGAGAATAGTACAGGTATGAGATGGTCAACACCAATCGGCAACTGGATATGATCCAAAATCACCAAGGAGATAAGCATATTTAAGTCAACTGAAAGGCAAGGACCATGTTATGTCCTGGGAATCTAGATTGAGTAAAGAGGGAAAAGGAAACTGAGAATCAGCATTCACTTTTTTGCGTCCAGGCTGTGCTGGGACCAATTGCCTCAATCCCTTGGCACTGTGATGAACAGTACCCTTGAAATGTGAGCCAAAATAAACCTTTATCACAGCACTAAGGAGGTAATTTATGCAGTGACATGAGGAAAAGTCAGCCCTCACCAGAGTTTCACACAGCAAAATGGAGAGAGATTACTTGTAGCCTCTTCTGGCTGAAAACTTTCTGGAGCTTTTAATTTTCAAGGGCTCAGAACAGATTTGATGTGATACTCTACTCCTTTTCTTTTTCCTCATGCTTCCATAATCCATGGAAAAGCACAAGAATGACTTCAGATAATTGCAGTGACTGTGTATTCAAAGAGAGCCTGGGAACAACCCAGATGTCCCTCAAGAGAGAAATAGATACAGAAAAATGGAATTTACACAATGGACTACTCACCTATTAAAAACAATGACTTCATGAAATTCACAGGCAAATGGATGAAGCATGAAAATATCATCTTGAGTGGGCTAACTTTTGGGGGGAAGTATTAAAAATGCAGAACTGTCACATTCCTGCCTTGTGCCTCTGCCCTGGTGGCCTGCCTAGACACACACTGGTGTGCAATGGCCAGCCTGTTTTTATCTCAGGGAGATTCTGACTCTGAACTCCACAATCTCTCTGCCCAGTTCACTAGATTCCCTCTGGCAGGTCACAACCACGCCAATCCTGTGCTTGAAATCCTACATGGCCTTTGTGGTGCACATCTGGCAAATCCACACTTTGCCACCATACCTTTCCATCTTGAACCCAGACTAGTTGTTGTATGAAGGAAAATGCAATACAAACTTAGTTCGAAAACAATGGTAACTCAATCTATGGGCACAACAACTAAGACCTAATCCTGTAAACCTTATTAAAATATGATCCTTCTAGTGGTGGAACAATCTGCCATGATACTAGGAAACTCTGGCAGCTACATCTTACCACTCTGATCTTCCAGTTCCAAAAGAAAGTAACTGTATCTTGCTTTCTTTCTTCCCCCATCCAATCCAGAAGTCTTGCCTACTTTCTCAGTGATTGGCTCCACTATTCATTAGGGGAATGGTTCACAAGAACAATACCAGGCCCATCTATAACACTTCCCCCTTTCTATTCTAATAAAAAACAAAGCCTTTCTCTCTATATAGAGTACAACTATTACTATTTTGTAAGTTATAAGTTATAGATAAATCTAACACCTAGTCCATTAATTTTGTCATTAAGATAGAACATTGTCATCTATCATAAATTAAAAGATGTATCATTCTACACCTGACTCATGCACTGGTTTAAGATTGTAAACCATCTGAAAACCATTCTCTCAAATCTATATCATCTTTCTCAATGCTAAACAGCATGGGTTGGCTATGAGACTACCAGTATTCAACCCTTCAGAAATCCAAGAACAAGGGATGTTAGCTGAAAATAGATAAAAAGCCTAACACAGCTTCCAAACCACAGCCAATTTATAGAGACTGCTGATCACCTGGACAGTCCCTTATTTCAAAACAGTGGAGCATCCTCTTCAGCCTTCTGGCCAGGATCATCTGACAGACCTTAGAGATACAGGAATATTAAGGAGTAGCCTATCTTGTGACATGTGTCACTCATTAACTAAAGGATCTAAATCATTCAGCCTCTGCAGGCCTCAGATCATGATTTTTATCTTTAAAAATAAGGAAAGGCAGAATAGCTGTTTCTGGAGATAGCTAGCTGAATTAACAAATAACCTTCACATCTATCAGATGTGCTATGTAGTCAGTTTTTAAAAATTATGTGGTTATTTATATTATTATTTCCTATAATACTACAAAGTCCTAAATCGATTATAAAAGACTATATTTGTTTCTATATTAAATTTATGCTTATGGAAACAATAGGTAAGTGTATATGTGAAATAAAAGTATGAACAAAAACTATCATGCCAGCATAGCAAAATTTCCTTCAACTGACAGATTCTGGGTGGAGTAAAGAGATATTTTTGAAAATCCAAAATACCTCAAAATGGAACTTCTGGTAACTGTGTCATGCAGTGGATGGACCTGCTGTTGACCTTTGAGTGTGTAACAGAGGAGGAGGTTATGGTCTCTCATAGCATCTGCCAAGGTGATCAAGGTGTGATCTTGGGGAATCAGTCTTACAATGATTGCAAATTAACAGACTGAAACTCAATAAATTGAATTGTATTGTGTGAGGAGAAAGCCTGTATGAATAAAATAGGAAGGTCAGTCAGAGATCAACCAAGGACAGCTCCAGGAATCAGGGCTATTGTAATGTCTATGGAAGGTGGTAACTGCGTGGTGATTACCAGCTTCCAGACAGAAGGAGCTGCACTCTGTCAGTGGTATATGAAAGCATTTTCACACACTGATGTGATAATATTTTGAAATCCATTCCTGAATTCACAACCTGGCCATTCAATTTCACATCATGTACACTGAGAAAAAGAGTTTTAGAAGTTTCATTTTAGACATGAAAACAGAAATGTCTGGCAATGCAGAAGTAAATGTCTCTGTGAATACCATCAGTGTTAGTCAGAGCACAATTCTTATCATTTGAATGGTTTCTAAACACAAGCACTCGAATTACAGATATAAGTTACGTATTTCTTTGTGTTTTGAATAGGGCTGTATGGGTACAGTTCAGGTGGATATTTTATTTATTTATAATGTAGATAAGTTATTAAGCATTTTTCCCCAAATTTCATGAGCTCTGTTCTCAATCTTAAAATTTAATATTCCACATGTGATATGTGGCAACAACTCTCCAATCCAGGATCATAGCTGGATGTCTATGAAAAAATTGCCTTGCCTGAGGCTACAGAATAGTTCAGGAACAAAGAGAAAAACTAAAATGTTAGGTAGACTAGTTTTGGGCATTTTACCCAGACACTGGTCATAGCAGCTGAAAAATTAATTTAATGCTCTGTAAGCTGCTATTCATATGTGCACCCAATATACCAAGTTTTTCAGAAAGAATATCACTCACACATGCTACACAGCTAGGAACTGTTTCAAACACATGAAACAGATACTTGGGAAACCAAAACAGTGACTTATTTTCTGCCCTTTCTATTCTGTGATCCTAGGAAACTCCTCAGTACTTCTGACACAGTTTTAACATTTGCAAATGGACATAGTGGTATACAATAGGTACATTGTGCATACAAAGGTTAGACTTGTCCCTAGCATATTTTTGTCTGGAAGTATTTACATAGTCAGTGACTATTTATTTATTTTAATTAATTTTGTATTGTTATTTTTAAAGTATCGGTTTACTTATTTTTTGAAAATGTCATTCAAGAATATTATGTACTTGGATAACACCTACCGCCTATACTACTTCTAGTTCTTTGTGTTGTGTGTATGGGTTATAGGTATGCACATTTTTATTTGTATGTGCAGGTACAAGTATCTGTGTACATGGGGAAGCTAGAAAACAGTTGTAGACTTAAATATTTAATAAATACACCCCATCAACAGGTTCTCTATCCACCTCAATGGTTTGTGTTTCTGAATAAAAGACACACACACATAGAATTTATATTGTAATATACCTTATTTAAGCAGCACAATATCTGGGCCACTGCCTAACCTCCACTACCTCCCACTGATAATTCCAATTTATTACTTACTAAGTTCTGTGTTCCATCTTGGCTGCTCTGGACCTGAAGAGCTGCCCAACTGGGCTGCACTCTATGCCTTGTGCTCCTGGATCCCTCACATTGTGGCCATGCCTGTCTGTCCTGCACTATTCTCAGGCATGGCGTTTCTCCTCTCTTTCACAGTCTCCCAGCATGATGGATCTCCTTTCTCCTCCTGGTTCAAAGCCCATTGAATTATAAATGACCCATCTCTGTCTGTCCTCCCCAGCAATTAGCAGTTGGCATCTTTTATTTACAAATCACAACCAACTGGGGGCAGGTTCCCAGAAGCTATGTGCAGACAGTCATTTAAGCAGTTTTTTGGGATAACATAATCAGCCTTCATAATACAATAAGTTACACAACCCAATACCAGGTTTTCACTTCTGAATTTTATCCTCTAACAAGTGGTTCCATCTTTACCTTGATTCCAAAGACAGAAACACTGACTTTCTCTATTTTTTTTCCTATCAAAAGAAACCTAGGCAATTCCTTATTTGCATTATTAACAAGAACAAAGTGAGAGCCAATAACTAGCAATATCTTTGTAAAGAACAAAGCAAAAAGCAACCAATTTAGTATAGAGATTCATTTTAACACAACTAAAAGGATGATAAGGAGCATTCCAACCTGATTAAAACCTGATAGCAGGTGGTTGAACCAATTCCTCTGAGTGAGTTCTGACAGGCATTTGTGATGCCTGTTTTCAGATGTAAGATCTTTTATAGAAAAATGAAGTGGTGTTTAATATCACATTAATGTTGCAGTGAACATTTAGTTCCTCTAGATCACAATCAGTATTGTGGTATTTGTAAACTATCTATGTTCCTGAAAACACATTTAAGGAAGATAAAAAAATCTAGTGCTGTTTGGATGTAGACCATGGGTTCTGTAATTGGTATTCCAATTATTCACACAGGCCAAAAATAAAAGACCTCTGTTATGCTCTTTCCAACACTAGCCAAACTGCATCCAATCCAATTCTCAACAAAAGAGGTGTCTTAGCACTGAATCTCTGGATAATCTAATTTTAACCTTCTTTCCCTCCCCCCTGAAATTTATGTTTTGCAGGGCAAATGATACTGGCTTGTTTTCCTTCAAAGATCACTTGCCTGTAACTCAGATAATTATCATGGATACCAACCAATCAAACTCAGAAGCTGCTTGGAGAATTGGCCCCTTGCGTTGCTATGGTGACCGTGAGTACAACACCCCTCCCATCCCCTCCTCCATTCTCTGAATTGCAGAAGCACAAAGATTTTGGTCCCCTTTTTCTTTCAGTGTCCTCCCTGTCATGAAAATTACCTACAAGCCCATTGCTTTTTTCATACCCCATTAAAAAAACTAGCCATGTTTAAGGCTTCTCTGCTTTACAGGGCACTTCTGGAATGCTGTCTCATTTTCTACGGAATCTTCTTACCTCCACTTTCCTACCTTCCATGTGGAATTCAGCGCTGACATTTCTTTTTTTTTTAAAACCACTGCTTTATCTGGAGTTTTTCTAGAAAACCTTGGCAGTAAAAACTTCCTCCGACTTGAAATGAGCTGTAAGTGCCATCATTTATGAGTTCAATGTCAGTGGTTCACAGAGCAGGGTTCTGCTTTATCTGTGCTACCAGCCATTAGTACAGGTTTTCAGTGTCAAGCTAATATCAGCATGTGGAACATAGTGGAAAAATATACCGATGACAGGGAGAAGTTTTCTTTCTCTTAAGAGCAATCACATTCACCTGTGATTTTTCATGGAACCAGTGGAGTAAGTACAGGTACTTATATTAACTGTTCTCCAGATAAATTTATTTACTAAGTCACAAATATACTCATTTAAGGGTCACTTGTACTTTGTTAAAAATTAACAAGGACTTTGGGGGGGGGTGTCCATGTGTGTATATGTCCCTTTGGCTATGGAGTGATATATCATTAACATTCCTTACATTACCAGTGAAGGATAAATATACAACAATAAACAAGTATAGAGGGGAGACAAAGTGAGTCCTTTTAAGCCAGTGACGAAAACTGCCTCATACACACATGAATGAGCACCTCTGAACACATGTGTACAAGCATGTACATAAATGGATACACAAACACACAGATAAACAAACAAATGTATTCAGTGTACAATTTGTTTGTACTTTGTGGCAGTACACTTTTCTCTGTGTGCTGAATAATCTTTTAATTTATTTACATTCCAAATGTTGCCACACTTCCTGGTTCCCACCCCAAGAGTTATTCATCACCTTCCCCTTCCCTTTTGCCTCTGAGAGGGTGCTCCTCCACTCCTTCCCTTGCCCACCCAACCCTACCTTACCCCCTACTCCACCCAGCACATCCCCCTTCCAGGGATATCAAGTCTCTACAACATTAGGCACATCCTTTCCCAATGGGGCTAGACAAGGCAGTCCTCTGTTACATATGCTCTGGGGCCCATTTGGTTGGTGGCTTAGTCTCTGACAGCTCCTGGGGGTGTCCATGTTCACTGATACTATCGGTGCTACTATAGAGTTTCCATCCCCTTCAGCTCCTTTAATCCTTCCCCTAACTCTTCCACTGAAGTCTGGACCTCAGCCAATGGTTGGCTGGACATATCTGCATCTGTCTCATTCAGCTTCTGGTAGAGTTCCACAGAAGACAGCCATGATAGTCTCCTGTCTGCAAGCACAACAATGGCATCAGTAATACTGTCAGGGTTCGATACTCATTCATGAGATGAACTACAAGGTGGGCCAGTTACTGGATAGCTTTTCCTTCAATCTTTGCTCCATTTTTTTCCTTGTATTTCCTTAAGACAGGAACAATTCTGGGTCAAAATTTTTGAAGGTAGATTGGTGACCCCATCTCTCCACTGGGGGCCACTACAGATGGTCTCTTCAAGTTCTATCTCTCCACTGTTGGGCATTTTGACTAGGGTCACCACCATCGAGTCCTGTGAACTTCTCACATTCCACGTCTTTGAGACGTTTTAGATGTTCCCCCACCCTAGTCCCACCCTCCAAAGTTACATATTTCCATTCATTGTTCCAGCCATCTGAGCTTCCTTCATGTCTCCCCTCATATCTGATCCTGCCAGCCTAATCCCCTTCCCCTCCCCTCTCCCACCCAGTTCCCTTCCTTGGATTTTTTTTAATATGCATTTTTTTTTATTAAATATAATCTTCATTTACATTTCAAGTGGTAAAACCTTTCTCGGGATCCCCCCTCCCCAAAAACCCCAACCCCTCCTCCCACTCCTGCCTCCAAATATGCCCCTCCACCTGACCCACTCCCACCCCACCCCCAATTTCCCCTTGTTGGGGCATCTATTTAGCCTTCACCTGACCAAGGACCAGTCTTCCCATGGATGCCCGACAAGGCATTCCTCTACCACATTTTAGGATGGAACCATGTGTAGCCCTTGGTTAATGGTTTAATCCCTGGAAGTCCTGGGGCACTTGGGTGGCCAACATCTTTCCATGGGGCTGTAAACACCTTCTGCACTTCCAGACCTCCCTCCCACTCCACCATTGGGGACCCCACTCCCAGACTAATTTTTTTTTTTAATTCAAAGTCCACCTTTACTTAGGGTAAACAGAAAATATAAGCTTTGGGGGCGTGACCCTCCCTCCCAAAGCTGCGAGTCTTGTCAGCAGGTCTCAGCCCAGCTGAGAGATGTTGATATAACAGCTCTCTGGAAGATGTTAATTCCACAGGGTCTGCTACTCTGCAGGAGATAGCTGCACTGCTGGCCCCCTTTTGCAGGAAGCTGCAGCTCCTTGAAGACAAAAGCTTGTTCCCTGAGCTCTGCCAGGTAGGGGAGGTGTGGCTGGAATTCCAACTAAGGAAAAGGCCAGACCAATTTTCGGCTTCTAGCATCTGCCTCTGTATGTGTAAGGCTCTGGCAGGGCCCCTCCGAAGACAACCATGACATGCTCCTTTTGGTATGCACTTCTTGTCGTCCATAATAGTGTTGGGGTTTGGTGACTGTTTATAGGATGAACCCCCAGGTAGGGCAGTCTCTGGGTGGCCTTTATTTCAGTCCCTACTCCACACTTTGCTTCCATTATTGCTCCTATAAGTATATTGTTCCCTTTCTCAGAGGAACCCAAGCACCCCCCACTTCAGTCCTCTTTCTTCCTGAGCTTCCTGTGGTCTGTGAATTGTAACTTGTTTATTTTGAGCTTTTGGGCTAACATACACTTATCAGTGAGTGCATACCATGTGTGTTCTTTTGTGATTGGGTTACTGCACTCATGATGACACTTTCTAGTTCCATCCATTTGCCTAAGAATTTCATGAATTCATTGTTTTTAATAGCTGAATAGTATTTCTGTATCCATTCCTCAGTTGAAGGACATCTGGGTTCTTTCCAGCTTCTGACTATTATGAATAAGACAGCTATGAACATAATGAAGCAGGTGTCCTTATTACGTGTAGGAGCATCTTCTGGGTATATGCCCAGGAGTGGTATAGCTCGATCCTCAGGTAGTACTATGTCTAATTTTCTGAGGAATCGCCAAGCTGATTTCCAGAGTGCCAGCTTGCAATCCCACCAACAATGGAGAAGTGTTCATCTTTCCCCACATGCTCTCCAGCATCTGCTGTCCCCTGTGTTTTTCATCTTAGCCATTTGACCTGTGTGAGGTGGAATCTCAGTGTTGTTTTGATTTGCATTTCCCTGATAACTAAGGATGCTGAACATTTCTTTAGGTGCTTTAGAGCCATTTGAGTTTCCTAAGTTGAGAATTCCCTGTTTAGTTCTGTACCCCATTTTTTAATAGGGTTATTTGACTCTCTTGAGTCTAACTTCTTGAGTTCTTTGTATACCTTGGATATTAGCCCTCTATCAGATGTAGGATTGGTAAGGATTTTTTCCCAATTTGTTGTTTGCCATTTTGTCCTACTGACCATGTCCTTTGCCTTACAGAAGCTTTGCAGCTTCATGAGGTCCCATTTGTCGATGCTTGTTCTTAGGGCATAAGCCATTGGTGTTCTGTTCAGAAACCTTTCCCCTGTGCCCATGTGTTCAAGATTCCTCCCCACTTTCTCTTCTATAAGCTTCAGTGTGTCTGGTTTTATGTGTAGGTCCTTGATCCACTTGGACTTGGGCTTATACAAGGAGATAAGAATAGGTTGATTTGCATTTTTCTACATGCTGACCACCAGTTGATCCAGCACCATTTGTTAAAAATGCTGTTAATGATAGAATTTTTTTATGCTTAAGAATTCATAGCAAGAAATACTTCAGACCAGTTACTTAGAAAGGAATTGACCTTTACTAGATTTAGTGAGTCAGAATAGATATAGTCCTATCTTCAGAGTACTCCTCTTAGCTATCCAAAAACATTTTCCAAGCTTGATATATCTTAATTTTTGACAGAGACAAGATGGTTTCCAGGAGACTTCCAATCCACTTCATTCTGTGTGCCTTCCAACTAAAGTGTCTCAATTTCATTACCTTGAGTTTAGTGTTTGTGGTCCATGAAAAAGAAGACAGCTGCTGTGTCCTTAGGTTTGAGTCAATGTGTTCCTAATTGGGTTGGGGTAGGGGATTTAGTACTTCACATAGTAAAGACACATTGGCTATGAAGAGAGAAATAGATATCTTGGCATGACCTAATAAGGAGAAGACTGTCTCTCTGTCTCTGTCTAGCTGTCTCGCTGTCTCTGTCTCTATTTCTCTCTCTGTCTCCCTCTGTCTGTGTCTTTCTCTCTGTTTCCACTTGCATTTAGTGTGTGTGTGTGTGTGTGTGTGTGTGTGTGTGTGTGTGTGTGTGTGTGTGTGAATGTGTCTGTCTGTCTGTAAGCCAAATCGTTATGTTCGGCACCATTCTCAGAAATGCAATCTAACTTCTGTGAGAAAGAATCTCTCATTAGCCAGGCCAGCCTGTCTGCAAGTGTGTTTCAGAGGTCCTCCTGTGTCTACCTCTCCGGTGCTGGGACTGTCAAGGTGTGCACCATGCCTGATCATTTCATATGCATTTTATGGTGGCAAGTACTTTACTGATTAAACCATCTCCCAATAAGTGCCAGCATGATATCATCAAAATAGCCTAGATTGTTGAACCTTATGTATATGTAAACTTCTGGTCCCTCAAGTACTGATTTGTACATTTTTTCACTTATTTGTTATTTACTTATGCATCACATAATTAATAGCTCTCTAATGTTGGTGTGATGCATTTGGCTATAATCACTATAGAACTCATTTTAACTGGCACACATAAGGATGAGAATTCACTAATTGTAGTTATGTCATTGTGAGACATGGGGCTCACTTTACCTCTGCATAAATTCTTCCATAAAGTGATGTGGGGCAAATTTTCTCCTTCTTCTCATACTCTGAATATCTCCTTTAGCCTAAAACTAGCTGTCTTCCTGAAGTGAAATTCCTTCTCCAGTTGCTATGCCAATCATCCTCCTGATATGCAGCTCAACTGAGCACAATCCTATCAATGATTATGACTATGGAAGGAAAAACATACATGATTTATGCCAGCCACAATTACCAGAGGAAGTCACTAGCTCCCAGTAAGACCTTAGAGAAAAGTATAAAGAAATGCTTTCCTACCCCAGCTCTGGGTATTGTAAGAAATGGATCATGGTGAGTAATCCAATATTATCTTCAGAAGCACCAATTTCTATTCTTTGTGTTGAAATGTATAATAAACATGCACATACATACATACACATACATGTGTGTGTGTATGTGAGTGAGTGTGTGTGTGTGTGTGTGTGTGTGTGTGTGTGTGTGTGTGTGTGTGTGTATCCTGGGCTAGTAAGATGTCCCAGTCACTTGACACCAAACCTGTTTACCTAAGTTAAATCCTGGGAATATGTTGGGCAACCCTGATGCTAATGTCAAAGTTTGAACTTACCAGAAAGCCCTAATCTCAGTGCAATGGTAGACTCCCTTTGTCAGTTAGGTTTCCTCTTTTCTTCCTGGAGGATCCCAGGTGCCACATCCCTTACCTATGAGGATTGTCATATAGTCCTTAGGAAATTCCACATGCAAAGTCTTATATAAGTATTTTTCACCCTGAATAACATTAATCTGCCTCTCTGAAGCTGGTCCAGTAATGTCATTTTGATTAGTACTTGCAAGGCTTCTGAACTCCACATCAGCTGCCCCTGCTCCATTCGCCCTTGTGGACAAGTACAGGTGATGATCCTCAGTGGTACAGAGGGCCAGGAACCCACATGGTTCAGGGGAAAATGCTAATATGTTTAATAACATTAAAAAGCACCTGCACATTGCAATATTAATGCACAGAGTAATATTATCTCAAGAAGTCTCTGAAACCCTTCTTAGTGTGATTTAAATAAAAATGAAATCAGAATTTTTCCCAAGTTTCTCAGTAGAAAAAAATTGCAGATATGTATAGATATATGTATATTACTCATCTTGATAGTTACTTGACTAAAGATAAATGATGATAAAACCATTTTAAAATGTCTTAGAAAGTTCCTAGTACCCAGGTTTAAAAATAAATAGCATTTAAAGAAAATACACAGCACCTTTCTCTTTTGAGTTGTACAGTCTTGGTTTTGCCAGAGCTATGTGTGTACAAACAGAGGTCTGGGTCTGGGCTTGTAGTAAGTAAGTGTTTCTCTACAGATTGCAAATCCCAGAGTTTCCTATACCCAAGCACAATTCTAGTAGCTAGGTCTGTAAGAAGTAAAAATTTCTCTATAGCAATAGTTTTCAATCTCCTTAATGCTATGATGCTTTAATACATTCACTTCCCTAACCATAAAATTATTTTAGCTGCTCCTTTAAAACTATAATTTTGCTAGTGTTATGAATCATAATGTAAGTAACTGATATGCAGGGAAACTGATATGTGACCCTTGTGAAAGTTTCATTCTATTCCAAAAAGGCCTTGACCTGCAGGTTGAGAACCACTCTTTGACAGCTTACTGACTAGTTAGAGAGATAGACAGCAGTCAAATCATATGGTTCAGGGGATGCACAGTATAGCCAAGATCAGTACAGACAAGAAGCCCAACTTGGTGACATAATGGGTCAGGCAGAGAAGAGCAGCAAGCATCGTACAATGGTATGCTGTGTGATTGGAAACTAACACCTTTAGGACTAAGTATTTAGGGAGGATTTTAACCAAATATTTAGTATCTCTTCCCCAAATTCCCATGAATCTTTTCCCTGCATACATAAAGCGATATGCATATGAAACCAAGTCATCTTTCAATACACGTTTGATTTTGAGATGAGCAGATTTTCAAAATTGAACTAGTGATCTGAATAAGAAATAGAAACTGAGGCTAGAGAGATGGTTCAGGAGCTAGCAGCACTTGCTGTTTCTGCAGTGGACCTGTTTTCTGCTCCCAGCACGAATACGATGATTATAGCCATCTACATGACAATGCCACTTGCAGGGTATCTATCATCCTCTTTTGGCTTCTGTAAATAATAGACATGCATGTAGTGTGCAGACATACATATAGGTAAATGACTTATACACCTAAAACAAAATAAATAATATTTAAACAAATTAAAACAGAAACCAGGGCAGGGAAAATGGCTTAGTTGACAAGTGGTTCCTTTATAAGCATGAAGACCTGAGTTTAACCATCAGTGTACACATTGAAAAATGAAATGTAGCGACATGTGCTTTTAATACCCCTATTGAGAGAAGGAGACATAGTAACCCCTAGACCTATCTAGGTCAACCAGTCTATCCCCATCTTTAAGCCCTAGGGCAATGAGAGATTCTACTTCAATAAAATAAAGTAGATGATAACTGATTAATGACATCTGAGGTTGAACTCTAGCTGCCACATGCGCTCACAAATATATGCATATCACACACATATACTCACACAAACACACATGGATCCGCACATACATGTACATAAAAAGAAAAAGAAATAAAAGAAAAAATCAAAAATAAAAATAACTCAAAGACTCCAATGTTTTTCTTTTCATTGTTTATCATGCAGTCTGTTTCTTCCAATCCTAATCTTTCAATGCATGGTTTTGTAAACTAAATACATTTACCCACCTTGGGAAATCACATTATAGAAATGATACAATAATCACTTATAACCACCTATTTTATTCTAGGGAAAATTTCAAGAATTTCATCAAGATCAGCATGCAGATAACCTCATAATTAGGTATATTTTTATTTCTGCTTAGCAGATAAGAAAACTGAAGTAAAATAAAAGAACTTCTTCAGGAAAGAGTGACTCTGAAGTCTATCCTGTCAACCCCTTATTTGTTATTGTTATTTTTTATAAGCACCAACATACTGCTTATCTTTAAGGCCAGAAATCACAAGGCAGCAAAACTGTCTGTCTTTAGTTACCTGGAGCTTGTATGATGGAGTTTCTTTTGCAAGAACAGTTTTGGATAAAATTTAGAGCCTTGAGGGACATGGTCTCAGGGAGTATTTAAGCTTGGAGATCTCTATGTGGCAGTTAAATACAAATCCACTTCCAGTACTAGGATGACAAAAGAGGAAAATCCATAAAGTGCTGAGAAGAACAGGTCTGATAGGTGAAGGCTCCAGTTATTCAGTAGTCCATCTTCTCCTCAGCCTCAGTTTATAATTAACTGCTCTCATTCATTTTGCTTAAAAATCCTGTGTGACACTAGCTAATGACAAGAGTGACTTGTTAAAAAGCTTTGGTTTTACAGACAAATAACATTACTATATGGGATATGTTTTTTTCTGAGTTTTTTTCTTACTGATAATTAAAGATCATTGCACCTTTCTCTGAGTTGTTTTAATGGTGGAAAAGAGAAAAGCTGTTCTTTTTGCTTTACATAAAGTCACTTCTATCTCTATGTATGGCTACTACCACCACTGCTATTGTCAGAAACACTGTTACTGCCACCATCAGCACCATTTCTAATATCATCTTTACCTGCTTTGCCAGAATCATCAAGATAGTCACTGTGATTATTATCATTACCACTATTACTACCACCATTAGCACCATTAACATCACTACTACCACCATTACAATTCATTCCCATTGTTATTTTATTGGTCAATTGTCTTATTGTTGAAACAACATACCTGACAAGAGCAACTTAAGTACAGAAGATTTTACTATTCTGACTCACAGAATCAGGGTACAGTTCACCACAGTGGAGAAGGCATGATGGTAAGAGCTTGAGGTAGCAAGCTGCATTGCATATGGTGTCTGGTAGTAGAACGTGATGAATGCTACTGTTCAACACACTTTCCTTTTCATATTTACCTCAGGACTCAAGCCTATAGAATAACATTACTCACATTTAGGTCATCTTCGCAATTCAATTTAACCCAATCTAGATAAACCCTCACTAAATATCATGGTAGATGGTACTGTTATTCTACCAATATGTGTCTTCTCTCTGAAGGTTAGAGCTGATTAGTGCATTCCATGAGTACAGTAAGTTACAGGTAAAACTAGGGTAGACAAAGTAAACCCAGAGCTTCAGCAGAGATTGAGACAAGCTCAGATGCCCCAGGTACCAGCTGTATTGGTGAATTAGGAACAGCTGAAGTGGGGAGGACATAAGCATATAAACTCTTAGTCTTTATAGTTTGATACTACTGGTGGTGACCCAGTGCTAGAGGAGCTCAGAAATATCCTCTCTATGTTGATAGTGATATATAATCCCTTTCAGTAAACATTCTGAATATGTTTGTGCTTGCAACACACTGACAATGACCTTTATCCTTCTTTCTTGTTTGACTGCAGCCCCTTCTGAGGTCACATTTGCCATTGATGTTGGAAATGGCCCCATTGAGCTCCTCGTCCAGTCTCCTTATCCTCTGAATGACAATCAATGGCATTACATCCAAGCTGAGACAAACCTCAAGGAGACCTCACTACAGGTGGACAACCTTCTACAGAGCATGACAGACTTCTCAGAGGAAGGACATTTTCAACTTGAGTTGAATAGCCAGTTGTTTGTAGGTAGGAGATATTATAGATCATATTTTACACTAAGTACCTACAAGATTGCTCTATGCTCTAGCTCAAGGATAATTTCGAGTAACTTATGATGACTAGGAAACAATTAAAATATGGTGTTAATTTTCACCATGCTTAATCTTATATTAAGATTATATATAAGACAATATAAGATTTAATATATTTAATCTTTATTCTAGATTTATGGTCATTGCAGTAAAGTTGTGGACCTCTTTTACAAATTTATGAATCATCTCACACAATTTTGGTACCACTTCTCATTGTGTTTATTGTTTTCAAACATCTGTGGAATTTTAAGTTTTGGATCATTGTAATAAATGTTTACACTATAGGCATATAGATGCCTAAGTGTCATCTAGTGTATTTGTTTATATATATATATATACACACACACACACAAGGATTTGCACATGGGTGTATATTATGGTGATGATATAGATCCTCTTAAAATTATCCAACATTTAGGCTAGTCCATACATTCCTTAAAGTTGTAAAAATAAAATACACACTAGTGAAAATACAACTTTAGTTCACTGCGCAAGGTAGTACCTAATGCTTCATGTTATCCTGCCCTGTCATCATCTGGATGGGGCATAAGCTTCTTGTCTGGAGAAAATCACATTGAGTTTTTTATGTCTTTACATTGAGGAGACCTTTTTACCATAGATATTGCCCGAGCCACCCTTTCTCCATCTATAAACTGGTTGATTAAGCCACATACAAGAAAATGTGCAATAGATTTTGCATTTACCACCTCTCCAAGGAGAAAAATGACACTAACAAGATATATGGAAAATTATTCTAATCCACGAAGGGGAGTGACTGCAGAGGAAGAGAAACAGAGCCAAGTGTTAAACCATAAGTCCTCCCCTCGTTCTTGCATATAGACTATGGAAAAGAAACAATGAGCCTGTTTTTGTGATCAACTTGTATGTTCCATTGATTTATCCTATGGTTAAAGGAGACTTACTGAAATTGAAACAGAGAAGACAGTGCAAATGAGATTTGGCCTCTTGGCTTGCATTCTTATCAGAATTGGAAATAATCGAGAGTTTTGTCGTAATTTCTGAGTAAGAGACTAATTTAGTGCCTCAGGAATGTTCTTTTTTTGGACTAACACAGTGAACTTCACATATGTGTTTACTAGTCTGGTAACCAGGTCAAGTGTCTTAGTTACTTTTCCATTGCCATGATAAGACACCAATAAAAATCCTTTATTTGTGCTCATGGTTGTGGAGGGCTACAGTCTATGAACAGCATTGTAGGAAACATGGCAACAGCAAGGTATGCATGCTGTCAAAACAATAACCAAGAGCTTATATTTTACTACATAAGCATCAGACAGAGAGAGCTGACTGACTTTTGGAAGTTCAGAGCCATCTCAAGTGACATACTTTCTCCAAAAAATCACATCTCATAATTCTTCCCCAATAGTTCCAGCAATAGAGCATAGGAAGCAACTATGCAAATTTAAGCTTAAGGAAGCTGTTGTCACTCAAACCACCATACCTGGGATAGGTTAAGGAAGGTATATTTATAACCATCATGTCATTTCTAATCCTTTACACAGCTCACTATCTTTCATGTCATCAATTACTCTATTGTCATTTCAACATACAGATCCCTACTCCTGTGTGTGAATTTGCGTGTGTGCATGTTTTTAATGTCAGTGCACATGTGAGTGCATGTGATCATGTATACAACACAGCACATAGAGATCTGAGAACAGTCCTTTGACACCTCCAATTTGTTGAAAACAATGTTTCTCATTGTCTTATAACTTTATCATGTTGACTAGGCTACCTGGCCTGCAGGCTTCCAGAGATCTGCTTGTCTCTAACTCACATCTTACATCACTGATATTGTATGCATCTACCCCATAACATAGGTTTTTCATTGGTTCTGAGCATCAAACTCTGGTCTTCATGCTGGCAAGGCAAGCACTTTTCTGATTGACCCGACTTCCCAGTTCCCATTTATAACTTTATTTTCCTTGTTGACATATTTCTTGTCTAAGACAGCAAACTGGATATGCTGATTCTATCCATGTTGATAAGCACACATACAGATCTAGTTACTTTCTAGACTAGCAGTTCTCAGTCTGTGTAATGTTTCATGTTGTACTATAAAATTATATTTGGTACTACTTTGTAACTGTAATTTTGCTGCTGTTGTGAATAGTAATATAAATATCTGATATGCAGGATATCTGATATGTGAAAGGTTGGTTTACCCCTAAAGGGGTTGTGATGCACAGACTGAGAACTGTTGTTGTGGCATAAGTTGTTAAGGAAGAAAGAGTCTCAGTTCACATAACAGATAAACACAGAAAATAATTGATTTGTGGCCTCTGCCCTCAGCTTTTCTCCTGCACCTTCTCTCCCTCTCTTTTTTCCTCCCTCCTCCTCTTTCTTTTTCCCCCATTAGTACATTTGCCAGAACTCAATAATTACTCTGCACTCTCAATTCACCTACGATATTATGTTGAGTTTAAGGGTTGGACAATAATTCCTTGTTTTCTAAAGCCAGAATGTGCCTCTGCCTTTCCTGGGATCTCCTAGAATTTTCAGCACTGCTCACATACAGGCTAATGGAATTTAGCTGTTTGTTATATCTTAACATACATACACTCTTATGTCAATGAAGAGCAGAGTTTTCTATATGAACAAACAATGTGAAAGTTTCAATCTGCTCAATGATTTATGAAGTGTATTGAAGTCCCTTCTGTCCCCTCCAGATGTTTTCTAAGCTGAGAATCAGATTATAGCCCAAGTCTGAATATAAGTTTGAAAAATCTATTAAATGAAATTATTTTATTAGTAAACTCTAGGAGCAAAAAGCAGATAGTGTATAATACTTCTACTGATTATTAGCAGTAGGAACAATGATTCTCAAAAGAAGGCTAAGAAGAGAGCAGTAACTGAACATAAACTGTTTTCTATGCTGTGCTGTAAGCTTTACTACAAACACATGGAATAATAAATGGAATAACTTAAACTTAAGTGATTTAATTGTCAATATGGCTACCCAGTGTGTGACCTGGAGTTGAACACCAACACCCATCTTTCCCTCTTACAGTTCTTAGTTTTGTACTGTATAAACAAATGGGAATATGTTATAATTTTGTCACTGTGGTAGACCTAACATCTTTCTTTGAAATTGGCCAGAAGAGACAATCTGATTGCATCCCTATTTCAGATAATACATAATACAGGCCACATAAAATTCCATATTTTATTTATGTGCAGGGGTCATGTAAAGGCTCATTCTTAAACATTTCCCTCTCAGTCTCTCCCACTCTCATGATAATTTTTCTTTGAAACATTTCTCATGGATCCAAAGCTGGCCTTGAATATGTTATGTAGCCAAAGATGACCTTTAAATTCTGATTTTCCTAGCCTCAAATCTTGAGTGCTAAGATTATGGATGTGCATTGTGATGAACTGTTTATTCAGTGTTAGTGGGAATTGAACTCAGGGCTTCTTGCATGCTAGGCAAGCAGTCTACCAACTGAATCAAGTCTCTGACGTCCAGGTTTTTTGTTTGCTTGGTTCATTGGTTGGTTTTTTTTTGTTGTTGGTGTTTATTTGTTTTTGTTTTTTTAACAACTTTCTTTTACTGGGAACTTAAAGTTCTGCTGAGCTGATAGTAGCACTATAGCTTAGTGTTACCACAAAGATGTTACTCTCATAGAATAAAATTGACAGATGGAAGCTAAGATGAAATTACCCCTTGAATAAGCTTCCTTTGAAGAGTATTAGCCTCATGACCACAAAAGTCTTATAGACCCATAAATGAGTGTGAAGAGCTCTTAGGTCCATCAAAAAATAAATAAATAAATAAATAAAACAAAGGAAGCATCTTGTTACTACAGATATCCAAGGAGGCAGAGATAAGTCTTACACCAAATGTCCTACTCTACATGCTAGACATCATTAGCCTCTAACTTGAACTTAAGCATCTAATGTCTTGGCAATTGTGAAAGGACATCCCTTGTCCCTGTTTGCAGCTACAAAGGAAAGAGGAAGAGCTGTGACTACAGTAGCCTCTCTCATCTTGTCTACAGTGTGATCCCTTAGCAAGATTTAGCCTGGTTTCTGGGAGAGAGAGCACTATAGTTTCTGTGATCTATGAGCTACACCTATGTATTAAAGCTATGACACTTTGCATGTTTTCCCTCTTCTTTTTCACCATTAGGAGGAACATCATCAAGACAGAAAGGCTTTCTTGGATGCATCCGCTCTTTACTATTGAATGGACATAAAGTAGACCTGGAAGAGAGAGCAAAGGTCATGTCTGGAGTCAGACCTGGCTGTCCAGGTCACTGCAGCAGCTATGGAAGCAATTGCCGCAATGGGGGCAAGTGTGTGGAGAAACATAGTGGTTATTCCTGTGACTGTACCAACTCACCATATGAAGGGCCTTTCTGCCAGAAAGGTATGCTAGGCATACATGCCACTACTGTGTGTGGTTCCATAACATACAAACACCATAGCTAATGATCATGTGCCCTTAGGCAGTCCAGACCATTGCTACTATAAGTAATGTTATACTAGCCATATGCCATGTTTAAACCAATGATACCTATACCTGCAGGCAATCGACACTTCTATTTCTATTTCTATTTGTGGCAATGTAGTACCAACATGGCATTGCCAAGCCAACATTTTCCATGCCCTAAACAGTGTCCATATTTTATGCTTTCAGAAAGTTTTCCTGTGTTTAGACTCTGCTTAGCTCATCAACATAATTGTATTGATGCATTGGTCTTATATGCTCATTGTCTTAGTTGGCTCAGTTTTGCTCAGTAATAATTGAAAATGGGCGCATCAACCAGGCTGAAGGATCAGATGAAGCCTGACATTGGATCATATACTTGTGTTTAATGACATACTTAAATTTCTAGTTCTAGTGTATGAATTGGAAAATGTATCAAAGGACCAAAAGAATTGGTATAAAATATAGAAACACTTAAGCCATCTTCATTTGAATGAATTTGTGTAAATGAGAAAAAAATAAATAAGTTTGTCTACTATAACCTTCCTAGGATTTTTAATATTTCTTTTATTCACAAAACTGAAGTTTGCTAAGTACCTAGTGTAAACAATAGTATTCAATATTAAGGTGAAATATTTTAACTGCTACAGGGCTCAGCAATTACACTAGACACTTAGCAATTCATTAAGACACCATCCTTTTTGGTATTTGTTTGTGTGTATGTGCCTTTATGTGTATGCACACACACACACACACACACACACACACACACACACATTCCTTTGTATGAGGAATAAACATCTATGTACAGTACATAGGACAAATGGACATATATTCCTCAGGTAGCATCTGCTCTATATTTTAAGTCAGTGTCTCTCATTTGTTTAGACTCTCCAGTGGACTAGTCTGGTTAGCCAGAAAGCTACAAAGATGTGGGAGACTGCCTCCCCAGCATAGACATTGTAGCCACCACTGTGTAAGTTATTTTTTAACATAGGTTTTGATGATCATAATTTAAGCAGTTCAACAACATAGCCTCCTCTTAACCCTTAAAAGAAAATCTTCAATCTCCTCTACCCAGCAGTAGTTTATTTAGTCTAACGTAATTTCAAAGTTAAAATATAAGTGCCCAGTGTTTCCCTTGATGGATCCTGTATTTTTTAATTAGATCTTTTATTTATTACATTTCAAATGTTTTCTCCTTTCAGAGTTTCCCCTCTGCAAATTCCTTATCCCATCCTCCCTTACTCTGCTTCTATGATGGTGCTCCCCCACCCACCTACCCGCTCCTGCTTCACCACCCTAGCTTTCCTTTACACTGGGGCATCAAGCCTTCACAGGACCAAAGTTCTCCCATTCCATTGATGACAGATAAGGCCCCCTCAGCTCTTTCAGTCCTTTCCTTAATTCCTTCATTGGGGTCCCTGTGCTCAGTCCTATGGTTGGATTCGAGCATCCACGTCTGTATTGGCCAGGATCTTGCATAGCCTCTCAGGAGACAGCTGTATCAGGCTCCTTTCAGCAAGCACTTCTTGGCATCAGCAATGGTGTCTGGGTTTGGTGTCTGCATGTGGAGTGGATCCCCAGATGGGGCACTCTCATAATAGCCTTCACTTCAGTCTCTGCTCCACTCTTTGTCCCTGTATTTCCTTTAGATGGGAGCAATTCTGGATTAAAATTTTAGAGATGGGTGGGTGGTGCCATCCCTCAACCAGGGGGCAGGAGGCATGCCTAATCTCTGGATATGGTCTCAACAGGTTCTTCCTCCCCTTTGTGGTACATTCAGCTAATGTCATCCCCATGGATACCTGGGTGGCTCTTGCTTTCCTGGCATCTGGGACTTTCTGGTTGCTACCCCTGGTTCCCCATCCCCCATTGCTACAACCTTTGTTCAATTTACTGACAATCTGTATATCTCCTCCATCTCCTCCCATACCTGATTCTCTTTTCCACTCCCTCTCTCCTTTTCCTCCCAACGCCATCCCACCATCTACTTCCCTTGATTATTTTATTTTCCCTTCTAAGTAAGACTGAAGTATCCACTCTTTGGTCTGCTTTCCTCTTAAGCTTCATGTGGATCCTGTAATTTAAGTCCCCTCTTTACTCATGCTGATCTTGTGAGAGTACGTTGGAAGACTCCAACTCAATAAGGCCATAGAGACTGGAATCGCTGCAAGAGGTTTATTGTTCCAATGTACATTGGGGTCCCCTAGCATGCAAGCAAGAGGAGACCCCGAGCTCACAAAAGATATCCTTTTTATAAACATTTTGGTTCTGCGGTCACCTGAGTTCGACAACTGTGATTAGTTACCCTGAGAAACATTTAAAATTATTGGTCAACTAGAATGGAGAGGTTGTCTCTGCCATTCGACCCTGTCCTGCCCACCTTGTGGTATTTGTGGTATTTCCTGGCATTGTCTTTTTTTGTCGAGTCACTTCCCTCTCTGTCCTCACTCTAGGCAGGGTAATTCTCTGTTTAGGCCATTTCCTTATCTGTCCTTCCCCAGGCAGTCCTGGGTGGAATGGAAAATTTCAGTCTGGCTGTGAGCCCCCATCCTTGGTCATGGGGAGCTGGCCTGCTGTTTCTGACAGGGTTCTCTCAATCTCTTAAATTATTTGGAATTATTTGCTTCTTATTGCAAGGAAATATTAAAAGAAAAAACTTTGGAAAAGAAAATACCAGAGCAATCATTAGGACCAACTGTGGTAAATAATACATCAGAACTTGAAATTAATAAAACAGGCCCCATTCCAACAGTTTTCACTAAAGACAAAACTTTAAATTTTTTTCTGTCACATTTATTTATATTTTGGGGAAAATGCAGATATTACAGCACATATGTAGAGGTTAGAGGAAAACTTCTGCTAGTTGACTTTCCATTCTGTTATTTGGATCTAAGACTCAGGTCTTCCAGTGTGATGAGAAGAACTTTTTACCAATTGAGCTATCTTACTAGACATTTTGCATATAAAAGCTTACAAAGTCACAGCAATTGCAGTTGCTTACATATAACTTACAAAAGATAATCTAATCAGTATTCTAACAAGGATCTTGGAGATGCTCTAGAGGCTCCATCCCTAGCTGAGAATCTATTGGCAGTTGATGGTCATTAGTTGAGGAAGAGTCAGTTTCTTTACTGATGTGCTTCCCATTCTCCCTTGGATGGATGGTCTTTCATGTATGGCAATGAAGTCAACATTAACAGTACTCAGTGGCAGTTAAATAAATGAATAAATAACATAAAGTTAGGAGGCAAAACATGTCATGAGGGGAGAAGGAGTTGAAGGGGGTGTGATCAAAATGCATTTTATTTGTATCTTTGTTTTCTGCTGCTATGACAAATGCCATGACCAAAAGTGACTCAGAGAGGAAAGAGTTTACTTGGCTCACAAGCCAAAGTACATCATCTGAGACACTAAATTTAGTTACTCAAAGGCAGGAGATGAAGTAAAGTCTATGCAGGCATGCTGATTATTGGCTTCTTCCTCCTGGATTGCTCTGCCTGTTTCCTTGTACACCTATTTGCCTTGGGTTGCACTGCCTACAATGGGATGTGCCCTCCTCCATCAATTGTTAATCAGGAAAATACCCACACAAACTTGCCTGTTGGCCAGTCTGATGGAGTCATGTTCTTAATTGAAGCTCTTTCTTCCCAGACTACCCTGGCCCCTGTCAAGTTGACAAAAAATTAACAAGGACAATTGACTCCTGGAAAATTTGACATACCAATACATTGCAATAAAATCATAACATTTCCTTTATCATTTGTCTCTAAGAATTCATATTAGTATCTACCTTCATATTAGTATGATTTTTAAAAATTCAAACACTTTTTAAAAATTCAGTCCTTTAAATATCTGAAGTATCTCTAAAAGTCCAAGGCCTCTAAAGAATTTATACCTCTTATATAACAAGTAAGTTACATTCTTCCTTATTTGAAAAGGAGGGGGCAGTGGAAACAGGGTACAGTCACTATCAAAGCAAAGCAAAACTAAAAATAGATTGTAAAACATTTAGTGGTTGTCACCTGGTACCCACTCATGATCTTGGTTTCCAATGTCCTAGACAGCTCCACTTCTCTGGCTCTCCTCTTTGTAATACGCATAGCTCCTCTCCTAGACTCAGATACACTCCTTCTTGTAGACACTACTTACCTTGGATGTTATCCTACAGTTCTGACTTCTCTAAAATTGATGGGGTTTCTACCATCACCAATGGCTACCTGGCCTCTCTTTTGTTACTTCGATACTACCATGTTGTGCCAAACTTCATCTTTTCCCAATATGACCTTCAATCTTGGGATTTCTACTGTAATTGAGTTTATAGCATTACCAATGGTCTCTCCTGGACTGTTGCCATACTTCAGCTTTTCTCCATGACTCCTTCAGTATTGACATTTCATACCACAAAACCCAGCATCATCTGGAAGAGTCTTATACTATACCATGTTTGATACAAGCTTGAAATGTTGCTTTTATTAGTCACAGCTAGTCCCTCAGCCCCAAGTAGCCAGTAACTCTTATCGCTGTAAACCACATGAAACAGTCCCAGAGATCTTTACTACAAAAGTATCACACAATCAATCCTGATAGAGTCTATTCTTTCCTCTGAAATGTTACAAGCCAGACCCACATCATCTTTTTGAGTCTCAACATTAGGTTTCAGATCCATACATATAACCTAGTAGACTCAGGGCCTACAATGGCTTTATCCAGCACAAAGTGCCAAATGTATCCCATGATTCTCCCCAAAAGAGCATGTTCAGATCTACCTCAGCAATAGTCCATAAACCTACTTCCATTTTCAATTGCAATTTATAGTCTTTTGCTATGATAAATTCTACAACCAAAAGAACTGGGGAGGAAATAGCTTATTTGGCTTATAGGTTACAGTCCATCATCAGAAGATAAAACAGTGACCCAAGTGATGAACTTACTTTGACTGATTTCTTGGATAATCCAGTACCACTTGTTCAGAGCTGGCACTGTTCAAAGTAGTCTGGGACCTCCTACATCAATCATTAAAAAAGTCTCCCACAGACTTGCCTACAGGTCAATCTGGTGGAAGAATGTGCTCTATTGAAGTTTCTTTCTCATAGTTTAATCTGACCTGTGTCAAGGTAATGAAAATTGACAAAGACAACACATATAACATTCTTAAAGAATAAGCAAACATGCCCTTCTGGCTGCCATCTGCAGCAGGGAACCAGGCAGCTACAAAGCCTTCTGTGCTTGGCCCACCAGGAGAGAGAGAGAGAGATCTCCCAGCAGTGATTTCACTTCTGAGTGTGGAGGTGAGATCTCCATCTTCTCTCTGGAGGGGTAAAGCTAGGAGGGCACAAGGCATATGATCAGTGGAGCTGCTGGGACAGGAGTCTTCCTTTCTGGCCACCATTTGCATCAGGGAACCAGAGATCTCCACAACCCTCTGTGCACAGACCTTGCCAGAAGACAGTTTGTCTCCCAGGAGTACAGACACAGGGTTAAGGCCCATAGGAAGGACAAGCTCCAGCCAAAGACAGCAAGACCAACTAACACTAGAGATAAACAGATGGCAAAAGGCAAGGGCAAGAACCCTACCAACAGAAATCAAGGCTACTTGGAAACATCAGAGGCCAGTTCTCCCACCACAGCAAGTCCAAGATACCCTAACACACCTGAAAGCAAGAGTTGGATTAAAAGTCTCATCTCACAATGCTGTAAGAGGACGTCAAGGAGGACATAAATAACTCCCTTAAAGAAATACAGGAGAACATGGGTCAAATGGTAAAAGCACTTAAAGAAGAAACACAAAAATCCCTTAAAGAATTACAGGAGAGCATAGGTGAACAGGTAGAGGCCCTTAAAGAGGAAACACAAAAATCCCTGAAAGAAATACAGGGGAGCATGGGTGAACAGATAGAGGTCCTTAAAGAGGAAACACAAAAATCCCTGAAAGAATTATGGGAAAACACAAACAAACAAATGAAGGAACTGAACAAAACCATCCAGAATCTAAAAATGGAAGTAGAAACAAGAAAGAAATTACAAAGTAAGATATCTCTGGAGATAAAAAATCTTGGAAAGAATTCAGGAGTCATAAATGCAAACATCAACAACAGAATACAAGAGATAGAAGAAAGAATCTCAGGTGCTAAGATATCATAGAAAACATTGACTCAACAGTCAAAGAAAATGCAAAAAGCAAAAAGCTCCTGAGCCAAGACATCTAGGAAATCCAGGACACAATGAGAAGACCAAACCTAAGGATTATAGGTAAAGAAGAGAGCAAAGATTTCTGATTTAAAGGGCCAGTAAATATCTTCAACAAAATTATAGAAGAAAACTTCCCTAACCTAAAGAGAGAGATGTCCATGAACATACAAGAAGGCTACAGAACTTCAAAGACTGGACATGACCAGAACGTCCTCCTGTCACATAAAAATAAAAACATCAAATGCAGTAAGTAAAGAAAGAATATTAAAAGCAGTAAGGAAAAAAGGTCAAGTAACCTATAAAGGCAGGCCTATCAGGATTATACCACACTTCTCACCTGAGATGATGAATGCTAGAAGATCCTGGGCAGATCTCATACAGACCCTAAGAGAACAGAAATGCCAGCCCTAACTACTATACCCAGCAAAACTCTCAATTACCATAGATGAAGAAAACAAGATATTCCATGATAAAACCAAATTTACACAATATCTTTCTACAAATCCAGCCCTACAAAGGATAATAGATGGAAAATGCCAACACGAGGAGAGAAACTGCACCCTAGAAAAAGAAAGAAAGTAATCTTTTTTAACAAACCCAAAAGAAAGTAATCACACAAACATAAAAAGAACATCAAAAATAACAGGAAGCAACAATCACTATTCCTTAATATCTTAGACCATCAATGGACTCAATTCCGAAACAAAAAACATAGTCTAACAGAGAAGTTTTTCATGTGGATCTTCGATTTTATCAGAAAATGTGTGTGACTCCTCTTTCAATTCAGTAATGCTTTTTGTGTCTACCATTTTGTCTGTGTTATTTTCCATGATAATCTTTAATTTTAACATTTTTTCTAAATATTTCTTCAACTTTATCAAAAATATTTTCCATGTAAATCTTCAACTTTGTCAGAAAATATTTATAATTCCACTTTCAATCAACTTAGGAATATTTATATGCCTATCATCTTATCGGCATAATTTTCCAAGATAATCTTTATTTTAACATTTTTCTATATATTTCTTCAATTTTATCAGAAATATTTTCCATGTAAATCTTAAATTTTATCAGACAATGTCTATAATTTTACTTTCAATCAAGTTAGGAATATATCTAAGCCTGTTTATCTGTATAATTTTCCATGAAATAATCAGTTTTAACATGTTTCTCTATATATATCTTGAATTTTATCAGAAACATTTCCTTGTAGATCTTTAATTTTATCAGAAGATGTTTATAATTCCACTTTCATGCAACTTAGGAGATATTTTTATGCCTACCATTTTATCCGTATAATTTTTCCACAAAATAGTCAATCTTAACATGGTTTTCTATATAGTTCTTCAATTTTATCAGAGACATTTCCCATATAAATATTCAATTTTATCAGAAAATGTTTATAATTCCACTTTCAATCAACTTAAAAATATTTTTATGTCTACTATTTTATCTGTATAATTTTCCATGATAATCTTCAACTTTAATATTTTTCTATATATTTTTCAATTTTATCAGAAATATTTTCCATGTAAATCTTCAATTTTATCAGAAAATGTTTATAATTCTACTTTCAATCAACTTAGGTATATTTTTATTCCTACCAATTTATCTGTACAACTTTCCTCGAAATGGTCAATTTTAACGTGTTTTTCTATGTATTTCTTGAATTTTATCAGAAATAATTTCCTTGTAGATCTTCAATTTTATCAGAAAATGTTTGCAATTCCACTTTCAATCAACTTAGAAACATTTTTATGCCTACCATTTTATCCATAATTTTTCATAATAATCTTCAATTTTAATATTATTTTATATTTTTCTACAATTTTGTTAGAAATATTTCCCATGTAAATCTTCAGTTCTATCATGAAATATTTCTACTTCCTTTTTCAATTAATTTTGTAATGTTTTTATGTCTACCATTTTACTCTTTAATTTTCCATGAAAATTGTCAATCTTAATGTGATTGTCTATATGCTTCTTCAATTTTGTCAGAAATATTTTCCATGTAAATCTTTAATTTTTATCGTAAAATGTTTTTACTTCCTTTTTCATTAAAAATTTTAAAATAAAGAATAAGCAAATACATTTTAAACTAATTTGAAGACAAAAGTTCTCTCAGTTTTTACAAGTGGAGATCTCTGCTATCAATCTCTGAAAAGTTTGAGTGCATCCTTGAGTAGTCCCATTGTTCTATCAAGTACATACAGATGTAGAGCACCAGACACTATGCTATACACACAGTGTACTGTAGCATCTATGTCAAAATCTAATGGTGAAAGAACTTGAACAGTGACCTTACATGCATTTCTCAAGGGATATTATTCAAATATCCATTTTAGCCTCATTATTACAAGTTCATTTTCTGCAATATTTGTATTCATTCTTCTCTGAGAATAATACCCCAACTGTTGCTCACATCTGTTAAAATGCAGTGTTTCTCATTTTGATCCATAGGTTAAGTAAACAAACCCGTCCTTCTTAGTCTTTTAAGGACCCTACCTACTCCACTGATTTCAATTTCTACCTTCATATTCAAATTAAATAATCACCTGCATATGCAATGGTAGTAAGAAATCCTTCCTTAACAAATATTTGTCTTGACAATTGGTTCAGAGAAAAGTGATGTGGAACTGAAAAGTATAAACATGCAGCAAAAACATCATTGAGTACAGGACTCTCTCTGCTGTGGTGCTCCTCTCCACTTCCTATTGCAACATCCTGTATGTCAAGAGTGTATAGTTTGTAAACTCGTGGAACAAAATTAAGAACATATTCTCCTTTACCAGGACTGCAACAAATTGCCAACTTTTTATTCCTTGTAATGCTATGACAAAGAAAAAAATGTTCATCTGAGTTTATAATTTCAGAGATTTCAGCCAACTGTGCTTTGGTTTTGTTCATTTTGGGGTCATGTTGACATGGGACATCATTGAGAGCAAGTATGACAGAAAAAAAAAATCTATCTATGTCTTACAGATTTTTCTGTAGCAGAAGTGAAAGAGGGAATTAAAGTTCCCGGATCCCTTTCAAAGTCATACTACCAATGGTTTAGAGAAACAGAAATATCCTACATTCTGCTAAAACTAAATTTAACATTTCTTTCTTTTACTGGTTCTACTTTTACTGTCATTCATGAGAAATAGTTGTTGGATTTGAGGAAGTGAATGTTCTACCTAAAATTTCTTCTAAATATTTCTTCTAAGTATCTTATTTCTATAATTTTATCTCTTCTTTTGAGGACCTTGTTAAATTTTGAGTTATTTTTTATTTGTTGTAAAATTGTGCTCTTCCAGGATTCCATTATTTTTTCTCCCCAAATTTAAATTATATTTATTTATTTGTGTGGTTGTGTGTGTGTGTGTGTGTGTGTGTGTGTGTGTGTGTGTGTGTGTGTGTGTGTGAGCATGCCAGGACACTTTCAGAAGTACCTTCTTTCATTCTATCATGTGGTCCCAGGGGTATGATCTGAACCACATTGGCATCTTTGACATAATTGTTTTGCCTTGGGGGAGCATTTATGAATGTGTATTTCTTTGCAGTCAGCACTTTTCTGTTGATGACTGAAAATCTAGTCCTACTACAAAAATACTTTTGTTACTAAAAGTGCTAGATAATAAAATTGATGGACAAATCTTTAATGTTAAATGTAATTTAAATACACATGATCATTTTAAAATTACTTACATTTCATGGTACAAGTTTTACTTGCTTTATTTCATCCTATAAGCATTTCTATAAATGTCATAAATGTGTGTAAGCACCAGTTTTAACTATTGCAGTATTTCTCATTGTATATGCTCTCTTCTCTTATTTAATTCTTCTATCACTGGACCTCTGTGGAAATAGTCTGGGTTCATGTTCTCGTTAATTTACATTCTCACAGTGTAGCACTTAACCTCAAACTTACTTCCTTGATTAGGTGTGGGAAATACAGGAGTTTTATAGAAGGGATTATGTTTAGTCATCAATGAACAATATATGTATATTATAGAAATTCTCCCTAAATGCTAGGACTAACTATATTTTGAAATGTTATATTATCTCAAACTAAAATTAAAATAAAATGTAAAACATTCTATTTTACACACATAAAAAATTTAGCAAATAAAGCACATTTACTAAATGTGCTTCAGATTTTATTTATAACTTGTCTATGGGAAAATGAAACCTATTCTAGCATCTTCATCTCTTATTATAAAACAAAAAAAATTGGATGACTAGCAGCATCTCCCCTACTGCTGAATTCAGCTTTACACTGAAGCAAATTATACATAAATATTAGAAATAATTAAAACTAGCTCCAGGAATAAAACCAGAATGCCATTTTTACATGTCTAATTATAAAAGATTTTTCATTTTTAATTTATTATCATTAAAGAAGGAAAATCATATTTTGCATGCTCATATGTAATGTGCTTTTCATTCATTGTGAATAAAATATATACTTGAACATATACTCAAACATATGACCAAGGCTTTTATTTTGTTAACTTGAAAATAGGAGCTTAAACTGTAGATCATATATACATAAGGACAACACAGGTATCAAGCAGATGATGAGCCAACATTTGCATGGCTATATTTGTCTAATTCATAGTTTTAACATAAGACACACTAATATAACTGGCTTGATAAAGGCAAAACATTGCTTCTTAACATTTCCCCAAATTACATTAGTAGTCCATGTCTGATAGTCATTATGAATAAACACAGAGTGTGAATTAGGTGGCACTACTATAAACTGTTAACAGAATTTCACACAAAAAAATGTCTAGAGAGCCTTGGGAAGGAAAGTTAAGGTTAGTCTTAGTGTCCCACACTTAGCTAGACAATGTTGTGGTAGGATTAGGAGCACTGACTCTTTCTTTGGGAAGAAGAGAAACCTATCATATCCATTTAAACTTGAGCTTACCACAGTTTTCCATGCAGATGGGTGATTATAGACCTATCAAGTCTTCTATAAAAAGCAATGCTTTCTTTACACCTGTCCACAAGAAGATAAACTTACTGTTAGCTCAAGAGGAGCCTGAAATGTAGGAGAAAAAGTATTTTAACACATTGACAGACATACCATCAATCAAAAGACACAATTCATAGAGGCTACTGAGATGGATTTAGCTTAAATTATATTTTTCCTTTGCTTTTGTGTATTTGCAGTATATATATATATATATATATATATATATATATGTGTGTGTGTGTGTGTGTGTGTGTGTGTGTGTGTGTGTGTGTGTGTTTATATGTATATATATATGTGGGATTGTATGTGTGTGTGTGTGTATCATGTATGCATGCACATGTATGTGGAGGTCAGGAGTCAATAACAGATATCTTGCTCAGTTGCTCTTCAAAATGTGGCACTCAATAGTTGCTAGACTAGCTAGTGAATACCAGGGTTCTTTCTGTCTCTGATTTCCCAGATCAGGGATGAAATATGCATACAACCACACCTATCTTTTAATGTAGATATTGAAGATCCAAACTCACTTCCTCACACTTGTGCAGCAAACATTTAACCATCCTACCAAACTGTGTCCTGATTCCTAAGTCATATATTCTTATAACACAGAGATTCCACAATTTCAAACCCTGTAGGACATTGTTCTTCAATGGTTTACAAAGACAATCTCACTAAATAACGGGGTAATACAGAAACAACATTGAGTGTTCTCTTTAGACTCCTTGGCCATATTTACAATTACAAACAATGGCTAAAAAGGGCTTGGGAATAGTTTTTGTCAGCAAAATACTTGCCACACAAACATGAGAGTCTGAGTGTAGATCATCAGCACCCACTTAGAAAACGAGATATGTTACTAGAGGAATTGAGATCTTAATAGTTCTGAGCCCAATAAGAAGACAATTTAACCAGGCCATGAGCTCCAGGTTCAGTGTCTCAAAAAACAAATTGGAGAATGATAAGGGAGGATATTCAACTCTTAGTCTTCAGTATCAACATGAATCCACATCCACTCATGGGCATATATACATAAGAATGGGTTTGAGCCTTTCTAAAATCATCAAGAAGCAGATTGTATAGTTTCTTAATACCTCTCAACCAGTGCTAGATACAGAGGAATCAATAAGCAGGTATTACAGCTACCCAAAGTAATTGACTAAATGTTGGAAAGTTTGAAAGTATGCTCTCTTGTTTTCTTTTTTCGCAGAAATTTCAGCTCTTTTTGATTCTGGCACTTCTGTAACATACATGTTTCAAGAACCATATTCAGTGACCAAGAACACAAGCCTTTCCTCTTCAGCTATCTACACAGATACAGCTTCATTCAAGGAAACCGTCATGCTGAGTTTCATGACAGCACAAGCCCCCACTCTCTTGCTCTACCTCAATTTCTCTTCTCAGAATTTTCTGGCTATCCTGCTCTCCAGGAATGGTAAGTGTTGGTGGCATGAAGTCGTAAGGCCAGACTTGCCTAGAAGGACAGCCATGTTCTAAAGTATCCTGCAGACCCTCACAGCTGAGTAACCTCAGCTTAACCTTCTTTACACTTCATCTTTATTAGCCATAATTGGTATTCTGGGCCAGTGTCAATTTGCCACTGAGGTCTAAACACATTGATGTTAATTTGGCTTAATTGTGTCGCAGTAATTATTTTTTGTTTGTTCCATGCTGAACTCCATTAAGTGTAAAAAATCATAAGCAGTTCTGAATTTCAGGGGATAATTGCATGCCACTGGGGGCTGGTAAAGCATAAATACTGGATGGTTTTATGAATGGTCATTGTCCAGGTGTTTGAGACAAATAGGATGTGAGAGCTATAATAATGTGGCACAGGACCTCATTTTTAAGAACCTCATTTCTCTCTCTCTCTCTCTCTCTCTCTCTCTCTCTCTATATATATATATATATATATATATATATATATATATATATATATAAAATGATTGAATACTGTGGTATTTGCAACTTGGTAATGGCAAGACCTGGAGTATTTTACTCAGTCAAAGAGTACTACTGTTCCACAAATGAAATTGTGTTATTTATTTTCTTTCTTGCAATTATTACAATTAGTTATAAAATTCATGCATTCTTACAGGGCATTGTACATAAAATAGTGGACTTCACATATATAGAAGAACTTAAGTGTCTTTTAAAGGATGTAGTTCATTGTTATCTGTGTATCTTTGCTAGTGACTGCCTCAATAAAATAGAATTTGCAAAGAAAATTTTGCTTCTCAGTTTTCAAGGTATCTGTAGCACCTAGGCTCTGAGGATGACAATAATGATTATGAGTATTCAATAAAGATGTGTATCAAAGTTTGGAAAAAAGGGAGACCTAGTAGATACATGACAATTAGAGAAAGGACAGACAGTATATCATACAAGAAATTATAATGATAAACACATATGATGATCTCATTACTTTTTTTTGATCAGGCTGTGACAGAACCCAATATTCCAATTGAATCCTAGCCAAGTATGAAATCAGAATCGCACCATATGTAATAATTGTTTGAACGAATGAACCAAGGAAACACACATACATCCCTATCTCATGATCTCACACAACACTCTCCTGTGATCAAGAATATGGTTCTACTCCTCTTGCAATCTTCTAGTACCATGATACAATTCTAGACTTTAGATTGTGGTGTCCCACAGTAGAAGAGAGGCCTATGGAAGGTGGCATGTATGCAATACTGTCTACACCATAGGTTCAAATCACATTTTTTCTTCATATGACTTTTCTGATATGTGTTTGTGTGTGTGTGTGTGTGTGTGTGTGGTGTGTGTGTGTACAAGCATATGTGTACATGTTGCTATTTTGTTTTCATGGTATACTACTATGATTTGAATATAAAGAACTACTTATTTAATCTGAAAGGTATAATGAAAACTTGAGCGTTTGTGGCATGAACCAACCTAAAGCTCAAGAATAACAATAGATGATCCATAAGGTACTATAAATGTTATTTATTCTGAGGCCAAGATAGAGGGAAGAAACAGAAAGTGTGGACAGTCAGGAAAGGAAGGAGAGAAAGAAAAGAATAAAGAGGAGGAATAAAAGGAAGAGGGAAAGAAGAGGAAGTGGAAGAGACAGATAAAGACAAAGACAGGGAGAAGGAAGACAGAAGGAAGAAGACGAAGAAAAGGAAGACTTGTTATTTTTCAAGTCCATGGGCCATTTCATCACCTATTTATTACTAGTCTAAAAGTTGTTGGCTAAAAAACATGCCAGCTGATCAGATGTTCAGGTTTGTCATATAAAGTCTTTTGAATATATGAGGCTTTCTTTGGGTCCTTGGGCATGGGTAGTTTGAGAGGTTAAATATAGGAGAGATAGCTAGTCCATGGAACAACCAGGAATATTTCCCAATACTCAGCCCAGTAGTCTTCCTTCTAACCTGCAACACTGTCTTCTGATATGTTTGGACTATATAAAGATGGTTATATATAGGGAGGATTGTCCCTGAAATGTCTTTAGGGTAGGCTTTCACATACTTATACCACTCATAGTGTATCTCTGAAAGTATGGCTGCTCAGAATACATGAAATACAGAACAGCATAATCACTGCATCTAATTATCTACTGATCCCATACTATGCTTCACTCTCCTAATAACTCTGGTGATCCATTGGTATTAATATACCTATTTTGGCATGTCTCTACAGTTGTAGAAACTGAGGTATGAGGATATCATAGTTCATAACATCACAGTAAGTCAGAGAGGGTCCTCAATCTCTCGTAACCAGCCCAGTAGGAGATTAAGCATTTTGCATGCTTTTGTTTTTCTTTGTGTGATAATCTTGCAGAACTCTCAGGTTTATACTGCCCTATCCTTTGAGTGCTGATATTATGGATGTGCACCAACACATTAGAATGTTTTCTTAATCACAGGGGCTAAACAAAAAGTGCTAAACTTCTACCTTGAAACACACAATTCTTTTATATAATTGACAATTCTTTAGTAGGGAATCATTCTTGAATTCCTCCCTGATGTATTAAAAGCTACACCTGACCCTGTAGATATTTACATTTTAGGAACTCAGACTGAATTCAGGATACAAGCAGATGCAAAGGTTCTAACTGCTGATTGTGTAGGTCTCAGGTTCCTCTTCTTGTGTTCAAGTCACTGTGGAACCCTCAGGAGAACTCTAAGAACTGCTAGGCCCGATGCCTAGCAGTCTTTTATTAATTAGAGTCAGACTCAGATCGCAAATCTTCTCACTGAGCAGGACAGGAGTGAGTCTCCATGCCTAGAGGTCTTGGAGTTTTTATACAGCATAAGCAGGGATTCTATGGATTTAGGTTAACAGGGAAGGAGGTAAGGGACTCCTTACCTCAAACACTGTATCATTTGTTCAGGCAGGAAGGCAGAATAGGGCGATGGGGAAAGGGAACTCTTCTGACCTGGCGAGTAACTTTATGATTCTACCAGGAACTAGTGTGTTTTTTTTTTTCAATTAGCAATAGCTGCCTGGGATCCCTGATTACCCTCTTTTCATAATCCAAATCCTGGACCCTAATCTCTCCAAAGATGTTTATTTGGTCTTTGCTTCTTTCCCATGGACAGGGGCCAGCTACACCTGGGAAGTACTTAGCAGTTTATAAGTGAGAGTGCCAGCCTCACAGTAGCAAGGGAGGTTGCCTTTTATCTATTCTCAAGCCTGTACCTGTTGATACTGGGGCAGGGGGTATAGTTAAGGGGTGCCTATATGAAAATGGGGATAGAGATATTCAGGAGTCAGACCAAGTCATCTCAGAAAGGCCAGGTAGAGGAGGGAAGCCTATCCTTTGCTGCAGGAAGGAGCAGGGGAGAGGAGAACTTCTTCAAGAAACAGAAAGGCAAGCTGTCTGCACACTTCATTATGAAAGCTCAGGTGTGCAGCACATCTTTTCAGGCTGACTCACAAGAGAGCCTCCTGAAACAGAAAGCTCCTCTGTTAAATATTTAGCTACAATCCTAGAAGACACTCTCTGAGATGTCCTGGCTGTTGTGTCCTAGACACATGGATAGTCCTGGAAACAGCCTATTAAAAATGCAAGGCTGGACAGTCATGGCACACGCCTTTAATCCCAGCACTTGGGAGGCAGAGACAGGCAGATTTCTGAATTCAAGGCCAGCCTGGTCTACAGAGTGAGTTCCAGGACAACCAGGGCTACACAGAGAAACTCTATCTCAAAGAAAAGAAAAAAAGGCTCGAATCCTTGGACCTACAGGCTCACATCCTATTAGAGATCATTTGCATAATTATCTTCCTTTTCCTCCCTATTTATTTTGCACATGCTGTGTTTTGTTAAAGAGTAGCATGAAGGGAAGTGATTTCTATGCTAACTGGTTCTCTTCTTATGCTCATCTTGATCCCTCTCCCTCTTCTCCTGCCCTCCTACCACACTTCCTCTCTAAGTTCTCTCAGGCAGTGTATGGTCTAGTAGTCTGGACAATGCTTTACTTAAAATCTGTGTTACTTCCTGCCATCTCTTTATCCCTCAAAAACACAACTAAGAGACTGTATTGTTTTGTTAACTGGTATGATAAATATGAGAAACAACAAGCAAGACTTGCTGCTGTTTCCATACTACCTGAAAAGAGACAGATTTGGAAACTACTTAAGATATGTAATAAACAATGGATACAGAATTAGAGTGATTAGATTTCTAAAGAAATCTAGCTAGATAGAAAATGTTGACAGAAAACCCACAGAATCAACTAACTTGAGTCCATAGGGCCTCACAGAGACTGAACCACGAACCAGGGAAACTGCATGGGACTAACCTACAAGGTCCTCCACACATATGTTGCAGTTGTGTAACTTGATCATAAAAGTGGAAGCAGGAGCTGTCCCTTTGTTCCCTGCCTTTAGTACCCTTTTCCACTATTGGGTTTCCTTGACTAGCCTTTATAGATGAGCAGGTACCTAGTCTTACTAGAACTGGATATTTAACATCCATCATTTTATGAAAATAAATGATAGAGTGGATAGAGGGGATAGGAGGAGAGCAAAAGTACTGGGTGGAAAGGAGGGAGGGGAAACTGCTTTCTGAATGTAAAATAAATAAAATTAAAATTTAAAAATGAAGAAGAAGAAACATAAATGTTTAGCAATTACACCTTTGGAACAAATGTCTTCAGTAGCATTAAGTTCCTTGTCATTAGTGGTTTTCAGATAACAATTAAGTGACTACTTGCTGAGAAAATGATAATAGTCCTAAAAGTAGGGGAGACAAAATAACAACTGGCAAAAGTTGAGCTTCTTCCTCTGTCTTTTTGTGTGATTATTTTTTCCTTCCTTGTATAGTCTTCCATGAATGCGTATAAAAACTTTCTTTGCAGAACTTTACATGTTCCAGGAGGAATTAAGAATTTATGTCTTCACTGTGGCCCTACATATTTTACAGCATTAAGCTATAGACCTGGTTAACAGTGATCAGGAACTAGCAACATTTTAATGAATTCTGGATACTCTACAGTGAAAGTGTGCTTTTGAGCCCAGAGCAGTGGCACCTACGGAGAAGTGGAGGCAAGGGGCCAACATTCAATTCAATATCAGATTTGGAGCATATTTATGTCCAGTCTGGGCTACAAGAGACCTTGTCTCAAAAAATAAAATAGTCATTTCCTCTTTTGGAAGATACGGATCCTCACAAGTCGAAGTAATGATAAGTAAAATGAAAGTTTAATTAGTGAGTATGTTTACCTGCAAAGCTTTCGGCAGACTCAACAGTTTGTGTTAGAAAGCTTCTAAACTTGTTTGATTTTAAGATAACTTCGGGAATTTGGTAGTGATAAAGAGATAGCCAGCTTAAAAAGAGTCCTATTTGGTCTCTTGGAAGGATGTAAAATTCACTTATAATACTTTAGGGTAAGAAGCCTGGGTGCAGGATTAGGAGGATAAAAATTATAAACACTCAGCCAAGTTCTCATCTTGTAAATTTATTTTACATAGTTAATTATGCCAGAGGTGAGAAGATGCCTGTGAGTCAAAGCCATGTGTATGAGCATTGGCCTGGCAGTAGTTCAGTTTGGCAGGACTGAGGTTCATCATGCGTTGGCCTTCTTGTTGGTATTGATATCTCCAATTCTAGACTTGGATTTGCACAGCCTATGCTGTTGCTGTCACTTCAAGTCAGAATAGGGCCTGGTACTAAATAAAGGAAACTGTTGTCATTTCTGAGATGTAAGCTCTCTCTCTCTCTCTCTCTCTCTCTCTCTCTCTCTCTCTCTCACACACACACACACACACACACACACATACACACATACACACACACAAGAGGATGTGGGATGATTATGATGTGGAAACGTCCTTAGGAAATGCTGGTCTAGAAATTTGAGTCACAGACAACTATTCAGTAACTTGGCAATTAGAGAAAGGAGACTTTAAATGAAAGCAGCATGTCCAGAGAGGGAGTACTCTAAGGACACTCTTGATTTCTACACCTCAGTTTGCTTCTGTATGTTTGTAAGTGAGCACAGCACAAGGGAGAGGCATGCATGCATGGAAGCTGAAAGATAATCACTGGTTTCATCTTCAGGAATGCCATCCAGTCTCTCTCATTGTCTAAGAGCTCACTAATTAGCATTTTTTTGCTGGCCAGTATGTTCCAAGATTCTACCTATCTTTACCTCCTGGATGCTGAAATAATAGGTACATGCCAACATACTTTGCACCAACTTGCATAGTAAGCACTCTACCAACTAAGGTATCAGCATAGTAGGCTATTTTACATAATAACAATTCTATCTGCCTCATACCAGTTTATTTTCTTCAAAATTGTCATTTGACAAATATTTCTGAAGCTCTTTCTAAGTGTGAGGAACTATTTAGTATATCAAAAAAAAAAATGAGTAGGATTATGCCCTACAATTAAGAATCTATCTTTCACCCAGAAATGCATATTTTTATTAGATATATTCTTTACTTATATTTCAAATATTGTCCCCTTTCCTGGTTCCACCCCCTTGAAAATCTCATAAGCCATCTACCCTCCCCCTGTTCCCCAATTAGCCCTCTCCCTCTTCCCTGTCCCGGTATTCTTCTACACTGCAGCATCAAGCCTTTCCAGGACCAAGGAAAGGACCTCCCTTTGGCATCTAACAAGGCCATCCTCTGCTGCCTATGCAGCTGGAGCCATGGGTAACTCCATGTGTAATCTTTGGTTGATGGTTTAGTCCCTAGGAGCTCTGGGAATACTGGGTGGCTCATATTGCTGTTCCTCCTACGGCACTGCAAACCCCTTCAGCTCCTTAGGTCCTTTCTCTACTTCCTCCATTGGGAACACTGTGCTCAGCTCAAGGGCTGGCTGATAGTGTTCCCCTTTGTATTTGTCATGCCCTAGGTGAGCCTCCCAATATCCGGCTCTAGTCAGCAATCACTTGTGTGCATTCACAACAGTGTCTGGGTTTTATAACTCTATATGCAATGGATGCCTAGATGGGGTAGTCACTGGATGGTTTTTCCCTAAGACTCTCCTCCAAACTTCGTTTCTGTATCTCATTCTGTGGATATTTTGTTCCCCCTTCTAGGAAGGACTAGAGAATCCATACTTTATTCTTCCTCCTTATTGGGAATCATTTGATATGTGATACTTGTCTTGGGTATTCCAAGCTTCTGGGCTAATATCATACCATGTGTGTACTTTTGTGATTGCATTACCTCACTCAGGATGATATTTTCCAGTTCTACCCATTTACATAGGAATTTCATGAATTCATTATTTTTAATAGCTGAGTAGTATTCCATTGTGTAAATATATGACATTTTCTGTATCCATTACTCCATTGAGGGACATCTGATTTCTTTCCAGTTTCTGGCTATTATGAATAGGGCTGCTATGAACATAGTGGAGCATGTGTCATTATATGCTGAAGAATCCTCTGGTTATATGCCCAAAAGTGGTATAGCAGTGTATTCCTGTAGTATTATGTCCAGTTTTCTGAGGAACAGACAAACTGATTTCCAAAGTGGTTGTCCCAGCTTGCAATCTGACCAACAGTGAAGGAGTGTTACTCTTTCTCCACAATCTCTCAAGCACCTGCTGTCTCCTTAGTTTTTGATCTAAGCCATTCTGACCAGTGTGAGGTGAATGAAATCTCAGGGTTGTTTTGATTTGCATTTCCCTGATGACTAGGGATGTTAAACATTTCTTTAGGTGCTTCTCAGCTATTTGATATTCCTCAGGTGAAAATTCTTTGTTTAGCTCTGTACCCCATTTTTTAATAGGGTTATTTGGTTCTCAGGAGTCTTAGTTCTTAAGTTCTTTGTATATACTGGATATTAGCCCTCTGTTGGATGTAGGGTTGGTAAAAATCTTTTCCCAATTTGTTGGTTGCCATTTTGTCCTATTGACATTGTCCTTTGCCTTACTGAAACTTTGTAATTGTATGAGATCCCATTTGTCAATTCTTGATCTTAGAGCATAAGCTATTGGTGTTCTGTTCAGAAAAATTTCCCCTGTACACATGTGCTCAAGGCTCTTCCCCAGTTTCTTTTCTATTATTTTGAGTGTGTCTGGTTCTATGTGCAGGTTCTTGATCCACTTGGACCTGAATTTAGTACAAGGAGATAAGAATGGATTGATTTACATTCTTCTGTATGCTAGCTGACAGTTGAGCCAGCACCATTTGTTGGAAAGGTTATCTTTTTTCCACTGGATGGTTTTAGCTATTTTGTCAAAGATCAAGTGGCCATAGGTGTGTGGGTACATTTCTGAGTCTTCAGTTTTATTCCATTGATCTACCTGCCTGTCACTATACCCATACCATGCAGTTATTAATACTATTGCTCTGCAGTACTGCTTGAGATCTGGGCTGCTGATCCCCCCAAAAAGCAAGAAGTTCTTTTATTGTTGAGAATAATTTTCACCATCCTGTTTTTTTGTTATTTCAGATGAATTTGAGAATTGCTTTAACCCTATGAAAAACTGAGTTGGAACTTTGATGAGATTGCATCGAATTTGTAGATTGCTTTCAGGAAGATGGCCATTTTTCCTTTATTAATTCTGCCAATCCACAAGCATGGGAGGTCTTTCGATCTCCTGAGGTCTTCCTCAATTTCTTTCTTCAGAGACTTGAAGTTCTTGTCATACAGATCTTTCACTTGTTTTATTAGAGTCACACCAAGATAGTTTATATTGTTTGTGACTATTATGAAGGGTTTCCTTTCCAGAATTTCTTTCTCAGACTGTTTATCCTTCGAGTATAGGAAGACTACTGATTTGTTTATGTTAATTTTATATCTAGCAACTTTGCTGAGGTTGTTTTTCAGCTGTAGGAATTCTCTGGTGGAATTTTTGTGTCGCTTAAGTAAACTATCATATCATCTACAAATAGTGATAATTTGACTTCTTCCTTTCTAATTTCGATCCCTTTGACCTCCTTTTGTTGTCTAATTTCTGTAGCTAGAACTTCAAGTACTATATTGAATAGATATGGAGAGAGAGGGCAGCCTTATCTAGTTCCTGATCTTAGGGGGATTGCTTTACTTTTTTTCTCCATTTAGTTTGGTGTTGGCTATTGGTTTGCTGTATATTGCTTTTACTGTGTTTAGGTATGGGCTTTGAATACCTGATCTTTCCAAGCCTTTTAACATGAAAGGATGCTGAATTTTGTCAAATACTTTTTCAGCAACTAATGAAATTACCACATGGTTTTTCTCTTTGAGTTACTTTGTGTAGTGGATTACATTGATGGATTCTGTATATTGAACCATCCCTGCATCCTTCGGATGAAGCCTACTTGATCACAGTGAATGATTGTTTTGATGTGTTCTTGGAATTGGTTGGCAAGAATTTTATTGAGTATCTTTTCATCAATATTCATAAGAGAAATTGGACTGAAGTTCTCTTTTTTGTTGGATCTTTGTGTGGTTTTGGAATCAGCATAATTTTGGCTTCATAGAACAAGTTGGGTAGTGTTCCTTCTGTTTCTGTTTTTGTGGAATAATTTGAAGAGTATTGTTGTTAGGCCTTCTTTGAAAGTCTGATAGAATTCTGCACTGAAACCTCCTGGTCCTGTGCTTTTTTGGTTGGGAGACATTCAATGACCACTTCTACTTCTTTGGCAGTCATGGGACTGTTTGGATGATCTATCTGATCCTGATTTAACTTTGGAATTTAGTATCTGTCTAGGAAATTGTCCATTTCATCCAGATTTTCCAGTTGTGTTGAATATAGGCTTTTGTAGTAGAATCTGATGATTTTTTGAATTTCCCCAGTTTCTGTAGTTATATCTCCCTTTTCATTTCTGATTTGTTAATTTGGATATTGTCTCTTTGACCTCTGGTTAGTCTGGCTAACGGTTTTTCTATCTTGTTGATTTTCTCAAAGAACCAGCTCCTTGGTTTTATTGATTTTTTGTATAGTTCTTTTAGTTTCTACTTGGTTGATTTCAGCCATGAGTTTGATGATTTCCTGCTGTCTACTCCTCTGCATGTATTAGCTTCTTTCTCATCTAGAGTTTTCAGATATTCTTTTAAGGTATATGCTCATGTATGCTCTCTCCAGCTACATTTTGGAGGGACTCCGAGCTATGAGTTTTTCTCTTAGTACTGCTTTCATGGTGTCCCATAAATTTGGGCATGTTGCGCCTTCATTTTCATTAAATTTTATGAAGTCTTTGATTTCTTTCCTTATTTCTTCCTTGACCAAGGTATCATTGAGTAAACATTGTTCAGCTGCCATGTGTATGTGGGCTTTCTGTTGCTTTTACTGCTATTGAAGACCACCCTTACTCCATAGTGATCTAATAGGAGGCATGAGATTAGTTCAGTCTTCTTATATCCATTGAGGTCTGTTTTGTGACCAATTATGTGGTCAATATTGGAGAAGGTACCATGAGATGCTGAGAACAAGTTATATTCTTTTGATTTAGGATGGAATGTTCTACATTTATCTGTTAAATCCATTTGATTCATAACTTTAGATAGTTCCACTTTGTCTCTATTTAGTTTGTGTTTCCCTGATAGGTCTATTGAGGAGAGTGTGGTGTTGAAAATTACCACAATTATTGCCTGAGGTACAGTGTATTCTTTGAGCTTTAGTAAAGTTTATTTTAAGAATGAAGGTACCCTTGCATTTGGAGCATAGATTTTAGAATTGAAATTTCTTATTGGTAGATGTTTTTTCTTTGATTAGGATGATGTGTCTTTCCATACCATTTTTGATGACTTTTGGTTGAAAGTCAACTTTTTCGGATATTACAATGGCTACTCCAGCTTGTTTCCTGGGACCATTTGCTTGGAAAACTGTTTTCCAGTCTTTTACTTCTACAGTAGTGTTTGTCTTTGATATTGATGTGTGTTTCCTGTATGCAGCAAAATGTTGGGTCCTGTTTAAGTATTCAGTCTGTTAGTCTATGTCTTTTTATTAGAGAATTGAGTCCATTGTTGCTAAGAGATATTAAGGAATAGTAATTGTTGCTTCTTTTTCTTTTTGATGTTATGTTTATGTTTGTGTAGTTTTCTTCTTTTGGGTTTGTTGAAAGAAGGTTACTATCTTGCTTTTTCTAGGGTGTGGTTTTCCTCTTTATGTTGGCGTTTTCCATCTATTATTCTTTGTAGGGCTGGAGTTGTGGAAAGATATCATGTAAATTTGGTTTTATTATGGAATATCTTGGTTTCTCATCTATGGTGTTTGAGAGTTTTCCTGGGTATCATTTGTATTCTCTTAGGGTCTGTATGAGATCTGCCCAGGATCTTCTAGTTTTCATGGTCTCTGGTGAGAAGTCTGGTGTAATTCTGATAGGTCTGCCTTTATAAGTTACTTGCCCTTTTTTTCTAACTGCTTTTAATACTCTTTCTTTGTTTAGTGCCTTTGGTGTTTTGATTATTATGTGCCGGGAGGACTTTCTGGTCTGGTCCAGACTGTTTGGCTTTCTGAGGGCTTCTTATATGTTCATGGGCAATTCTTTCTTTAGGTTAGGGAAGTTTGCTTCTATAATTTTCTTGAAGATATTTTCTGGCCCTTTAAGTTGTAAATCTTCACTCTCTTCTATACCTATAATTCTTAGGTTTGGTCTTCTCGATGTGTCCTGAATTTTCTGTATGATTTTGGCTATGATCTTTTAGCATTTTACATTTCCTTTGACTGTAGGGTTAATGCTTTCTATGGTCTCTTCAGCACCTGAAATTCTTCTTCTATTTCTTGTATTCTGTTGTTGCTGTTTGCATCTGTGGCTCCTGATTTCCTTCCAAGATTTTCTCTCTCTAGAGTTTTCTTCCTTTGTGATGTCTTAGTTGTTTCTACTTCTGTTTTTTTGATTCTGAATGGTTTTTTTCAGTTCCTTCACTTGGTTTGTGTGTGTGTGTGTGTGTGTGTGTGTGTGTATGTGTGTGTGTGTGTGTGTGTGTGTGTGTTTTCCTATAATTCTTTAAGGGATTTTTGTGTTTCTTCTTTAAGGGCTTCTGCCTGTTGACCCATCTGATCCTGTATTTCTTTAAGGGATTTCTGTGTTTCCTTTTGAAGGGCTTCTAACTGTTGACTCATGTTCTCCTGTGCTTCTTTAAGGGAGTTATTTATGTCCTTCTTGAAATCCTCTATCAGTATCATGAGATGTGATTTTAAATCCAGATCTTGCTTTTCTTATGCGTTGACGTATCCAGGACTGGCTGTTGTGGGAGAACTTGCTTCATATGGTGCCATGTGGCCTTGGTTTCTGTTGGTAATGTTCTTGCAATTGCCTTTTGCCATCTGGTTATCTCTGGTGTAAGCTGGTGTTGCTGTCTCTGACTGTGGCTTATATTGCATTCAAGCTCCTGGGAGACCTGTTCTCTCTGTGTACACCAGCATGTAGGTACTCCTGCAAGACCAGCTCTCTTGTGGTTGTATTTTTATGGAGCTCTGTGGTCCTGATCAACTCTGGGTGCAGTTAGATATTGGAAGACTCCTGTCCCAGGCTGCTTCTAGCCTCTTGTGTTCTCAGGATTTCAGGCTGTTTTCTCTGAGCAGCAGGGGTGGTCCTATCTTTGCTGTCTGGCCTCTGTGCACTCCTGCATAGCTAACTACCTCAGTATCCCTTGGATATGGTGTACAGTGGCAGAGGGTGGTCACAAACCAGAGACAGAAACTGCAGGCCTTCTGCCAGAGGGTTCCAGGCATGATCCTCTGAGTGGTGAGGGTGGTTCTACCTGTGCAGTTAGACCCTTCCACACTCCTGGTTGTTAAGCTGCCTCCCTGTGCCACTTGGGTGTGGTGCACTGTGCCAGAGAATGGACCCAAGCCTGAGATGGAAACCACAGGGCAGAAATGCACATTATTATAAGTCTGGTGTAATTCTGATAGGTCTACCTTTATATGTTACTTGATCATTTTCTCTTACTGCTTTTAATATTCTTTCTTTGTTTTGAGAATTTCGTGTTTTAATTATTATATGATGGGAGGAATTTCTTTCTGGTCAAATTTATTTGGAGTTCTGTAGGCTTCTTGTATGTTCATGTGCATCTCTTTTGGTTAGAAAAGTTTTCTTCTACAATTTTGTTGAAGACACTGGTCCTTTAAGTTGGAAATCTTCACTCTCTTCTTTTTTTAATTTTTTTTATTGAAAAAGGAAGTAAAAGCATTTAATGATAAAATTAAAGATTTACATGAAAAATGTTTCTGACAAAATTGAAGAAACACATAGAAAAACACATTGGCAATTTTCATGGATAATTAAAGTGTAAAATGGTAGACTTAAAAAAATTGCTAAATTAATTTAAAAAGGAAGTAGAAACATTTTATGACAGAATTGAAGACTTACATGGGAAATATTTCTAATAATATTGTAGAAAACTATAAAATAACATTAAAATTGAAGATTATCATGGAAAATTACAGATAAACTGGTAGGCATAAAAATATTTCTTAGATGATTGAAAGTGGAATTATAAACATCTTCTGATACAATTGAAGATCTACAAGGAAAATATTTCTGATAAAATTCAAGAAATATATAGAAAAACCCATTAAAACTGATTATTTCATGGAAAATAATACAGATAAAATGGTAGGCATAAAAATATTCCTAAGTTGATTGAAAGTAAAATTATAGTCATTGTCTGATAATATTGAAGATTTACATGGAAAATATTTCTGACAAAATTGAAGAAATATATAGAAAAATGCTAAAATTGAAAATTATCTTGGAAAATAATACAGTCAAAATGGTAAACATAAAAAACATTACTAAATTGAAAGAGGAATCACAAACATTTTCTGATAAAATTGAAGATTTACATGAAAAGTATTTCTGTTAGACTATGTTTTTGGTTGGGGTATTGAGTCCATTGATGTTATAAGATATTAAGGAATTGTATCAGATATTAAGGAATTGATGTATAAGATATTAAGGAATTGTATCATGGAACATTCCATCTATGGTAATTGGGAGTTTTGCTGGGTGTAGTAGTTTGGGCTAACATTTGTGTTCTCTTAGGGTCTGTATGAGATCTGCCCAGAATCTTCTAGCATTCATCATCTCACGTGAGAAGTCTGCCTTTATAGGTTACTTGACCTTTTTCCCTTACTGCTTTTAATATTCTTTTTTTGTTTATTGCATTTCGTGTTTTGATTTTTATGTGACAGGAGGACGTTCCGGTCAGGTCCAGTCTGTTTGCAGTTCTGTAGGCTTCTTGTGTGTTCATGGACATCTCTTTCTTTAGGTTATGGAAGTTTTCTTCTATAATTTTGTTGAAGATATTTACTGGCATTTGAGTCAGAAATCTTCGCTCTCTTCTATACCTATTATCCTTAGGTTTGGTCTTCTCATTTTCTCCTGGATTTTCTGAATGGTTTGGGTCAGGAGCTTTTTGCATTTTTTATTTTCTTTGACTGTTGGGTCAATGTTTTCTATGATATCTTCTGCATCTGAGATTCTCTCTTCTATCTCTTGTATTCTGTTGTTGATGCTTGTATCCATGACTCCTGACTTCTTTCCTGTCTTTTCTATGTTCAGAGTTGCTTTCTTTTCTGATTTCTTTATTGTTTCTACTTCCATTTTTAGATCCCGTATGGTTTTGTTCAATTCCTTCACTTGGTTGGTTTTACCTTCTTATAATTCTTTAAGGGCTTCTACCTGTTTACCTGAGTTCTCCTGTATTTCTTTAAGGGAGTTCTTTATGTCCTTCCTGAAGCCCTCAATCAGCATCATGAACTGTGGTTTTAAATCGAAATCTTGCTTTTCCTGTGTGTTCGGTTATCCAGGATTTGCTGTTGTGGGAGAACTGGGTTTGGATAGTGCCATGTTGAATTGATTTCTGTTAGTATTGTTCCGATGCTTGCCTTTCGCCATCTGGTTATCTCTGGTGTTAGTTGGTCCTGCTGTCTTTGGCTGGTGCTTGTCCCTCTATGTGCCTACAAGCCTGTCTCAGCATCCCTAGGTGACCGGTTCTACCCTGGCACAGAGTGCTGTGCCCATCTCCTGGGTTCAGGTGGGGTCTTTGAGGGCCCTGCCCCAGCTATTCTGACACTTGGTTGTTCCTTGTAGTCCTGGCTGTACCCAACCACTCAGTCACAGCAGTGAAGATGGTGGCCTCAACTCTAAATGTGGGACTCCCTGCAAATCAGATGTCCCCTCTAAATGTGGGACTCCCTGCAGAGCAGATCTCCCCTGGTAGGATAGGTGCACAGACAGCTGTGGTGCTGCCCATCTCCTGGTTGCAGGTGGGGCCCTGGCAGACTGTGTCCCAACTCTTCTGACACTCGTGTTCCCTGTGTTCCTGGCAGTATCTTCATGTTCAGTCACATGAGTGAAGATGATAGCCTCACCTCTAAACACAGAATTCCCTCTAAATTCAGGCCTTTCCATCTTTTTATTTATTTTTTTTATTTTAATTTTTATTTTCTATATTCTTTATTTACATTCCAAATTATTTCCCCTTTCCCGGTTAACCCCCTCCCCGAAAGTCCCATAAGCCTTCTTCCCTCCCCCTGTTCCCCATTTACCTAAGAATTTCATGAATTCATTGTTTTTAATTGCTGAGTAGTATTCCATTGTGTAAATATACATGGAAAATATCTCTGATAAAATTGAAGAAACATATAGAAAAACACGTTAAGATTGACTATTTCATGAAAAAATTATACAGATAAAATGTTAGGCATAAAAATCTTCCTAAGTTGATTGAAAGTGGAATTAGAAACATTTTCTGATAAAATTGAAAATCTACAAGGAAAATATTTCTGATAAAACTCAAGAAATATATAGAAAAACATGTTAAAACTGATTATTTCATGAAAAATTATACAGATAAGATGGTAGGCATAAAAATATTCCTAAATTGATTAAAAGTAGAAGTAAAAACATTTTCTGATATAATTGAACACAGTTGTTCTTTAAGCCTTCTGTGCTTAGCCCGCCAGGAGAGAGTGATCTCCCAGCAGCGATTTCACTTCTGAGCGCAGAGGTGAGATCTCCACCTTCTCTCTGGAGGGGTACAGCTAGGAGCACACTAGGCATATGATCAGTGGAGCAGCTGGGACAGGAGTCTTCCCTTCCGGCCGCCATTTGCAGCAGGGAATCAGGCACCTCCATAGCCTTCTGTGCTTAGCCTACCAGAAGAGAATGATCTCCCAGTAGCGGTTTCACTTCTGATGCAGAGGTGGGATCTCCACCTTTTCTCTGGAGGGGTACAGCTAGGAGCAGACAGGGCATATGATCAGTGGAGCAGCTGGGACAGGAGTCTTCCCTTCCAGCCGCCATCTGCAGCAGGGAACCAGGCATCTCCAAAGCCTTTCCATCTTTTTAGCTTGACTTAAGGTAAACCAGTCTTTCTGAAGAGTGGTCCTTTGGACATGTGATTAGCCAACCCAGTTAGATGAGCTGTCTGGAAGATGTAATGATATGTCTTCACAGAGAGGAAGTTTCTATTTCTAGTGTTAATACTTGATATAAATTATGATCTCCAAATGTAACCACACTGAATAATAAGTTTCAACTTACACATTTTTATTGAGAACACCTAAAATGTACTAGATACTGTACTACCTCTATGTATGTATAATAGAAAAATATTTATAGAATTATTGACTTTCAGAAAAACCATGAAATAAAGAACTTTGTTGGATTCATCTTAATGTCACCATTGAGCCAAGCATCTTAGCTCATAGAGTGTGTTCTGGTTAAAATATGTATTCTGCTTCTAGTGTGAGATCAGGTCACATAACTATCAAGTGTCCTTATACAGTATAGAGAAGATTTTATAATCAATGTTAAGGTGACACTCTTAAGGTTAGATGAGACAGTAAAAAGATAAAATAGAATAGTGAAGTGTCAATGTAAAACCCTACTCTCAGCTCCAAGGGGATAAGAGATATTTTATTCTGGAAACAGCAATGAGTGAGCAAGGCTACAGAACACAGATTACTCAGAGAACATAGATTTGGAGAACCTCACATTCTTTGTTCCCATTTGGTAGCAATTTAATGAAGTTTTTTATGGTCCCAGAACAAAAAATCATGAATTAAGGCACTTCTCAAATACATTTGGGAATTATTAGTTAAAACAGATATACTAAAAGACTCTCATACTTTTGGTTGGTGGAAAATCATGACCTCTTAAGTTAATATAAAAGGTTTTATTTGTCAGTCATAAAGATTTTAACTCAGATACAAAGATGGGCAAGTACTAGTTTTGAGGGTGTTAAAGATTGTCCATGAAAAAGTGTAAAATGATTCCAGGAGTTGTGTCTCTTTTAAGGAACTTTTTTCAAAAAGAAGAAAGGTTTGTCATTTTAGCAAGTAATTCTCTAATCAGTGCTTTCCCCAAAGAAAGGAAAGTTTTTTAGGATAGACTTCTATACACAAGGAGGACACTCTTATATCTACAGGTTCCAGGTCAGAATCATACTGTCAATCAACAGACAGAATAAACATGCTCAGGATAAGAATTCAGTGCTAGAATGAGTAAACTTGCCTGCATAGGGTCTTCTAAGGAGATTCAGGATGACTGCAATTTTGGAAAACATCTTACAAGTTTCTCTAGGGGTCCATAGCTATGAGAGGGACAATCTGAAGGTGAATGTACTGTCATTTAAAGAGCAACACCTTCGCAATTTGCTCTAGAGGGATAATAATGTCACAACATTGCAGGGAAGTCAATCTGGGAAGAGGGTATGCCTCCCTCCTGGTGTGTGAATGAACAAAGGCTTCTGAATTAATTTGGGCATTAACAATACAGGTTGAACTGAGTGTTCCTATTCCTCAGACAATTCTCTAGAATTTTTTTTCATAGATATAACAAGGTTTGAACATCTTCATTTTTTCTCTCATAGCTTATATATCCCAGCAAAACTTTTCAAGCAGTATAAAATTACAATCTGATCACATTCTATTTTTCTTGTAGTGAATGACTATGAAAAAACATTATGTTCTCCAATACCTTTACAAGAAATGTTACATAGTACAGGTAAAGAAAACAAATTATTTCCAAGAGCCTACTTACATTCATAGCAACTTGGTATAGTTTAACAAAGTGCAAGCAAGAAAGGTAGTTTTCTTAGCCAATTTCTCTTACTGGCAGGCAGCAATTTGTGGTTATAAAGAAAGGATTAATTATTTTATTATTTATCTTCAAAAGTAATCTTGTAAGAATCTTAAAAGGATCACAAATTGAAACTTTTATATAAAAATCAGTCATATCTACTTTAAATCCTCAGAATGCATGTCTACTCATCAGCAATTCTTATTAAATCATTTCAGGAAGCTGAGGGCAAACATGGGTATAAGACCTCAATTATCACCAGTCCAGTCTCTGTGAGAGTGATGTCAGTCAGTGATGCTATTGTTCTTGTTCCTGTTATGGTCTGACCCAGCTAGAATAGCTGTAGATGTTTTGTTCCATGCCTGCCAGCTATTTCATATTGTTGTTGTGACATGACTGCCAGTAATTGGTAGAAAAGTGACTTGGCTTAGAGCAAGGACATGCTGATGACATACCCTGTTTGGTTCTGTACGAATGTTCTGTATGATGTTTTCTAATCTTAATAAATTCCACAAAGCCATCTGTAGGACCCATCAAATCAAATATCAATATGAACTGTTAAGTTTAAAATATCTTTAGACAGAGCTGACCAACAGGAAGCACTTCTTGTGCCTACATATGTGTTCATTGTGGTTTTTGTGACTGACACTGAAGAATACTACTAGTAAGCCAAAAAGTTATGATTATAATACATATGCTGTGCTATCTCAATATTCTGAAATTCCCTTGTTCACCGTCACTCCACCATCCCCTTACCTTACTCAGGACCAATCACCTTAAAGGTTAGCTGATAATACTTTGCCTAGTAAGCCAATTTCTCCCTTCCTTGTCCTTTAAACTTTTGAACCTGTTTTTTTTTTTTTTTTTTTTTTTTTTCCTATAAAAAACCTACCCTGAAAGCAGACTTGTAGGGCAATTAGGCTTCTGTGCCCTTTTTGTGGTCCTGGACATCCAGCATTATGGTGTGCATTCAATAAACATTCTTGCTTAACTGAGATAGGTTTGTGGGGCTATTTCCTGAACCCCAACATTTGGTGCATTGGCTGGGAATGCTCCTTATCTTTGAACACCCCTCAGTTATTTTTTTTAATTTTTTATTAGGTATATTCTTTATTTACATTTCAAATGATTTATGTTCTTTCAAAGAAGATCCCTTTGGCTACCTCTGGTGCATGTGCAGAGGTGGAGTTACTGGCTCTGTCTGTTGATCAGCTATTCCATGGCTGTATTTTTTAAAAGCCTCTGGGTCTTCTCACTTTGCACTTTTCCAGTTTAAAACACTCTCAGGCAATGTTCTTAGAACTAAGAAATTGGTTGTTTCCAAGCAAAGTTGCTTACTTACCAGTATAGTGTGAACCTCTAATTATTATCTTCCCTTATGATTTTTAGTTGTTGAAAAAGGTCAGGGCTTTTTGGGACACCCATTTTTTTCACCTATAGATTTGGGGTAATTGTGTTCGCTAAGTCTCACAGAAGGTTTGAGGTTTAATGAGATCCTAGTTATCAAGGTTTTGGGGAACTCAGATGACAGATGTGGAACAAATACAATACACAGTTATTACAGATTGTACCAAAGAGCTGGCTGCATTCTGATCTATTGTTTAAACTCTAGCATGGAGAGATTGGGGGATTGAATATTTGTCATTTGGACTAGACCTTTAATTAGAGGTTTAAGGATTATGAAAATATCATCTGTGTGAAGAAAGCCTTTCTCAGATATAAGGTATACTGTTATTCTCCTTGCTTCACTTGTCCTATACACACATTATGAGATGGAAAAGAAGGCCCTAACTTCTACCTTCTTCTGTGCATGTTATTTTCTTTTATGTAGCAAGTATACCTTGAATTGTCAATAATTTCTTTGGCCCCTCAATGCTTCAGCATATAGATGTCTGTGTTCTGTGCTTGTCCTTCTCTGTATGCAGTATGCTTAGGTTCTTTGAAAGGCCATTTCCCCCCTAGGTTAGTTTGAGGAGGCATGGAATTGCTTTGTGGAGATCATTGTGTTTGCTGCCTATACTCATCCCTATCCCAGGTGATATTGTGAGTGTTTCAAGCCTTCTTAAACAAGAATGTAATAAAAAGAGAGAGTTCAGAGTGCACTCCACCATCTTTGCTCCAGCATCAGGGCAATTGGGAACTTCAGGCACAGGGACAGACAGGCATAATAACGCTTGGGTCTTAGACAGCTTGCTGGGCAGGTCTGCAGTAACAGACGAGCCAGCCCTGCTGTGGGACTTCTGCCCTATAGAGGGACCCCCCCCCCCGCTCTGGGAGAGATCACACATCCCCACACAGGGCAGGAGGCTACCAGCTTCCCTTTGGCAACCTCTGTTCCGGGGGGATCAACTGCACTGATGAGATAGGTACCTAGATTCCTCCAAATGTAACATCGCTTGGGACACAGACTGTTCGGTTTCCATCTGCGCCCAAGAACGGGACAGCACTGTGGTCGTCTGGGCGCCAGCCGTGCTGTGGGTCATATCCCCTGCAGAGTGATCTGTGGCAAGAGAGTGCAGAGTGCACTCTGTCATCTTTGCTCCGGCATCAGGGCAATTGGAACCTCCAGGCACAGGGACAGCCAGGCATAATATCACTTGGGACTCAGGCAGGTTATGTGCACCCTGTTCTCAAGAGCTGGGCAGGTATGCAGTAACCGACGCACCAGCTCTGCTGTGGGATTTCTGCCCTACAGAGGGATCCCTGCCCCCCGCTCTGGGAGAGATCACACACCCACACACAGGGCTGGAGTCTAACAGCCTCCCTTTGGTGACCTCTGCTCCAGGAATACACTACACTGAGCCTGTGGATGTGCAGGGATTCCCCAATATAACATCACTTGGGGCAAGACACATCAGGGCTCCAAAGTCACTCAGGAACAGGGCAGGCCCCATAAATCAGTGCCAGGGGAATCCCAGTAATCCAGGGGGGTCAGAAATAGCTTTGCAAGCTCACAGGAAGTCCAACCAACAGCCAGTGACAGCAGGACCAACTAAAACCAGAGGTAACCAGAGGGCAAAAGGCAAACTTAGGAACGTTACTAAAAGAAATCAAAGTTGATATGGCCCCATCCGAACCCAACTCTCAAACAGCAGCAAGTCCTGGATACCGCACCACACCCAAAAGACAAGATCTGGATTTAAAATCACTTCTCATGAGGCTATTAGAGGATTTCAAGAAGGACACAAATAAATCGCATAAAGAATTACAGGAGACCATGAATGAACGGTTAGAAGCCCTTACAAAGGAAACACAAAAATTGCTTAGAGAAATGCAGGAGAACATGGATCAAAAGATGGAGGCCCACAAGGAGGCAACACAAAAATCGCTTAAAGAAATGAATCAACGGGTAGATGCACTTTCAAAGGAATCACAAAAATTGCATAAAGAAATGAAGAAGAAAATGGGTTAACAGATGGATGCCCATAGGGAGGCAACACAAAAATTGCTTAAAGAAATGAATCAACAGATAGATGTCCTTACAAAGGAAACACGAGAATTGCTAAAAGAAATGCAGGAGATGATGGATCAACAGATGGAAGCCCATGAGGAGGAAACACAAAAATCGCTTAGAGAAATACAGGAGAACTTGGATCAACAGGCAGAAATCCTGAAAGAGGAAATGCAAAAATACCTTAAAGAAATACAGGAAAATACAAACAAATAAGTGAAGGATCTGAGCAAATCCATTCAGGATCTAAAAAAGGAAGTAGAAACAACTAAGAAATCACAAAGGGAGACAACTTTGGAGATATAAAACCTTGGGAAGAAGTCAGGAGTCATAGATGCAAACATCAACAGTAGAATATAAGAGATGGAAGAAAGAATCTCAGGTGCTGAAGATACCATAGAAAGCATCGATTCAACAGTGAAAGAAAATGCAAAATGCAAAAACATGTAACCCAAAACATACAGGAAATCCAGGACACAATGAGAAGACCAAATGTAAGGATTATAGGTATAGATGAGAGTGAAAATTTGCATCTTAAAGGGCCAGTAAATATCTTCAGCAAACTTATGGAGGAAAACTTCCCAAACCTAAAGAGAGAGATGCCGATGAATGTACAAGAAGCCTACAGAACTCCAAACAGACTGGACCAGAACCGAAATACCTCCCGTCATATAATAATCAAAACACCAAATGTACTAAACAAAGAAATAATATTAAAAGCAGTAAGAGAAAAATGCCAAGTAACATACAAAGGAAGACCTATCCGAATGACCTTAGAATTCTCACCAGAGACTATGAAAGCCAGAAGATTCTGGGCAGATCTCATGCAGACACTAAGAGAACAGGAAAGCCAGCCTAGACTACTATACCCAGCAAAACTCTCAATCACCATAGATGGAGAAACCAAGATATTCCATGATAAAACCAAATTTTCACAATATCTTTCCACAAACCCAGTCCTGCAAAGGATAATAGGTGGAAACTACCAATACAAGGAGAGAAACAAAACCCTGGAAAAAATGAGATAGTAACCTTCTTGCATCAAATCCAAAAGTAGATAAAAACTCAAACATAATGATAGCATCAAGAAGAGCAGGTGGCAATAATCACTATTCCTTAATCTCACTTAATATCAATGGTCTCAGTTCCCCAATAAAAAGACATGGACTAACAGACTGGATACTTAAACAGGACCCAGCATTTTGCTGTGTGCAGGAAACACACCTCACTGTCAAAGCCAAACACTACCTCAGAGTAAAAGGCTGGAATACAATTTTACAAGCAAATGGTCCCAGGAAACTAGCTGGAGTACCCATCCTAATATCAGATAAAATTGACTTTCAACCTAAAGACATCAGAAAAGACACAGAAGTACACTCCATACTGATCAAAGGAAAAATCCACCAAGAAGAACTCTCAATTCTGAATATCTATGCTCCAAATGCAAGGGCACCCTCATTCTAAAAGAAACTTTACTAAAGCTCAAAGCACACATCACACCTCACACAATAATAGTGGATGACTTCAACACCCTGCTCTCTGAAATGGATCATTCAGGAAAGCAGAACCTAAACAGGGACACAGTGAATCTAATTGAAGCCTTGGACCAAATGGAACTAATATATATATATATAAAAAACATTTCATCCTAGAGCAAAAGAATACACCTTCCTCTCAGTACCTCATGGTACCTTCTCCAAAATCGATCATATAATTGGTCACAAATCAGACCTCAACAGATATAAGAAGATTGAACTAATCGCATGCCTCCTATCAGATCACTATGGAATAAGAGTGGTCTTCAATGGCAAAAAAAACAACAGAAAACCCACATACACATGGAGGCTGAACAATGCTCTACTCAATAACTTGGTCAAGGAGGAAATAAAGAAAGAAATCAAAGACTTTTTAAAAATTTAATGAAAATAAAGGCACAACATACCCTAATTTATGGGACAAAAGGAAAGCGGTGCTAAGAGGAAAAATTCATAGCCCTGAGTGCCTCCAAAAGGAAACAGGAGAGAGCATACACTAGCAGCTTAATGGCACACCTGATAGCCCTGGAACAAAAAGAAGCAAATACACCCAAGAGGAGTAGAAGGCAGGAAATCATCAAAATCAGGGATGAAATCAATCAAGTAGAAACAAATAAAAATATACAAAGAATTAATAAAACTAGGAGTTGATTCTTTGAGAAAATCAACAAGATAGATAAGCCCTTATCCAGACTAGACAGAAGGTACAGAGACAGTATCCAAATTAATAAAATCAGAAAGGTAAAGGGAGAGATAACAAGAGAAACTGAGGAAATTCAAAAAATCTTCAGATCCTACTACAAAAGCCTGTATTCAACACAACTAGAAAATCTGGAGGAAATGGACAATTTCCTAGACAGGTACCAAATACCAAAATTAAATCAGGATCAAATAGACCATCTAAACCGTCCTAAAACCCCTGAAGAAATAGAAGTGGTCATTGGAAGTCTTCCAACCAAAAAAAAAGTACAGGTCTAGATGGTTTTAGTGCAGAATTCTATCAGATCTTCAAAGAAGACCTAACACCAATACTCTTTGAACTATTCCACAAAACAGAAACAGAAGGAACACTACCCAACTCGTTCTATGAAGCCACAATTATGCTAATACCAAAATCACACAAAGATCCGACAAAGAAAGAGAATCTGAGGTCAATCTCTCTTATGAATACTCAATAGAATTCTTGCCAACCGAATCCAAGAACACATCAAAATGATAATTCACCATTATCAAGTAGGCTTCATCCCAGGGATGCAGGGATAGTTCAATATAAAGAAGTCCATCAATGTAATCCACTCCATAAACAATCTCAAAGAAAAATACCACATAGTCATTTCATTAGATGCTGAGAAAGCATTTGACAAAATTCAGCATCCTTTCATGTTAAAGGTCTTGGAAATATCAGGAATGCGAGGCCCATATCTAAACATAGTAAAAGCAATTTACAGCAAACCAGTAGCCAACATCAATCTAAATGGAGAGAAACTTGAAGCAATCCCACTAAAATCAGGGACTAGACTAGGCTACCCTCTCTCTCCATATCTTTTCAGTATAGTACTTGAAGTTCTAACTAGAGCAATTAGACAACAAAAAGATTTCAAAGGGATAAAAATTAGAAAGGAAGAATTCAAACTATCACTATTTGCAGACGATATGATAGTATACTTAAGTGACCCAAAGAACTCCACCAGAGAACTCCTACAGCTGATAAACGACTTCAGCAAAGTGGCTGGATATAAAATCAACTCAAGCAAGTCAGTAGCCTTCCTATATTCAAAGGATAAGCAGGCTGAGAAAGAAGTAAGGGAAATGATCCCCTTCATGATAGCCACAAACTATATAAAGTATCTTGGTGTGACTCTAACCAAACAAGTGAAAGATCTATATGACAAGAACTTCAAGTCTCTGAAGAAAGAAATTAAAGAAGACCTCAGAAGATGGAAAAATCTGCCATGCTCATGGATTGGCAGGTTTAATATTGTAAAAATGACCATCTTGCCAAAAGCAATATACTGATTCAATGCAATCCCCATCAAAATCCCAATTCAATTCTTCATAGAGGTAGAAAGAGCAATTCAAAAATTCATCTGGAATAACAGAAAACCCAGGAGAGCTAAAACTATTCTCAAGAGTAAAAGAACTTCTAGTGGAATCAATATCCCGGACCTCAAGCTGTACTACAGAGCAATAGTGTTAAAAACTGCATGGTATTGGTACAGTGACAGGCATGTCGATCAATGGAACAGAATTGAAGTCCCAGAAATGAATCCACACTCCTATGGTCACTTGATCTTTGACAAAGGAGCTAAAATCATCCAGTGGATAAAAGATAGCCTTTTCAACAAATGGTGCTGGTTCAACTGGAGGTCAACATGCAGAAGAATGCTAATTGACCCATTCTTATCTCCTTGCACTAAGCTCAATTCCAAGTGGATCAAGGACCTCCACATAAATCCAGACACACTGAAACTAATAGAAAGGGAACTACGGAAGAACCTTGAACATATGGGCAAAGGGGAGAATTTCCTGAATAAAACTCCAATAGCTTATGCTCTAAGATCAAGAATTGACAAATGGGACCTCATAAAATTACAAAGTTTGTGCAAGGCAAAAGACACCGTCAAAAATACAAAGAGGCAACCAACTAACTGGGAAATGATCTTTACCAACCCTACATCCAACAGAGGGCTTATATCCAATATATACAAAGAACTCAAGAAGTTAAACTCCAGAGAGGCAAGTAACCCTATTAAAAAAATGGGATACAGAGCTAAACAAAGAGTTGTCACCTGAAGAATATCTAATGGCTGAGAAACACCTAAAGAGATGTTCATCATCCTTAGTCATTAGGGAAATGCAAATCAAAACAACCCTGAGATTCCATCTCACACCAGTCAGAATGGCTAAGATCATAAACACAGGAGACAGCAGTTGTTGGTGAGGATGTGGAGAAAGAGAAACACTCCTCCACTGCTGGTGGGATTGCAAGCTGATATAAACACTCTGGAAAGCAGTCTGGCGGTTCTTCAAAAAACTGGGCATTTCACTCCCAGAGGATCCGGCTATACCACTCCTGGGCATATACCCAGAGGCTTTACCTCCGTTCAACAAGGATACATGCTCCACTATGTTCATAGCAGCCTTATTTATAATAGCCAGAAGCTGGAAAGTACCAAGATGTCCCTCAACGGAGGAATGGATTCAGAAGATGTGGTATATTTACACAATGGAATTCTACTCTGCAATTAAAAACAATGAATTCACGAAATTCCTAGGCAAATAGTCAGAACTTGAAAACATCATCCTTAGTGAGGTAGCCCAATCACAAAAGAACACACATGGTATGCAGTCACTGATAAGGGGATATTAACCAGAATCTTGTAATACCCTAGACACAATTCGCATATCAATAGATTTCCAAGAAAATGGAAGGAGAGACCCCTGGTCCTGGAAAGACTGGATGTAGGGGAATGACAGGGCAGAGAAGCGAGAGGGGATTGAATGGGTAAAAGAGGGAGGGAAGGGGGCTTATAGGACTTTCGGGGAGGGAGGAAATGGTAAAGAGGAAATGATTTTGAATGTAAATAAAAAAAAACTTAGAAAAGAAAAAAAATTAAAAAAAGAAAAAAAAAGAATGTAATAAAAAGTCAAAGACAAAAAGATTGCCCAATACTGAAGTAGACATGCCAAAAATAAAGCACACATGTAGTATCTATATATAGCCCTTGGCTATGAACGAACCCAGCATATTTTGACATTGCTGGTCATGATGAGATGTTAGCCTAGAATAAATCATGGGTGGTCATTCTAAGAACAAGTGATTTTAAATTTAATAATGAGGCTTGGCCATTTTGCTGTTGTTGTTCAGACAAACTACATATAAATATACAGGACCCTGTTTAAATATGGATAGCAATGCAAATTTATCAACTCTCTCTTTTCACACTTCCAAAACAGCATAAAGAAATTTTAGAATAATTTGAAAATGTTAAAATTAAAAAGGCAAAGAAAACAGAAGACAATTTAAGATGGACAAGAAACATCAGCAGACTTCTGGAATTGTAAGACTGGAGAACAGATAGAGCAAGAGTGTGGCCTCCCTTCTGGGGTATGCTGAAATGAGCTCATCTGAATATCTACCACTGTTAGTGGTTCTCTCTACTGGGAACTGCCGTAGCAAGGAATTTAATTAAACACAAGGTGAAATTAATAGCCAGATTCTAGAAAATAGAACAGTAAGATTTTTAAGAGCCCCTTATTACTGTCTGAGGCTTCTTTTTATAGATTCATGATGATGATGATGATGATGATGATGATGATGATGACAAGTAGGTTGAGAAGGAGGAGAATGGAGAAGATGAGAAGGAGGGAGGGGAAGGAGGAGATAGAAGAATGGTTTCCTAGAGATGGCATGTGAGTTGTCTCCTATTTGTATTGATAGGCTAGGATTATATAAGCCTCTGTTCATTGCATGTATCCTTTCTCATAATGCATCTAATTTTAGTTATTATATACATCCATCATGCTTAGTTATAAAATAGTAAATAAAGAATTTCCACAAAATTACCTTGCCTTGTGCATATATCCATATTCTGCATAGTTAGAAACTGTAGGGCCATTCTGGCACAGGCCCCTTGTAACTGTGGAAGATGTTTAGCCAGGCTAGGAAGTCCTTGATCTGGTCTGGTGGATGGAAGAGCTCTGAGGCTTAATTCATTTCCCCAACATGGCAGGTTTAAATAAGAAGGAACAAGCCACAATTTTAAAGTTTTATTATAGAAAAGTAGGTGAAAAAAGAGATAGAAGAGTAAAGAGAAAAAGAAGAGGTAGAGAGGTAGAGGTAGAGCCAACCATGACCATGTGGAGACAGGGGAAAGAATGGTGAGAGAGGGGGGACAGGGGAGCAAGAGAGAGAGGCAGGAAAATGGGGAGGGGTCACTCAGCCCGTTTTATAGTAGGTCAGGCTACCTGGCTATTGCCAGGTTACTGTGGGTTGGGGTAAATATGGCTGTAGCAAGATGACTGTGGAGGTGGAGTCCAGCCAGAACAGTAGGGACCTGGCCTTATGTGACTGATGACCACAGGGTTATGTCCAACAAGAATCAATGAACTGGCCTTTGCTCTGGGATGTGCTTCAGAATGTGTTTGACTTCACAAACACAATGACTGAAGGCTTTCCAATAACTCCATTGCTTCATAAGAGGTGTGCATTCAGCTTTGTGGAAGTGGAAGCCAAGTTGCTAAGTGCATTGGGCTAAGGGCTGCATATAGCTTAATCCAAGCAGATCTGAGGCTTGCCTGACTCACTACAACTGCTTATCATGAGGCTGTTCTTCTCATCCTAGAGCCTAGGTTTTAGACACAGAATAGGAGAAATCAGAGTGTATTAATGTAGGGAGATGTTGAATCTGAGTCCAAGTAAGCTAGACAGGAAGTTAGTCCAGAAAGATAGGCAGCAAGTTCATTTGTATCTTTAATTTAGATATACCCTTTTGCATATAAAAACTGAAGCGTAAGTTAGGTGAAGTCTCTCTATAGATGCAACACTAAACAGACATGAAGTTCATGCTGCACACTGAGTTCTGGGATCACAGACTCATTTAACTGATTTTACTTCCTTAATAGAGAAAAAAAGAATATTTTCCCACAGAAGAATAAAAAACATGAAAACTGTGCATGATGTTCAGGTCTTTAGAAATATCCCCAGTGAAAATTTGTTTCTCATGTGATTACCAGCCAATTTGCTAATTAAGATCAGACCACATTTTGTAATTTCCATCTGTTTTATAGCATCTCAATCATCTGGGCAACAAAAATTTAAAAATCTCTGTATCTACAAACCTTCCAACATAATAAATAAAATAATCAGATGAATGAGCCAAGGTAGTCATAAACATAGGAATAAAATAAGTTACAGAAAACCAACAAAAACATAATGTCTTCAGAGCGACTAGGGAGATAGCTCAGTGTAAAGTGCTTGCTGCACAAGCAGAAGGACCAGAGCTCTACTCTCGCCCATTGCATATGAGTGCAATCATGATGCTGGGCATTAGAAAGAGTAAGTTTCTGGATATTATTAATAAACTGGTTTTGCCATTTGATGAATACTGTATTTAGAGGGAGGGAGGGAGGGAGGGAGGGAGGGAGGGAGGGAGGGAGGGAGGGAGGGAGGGAGGGAAGGAAGGAGAGGGAGAAGGAGAGGGAGAGAGAGAGTGAGAGAGAGAGAGAGAGAAGGAGAGGGAGGGAGAGAGAGAGAGAGAAGGAGAGGGAGGGGGAGAGAGAGAGAGAGAGAGAGAGTGTCTTTAAGAAAAAAGGTAAGGTGGGTAGAAATGGAGGAAGATACTGCTTCCATCTTTCATATAGTGCAAGCACATGTGTACACATGCACACAAATATGTCTAAAACCCCAATTAACATATACATATAACATATGCAACATCTTTATAAAAATGGGAAATAAATAAATCCATGAGATAAAATCATGATTCTTTAAAAAGAAAATCAGAAATAATAAAAAAGAAGTTTTGGCAGTTTGATAGAAGAGATCTTTAAGTCTATGAAGATGGAAAATAGAATCTGAAATAGATTGCCCAGAGGATAGAATGGTGATGAATGGAGGTGAGATGGGTAGGATCAGCAGCTGATAAAAGACCAAAAATATTTATAAGTTCAAAACAGGATGCCTAATATCTAAAAGAATTTTCATGAAGAAAGATCAGATGTGGAAGAAGGTAGTAACAGGCATATAATTGAAAATACTTTATGAAATGGAAAAGGCAAAAAATAATGTTTATTTTTTTATGCAACTCAGCAAGTAGAACTATAGCACATCCAGACAAAGTTAGGAGACTAAATCTAAAGACAGATAATCTGGAGTCAAAGAACTTTTCAAGAAAAACATGGAAGCTTAGATGATGCTAGAAGAAGTACTTTCACAATTCTAAGTCAAAATGACTTCCAAGCTAGATGTTTACCCAGGGTTAGCATCTCAAAAGAGCAAGCATCATGTCACATCATTTTGAAAACAACTGGTATTTGATTAGTTGGAAAACACTAGCTCTGGTCTCCAAAGAGGTCAGATCCTTATCCTAGGCTGTTGGAAGATGAAAGGTCCCAGAGTTTGCTTTTGAGACCCTTCCTTTTAATGCTCACAGGGGAATTCCGCTTTCTGATTTTTAATAATGTCCATCAGAAATAGCAGCTATGTCCTGTAGGGGAAAGCGCTACAAGAGAACACCCAACACAAATGGAAGACATTTAGCATGATATATTGACATAAGGGTTAAACCTAAGGGTACAGGAATTACCCAAGATGGGTGTAAGCAACCTGTTGACATGTACTTCACTAATGATATGTAGAAAGGGTAGGGGGATAGCTCTTTGAGTAAACTATTTGTAAATAACAAATGTCAAAAAAAAAAAGGTGGGCAAATACTGTCACTAAAGAGATAGTGGATTTTTCTCTGCAGTCACTGTGCAGGCTGGTACAGCCAGGAGTGCAGGGAACACAGGAGTGGCAGAGCAGCTGGGACAGGGTCCTTCCAGGCTTGACCAGCACACAGGAGCAGGGATACTCCATAGCTGTCTGAGCACAGGTCCTGCCAGGGTAGAACTGGTCTGCAGGGAATGCTTTCACTCCCAGGTTTGGGGGTGAAACAACCAGTTTCTCCCTGGTGACGAAGCAAAGCAGATACTGCCAGAAGCACCGGGAACACAGGACATTCAGAGCAGCTGGGACAGGGTCCTTCCAAGTTTCATATGCACCCAGTAGCTGGGTTGAGCCACAGCCCTCTGTGCCAGGGAGAGCTGCTCTCCCAGGGGTGCTGAGACAGGCTTGGAGGACCACTGGAGGGACAAACTCCAGCCAGAGACAGCAGGACCAAGTAACACCAGAGATAACCAGATGGCGAAAGGCAAATGCAAGAATATTACCAACAGAAACAATGGCAACATGGCACCATCCGAACCCAGTTCTCCCACAACAGCCGTCCTGGATATCCCAACACACTGGAAAAGCAAGATTTGGATTTAAAATTGCAGCTCATGACGCTGATAGAGGACTTCAAGAAGGACATAAAAAAACTCCCTTAAAGAAATACAGAACACACTTAAACAGGTAGAAGCCCTTAAAGAATTACAAGAAAGTACAACCAAACAGGTGAAAGAATTGAACAAAACCATTCAAGAGGTAAAAACAATAAAGAAATCACAAAGAGAAAGAACTCTGGACATAGAAAAACTAGGAAAGAAGTCAGGAGTCATGGACACAAGCATCAACAACAGAATACAAGAGATAGAAGAGGTGCAGAAGATACCATATCAGGTGCAGAAGATACCATAGAAAACATTGACACAACAGTCAAAGGAAATCCAAAATGCAAAAAGCTCTTAAACCAAAACATCCAGTAAATCTAGGACAAAATGAGAAGACCAAACCTAAGGATTATAGGTATAGAAGAGAGTGAAGATTTCTAGTTAAAATTGCCAGTAAATGTCTTCAACAAAATTATAGAAGAAAATTTCCATATCCTAAAGAAAGAGATGTCCATGAACATATAAGAAGCATCCAGAACTCCAAATAGATTGGACTGGAAAAGAAATTCCTCCTGTCATATAATAGTCAAAACACTAAATGCACTAAACAAAGAAAGAATATTAAAAGCAATAAGGGAAAAAGTTCAAGTAACATATAATGGCAGACCTACCAGAATTATGCCAGATTTCTCATCAGAGACTATGAAAGATAGAAGATCCTGGGCAGATGTCATTCAGACACTAAGGGAACACAAATGGCTACTCAGGCTGCTATACCCACCAAAACTCTCAATTACCATAGATAGAAAAACCAAGGTATTCCGTGACAAAAAGCAAATTTACACAATATCTTTCTACAAATCCAGCCCTTCAAAGGATAATGAATGGAAAACATGAACAGAAGGAGGAAAACTACACACTAGAAAAAGCAAGAAATTAATCTTCTTTTAACTATCAAAAGAGAAGAGAGAAACACAAACATAACTCCACCTCTAATAACAAAAACAACAGGAAGCAACAATCACTTTTCCTTAATATCTCTTAATATCAATGGACTCAATTCTCCAATAAAATGACATAGACCAACAAACTGGATACATAAACAGGACCCAACATTTTGCTGCATAAAGGAAACCAACCTCAGGCATAAAGACAGACACTATCTCAGAGTAAAAGGCTGAAAAACAATTTTCCAAGCAAATGGTCCCAAGAAACTAGCTGCTGTAGCCATTCTAAAATCAAATAAATCAACATTCATCCTAAAGTAATAAAAAAAAAACCATAAAAAAGGAAATTTCACATACCTCAAAGGAAAAATCTACCAAAATGATCTTTCAATTCTGAACATCTATGCTCCAAATACAAGGGTACCCACATTCATAAAAGAAACTTTAATAAAGCTCAAAGCACACATTACACCTCACACAATAATAGTGGAAGGCTTCAACACTGCATTCTCATCCATGGGCAGATCAGGGAAACACAAACTAAACAGAGACACAGTGAAACTAACCTAAGTCATGAACCAAATGCTTTTAGCAGATGCCTATAGAACATTTTATCGTAAAACAAAAGAATATACCTTCTTTAATACATCACAGTACCTTCTTTAAAACTGACCATATACTGAGTCACAAAACAGACCTCAACAGATATAAGAAGACTGAAATAATCCCATGCACCCAATCAGATCACCATGGACTAAGGTTGGACTTCAATAACAAGAAAAACAACAGAAAGCCAACATAAACATAGAAACTGAACAACATTCTACTCAACGATAACTTGATCAAGGAAGAAATAAAGGAAGAAATTAAAGACTTTTTAGAATTTAATGAAAATGAAGGCACAATGTACTCAAACTTATAAGACACAATGAAAGCAGTACTAAGAGGAAAACTCAGCTCTGAGTGCCTCCAAAAAGAAACTGGAAAGAGCTTCTAACACTAACAACTTGACAGCACATCTGAAGGCTCTAAAACAAAAAGAAGCAAATACAAAACCAAGCAGAGTAGATGGCAAGAAAACATCAAACTCAGGGCTGAAATCAACCAAATAGAAACAAAAAGAACTATACAAAGAATCCACAAACCCAGGAGTTGGTTCTTTGAAAAAACCAACAAGATAGATAAATCCTTAGCCATATGAACCAGGGGGCACTGAGACCATATCCAAATTAGCAAAATTAAAAATGAAAAGGGAGATATAACAACAGATATCAAGGAAATCCAAAAAAAAAAAAAAAAAAAATCAGATCCTACTACAAATGCCTATAATCGACAAAACTGATAATCTAGATGAAATGGAAAATTTTCTAGATAGATACCAGGTTCTGAAGTTAAATCAGGATCAGACAAATGATCCAAACAATTCTGTAACCCCTAAAGAAATAGAAGCAGTCGTTAATAGTCTCCCACCAAAAAAAGTCCAGGACCAGATTGGTTTAATGTAGAATTCCATCAGACCTTCAAAGTAGACCTAATACCAGTACTCTTCAAACTATTCCACAAAATGAAAACAAAAGAAACACTATACAATTCGTTCTATGAAGCCACAATTACTCTCATACCTAAATCATCAAAAGACCCAACAAAGAAAGAGAACTTTAGGCCAATTTCCCTTATGAATATTCAAAATTATGCAATAAAATTCTTGCTAATCAAATCCAAGAACACATCAAAACAATCATCCAACATGATCAAGTAGGCTTCATCACAGAGATGCAGGGATGGTTCAATATATGGAAATCCATCAATGTAATCCACTATATAAATAAATTCAAAGAAAAAAATACCTGATCATTTCATTAGATGCTGAGAAAGCACATGACAAAATCTAACACCTCTTCATGATAAAATTCTTGGAAAGATCAGGAATTCAAGGTCCATACCTAAACAGAGTAAAAGCAAGACACAGCACACCAGCAGTCAACATCAAACTGAATGGAGATGCACTTGAAGCAATCCCACTGAAATCAGGGACTAGATAAGCCTGTCTACTCTCTCCTTATCTGTTAAATATAGTACTCGAATTCCTAGCCAGAACAATTAGACAACAAAAGGAGGTCAAAGGGAGAGAAATTGGAAAGGAAGAAGTCAAAGTATCACTATGTGCAGATGATATGATAGTATACTTAAGTGACCCCAAAAATTCCACCAAAGAACTCCTAAACCTGAAAATCTGAGCAAAGTGGCAGGATATAAAATGAACTCAAACAAATCAGTAACCTTCCTATACTCAGAGGATAAGGAGGCCGAGAAAAAACTAGGGAAATGCTACCCTTCACAATAGCCACAAGTAATATAAAATGCCTTGGTGTGATCCTAACCAAGCATGTGAAAGATCTGTATGATGAGAACTTCAAATCTCTGAAGAAAGAAATTGAATATCTCAGAAGATGGAAAGATCTCCCATGCTCATGGACTGGCAGGGTTAATATAGTAAAAATGGCCATCTTGCCTTGAGCAATCTACAGATTCAATGCAATCCCCATCCAAATTCCAACTTAACTCTTCATAGAGTTAGAAAGATCAATTTCCAACTTTACCTGGAATAAGAAAAAACCTAGGTTAATGAAAACTATTCTTTACAACAAAAGAAGATCTGGTGGAATCACCATTCTGGACCTCAAGCTTTACTCAGACGAATAGTGATAAAAACTGTATTGGTATTGTTACAAAGACAGGTAGGTAGATCCAGGGAATAGAACTGAAGACCCAGAAATGCACCTACAAACCTATGCTCACTTGATCTTTGACAAAGGAGCTAAAATCATTCAGTCAAAAATAAGCATTTTCAACAAATAGTGCTGGGTCAACATGCGGTCAATATGTAGAAGGATGCAAATTGATCAATTCTTATTTCCCTGTACAAAGCTCAAGTTCAAGTGGATGTAGGACCTCCACATAAACCAAGATACACTAAATATACTAGAAGAGAAAGTGGGGAAGAACCTTGGGTACATGGGCACAGTAGAAAATTTCCCGATCAGTACACCAATAGCTTATGCTCTAAGATCATGAATTGACAAATGAGACCTTACAAAATTGCAAAGCTTCTGTAAGGCAAAGGACACAGTCAATAGGACAAAACTGCAACCAACAAATTGGGAAAAGATCTTTACAATTCCTACATTTGATAGAGGGCTAATATCAAATATATTCAAAGAACTCATGAAGTTAGACTCCAGAGAAACAAATAACTCTGTTAAAAATTGGGGTACAGAGCTAAACAAAGAATTCTCAACTGAGGAATACTCAGAAACACCTAAAGAAATGTTCAACATCCTTAATCATCAGGGAAAAGGAAATCAAAACAACCCTGAGATTTCACCTCACACCAGTCAGAATGGCTAAGATCAAAAACTCAGGAAATAGCAGATGCTGGAAAGGATGTGGAGAAAGAGGAGCACTCCTCCATTGCTGGTGAGATTGCAAGCTGGTAAAACCACTCTGGAAATCAGTTTGGTGGTTCCTCAGAAAATTGAACATATTACTACCTGAGGACCCAGCTATACCACTCCTGGGCATATACCCAGAAAATGTTCCAACATGTAATAAGGACACATGCTCCACTATGTTCATAGCAGCCTTATTTATAATAGCCAGAAGCTGGAAAGAACCCAGATGTCCCTCAGGAGAGAAATGGATACAGAAAATGTGGTACATTTACACAATGGAGTACTACTTAACTATTAAAAACAATGAATTCATGAAATTCTTAGGTAATGGATGGAACTAGAAAATATCATCCTGAGTGAGGTAACCCAATCACAAAAGAACACACATGGTATGCACTCACTGATAAGTGGATATTAGCCCAAAAGCTCTGAATACCCAAGATACAATTCATAGATCACAAGTAGCTCAAGAAGAAGAAAAACCAAAGTGTTAATACTTTGGTCCTTCTTAGAAGGGGGATCAAAATACCCATGGCTCACAGCCAACCAACAGACTGAGCGTAGGGTCCCCAATGGAGCAGCTAGAGAAGGACCCAAGCTGCTGAAGAGGTTTGCATCCCCACAGGAGTAACCATAGTATGTACAACCAATACCTCTAAAGCTCCCAGGCACTAAACCACCAACTAAGGAGTACACATGGAGGGACCCATGGCTCCAGCTACTTATGTAGCAGAGGATGGGCATTTCAGACAACAATGAGAGGAAAGGCCATTGGTCCTATGAAGGCTTGATACCCAGTGTAGGGGAATGCCATGTCAGGAAAGTGGGTGGGGAGTAAACAGGGTGAGGGGAGATGGGATAAGAGGTTTTCTGAGGTGTAAAGGAGGAAAGGAGACACAATTTGAGATGTAAATAAAGCAAATATCTAATAAAAAAAGAAAAAAGAAATAGTGACAGAGAGATTCCTGTGGCTCTCAATAGACAGCAAAGTCGATCTCTCTCTGTGTGTCTGTCTGTCTCTCTCTGTCTCTCTCGCTTGCTCTTTCTCTCTCTCACTCTCTGTATGTGTGTGTGCTTGTGTGTGTGTGTGTATGTGTGTGTGTGTTTGTGTGTGTGTGTGTGTGTGTGTGTGTGTACAAAGCCATGAATTTAAGGGTAAATACACATGCATGAGGAAGCCAGAAGACAATCTCAGGTGCTTTTCTTTTTCTTAGTTTTTTCCTTTGAGCCACTTGGATTTTTTAATTTCACTGTTCAGCAACAGATAGAGGAACTTTAGTAATGTTCATTACATTAGGCAATCAATAAATACATACATATGTATATGCAATATACACATATACACACAACACATCAAGAAAATACTGAAAAATGTAAATGTTGCTGAGTAGCTAATTATGATTCTTTTGCTATTATTGTTTCTATGTGGCATATGATTAAAATGATTCCCAAAAGTGTCAATCACAAAGCAACTACTAGCAGTCCATCCTATGAGAAATGCAGTCCAGTTTCAGCACACCACTGGTCGAATAGTTTATTTGATATGTATTTAACATGCAGAGTTATCAATTTACTTTCTCCTTTAACTAAACAGCTCTATCAGCTTTGCTCCAATACTGTGGTCAGTAAAGTTTTTCATCTCATCAACTTATCTATGCCCCTAGGGTAACTATGCATGATGGCTATTTTTAATGCCAATCTGCTACAAATTAGAATTACTTCTTAGCTAGAATGAAGGCTCAGTGGCTAAGAGCACTTATTGCTCTTGCACAGGACCCTGATTCATTTCACAGAACCCACATGTCTGCTCATACATGTCTAAAACTCCAGGTCCAGGAGAGCTTATGTCTTCTTGGTACTCTGCAGGTATGCTTTTCTTAAGTATTTGTCCACATTGATATTTGTTGAACTGCTCTTCTGTTGTTCGGAAATTTGCTGGCATGGCTAGTTGGTTGACCAGCCAGCCTGAGAGATCTGCCTGTCTTCTGCCATCTCATTGTTGGGATTAGCACTATGTACTACAACTTCCAGCACTTCTACACAGGTTCTGGGGATTGGACTTAAGATCTCAAGCTAGCTAAAAATACCTTAGAGACTAACTGATCCATAAACCCAGCTCTCAACCAACCTCTACTCCAGTCACCTTTGTTTTAGATATGCTAATCTTGGAATCAAATTGGCACCAGAGTGTTTAGTGAGTTTTCCAATCTGTATGAATGTACATTGTAAATTCCAAGGAAGTGGTTTCTAAACAAAATCAATATGTTGAGGCCATTCCTTTCCCACAGCTCTTCATTGTTTCTGATTCAATCTCAAAGTCTCCCCTCCCACTTCACAAATTCTTGTTTTCCTATGACTTCTCTGTTCTTAGCTTGCATGTACCCAATTGGGGCCTATACCTGCATTCAGTCATTTTTACAGTTGTGTCACTGAAAGCAGTTGATTTATTCTCTATTCCTTGTTAAAAAAAAAAAAAAAAAAACACATACACTTATGTTCTCATTTGAATGAGAACTATCCCTCATCCTTTCACAGAGAGCCTTCCTGAAGCACTTGCTTAGCAGTACATTATACAAATGGACAGTCACTGTTAGCTTCCCCCCATTGTAAAGACACTAATTACAAAACTCACTACCATTGACTTAGCACCTCACAGAGCTCAGAGTCTGTGTGGGAGAAACAGGATGCTGTAATAGCAACTTTCCTTGTGAAATTTATTAATAGCCTCAACTAACATCAAGATATTTTTAAGTGAAAGATCCTTCTTAAAAGCATGTGCTAGTGATCAGTCTTTGTGCTCACTATCATCTCTCATCTTATAGTTCACTAGAGCATACCTAAGATGGAAGGAAAGGAATTCAACTAGATAGCAACCTTACTTCAAGGTGTGGATCAAATTAAATTAGAGAAAATCTTCTAAAGTTTTCAGATGCTAATGAAAATGGATTAAAGTCATTCTCTTGCTGTTAGTTTTGGTAAGAGTTTATCCTCTAAATGCTCATTAAAAATTCAATAGGGGAAATGCTGTAAAACATTCAGGCCTAGGGAGATGGATAGTTGTTAAAATGCTTGCTGTGTAATCATGAGGTCCTGAGTTGAGATTCTCAGAACCTGCATAAAGCCATTAATCCTAGCAGGAGCATAGGTCTCTAATCCCTTTGCAACTGTGGTGAGACAGGCATTGAACACAGAAGAATCCCTTGAAGCTCACAGACATGCTCACCAAATAAATGCACCACAGGACAAGAGATCCTGTCTCAAAGAATATGGAATACAAGGACACAGAACTGAGAATATGTTCTGACTTTTGTATGTCTACTCTGATCTCTATGCATCTGTGTACACACAGGCAACTAAATACTGAGAGAGACATACAAAAAAATTTTAAAGATTGAGGCAATTTAAAGAACATGAAATTTACTTCATTATAGGAAAAGAGAAAAATGAAATATGGTAATAGATCAGTTTTGGGTGTGTGCTTCCATCCCTGCTTCAGGAATGAGCTCTGAAAAGATGAAGGACATCAAATTGGGCATTTAAATAGATCACTGAAATGAAAGCAGAACATAGTGGAGCAGAAGCTCGGAATAGCCAAGACACACTTCACATACCAATTGCTTCCCAAGAAGAAGGAAGGAGAGGCCTGGGTCCTGGAAAGATTGGATGCAGCAGTAGGGGAATACCAGGATAGAGAAGCAGGAGGGGATTGACTGGGGAACAGGGGAAGGGAAGAGGACTTATGGAACTTTCAGAGAAGGGGAACCGGGAAAGGGGCAATCATTTGGAAGGTAAATAAAGAATATAGGAAAAAAATAAAAGAAATGAGAGCAGAGCAATAAAACTCACAGAAGCAGCTGGGATCCTGACTCCCAGCTCTCCTAGCTATGGACTTAAGTCTGAATGTCCTTTAACATAGGCTACTGATATTTGTCAGGCTTCTCAGTAAATTGGCAATGAGAGTCCAAGTCTGTGCAAGGGTGAAGACACATTAGCATACCACCAAAAGTTCTGAAAAATGCAGTGTTCATTTCATAGCTGAAATATTTTTGATAAAGTCATAACCTTCCCATAGTCTCTCCCCAGCTTGAAATAACAGTCCTTCTTTGTGCTCAAAGTTTAATTTCGTTGGTTGCCCTTGTCTTATAGTTATATTTAGTGGAGTCTGAAATATCACTTCATGCTGAAAGTTGAAGCTTTTGTCCTAGCAGAGTGGAACAAACCCAATAAATCAAGGACAGAATGAAACAGAACAGAAACAGGCTATTGGAAACTTATTTCCCCTGAGTAGGGCAGCTTTCTCCCCATGCCTGCAGGTGTACTGCAACTGACATATTTTTCTGCTAAGTGACTTACAGCTAGAGTGCATCCTGGCTGACAATCCTCCAAGTGTTTAGATGCATATATGAAAAGGACACACAAGGGTAGGAAGAACCCTTAACGTCTCCAGAACGTTAAGACTATATAATGAAGAATCTGTGATTTGCATGGTCTATGTTTGACAAAGTTGTCAATCTGAAGAATGCATTAATTTAAAAAGGATGTTAAACCATCCATCAGGTATCTGTTATGATATCACACAGTTGCTAACGTGATAGTGTTATATTTTTTCTGGGAAGATACAAACACATTTTCACTCCAGAACCAAACCAAACAACCAACAAACCAAAGTACAATTACACAAAAGTTTATTTAGGTAGACAAATAACTTTTTAAGGCTTGCTTACAGAGCAGAAGCATGAATGACCCCTTTGTGCATCATCACAAAGTCCCCTCACCAAGTCATTGGATCACCACAAAGTCAATCCACTTTAATTGGAAACCTCAAAGAAATTAAATCATGAAGTCTTGCTTTTAATTCAACTTTCTATTTGTGTATACTCTAGCACCATCCAACATCACTCATCAGATGGGTGAAGGCAAAGGAACAAGATCTGAAATCGTAAGTGAGGGTTTCCTAACTCTTTAGTCCTCCATCTTCTAAGAAGTGTCCATATCGCTATTAACATTATTATGGACCTAGTTACCATTGGATTGTCCTGCTGTCATAGAGATGGATACTGATGTAATTCTAAGATGGCATCTTATTGTGACCAGAGTAAAATTTCATTTCCATTTAGGAGTTTGTGTTCTCTATGTGTTGTAGTCATGAAGGCCACCCTCAATTTTCTTCTACATTGCCTCTTTGTTATTAAAGCTAGATGCTCTTATGTAGTCCAATTATGCAATTAAAATATGTGTCTGATATTCGCAACAATTTAAGTTGATTAATCTGCCAATGATAAAATGACAGATTAGTAAAATTGTCACATTTTCCATGATCCAATTTGTTGTAAATTTTAAATCTTGCTAACTCTGTCTCTGCTATTTTAAAGCAAAGGGTTAGTTAACCTAGAATCTTAGCAATATAAGGGAATGAGCGTGGATACTCATAGCCAACCATTGGACTGAGCATGGGGTCCCCAATGGAGGTCTTAGAGAAAGGACTGAAGGAGCTGAAGGGGTTTGCAACCCCACAGGAAGAACCACAATATCAACCAACCAGAGCTCCCAGGGACTATATCACCAACCAAAGAGTACACATGGAGGGACTCATGGCTCCAGCTGCATATGTGGCAGAAGATGGCCTTGTTGGGTATCAATGGGAGGACAGGCCCTTGGTCCTGTGAACACTCTATGCCCCAGTGTAGGGGAATGCCAGGGTGGGGATGAGGGAGTGGGTGGGTGGAAAATACCCTCATAGAAGCAGGGAGAAGGGGGATGGGATAGGGGGTTTCCAGAGGAGAAACTGGGAAAGGGGAAAATATTTAAAATGTAAATAAAGAAAATATTCAATTCTTATTCAATATTCAATTCTTCTCAACTCAGGAAAGCCGAATGGTCAAGAAGCACTTATATGAATGAGCGTGAATGTGGGGCTGTTCTGTCTCCTGATCTAGATGCATCCATCTATGATAGTGTGTGGGCTGTCTTACTAAGGACACGTGTTCTTTATCTAATATAACTAACTATACATTGAATCTCAGTAAAAATCTAATCAATCCACAACAAAGCAAGAACAATTTCTGTATGACTCTTGGGATGGCCTTGACACTGATTAAAGTCTTTGCAACCAAGTGTACTTACAGGTATAAAATCTGGAGAGGCTATAAAGACCATTAGATGTGCAGTTCTTGCCTCATGTTGGTCTAGCACTGATTTTACTGGGAACAAGCATCTATCATTTTTTTGTTATGTTATAGATGTGAGGACTTCAAGAGACTGAAATAAATTACTAGGAATGTAAGGAATTTATTAGAACAGATATTTCTGTCATGGACAGATAGACAAGAAGGCAACAACATAGGATGGGCTCTGGCAGGGGTCTTGAAGAAGTGAATCAGAGCCCATATGGTACAATATGTTCATATCTTTTTGAGGACAGAGTTTGGAGATGACTAAATAAATCTGTTCCACTGAGGTCTCTTCCTAGGCAGGAGTCAGGGAATAGGGTGGAGAACAAAATGTATGAGTTTGACATAAATTTACTTCCCAGGTGAGCTCTCTGGCATGGCATTATCTTTTAGCTAGGGATTCACAGACCATGTCACAATAGGTATCTTTTGATATCTATGAAAAGTAGAAAGCTACTGTTTGATTCTGAAATTATACCCTTACAGTTATATTCTTCCTCTCACAAAGTATGTAGATTGGATCCACATGACTAATTGAGGTTTCTATTTCCTACAGCTAAATTTTTTTTTCCACCAGTAAGTGCCTTCTTTACATACCACATTCAAACGTTTATTTGGAATTTTAATCAAATATCAGCAATGTTGATTAATAATCTTCTTTGTTTGTACATTCATGGAGAACTCCATGCTTGAATGATCATTCTAATTTTATCACTGCTTGACTTCCCCTTCCAACTCCATTCTGGCATCTCTCTGCCATGTCTTCCTCTTTAATTTCATTTTTTTTTTTTTTTAATCTCACAAAGTCCAATTAGTGCTGCCCTTATGTGCATGAATGTGTGGCCATGCACTAGAGCAAGGAACCTTGCCAGGATAGTTTCCTGAAAAATAAGCAAGCAATCAAACAAACAAACAAAGAAAAAAACTGGCTTTATCTACACTAATAGCCTTCACCAGCCAATGCACCACAGCCCTGTTTACTCAATCAGGTATAGGTCTAACACAAGCAGCCATTGTTGCTGTGAGTTACTGAGAATAACTGCTGGATATTACTATCTTCTCTCTCCCTTTTATAATGGCATAATTAGTATGGGACTAATGAACTGATTTTTTTATTGTTTATATGGCTCATACCATGGAAGAAAATTTAATTCCCGTACTGTTACTTGGCTGATAATTCTTGGCCAGAGAAATCATAATCCCTAGGGCAGAACCCACTATTATTATGTTGGCAGATGCTTGTTCTCCCTAACATCCTTTCTGAATTCCTCCTCTTATAGCCACAGATTGGTGTGTTTCATCGGAAAATTTTTGTTTTTCAGTAGATAGTAACTTATGTGATACCAGCTGCTGGTCAAAGTTCAGAAAATGAATAACTAGGGTATACACAACTAAATGAGTCATTAATATTATACCTCTTCTCCACAGGGCTCAGGAAACAGTGTGTAGATATTTTTAGGATTTATTTTAATTCCAATTATGTGTATTCTTATGTGTCTATGTGTGGGCACATGCGAAGGATTACAGGTACCCAGAGATGCCAGCAACGTCAGATCCTCTGGAGCTGTAGTTGCAGGCAGTTGTGAGCTGTTATACTGGGTGGTGGGAACTAAAAATATAGGCTTCTCTATACAATAGCATATGCTCTTAACCACAGAGTAAACTCTGCAACCATGCATACATAATTTTCTAGAAAAATGACATCAAATCAATAAACACGACTGCTGTTGATGGATTATTTATAGAAAACCAACATATAGTCCATGTGGAGAATAGACTGTCATCAGTTTAAGAGTCAGACAGTAGTACCTGATGAGCTAAGATTTCTTTAAATAATTTTATCCTCTCACTTAGATATTAAATTTAATAATGAGAGTAGACATTTTAATACTGGGGAGATGAAAGCAAAATAGGACAGTGTGATGACATATTACAATTTTGTCTTCCTTATACAGCACCTCACAATTATCACTTCCCAGCCTTTTAGCAATTACATTGACTCGAAGTTCAGATGAGATTTTCCCCTGGCCAGGATTCATTACTGCCCATGCATATAGGGAAATATATCCTGGGTTTAGGTTCCCAAACTTCTCTGGAGGGCAGATATGGAGATGAATGTCTAATAATTCAAAAATCTTTCATAGCTTGAAAATAAAATGTCCCCAAACGTTTGTGTGTTTAAACATTTGATACCCAGCTGGTAGCAGTTTGGGGATATTGTAAAACTTTTGGAAGGCAAAAGTCAGTGGAAGAAATGAGTCAGGGTTTGAGGATGGCTTTAAATCAGTGCACTACTTCTGGATGCTAATGCAGTTGCCAGGAAGTGCTTGTTGATAGAAGCCTGATATGACTGTATCCTGAAAGGTCTACCAGAGACTGACAAATACAGAGGTGGATGCTGGAAGCTAACCATTGGACTGAACATCCCTTCCCCAAATGGAAGAGTTGGAGAAGGGCTGGAGGAGCTGAGGTTGTTTGCAGCCCCATGGGGCAGGGGGCAGGGGGCAGGGGCAGGGGTCAACAGTGTCAACCTGCCAGACTCCCTGGAACTCCTGGGGACTGGACCACCAACAAAAGAGTACACATGGAGGGACCCATGGCCCAGGCTGCGTATGTGGCAGAGGATGACCTTGTTGGATATCAGTCGGAGGAGCAGCCCTTGGTTCTGTGAGGGTCCGATGCCCCAGTGTAGGGGCAAGCCAGGGTGAGAAGTCAGGAGTGGGTGGGTGGGGGAGCACCCACATAGAGGCAGTTGGGGGGGGGGGATCCATAGGGTGTTTCCAGTGGGGATACCTGGAAAAGGGATAACATTTGAAATGTAAATAAAGAAAATATCCAATAAAATAAAAAAAACTATAGTAAGATTATTTGTATTTGTTTAGTGTTGTATTTGGTTTTAATATACAATCCAGTGCTAAATAACATTCTATGCACTGTTCATGGGGAGTCATCATGTTCTTAGTTGCCTCCTTCTAATTGAGAACATGACCATTTGGAAAAAGTATTGCTCTACCCAGAAATTTTTTTTCAATACAGAAAATCATATGAGAGAAAGGGAGAAGAGAGAGAGAGAGAGAGAGAGAGAGAGAGAGAGAGAGAGAGAGAGAGAGAGGAGGGGGGAAGTATGAGGAGGGAGAAGAAGAAGAAGAAAAAGAAGAAAAAAGAAGAAGAAGAAGGAGGAGGAGGGGGAGGAGGAGGAGGAGGAGAAGGAGAAGAAAGAGAAGAAGGAAGGAAGGAAGGAAGGAAGGAAGGAAGGAAGGAAGGAAGGAAGGAAGGAAGGAAGGAAGAAACAAAGAAACAAAAAAAGTTTCAGAAAAATGAGAGAAATAGACCAACATCTCAGTGACATTTACGTAGACATTGAGAGTCATTTTGCTCCACATCCCTGATGTTTATAGAGCAAACACAGATATTCTCTTTCCTTTCTGCAGAGTGGTGGGATAAATTCAGTTGGAACTTTCATGGGCTGTGCTTGTCCTTGTTTTGACAACTGAAAGAAAGTTTAAGTAAAGAAGATAGACCTTATACAGAAATAGAAGTAGAACTATTTCATGTGAAAAACCAGCAGCAAGATGACATTTAAGAGTAAGATTATAGTCCAGCTGAAACCCAGAATGAATAATAGAAATAAAGAATAGTAGGAAGCACAGTTCCTTCCCAACAAAGTTCATGTGGATTATCCCAATGACTTGGTGAATAAAGTACATCCCATGCAAGCATAAAGACTGTGTGACTCAGATCACTATAGCCCAGGTAAAATGCTGGGTGAGCATGGTGGCCTGTGTATGAAGGAAAATATAGAACATCCCAGACTGAACTGGTTAGTGAGACTAAACTTTTCTGTTTTTGGTTCAGTTGAGATACCCTGCCTCAATACAAGGTAGAGAATAATAAGGGAAGAATCCTTACCTCAACCATGGGACTTCATTCATGTACCCCAGAATGTAAATGTAGTACATGCACGCACGCGCGTGCACACAGACGCACACACACACACACACACACACACACATACACACATTGTAAAACCTGTTCTTGTCCAATAAAAAGACCCATTCACTATGTATATATGGGCTATTGTGTTGAATGTGGCTACCCTTTTTCAAAGCTGACTTGAGATCAACACTGTCTCCATAAATTAGTGCAAACATATTCCAGCATTGTACATTTCTTCACCATATGAATTTCCTGCTCATCATTAAATGCAAAATGAGAACTGAGGGTTTAGAAGATCTCATGCTTTTGTTCTGAAGAATGTGTGCCAGTGCACACTTAGGGAGGATGGGAGACAAACTTGGCTGTAGATTTTCAGGAGTCATTCATCTTGACTTATGAGGCAATATTTCTCACTTTCATAGAACTTACCAAGTCAGCTAAACCAACTGGCTAGTAAGCCCAGGGATCCATCTTTCTCTGTTCTCCAAGTGCTAGAATTATAACTGCTAACACCATATGTGTTTCCTCATGCTTTTTTATTTGTTTGTTTTTGTTTTTGTTTTGTTTTGTTTTGTTTTTGGCATGGCTAAAACTCTGTCATTCCTGCATTAGAAACATCTGATTTCATCCTGCCTCTACTGCAAACTATTCTCACAACTATCCTCAGATCTGTGAGTTTCACTAAATCAGGAAGGAAATCATTGTAGAGGATCATAGTGTACTTAGGTACCACCAGATTAATCAATAGTGTACGTAGACCTAGGGATGGTAGCCCTGACCTTAACTGTTAACCACAGTTAACCTGTTAACCACAAGGTTCCCATCATGTGTATGTATGCGTCTCTAACTATGTGCAGTTTTTCAATTACTTATTTATTCATTTATTTCATGTATGTTTATATCTGTGTGTACAGGTGTGTGTGTGTGTGTGTGTGTGTGTGTGTGTGTGTGTGTGTGTGTGTGTGTGTGTGTGGTGTGTGCAAATGCTCATGCATGCTCAGGCAAAGACCAGAGGAGAATGTCTAGTGTTGTCCTTTATTCCTCTGCCTTATTCTCTTCCGAAAGTATGACACTAAGCTTTGAATGCTATATTTTATGGCTATTGTGGTGGCCAACAAGGGCCAATGATCTTTTTGTCTCTTCTCTCCTCCCCGAACACTGAGGTGACAGGTATACAATCACATATGGCAGTTTATAAAGGTGCTGTGGATCCCAACTCTGGTCTTTACACTTGCATAACAAGAGCTCTTACTCTCTGAGCCATCTTGCCAGCAGAAGAGCCCCATTCTAGGATCTTCAGGATAAATTATAAGGACTGAATACTGACTTTGTGAGTTCCTTGCAATGTTTCCACATATTTACATAATTATTATGACTTCTGTCACTATAGATTGTAACATGGATTATCAATGATTGACAGCTATAATATGTTTTATACAAATTGCCAAGCTTTTTACCAGATCAATCATTGTTTGTTGCCATTATTTGTGTGTGTATGTGTGTTTGCTATTTTTCATTTTCTTGGAGAAAGGTCAAAAAGAGTTGCTGCTCCTTCTGCTACAGCATCTCCAAACAAGCAGTGTGTTTGCTGGTAGAAGCTAACTGCTTTGACTGGAAAAATAAACAGAATCTGTGATGGTACAACATGCTGGAATGTCTTATTCACCCTGAGCAGTGGGCAGGGTTTTTAGTTAGGAGCTCACTCCTTAGGCAGTTTATCTAGGCAGGGATCATTAAGGAATGGCATCTGGTGAGTGTTGCATGAAAAAATCCACGTCTTCCTGTTATTTCAAAGCTATGAGATAGGTATGGGGACATGTATAGCAACTCCCAGTAATCAATGGCAATGCCGATGGGAGCAATTCTGGAATAGATTGGCCCTGGAAGAAGATAAAGCTTGGTGTGCCTGCATGGGATACTAAGGTCTAGCCAGCTCTATACAATAGCTGAGAAACTGTCTGTAGGAAGCTGGAGTGGACAGTTCACTAGGCAAAAAAAATTGCTTTACAAGTCATCTATCTCTTGGACACTGACAAGATGCCTTTGTCTGTGAAGTGCTTGCTATGCAACATGTAAACCCAAGTTGTGTCTTGGAAAACCCTATAAAAAAGTGTGTTAATGCTTACCCTTGTAATCCCAATTCTGGGTGATAGACACAAGTGGATGTCTAGGAACTCACTAGTTAGCAAAAGGAGTGAGATTGTTCCCAAGGTAATATTTGTTCAAGCTTTTAACTCTCAACTTGGCATAGCCTCAATTCACATGGGAAGAGAATCTCAATGACAAGAACAGGTTCGTGTTTGCGTATGTCTGTGGGAAGTTGTTAATTGTGGGCAACATCATGTCAGTTTTGAGGTTTGTAAGAGTGGAGAAGCTAGCTGAACATAAGCCAGCAAGATTTTATGAATTTGATTCCTCTGCTTTTGACTGTGATTATAACATTTTAAATTCCTGCTTTGACTTTCCCACAATGATGGACCCTTATCTGGTATTATTAACTAAAATAGATCCCTTTCTCCCCTACTTCATTTTTTTTTTTTTGAGTATTTTATCATATGAAGAGAAATGGAAGTAGAAAAGTCTGTAACTCTGCCTTATTGATATTTTAACATTGAAAACATTTTAATATAAAAGAAATATTATCATTATAATTGGCAACCTAAATAGCAAATGTTGATTGTGCTGAATTCCAGCTTTTCAATAGGCAAGAGTCCTACCCTGGGATGTGGTGAAGACCCTTTCTTTTCCTGTGATATCTTCCTGATTATTTTTCTCCCTAAAACCTCGGAGATGTTTGAGACAAAGTAACTAATAAAAGGTAAGGAGATAGCTCAGTAGGTAAAGTCCTTGCTATACAAGCATGACAACCTTAGTTGGATCTCCAATATCTATGTAAGACAGCTGGGATTGAATAGTGTATGTCTTCAACCCCAAAGCTAGGACTTAGATGCAGACAGACTTTTAGGGCTAGCTTATCTATCATCCCAGTTGACTCCATGAGCTTCAGATGCAGTGATAGACCCTGTCTCAAAAGACAAAGTAAAAGCAATAAAAGAAGGTAGCCTTTGTCCACCTGTGTTCTCCATATATATCTATATACATATATATATCTATATATATAGATATATATATAGATATAGATATATATAGCACATAACATGTATATATATACATATGCTATATATTATATATTTATATATTATGTTATGTGCTATGTGTTATATGTTATATGTTTTATATATTATATATTATATATAGATGCCCTCACACTCCACACACACAAAGGCACATATATACATATATGCACACAACAATAACAAATGCAGCTTTTACATATCATCAATAAACCACCACAAAGTAAATTGTAGCTGTCCAGCAGTCATGGATGAACTGGATTAACTGAAGGAGGAGGTGGAAATGAAACAGGACAAAAGGACAGGGTGTGAGAAAAGGATGAAACCAAGACAAAAGCTTCTGATCAAGACTCAAAGTTTGTTAGTCAGCACTGCTTATATAGGGAAAGCCCAAAGACACCCCTATCCTTTGTTTCAGCTGGATTATCTTGCTTTGCTTCAACTGGATTCTGTTGCAAAACAAGCTCAGCAGGCAGTCTACTCCTGTAGGAAATTGACTCCAACTGGGTAGTTAAGGTCCAACTGTGGCAAACACTTAAGGTCTATTTAGCATGCTGAAGGCTGGGGGAAGGGCATAGCAAGTGAAATGAACTAAGCAAAAACTACTAGATGTGGAATCTAAATGTTCATCTGGTGGAAGCAGAAAAAAGAGTACTGTTTATTGCACACTGGGAAAACAAGAAAATGGGACAGTGGGAAATCTACTAACCAAAAAAAAAAAGCTAAAGTGATCATTGGCTACTAAGGTAAGATTAAGAAATCAGCTGTGTAAGAATTCATTACAAAAATGTCTACTAATAACAATACAATGTGGCCTTCAAAAAGCTACAAGTAAATATTTCAAAATTTTTCATCTCAAAGAAATGATGAATGAGAAACATGTTTTGCCTAAGCTGATTTAAAAATTTTACAGTGTGTGCAAAGAAATGAAATATCACCTGTCACAAAGGGTACAGATAATGAAATATCACAAGACACAATGTGTACTGATGCTCAAGTATCATATGGCACAATGTACATAGATACTAAAGTATCACATGACACCTTATTTAGGGTACATTGTTTCACTTCTATGTTACAACCATAAAACGAATTTAGAGACAGGGTATAGCTCTGTTGGTGGGGAACTATCCTGGATTAAACACATAAAACCAGCCATGGTGACACACGCATATAAGTCTGATATTTGTAGGGGGAGGAAGAAGCCAGAGGCTCAGAATTTTAAGGTAACCTCATCTGAATAGTGTGTTTGAAACCAGTTTGATCTACAGGAGACAATTTCTTAAAAAGACAAAAAACCACACCAAAGAAAACTGGTTTAAACTGGAAAGAAAAGCATGTCCCTTCTAATCTGTTCATGTAGACTTGAACTTGCCTAAGAAATGGCTTCTCTATTATCACAGTGTGGCTATTTCGTTGGAATTGTCTAAGAGGGGCTTGCCATGAGCTTTACACATCCACAGAGATTTACAAAGTAAAAAGGTCACCCAGTACTTGTTATACATTTAGATCTGTAATTTTATGTGATAGATGCTATCAGCATCACCCCAAAATATAATGAAAGAAATTGAGGCAAAGTGGATTGAAATAAACTTCCTGTCAATGAAGAAACAGATCATGCTGGGGCTGGGGGCTCAGTTGGTAAAGACTTTGTGTTGCCCTTATGAAACCGTCATTTTCATTCTCAATATTAGGTACACCTGGTATAGTGGTGCAGGCCTTTAATCTGAGCAGTTGGCATGTGGAAGTCCAAAGATCAGAATTTCATGGTCACCCTTAACTATACATTCAGTGTGAGACCATAGAGGACTGCATAAAAACCTGTCTCAAAGATGGAAACAGGTAACAATCAGGGCCTTGCAACTGACACTCAGTTTTAAAATTTGTGTGCATGGCCACTGCAACACATAGTTTAGGGTTGATTGGCTCAGAGGAGAGCCTGGCCTCTAATACCTCTGAAACCAATGAGCCCCTCCAACAGGCATGTGTATACACATTCACAAGACTCCCCTACAGATGAATTTGTAGACAATTGGCTCTGTTACATCTCATCGGCTCTTCTTTCTCTGAAGAGTGAATTTATTGAGCACAAATTCCCAGAGAGAATATGAGAATTAAAGCAGAGGCTTTCTAGTCAGCTGTTTAATACAGAGAGATAGTTCATGCTTAAACATACAGGCTATAAAAGAGAGGTGCTGTAGCAGAAGCCTGTACAAGCTGTCAGAAGATATTTCTTGTTGAATGGCAATAGATGCAAGGAATAACAAAAACATGATTTCTAAGTAACAGATGGCAGCAATTAAATTATAGATCATGCTGAGGAAGCCCACAGAGAAACAATGACCATGGGTGGCAGCAGAGTCACTGCCTTGCCTTGCTGAACACCTACCTGTACTGCAGTTGTCAGGGTCAGAAGACATCCTCACCTGTTGGTTCCCACCTTTCACCTTGTTTGAAGCAGGGTCTCTTGTTCTGTATCACATGTTAGTTTTTCTTCCTAAGGGGTTGCAGTTCCCTTTAGCTCCTTCAGCCCTTCTCTAACTCTTCTGCCTCAATATTCTTCACTAAAGACATGCAAGTATTGGTTCACTTTACAGAGCATTATTGAGATAAATATGTAGTAATACTGCCATTGAGAGAAACTCACCTAAGAACTGCTGTTGATATTCCTGCTGCAGCTTGACACTTCTGTAGCCTCACCTTAGGCCTGTTGCAAACTTGGCAGTTTCTTCAGGATTGAATTACAACTGCCTGATATCTGCCTGCCAAAGGGGTTAGACTCTAGCTGCTGGTTCATGTGTGGGTATCTGCCCATAGAAAGGATTGGTCTGCAGCTGAGGAGTTGTATTTGGTGTTTGTTATGGAACTGAACTGCTGCCAAAGAAAACCGAGCTCACGTCCAAACAACTATTGAAGAACAGGTCCATTCCCCCATATACTAATAACTTTTCTCTTCTCTGGGTGGTGGGCCAGAAGGGAGGCTGAACCCTTGTTAAAATAAGTTGCAAAAAAAAATTATGCCTACACCAATGCTTTAGCTACATGAGAACCTAAGTTAAATGCTCCCAAACCAACTTTACTTTTTAAGTGTGTTATGGTGGCATGCACTTGTAATCCTAGCAATAGGAAGCAAAGACAGGCAGATCCATGGAGTTAGGAGTTCACTTGTACAGGACACACACACATACACAAGCACACACATGGATAAAACTCCAAAACCCTATTTGATAAACACCTGTAATGAATAGCATAATGTTACTTTACTTTTTGTTAGAGTCTATCAGAAACCTCTATGCCACAGACATTATCATCCACCTTCTGTAGCTAAGAAGCAGAGGTGGCTAATGACATTTCAGAATTCACACAGTGAAGGACAGTTTAATTCCTTCTATCCTGACAGAACTCGTAAGACATGTAGTTGTTTGTCTCTTGACCCAGAACATAAGTCTATGCCATCAATGGGTGGACTGCAATGTCTCAGCCACTATACAGCTGTTTCTACTAGATTGTGGTAAGCATAGAAAAGAAAGAAAGGAGGAGTTGAAACTGAAATTGTTACTTACTGGGAAGAAAGTACTTTTGTGATTGGTAGTGCACCAGAGCTGGGTTTAAACACAGTGGAATTACAAAGAAGAAATCTGTG